>CM023488.1:86427042-87095747 GCA_013339685.2 Hyalomma asiaticum | reverse complement strand
CGGAGCCCTCCACTAAGGCCTTTCTCTCCTCTCTATCTCTTTCACTCCCTTTCCCCCACCCCCACGGACGCTTAGCCGTGCTCCCTACATGGGCTGCAGAAATGAGCGTTCTTTCCTAACCGAACTATAGTCAATCAATCGAAGAAAGAGCGTTTACATAGTCAACGCGCGCCGTTCGGAGAGGAAACAAGGAGAAGAGGGGGAGGAGGATCCGTATGCGCATTGCAGGTGTGGACACCACACGGCGGAGGAAGGGACGGACTAAGCCCCCTGCCGTAAGTTGCTGCGCATCTAAAAAAGCACGGATGAAAGAGAAATTTTGATAATTCGGACCCACGTTTGCATTAGCATGCGTTTTGCAACGCGCATTAAACTGGGGCTGTTTCTTTTCAAGATCCCATTGAAAGCGTAACTAATACCACAGTGAAATTCAAAACTCTTTTATTCCGAACATTTATACAGATTTCGAGCTGCATCAGTACATTGCCCGGTCTCCGAATGAGTAAGTGGTCCAAGCGTGGAACCGACTTTTGTATTTTGACGTCATCGAAGGCAGCCGGCCGGTCTTTCAACCAACTTTTAGCGGAACGACAGTGTCTCGCAGCAGAAAGCCACGAAAGCTTTGCGCGCGAATACTTATTTGCGCGCAACGGGCCTCGTGAACCGTCTCTGACACATGCCGTGCTTGTGTGTTTGCGCGATTCAACCTCTCTCTTTCTCTCTCTATTCTTTTCTTCCATCCCTTTCTGTATCCCTTCACCCCTTCCCCAGCGCAGGGTAGCAAACTAGATATTTTTACCTTCCGGTTAACCTCCCTGCCTTCCGCCCATTATCTATCTCTCTCTCTTGTACGCTGCGTTCTGCGTACGCCCTGCTTCAAAGTGTCTGCGCCATTGCCGCACATTGCTGGCGCTGATGAGAGAGAGAGAGAGAGATGATAGGTGGAAGGCAGGGAGGCTAACCGGAAGGAGCTGTCGCTGATGAAATTTTTACCGTACTCATTCGTCGATGAACTTTCGCTGCATCGCACCACATAAGCATGCAGAAATCTAATGACGCAGCGTTCTTTGCTCTCAGCGGGAGACCATTGTACTTCACGTGTTTAGGTGCTCCGTGCGCTCTGAGAATTGAACCCTGCAACCTCGCGCAATCGACAGGCGTAGTAGAGACGCTGCACAACATGTCTGCGCGCGTGGTCACTGAATTTTCACTGTGGGTTCGATTTCGCGAACAATTGCAACTTGAGACAATAAAAAGAAATGTTTAAAGAACAAACGCAACCAAAGCCTAAGCTTAGGGCACGTGTAGTGATGGTTCGTGTGTACGTAGTACATCACTTAATAGTGCGATGGTTCAGTCAGCTGTCGTCTTATACATCTTTATCCCACTATGGATTCCACCGCTGAGAAAGGAGCTGGTTAGATACAGCAGAATTGATAGTTGGGCGTGTTGGTAGGTGTTCATGATGAAATTCGTTTCTCTTTACTGCGCGCGCTATGAATTCCATCTTGGTTAGGTACACCCATACCTATGTGAGTTGGGGTAGCAGCTAACGCGTTCTTCTTGTTATCGTCCTTCCTGATTACGAGATTGTCGTTCCCACAAAATTTGCTTCTGGGTGTACACCCCTGTTCGTTGAGCTTAGAATTGCCTTAAACCCGTTATACCTTATGGTGGTGCGGCTTACCCCCACACTTCTGTTTATTTTTTTATTTTTATTTTGGGGGAAAACCTACAGCCTACAGTCTGATTCCTAGCTGAATCGTTGATATTTGAAAAGGCAGAGCACACAAAGGCAATGTAACCGTTAAGAAATATTCGCTTTTTCCTGCAGCATTTACGGCTTTGTCGACACGTATACAGTCCGTCTACGTAGCGCGTAATTTGCAAGAGCCGAACCGTCATGCGTCATTCTGTATACAGCCAGCTTGTTGGGTGACTGAATGTACTCAACCGTCAAATAGGTCATTTCAAGACTGTACGCTCATCTGTTCCCTCAAGTGTACACTCACTTATGGTACAAAGCAGAGCTTCAGCGCGCGGGTTGGATTTGCTGTCACTTGGCGCATATCAGTGGGAGCAGTTTGGAACATACGCACGATCACTCGGCTAGGGTGGTCAGCGTTGACATGCACACCCACATTACGGTTTTGTTCGTAATTAATTTCTCAGGTCTTACGTCCCATAACTATAGTATGATCATGAGAGACGCCGTAGCAGAGGACTCCGAAACTTTCAACCTGTGGTTTTTTTAACGTGCCCTGACATCGGACAATTACGCGGGCCTCGACATTTCGCCGTTTTTCTTTGGGATTTATCGTGATATTTTTAGCTATTAAGCTCGGGAATGAGCTTATTTTTAACTACGCTGCAGATCCTCAACGCTTCTCAGTGATAATGTATATTAAACTGGTAATTATCGTCGACATTTAGCTTCTATTTCTGTCGCCGCAGTATAGCGAGCGGAACGAATGATATAGAAAAGACAAGAAAGTTAATCTCTGCGAAAAGAAAAATAATCCGGTTCACTGCTACATCATGGAACAGAGCAGCACAAAGAAGTGAAAAATTGTGAAAGTAGCGAAAAAGTGAGGAAGGAAGGGAGGGGAAGAGAAAGAAGGTATAGAGCACACATTTCTACATGCCACGAAAAAAAGTTGCCAGGAAAAGAACTCTGCTTTTTCTTCGTCGACGGTTCCCTCGCTCAGCACGATGGAGAGGGTTGTCAGCTGTAACCTGTAGCCTAACGATCCGAGTGCCGCTGGGGGGGATCCGCTTTTGAAGGCAACTTCATGCTCTCGTTGTCTCGTTCCGCCAGCAGGCGCCGAAAAAGAATGGCCGCTGGGCGCTTCTGTATAGCGGCAGAACCGTCAAAACTGCTCCGTAATCGATACCCTCTTCGGCGCGCAAGTTGTGCCCGTACAATACGGGCTCCCAATCGGTGGCGATCGAACGCGCGGGCCAACAGGCTGCGCTACCTCAAGGCCCTAGCCGTAACGCAGACTGCAGCCATGCTTTGTTATGCTTTACTTCGCAACAGTTGACTTCTAGGATCCTCGCTGTTGCACACCAGCCACTTATAGGCGGAATTTGCTTTCCCCCCCTTCACTCGTCCTACGCCTTTCATCCTTTCTTTGGTTGGGTTCTCCTTTTGTTCCTGGAGATTTTCGGTGGCACATCCTTCTTCAGGATGGTTCGGACACCGAAAGCCATTAAATCGATCTCGGCTTCGTCGGCTTTCGTCGTCTACCCCGACACCGTAGCTTGATTTATGACATTTTTGTCGCTTATGGACACGCCGGCACAAAACACTCCGTTCGTGGGGGAGAAAAAGAAACACACAATAAATGTGTCGAGCTGTCCAATTTTTGCGAGAAGCTTCGGGACCACGGGTGTGCGAAAGATAAACAGAGATAACGCACCGTGCGCCTTTTCAAAGACCCCGACGACTCGCTTGTCATCGGCCGTGAGCGGGATTCATCAATTTTTCGTAGGCGCGAAAAAAAAAAAAAAAACATTATTCCCTCTCTACAGGCGTCACTTTCGGCCATCATTCGAATGCCATTGGAGGCTCGTCTGTTTGGGCTTTGGCGACGTGCGACTGAACGATTGCCCTGAATTGCCAGTTACGCGTCACCTTGTTTTTTGTTTGTTACACGTGCTATCCAAGCTTCGCGTCCCAAGATGTCTGCAGGGAAAAGATAGACGCCCCATACCAGTAAAGGCAATCTATACAAAAGAATATGGCGGACATGTATTTTTCGCTCGACTTTCCTTCGCGGCATTGCCGGCCCAATGAGAGTGCTGGAAAAGCGCTACAGATAGGATCAACCTTCGCCAAATAGAGATTTATAACAGGGGTCTCGAGGTGTCCGGGTCCTTAGAGTGCTTCGCGCGTACCGGCCTCCTGCTCTGGGGTTTACAATAGCATCTTCCTTTGATGCGTTAGTGGTGTGATGTGGATGAGATGAAACGCTAATCGACGAAATAAAACTTGATTGAAAAACGGTGATCAGTGTAACTTTACCGTTTCCTGGTAGGAGTAGCCTCTTAGCAGATATTTTTGGATTTACGATTGCGAACTTCGCTCTGAATTTTGTTGCGACTTCATTATTAGCTGACATCAGCCAAGGTAATGCAGAACTAATGGCGACAGAGAAAAATATTCCGTTTTTAGGCCCATATTAGATCACGTTAGGGACATATTAATAGAAATTAAGAAGGAGAAATGGGCGTGGGCGGGCCATGTAATGCGAAGACAAGACAACCGTTGGTCATTAAGGGTGACAGAGTGGATTCCTAGAGAAGGCAGGAGTGGCAGGGGGCGGCAGACAGTTAGGTGGGCAGATGAGATCAGGAAATGTGCAGGGATAAGTTGGGCCCAGTTAGCACAGGACAGGGAAGATCGGAGATTTATGGGAGAGGACTTTGCCCTGCAGTGGGCGTAGACAGGCTGTTGTTGTTGTTGATGATGATGATAGATCACGTATTTGCAGTTCATCCTAAATATATTAATTATTTAGCATCTAATATTAATGTGCAAATACTTTTTAACATGCTCCCTTCTAAAGCCGTAGCTCTAAACTAACGACTTGTGTAAGGCTTTGTAATTGGAAGGCAATTTGATTATTCATAAAGTGGCCGGCTTCTTACCCGGAGAACGCAGGTTCGATCGTGCTCGAGGCGGCCGCATTTTCGATGGAGGTGGAAGTTCCAAAATGCCCGAGTACTGTGCCTTATCACTCACTGCACGTTAAAGAACACCTGATAATGAAAATTCCCGGGGCCTTTGACTACAACGCGCCTCATAATCATATCGTGGTGTTCCCTCGTGAAACTACCGCAATTATTATTAACTAGGAAACTTGTGCTTTCGGAATCTTTGAACATTGCAGATGTTGATAACTGGCAGCTCTGTGACGGCGATTTACATGAAGTACATGTTTCTTATGTACTTCAATTGATGCTGGAATACATCAGGCACCAAATGAAGTACATGGGAGACATGTCGTGGCACAGAGTAATATTTTGTGTACGCATCACTTAGCAGGTTTGTCTAGGGTCGCACATTTGATGTTGTAGGCGTGTAGTGGGCCATATAACTATTCAACTTCAATGTACCCAGCGCTTTAGAATGTACCCATTCTAAGTATTCAGGATACACAATCCATGGCGATTCACGGTAAAGCAAAGCACGGCAGTGGTCAAAGGATGGTAAGTAGCTCTAAAGCAGCGTGCTATAGTACACGGCGCAGATGTAGTCTTACAGCAGTTAGTCGCACTCAGGCAATTTCAGTGCATTGAGTCTCAGCATATCTCTTTTGCATAAACGTGACGTATTTAAATGATGTGAAAATTCTGGATGCTTCCCACCAGTAAATGTAGCTTACAAACCGTATCAATTACTGAGAAATTCGGCTGCAATTGGTCAAGAAAATAACCGTTGCTTATAAGTGTGCAACAGGATTGCTTACCAATGATGCTTGGAGGCAAGTTTCGGGTGGGTGCGCCGTACCCTGAAGGTAGTAAGCCGGATGCATGGCCCCAAGAGCGAACGCGCTTAACGCATACGTAATATTGACGTTGAAGTTTCTTTTGTTGCGTTATACTAAATCTGGGTCCAACGCAAGCCGGTGTTTCTCAGTAAAAGAATGATAGTACTACAGTGTTATCAATAATATATGCTGGCGGCAATTAATATATTAAGTAAGCTAAGTGTGTTAAGTTCCACTTGCGACATTCATTGTTGAGCCAGGAATAGCGGAGGGGGCGGGGGGGGGGCATGAAAAATGTGAGGAAATTCTTAATGACCCTTCTTCCCCCTCCCCCCCCCCACCTCTCCCTGCATTTTTGTAGTTGTTCAGCCATGCCGCGCGTCGAATAGCAACACTTAATTCTGCTTCGTCGACTATATAAGCACAGGAATGAAGCATTACTAATGTCAAGTTCTCACTCATGATTACCAGCAGTAACGTCCAGCCAGCGCTACACTGACATTTGGAATGAAGGTAACAAGCCAAAGTATGTAGGTTTTACGCGTCGTTACTCTTTATTGTCACACAAACGTCCCACGAATTGATCTAAAAGTCTTCGCTTTTTTCTTCACTGCATTTGTCGTTAGCGCTCCGCTATTGATCTTCACGCCCAGGGCCGTACACATCGCTATTCTGAGTAACGCGGTCGAAAAAAGTCCCAAAAGTTAGCCACCTCATAGCCGCATTTACAGAGTGCTTACGAACAATTTGCACATGTGCTACTCAGTGCAGAAAAAAACAAGTGTGAAATATTTCTTATTTTGAATTTCTGCCACCTTTTATCTTTTCTTTATTCCTCAGCAATATTCGGAACATGCCAGTAGTGTCTGCCTACGTGTGACGGGACACCTCTCTACCGTGAAGACGGCTCATCTCACAAAGTAGCATCCCCTTATTAGAGGACTTAACAACACAGCGAACAAATAAATAACACACTAGCTCGAAGTGTCTCTTACGTATCGCGAACCGAACGGAAGACGGCTGCGGGCCTATCGGTCTTGCTCTGGCGGCCCGTAGGAAAACATTGCTTTTGAGGCCCTGTTTCGGAACAGAGATAATGAAAGCTCATCTCCTGTGCCTAACTATATCGCCTTCCATTATGTTTTTGCGTAACCTTCTTAACTGTTCTGGTAACTAGACTTTCACCTCTACTTTGGCGTTGTTACGTGAGTAGTCTATGTATGCAGTATAGATCTTTTTGTCAGCATGTTCAGCGTCCCCATGACTCTACTGTAGGTGCAACTTAGTTCACGCGTTATATGACTGCACTGTATTTTTGTCACTTTTTGTTTAGCCATGTCAGTTAGCATCGCTCTTCCACGATAGTTTACGTCGTGACTGATTGATGCAAGTCGACCTTAAAGGGCCACTAAACAGGCTCCTACTTTTTTTTAAAGCCGCCCAAACAGACTAACTCAATCATAGAGAAGGCTGCGGCGATCACATTCTCCGAATATGACAGCGCTGCGCGCCACACAGACGCCGTATTTCAAAAAACAATTCCCGCGCCTCTTTCCTGCGATTGACCAGTCGCGCTCGCATCCTAGGTGTCGTCACGTTCTACCGCGAACAACCTTGCGCAGTTGTATCTCGTTGATTCGTCGAAACGTCTATTGTCAGATCCTCTGGCCATCCCACCGGCGTGAGCGCAGGAGCAACCCAACGTTTCTAGAACGGGAGCAACCGGTACTGCAGCGCAAGCGTCAATGACGTCAAATGCTCATGTCAGGTCACGTGTCAAAAGTGGGCGTAGTCTCGACGGCGCGCCGCCCCTACCCTCTCCTCGGCAGAGAAGGGTGGGGAGGCCGACCGAGAAAACGAAACCGACGCAAGCGGCCACTTAAACCCGTGTAACTTCTTTATTATTGCACATATTCGCAAAATTCTTGCGGGAGCATGTTCACATCGCACAGGAGCGCAGTTATATCTTTAAAACAAATTTTGGACCTCGGGGTTGTTCAGGGGCCCTTTAAGTTTGATTTCTTTCGTTTTATTTTTCATGTATGTAGCTTGTTACACATGTGAAAAGGAGTAACCAGCACTCTGAAAATATGCCAGAACCTCCTAAGCAAAACGTTATAGTACATTTGAACCTTCTATAAGAAAGGTGAACCAGGGACCAGTTTATCTCCCTGAAGTAAGGGCTGTCTTATTAGCAATGTGACATGCTTTCATTTTCTGATCAGCCCTCATTTTTATGTGGTCACACCAGAACAAAGTTAACCACTAATGCAGGCCTGAGCCTCTCGCAAAATACTTCTTATATGTTATTTGCCTTAATTTTATGTGATTTCCTTGCTGGACTGTGTCACTCAGAACGAAATTCACGTGTCCTCGGGCACAACTTCCTCGCATTAATTGGTTATCATTGCTCTTTGTTTCAAGAGCGCATTATCCGTAGTTGAGAACAAACAGCACTGTATTTAGTGCTAGAACATGTCTTACAACTAAAACTTTCGACCATAATTCAAGAATGTCTTGTCCTGCGCGCTCAATTGTCCTTAGAGGCGTGTCCGATACCAAAGAACTCAAACTAATCAGAGAGAGCGCACCCAACCACGTGGGGGAATTATGTCTCTTACATTCACCTGTCTCTTGTATCAGTGTATCTTACAAAGGATTTCAACCGCAATAGTAACATGTACAGGTCTTCCCACGCCCCGACACCACCTAAAATACGCACACACGCATTGCACACTGGTGAACATTATCAGTGTTTCACACATGTCTCTGCGCTCTTTCCTAGCACTCGCCTAGCTCCAAAAAAAAAAGGGCATGCTTAATGAACCATGCACCTCGAGGAAGCTTCATTATGAACTATAGGGCGAGTATAGATGAAGATGAGAACGAATTTATTTTTACGCAATACACGCTGTTGTTGGTAGTGGGCTGCTGTAAAGTCGATTCAACGGGCATGCGACGTCACTCTGCCCACTCTCCTTCGCTAAGGAGGGGTTATATTTAAGACTCCTTCGGAAGCCGCCGCGATCGTTGCAAGCCGGTGCAAGACATACAAAGCCAAACCGGATCAATCGGAAACGCGGGCGCAGCCTTCGTAGTCCGGTTTTCCGCTTTCGATCCGTGAGCTGGGCCCAACTAAATCCCCCTTTACTAGCACACCCTCATCGACTCATGTTGGCAGGAGAGATAAGGGAATCGTGTCAGAGAGGGCAAGTTTATGTCTTTTCAACCACCACTGCGCTACACTAGAAAGGAAGAAAGAAAGAAAGAAAGGAAGGAAGGAAGGAAGGAAGAAAGAAAGAAAGAAAGAAAGAAAGAAAGAGAAAGAAAGAAAGAAGAAAGAAAGAAAGAAAGAAAGAAAGAAAGAAAGAAAGAAAGAAAGAAAGAGCAGTTTTGTGTACACAAGACTGAAGCTTGATCGGGGTACTCAGAAAAATGTTTAACTACCGCTCAGTATATATACTGTTCGCACATAATCTTTTACTTTCCAATGAACTTGTTATGCGAGTAGGTACGTGTTAACAAGAGAGAATGAAATGAACAAGTTAAAACAACATAGAGCGAACACAAACACGAGTACAGACTTTCCAGTTTTGTCTCATGTAGGCAACTTCTACGCGAATCGAAAATTACATAACTGCACGTGCGTGGAACAGGGGAAGAAAATAAATTCTTACTGGAAATCCGCACCCTAACAACATTCATCGATAAACGTCACCTCGACGTTTTGGAATAAATAAATAAATAAATAAATAAATAAAAAATAAATAAATAAATAAATAAATATGAATGAGTATTTATTTTCCCAACGGGGCCTCACTTTGATGAGTCTACGAAGTTGCCCAGACATGTGGCACCGATGCTACATGTGTTGTAGTTGCGAAGCAACATTTCTTTTTTCTCTTTTTTTTTAACTCGAGGTTGTCCTCTGACCTAATCGAGTCCTAATCACTTCGCCTTAATAGACCAAACTGACAAGATGTCTGTTTGGTGAGACTGGGAGCTGAGCGAGTTGGTAAGGATTTATAATGCAAAGAACAGGCGTGAAAAAACACGCCCCTTCTTTGTATCCTCTTTCCTCCTATCTGCGTCCATTCCACTTCTTTTTCCTTGTGTCCGTGTTTTGCGCGCCTGCGGTTTGCATTATGTATTAAAGGAGTAGTCACGTGATATTGAGGGCGGCGCAAAAGGGACATTTGTCTTGACGAGCATTGTGGATGCTCTCCACACACCGGAGACGCGAAACACGGTTGGAGTGTTTCAATTTGGTTTTGAACTTTTTATTTACCGGAATCTGCAAGCTAGTCGCATCGCAATGGACATAACAATGACGCGGGAACACAATCGCCTAAAAAAATTGCCGAAATCAGTGTCGGTGTCGCTGCACGACAACCAAGTCATAGTTGTTTGCGTGCGCTATGTGCAACTGACCGCTGCTGACGGAGCTGCTGTGACTCTATCAAGCATTGCTGTCCCCACGTGGCTTTGCCCCGTCATGTTGGTCTAGTGGCTATGGCGCTCGGCTGCGGGTGCCAAAGGTCGCGGGATCGAATCCCGGCCGTGGCGGTGGCATTTCGATGAAGGCGAAATGTTGGGGCCCGCGTACTGTGCGATGTTAGCGCACGTTAAAGGACTCCAGCTCCAGGCGGTGGATGTTTCCGGATCCCTCGACTACGGATGTAAAAATCCCCTAAAGGAATCTATCCGGTGGCTTGTAATTCCATCTGTGTTGACGCGCAATTATGGAAGCGCCCCTTCCTAATCGAAGCCTAAAATAGGCATTTCATGTAGCTGTAATAAATATGTATTCAATGCATTCCGATGCACTGCAATAACCTATATGGGTTCCGCGATGTCTGTGCTTTATTTTATTTTTAGAGGAACAATAAAAAAAAAAATCACAGCATATCCACGGGGTGAATGATGATGAGTGGGCGAAGCTCCGGAGGGAATCATCGGTAAACCGTGAATCTTTCGCGTAAATCGCCCAGTCGATCATCATGTAAAGGCGTGAGAAACACTGTATTCGTACGCTGGGATCTCGCGTTTAAGGGGGATATGCTGTGCTAGAGCCAGGCCTGCGCGGAACTGCAGGACAGTGACAGCGTAAGCAGGAGGAGCTACTTTCTTAGAGGCCACTTTAAACGCTTGAGGAAACTAGTGCAAGTAGAAGTGGTAGGTATCTCCTGCGCCATAACTTATCATTTTGCCAAGTAGGGAAGTACCCACTACGCCATAATTACCAGTGCCTCCGTAATGGGTTCAAAGCTACAAAGCACGCAGCTCTGCGTTCTTTCAAATGATGCCTCGACCTCGTTATACAATCCATTTTCGCGTCGTGTAGCGGTGTATTACTATTTTTCAACGTAACATTACGTTTGTTCATGCGATTCCGCGGGAGACATTATACCTGTTTAGGTCTTTTAGCGATACTTTTTCAACCACAGGCGTAGCTCAGTGGTAGAACGCTCGACTGCCACGCCGAGTGCCTGGGTTCGAATCCAGGCAGAGGACACAACTTTCGGAATTTCTTTTTCATAAAAGTAGACGTGGCTACGTACATCACCAACAGCAAACACCATGGGATGTACAGACCAAGGAGGATAAAAAAAAAATGCTGGAGTGGAGATTTCTTCCTAAATGTGAAGCCGGCGGCCGCCATCTTACCAGAGGCATCGATTAACAGCATCCGCATTGCACAAAAGAAAAAGCGCTTTCCTCACGATTCTTATCACCTTTAATGTGGTCATCTTTGCTACACAGAAAATGCTCGATGTGCCTGTTTCTGCTCCGCGTTTTTGGCTGAATCTTGAACGTCGCAAAAGTACGTGTGCCACATCGTGACATTGATGCTCGGTCAATGATAGCTTCTTAATCCAAAACAACACGCTTTTATCTTACAAGTACTCCATAAAATATATTAGCAGATCAAGAACGCTTGAATTGATACTGGTTTCTGGACGCTTTGGCAAGCTTTTAGGGCTGAACCAGAGGCAAACGATGGCTTCACCCGTTGCGGCAAGGTTCAGCAGGCGTTGCCACTCCAGCATTTTTTTTCATCCTCCTTGGTACAGACCCACGCCCTAAGGAGCTTCGCCCCTAAAATGTCTAAACTTCGCGCCAGTGCTCCTTCAAGACGGCCCGGCAAGGACGCAGGCCGCCTTGAAAGCTTAGTTCCCCGCATTGTGATCGTGTGTGCGGAGAAGCCGGCTGTCGGACTGCTCAGTATATTAACTCATCGGGAGATGTATGTGATAACTGTGTTATACAGATCACGAAAGACTGCTCCTATTAAAATAGAAGTGTGTTACGCCACCTCTACAGGGTCTTCAACAAAAGAAGAATAAAACAAAACAACCGTGGAAAGTCCGTTGTGACGTTATCGCTGCTGATATGATCCCTTTACAAAAATAGTTGTGTGTTCTTTCAGGGCCGCCAACGACACGAAAGGTTGACCGTAGTCGATCACACGTACATGAGGTAACATTTAAAGATTCGCGATTTTGTATGGTTACCATGCATTCGGGATTGAAACACCTTCGTTGCCCACGTGACCGCACATCGCACATGGTACTACTTACACGTCATGCTCTTACTCTGCGCTAGCACGCGTGTGGCCATGCGAGGGCGCTGCCTTTGACTGTGCACTGATGCTTAATACTTATACAACTCCTGTGGAGGTTGTGCGTACATTTCCTTTACATTTTTTTTTAACAAAGTGCGGTCGCACTGGATGGAAATTTAACCCATGTCTTCCAGCATAGCACAGGCAGACCAAAACCGCCACGTTTCCATGGTGGGCGGTCATATATATATATATATATAATCTTGATTTTCTGAAGAACAATGCAACAATTAAATTTGTCATACATTTTGTGCTAAGGCCAGATATGGCACTACCACAATTATATATCAATCAATCAATCAACCAACCATTTCTTCATTCTCTGACGAAGGCCGTGCCAGGGCCGAAACGTTGGGAATAAGTATCGGTTTTTCGTGCGTGCACCGGCTTCTTTTCTTCTTTTCTTCTTTTCTTACCCACTGAAGTTTCTCTTTATATATATATATATATATATAAAGTATATATATATATATATATATATATATATATATATATATATATATATATATATATATATATTATATATATATATAGTATATATATATATATATAATAACTTCCCGTATGCTTTCCTAGGCTTCAATGTTTCTTAGTTCATTATAAAGTTTCGAACAAATAAACTTGCCCTTCAGCCCTTCCCTTTCGAGATATATATTATATATATATATATATATATTATATATATATATATATATATATATATATATATATATCTCGAAAGGGAAGGGCTGAAGGGCAAGTTTATTTGTTCGAAACTTTATAATGAACTAAGAAACATTGAAGCCTAGGAAAGCATACGGGAAGTTATTGAAGTTCTTAATTGTGGTATTGTAATTCTGGAGTAAGTGGAAAGGGATTAAAGTGGACGAAAAGACAAACGTGCCTTCGGTTGCCACCGAAAGCGGGTGTCTTTTCCTGCAACATAAGCTAAGCTCATGATCAGGATATGCGGATAACGAACAAATGAGTAATATATCGAGAGTGCGGTCATAAGCAAGCTCATAGTAGTAAGACGTTCAAAGTGCTGGTGTTGGTGCGATATTAGCTTATTCTCAATAGTCAGATACACTAATGAGTGCGAATTAAGTCTAGCAATTTTATTAGTTTGACTCGCACGAGAGCTCACGGGACATCGAAGTGCAAATTCGAGAAGAAAAAATTGCATACATTTATCATATTGACTCCATCTTCAATTAATTGCATTTGGTCGTGACAAAAGATGCGTGATATTCGGTCGTTTCATGTGAAACAGACCGTGCTGAACAAATTCCTTCGGGAAACATTTTATTCCACAGACGGAGATGGACCGTGGAATAACGATTGTTTTATCAAGAATATCGAAGCAATGTTTACGGCTTGGAGGCGCATTCAAAACTTGCTCTTGCGTAACAAATCCAATGACAATTTGTCAAGCATGCAAACAGCCCCAGGATGCGTTTCTGCTATTGCGCCGATTCTGGCGTGGCCTCGAAGCGCTGAATGGAAATGCTTGAGTTTTGGTATCTTCAAATGTATACTTATTCTCGATGTGCACCGAGCCCTATTTACAATGTATACACTGTTATTTCGTTCAATTTCTGGCTTTCCGTTGGATCGCTGGAATTGCGCTGCAGCAGGGTTCTTTCTTTCTTTCTTTCTTTCTTTCTTTCTTTCTTTCTTTCTTTCGTCCACGCCAACCTTATGTCACGGTTTCCAATCTGCGGGATCCCGGAACATTCTCCGCCCAAGAAGGCGTCGACGTCGACGACTGGCCTGAACATGTATGAACGTGTCAGCCGAAGCCACGGTTGGGACCCTACCGTAATGCTCGCGAACGTCATCTTCTACTTGCGGGGAACACCACGTGTCGGTTTGACACAAACGAAGCCGAGATCTCCAGCTGGGAAGCTTTCAAGGCAAAGATTCGCGACCTCTTTGGCAATCCATCAGGTCAGAAACAGATTGCGCGTAAAGAGCTTGCCACCCGTGTCCAATCGGCAACCGAATCCTATGTTGCATACATCCAGGAAGTCCTTGCGCTTTGCCGAAAAGCAGATGAGACGATGACGGAGGCTGACAAGGTGGGCCACATCCTCAAAGGGATCGCGGACGACGCGTTTAATTTGCTCGTCTACAACAATGTATCTTCTATTGATGCCATTGTTAAAGAATGCCGCCGGTTTGAGTTGGCCAAAAGTCGCCGCGTCGTGCAACAGTTTTCCCGTCTGCCTAACACGGCTGCTACATCCTCTTGCGCAGACGTCGCTCCCGCGCCCCCTTTCCATGACAGCGTGACGCGCATTGTTCGTCGGGAACTTGAAGCTGCCACTCCAGCCCCATATCACCCTCGCCCACTAGACGGAACCCTTGACCAAGTAGCTCCCTCCGTTTCAGTCATTCAAGCCGTAGTGCGACAAGAAATTGCCAACCTCGGTTTGCCGTCCGCCTACTCCGTCTCCCGACCTGACTTCCGACCACCAGTCTCGATGGCGACGCCCCGCATCGACACCTACCTTCCACGAAGATCCCGCAATCCGGATGAATGGAGAACCCCAGACGACAAGCCGATTTGCTTCCGCTGCCACAGAGCTGGTCATATATCCCGCTACTGCCGCACATCCTGGACGCCGCCCAATTGGAGCTCGAGTTCGTCCCCTCGCCGATATGTAGACCCACCCCGCTTTTCGCCCCGTCGTGTGTACACCCCATCTGACGTGACACCCGCTCTTATGCTCGTTCGCCTTCACCTCAGCGCCGTCGTTCCCCGTCGCCCCAACCACGCCGCCATTCCTCGCCGACCACCTTTGGAGCCCCCCGGACGGAAAACTAGACCATGCAATATATATATATATATATATATATATATATATATATATATATATATATATATATATATATATATATATATATATATATATCGAAAGGGAAGGGCTGAAGGGCAAGTTTATTTGTTCGAAACTTTATAATGAACTAAGAAACATTGAAGCCTAGGAAAGCATACGGGAAGTTATTGAAGATCTTAATTTTGGTATTGTAATTCTGGAGTGAGTGGAAACGAATAAAGTGGACGAAAAGACAAACGTGCCTTCGGTTGCCACCGAAAGCGGGTGTCTTTTCCTACAACATAAGCTAAGCTCATGATCAGGATTAGCGGATAACGAACAAATGAGTAATATATCGAGAGTGCGGTCATAAGCAAGGTCATAGTAGTAAGACGTTCAAAGTGCTGGTGTTGGTGCGATATTAGCTTATTCTGAATAGTCAGATACACTAATGAGTGCTAATTAAGTCTAGCAATTTTATTAGTTTGACTCGCACGAGAGCTCACGGGACATCGAAGTGCAAATTCGAGAAGAAAATATTGCATACATTTATCATATTGACTCCATCTTCAATTAATTGCAATTGGTCGTGACAAAAGACGCGTGCTGTTCGGTCGTTTCAAGTGAAACAAACCGTGCTGAACAAATTCCTTCGGGAAACATATTATTCCGCAGACGGAGATGGACCGTGCAATAACGATTGTTTTATCAAGAATATCGAATCAATGTTTACGGCTTGGAGGCGCATTCAAAACTTTCTCTTGCGTAACAAATCCAATGACAATTTGTCAAGCATGCAAACAGCCCCAGGATGCGTTTCTGCTATTGCGCCGATTCTGGCGTAGTCTCGGAGCGCTGAATGTAAATACTTGAGTCTTGGTATCTTGAAATGTATACTTATTCTCGATGTGCACCGAGCCCTGTTTACAATATATACACTGTTATTTCCTTCAATTTCTGGCTTTCCGTTCGATCGCTGGAATTGCACTGCAGCAGGATTCTTTCGTTCTTTCTTTCTTTCTTTCTTTCTTTCTTTCTTTCTTTCTTTCTTTCTTTCTTTCTTTCTTTCTTTCTTTCTTTCTTTCTTTCTTTCTACGCCTTCTAAGCCCACTTCGAATGGAAAATCATGCTTGATCCATCGTCCGTGACATAGCTGGTAGTGTACCGGTTTTTGAAGGTGTGCAACCGCCGACTGTCTAGGAAGTGTCGGGAGAGGCACATCAAGCTCTTGTGGTGTAGACGGCAGATATCTTGCTAAATACTGCGTTGACGAATTACCGTAACAGTTACCGTAACAAGTGACAATAACAGATGGTTGTTGGGGCTCTTACGTGTCATAGCCCGCGATGTGATTATACGAGGTACGCAGCATGATGGCACTCCAGATTAACATAGATCACCTGGAATTCTTTCAGGTGCAGTGTCGTCGCAGTTAACAGAGGACCGGGATATAATTGGAGGTCTATGGGTGAGGCCTTTGCCCTGCATCGGGTGTAGACATGATGATGGTGATTATGATACGGCAGAGTACACGTCCTCTGGCATTTCAGCCTCCATCGGCATTGATCCCGCGTCTTTAGGCTCAACACTCAATCGCAACAATTAAATTTGTCATATACGTTTTGTGCTAAGGCCAAATATGGCACTGCCACAATTATATATGAATCAGTCAATCAATAATTTTATTGTCAACATGAAAACGAGGAGACAGGACTCAAAGCTAAGGTACAGGTTGACGAGCGCCCTTCGCCCATGTATATTTGACAGCACAGCCCTGCAACAACAACTGAACACGCAATATTTGATACAAATGAATACATCATGCATGAAAGCATTTATCTGTGCGCCTGCTCCACGATTTGGAAACCCCAGTAAACGGCGACTGGTGTTCTTGCATGTCTTATTTGCTCGCATGCAACCAGCAGCTTTCATCGCTGGTTAATGTCGTCTCCAGTGGTGCCGAAGTGATGGCTAATATCGGCTGGCTTTGATTACCTGTTCCCGCTTAACTAATGCGTGGTGTTGGATAGCGTTGGCAAAGTTACGGTTGGTTAGCGTTTGCTAACGTCGCTTAGCTTTCGTAGCTTATGGCGACTATCGGTTAAATGACTGCTATCGTGGGCTAAAACTGATGGTGTTAGCGAATACATCGTATTCTCTGATAAGCAGTGACTGATGTCGGCTAATGTTTTCATACATTGATAAAGTCATGCGATTACGATTGATGCGTACGCTCAGGCGGACACGTTACCAGTGAGTGAGAATTTTATGCCGCATTTTCGTCATTTTTTGTGCTTGCTTCCGACGGCGCGGCGCTCAGCGCCACCACCCTGTCGCCAGGGGAAGCGGTGTTGACATCGAAGCTCCATACTCGAACTGTGACCAATACGCCGCTCTGCGGCGGAGCCAACAACGACGTACAACGAAGGAGTCGCGCATAGCGTATACGCCGGTGAAACTATGTAGCTTTGGGTTCCCTTCGGCTCTCTCTCCGCACAACGGCATTCGGAGTTGCGCGTTTACAGGCAGTCCCCCTGCCCCAGGGGGTGGGGGGGGGGGGGGCGCACTCGGGATCCAAATGTGGCTTCGCTTCCGGCTCCTTTGCCGACTCGTATATTGGCACTCGTGCGGCCTCCGAGGGGTCGAAATTCAATTTCCTCTCCGCCGAGGCTGCCTTGCCGCCGCCAGTGCGTTGTCGTCGACGACCGACCGATGAAACAACGGGCGCTGGTGCGACGAGTCCGCACCCCCCCCCCCTTCCTCCGTGCATTATTGCTCGTGGTTCTCGGAGGCTATCCGATATTAGTGCGCAGTAATATCCCCGCCTAAATGCGAGAAGCGGGCCGTGCAATATCGCGCCTGTGTGCGGTGGGCGCAGGGAGTGTGGGCCTTTATTCCTTGCGTCGTTGGAGCGCGCGCCCCGGGGTGTAATTGGGCAGCCGCAGACGTGAAGTAGGCACCGTGCTTGGAAGGTACTCGGAGCTTGAGTACCCTGCAAGGTAGCGGGTAGGTGGTCGTGCTGGTGGGTAGACATGCTCACGTAAACAGTACAAAAATCAGAGTGAGAGACTACGGGTCTAGGTTATGTAAAGTTTGTGAATGTGTTCCCTTAATCGCGGATGTCCGATTCGCGCTCTTTGCATTGTGAAGGCGACCGCATTCCCCGTAGCCAAGTGAAAGGGTGTAAGTGCAGCAAGGTATCGTCACTTACCCACTCCATCTAGTGAGCGTCTGCTGAGCGCACTCTCGATACAAGTCATGGTGTGTCGTCGACGCATGTTTGAGCGCTGTATCCATAAGCGCGTACGCAGGAGCGCTGTAGTGTTACTTCCCCTGAGAACGGCAGCGCCATCCACACCCCTGTAGCCATCTCATGCGGGTATCTTTAGTATATTTGCATCCGTAGAAAATGGGACCGTCATATGGTGGGGATCGAACCCGCCGCTTTTGTGCCAGTAGATGTTATCAGCGCACTACCGCGCCTGCCTTTATGTTAATTCTTCGAACGAACTTGCAGCTTACGAAGGACACGCACACCTGCCACGATTGCGTGATGTTTCTGACAGGCGACTATCAAACACCATTTAGGAAAATGATAAATCCCAATAATTGTAGAGATAAAAGAGCGTCTTTAATTTCCTTTATGCTTCGCAGGGCGTGAATTCCTTCCAGTCTGCAAGGTTTGTGAGACACTCCGTCGCAATTTACAATCATTAATTACCTCCAACTGGCACATACAAGGACCCCATTCAATACCGTATATTAGCCTCGCAGTGCGCAAGAGCGGCACGGGAGCCTAATCGATAGAACGCCGTCTCTATCGATTACGCACAACGCCGCGCTGTAGCCGCTCATGTAGCGCCCCGTATTACACGCTGTGATCACTGATGACGCAGGGAATACCACTGCTTTGTCTCCCTGATAAATGAGGATTCCATTGTAGTGACAGCGTACAAACAAAAGAAGCGAAAAAGCTTCACACTTAGCAGCTGAGCTGTGCAGGAAGAGGCAACAGTACGGCCTTCACTTTCGCTTCCTTTATGCGCTGTGGACCCAAATACACCTCTGGTCGCAACGTTTGTTCTTTTCCAGCAGGGACGCTATAACGTGCATGCGTTCGTGACACCTGCGTTCATTTGCTTCATGCGCAAGCTTTAGCTATACCTGTGTGTGCATACTGTGTGAAGAGAAAGAATTGTTTCCATCATAAACGATTCTCACTGTCTGCTTTCTTTTATAAAGCAAGTGGAGGTGTTTATTTTGTTTTATCCTAATTTAGGCAGATTCAGCCAGCAACCTGAGCTAGAAGATGGGAGTGCTTTTAGATTTTCCACTAGTATATTAAGATCCGAGATAGCCGGCCAATAAACAAAACTTTAAATGAGAAAATTTGCCGACTCAACAAGACAAACGACGTCCCCGAAACATAAACTTAACGCAGTCGCTATAAAAATATAAATTTATGAAATAAGCAAGCCTTCGTCGAACATTTTCGTGATTGCGGAATAAGAAGAGCACTACCTCTGCAGGACAATATCTAAATTTGTCACCGAGTATTGTCATCATCATCACCATCTTTTAAGTCCACTGCAGGACGAAGGCCTCTTCCAACGAGCCTCGTCTTCAGTCTTCTATCTCGGGTCACAGAGAAAGGAAAAGCGGTTCCGCTGTTACCCTCGACCCAGTGGACACACCCTTTCCTTGAGGCCACGGCTGAGCCTTAGAACACATACGTAGCCGCAATAAAAGAACAATGAATACCTTATGAACGATTCCGGAGGTGTTAGCGTGTTGGAGGCCTGGCTTGCTACTTGCTTTCTGGGAGTTTACGTCTCAAAACTACGCTACGATGATGAGAAATGCCATAAGGGCGGGCTCTGGAAATTTCGGCCGCCTGGGGTTCTTTAACTTACGCTGACGTCGCACAGTAAACGGGCGTCAACATTTCGCCTCCGTCGAAATGCAGCCGCCGCGTCCGGCATTCGATCCTGCGTTCATCAGCGGAATGCCATAACCACTAAACCGCCGGGGCAGGGCAGGATTGCTGCTCCGGGTGTTTAGCAATGATTATGGTATGAAGAGTGATAACATGGTAACACGTGTTAGCAGATAAACACAAATAAAGAAAGAAAAGAAATAACACTAGACAAGAGCAGATAAGCACAAGATCAACGCCGATAACACCACTCAGACGGCAATAGCTCAAGATCATTAAGAACATTACCATTGCGTACCTTAGCACCAAGAGAGAAAACCGTATATTTTACTCGTATCAAAGTGTAATAAGAGAACGGGCACCCAGCTTCAACACCATAAATAGAGCAATGTAAATAATAGATAAGCACACCAAACGTGAATATAACGACCATCACATAAACACACCACAGCGCAATATAACACAAGCACAAGACGAGGGAAACACAGTCGAATTACTGCTCCGCACATGCTGCTGCTTTCACGACGAGCAGAACTGCTTCACCGTTCGTTTTCGGCGGAGTTCACCTCTGGGTTTAGGATACTTTAGGGGCGAAGAATCTCAAGGCCGAGGCTTGTCCGGCGTCTGTCCGGCGTCCGTGTTGACGGCACAACATCGTGTGCTGTTGTGAGAGAGAGCGAACGGCGTTGACTGCGGAAACGCTCTTTCTGCGATGAACGCTTTACCAGATCGCAAGGAATGAGAACGCGCCCTCGCCCGCGAGAGACAACGCCGACGCAGGCAGCTTCTGCTAGCGAGTTTCTTGATGGAAAAAAAAAAATACAGCATATCCACGGAGTGAATGATGATGAGTGGGCGAAGCTCGGGATGTTCATCGTAGATCGTGCCGAGTTCCGGATTAATTTAGTTAACGCGCATGCTACGAATCCACACGGTTCAACTATGCACAATGCACAAGTGAAATATCCCACCGGCACTTCATTGCAAGTCAAGATGCAGTGCCTATATATATATATATATATATATATATATATATATATATATATATATAGGTTGCCGGTGAACGCTTCTCCAACGCGAGCAGTCGGTATTTCTCAATCAAGAAACTCGCTAGGAGACGCTGCCTGCGCCAACGTTGTCTCGCGTTTGCCGGGGCAGTGTCGAGTTTGCCGGGGAGCGCGTGGCTCCCGGCGCTCGCGGCGAGGGCGAGTGCCGGGAGCCACGCGCTCGCCCTCGGCGCGTGCGTGCCTTCCGGCAGGCACGCGCCGGTGGCTACCTACTACTACTACATACATACATCGGGGACGCACGACCCACGCCATAAGGAGCTTCGCCCCTAAAATGTCCGACTGCTCCGTTCACCGTTTACCGGCCACCGCATATATGTAGGCACTGGATGTTGACCTGCAATGTTGTGTCGGTGAGAGATTTCTCTTGTGCGCAGTTGAACCATAAGGATACACAGCGTGCACTTTAACTAAGAGTAATCCGGAACTCGGCACGATCTACGACGTGGGAGCGCAGGAACCCCATAAAGACCACGAGCATAAATGACAACGCGTGTGTAAGTATATACACACGTTGTCACTCGTTTAAGTGCGTGGGAGGGCAGTGTCACGGGTGATTTACGGCAACACCGAACGATCCCCAGTGCTTCGCCCACTCGTCATGATTCATTTCGTGGAGATGCGCGGATCTTTCTTTTTCCTGCTTTCTCTGCGTGTTTCTCGTTCTTTGCACTAACATTTTGCAGATATGTGGTATATCCCGTGGGAAATAGCCTATTGATCGACAGTCCGTGCAATCGCCACGCATGCAGAACTTCCCATGGATTGTCTGCTCTTGTAATTTGATAACCATATTCGGGAGCACTGGCGCATGGACCGAGTGCCACGGTAATTGTTTTAACGAGAGCAGTGCGGTATAACAACTATCATCTTCGTCAGCCTGTCTACGCTCACTGCAGAGCAAAGGCCTCTCCCATAGATCTCCAGTTATCCCTGTCCTGTGCTAACTGGGCCCAATTTATCCCCGCAAACTCCCTGGTATCATCTGCCCAACTAACTTTCTGCCGCCCCCTGCCGGGCTTGCCTTCTCTAGGAACCCACTCCGTTACCCTAAATGACCAACGGTTGTCTTGTCGTCGCTTTATATGGCCCTAACACGCGTTTGTTCCCTGACGCACTCCGCTCTCTTCTTGTCTCTTAAGGTTACACCTACCATTTTTCGTCCCATTGCTCGCTGTGTCGTCCCCAGTTTAAGCTGAACACTCTTAGTTAGCTTCCAAGTTTCTGCCCCGTAGGTGAGTACCAACAACTATAACAAGCTATACGCAATAATACTGAGGTTTTCACGAAGCCTTTGAGGATCTTGCGCTGGCTTTTAAAACAAACGGTCTTCGTGAAAGACATCGTGATTATCGTTTTCTCTCAAGCATCATGTTCTAAAATGCCCTCATACGCTAAAGGCAAAGGTCCCGAATTACCTAAAACAAAAAGCGGCGAAGAAGCTTCACAAGCCCTTAGCATAAAATTTGCAACGATGTGCAAAAGATCGTTGTACAGAAGCCAAGTATAGTGGCTCTCCGCCGTTCCGGTCCATTAAGAAATCTCATAAGAGTACATTTCGTGCTTTAGAGATATGCAAATTAAGCGTCGTCTATACGAAAAAAGAAAAAAAATACTGCAGCCTCTTCTGGAATGCATTATCTCCAAATTGCACGGCTTCCATCCGCTGAAATAAGGCTTCGGGTTTCGATAATGCGCTTCCTTGTACTGGATGGCACGGGGCTTGAAATGAATGCAGAAACTTTTCAATAACGCTTACCCGAAGCGCCTGGGGAACGCTTTCTGTGCTGCGTATACATATATGCCTGTTCGGGTCGCGCGCTTGTATTGATCCTGTGCTCTTTGAAGTTTTGTGCGCCAGTAAGTCAGATATTAAAATATAAAGTTTCGACTCTTTGACAAAATATGCATTGCGGATAAGGATATGAAGCAGAAAGAAAAAAAAAGAAGCCGTCGCCGGGACGAGACAACGCCCGATCAATATTACGCCTAGTGTCATTCTGACACGTATGTTCGGAAACCTTTATTGAACCGAGGAGCAAGGAAAGTCTACTCGTGTATACGAAGTGTCAGGACCCATCCGAACGAGGCGCGTTTCCGGCACAGGCACGGTGCGTCGATAAGGTATACCTCGCCAATTGGCACGCCGAGCTCTCTCTTTCGTTTGAGGAACTGTGCTGAGAGGCTGTTTCATGACATATCTTGCTAGCATGCGAGATGCGCACGCAAAGAAGTGATTGAATGTTTGTCGGAGAGAATTTACATATTTCTACGCCGTTTCTGTGTTTGCTTTTATTGCCCTTGCCTAGTTGTCACGTCTTAAGTGTCCGTCATGAGCATTATGAAACATGTGCGGTTATAAGTACGCTAAAACGAGGAACTATTTCTCGTATTAATGAGTTGTACTTGCGTAACACCATGAATGATATTGTTGCCGGCATTTCGGCCGTGGCGCTTGCATATTGATGGAGGTTGAATTCCTAGACACTTGTGCACTGTACGGTGGCAGTTGATGTTAAGGAACCTTGGGTGGTGGTGGTCGAAATTTCCGGCGTGCTTCACTAGAGCGTGGCTCGTGGTAATCACGTGGACGTCTTGGCACGTAAAATCGGAGTAGATTATTATTATTATTATTATTATTATTATTATTATTATTATTATTATTATTATTATTATTATTATTATTATTAAAATCAAGACGGGAGTTTCGGTACGCCAGAAAACGCGAGAAGGGAACTAGCAAGCTCGACAAACCCATGAAGAAGGTTGACCTTTGTAACAGCCGCGTAAATTCACACCGGCGAAAAAAATATGTGCATAGGGAGCGTGATATTGGATGTTAAGTTTTTGCTAGGGCTTCGGTTGTTCTGACAGTCAGTGTAGTGACTAATTAGCTAAAGGATCAAGTTGTTTCAGGAAGTTGTAGGTATCTTCGTATGTTTTGTAGTGGTCAATCAGTCACCGCACTTCTCTATCTTATCCCGCTGTCAGGAGTTCGACCATACACCCGACAGTCTGCCAAGCTGCTTCTCCGTGGTGTTCTTTTTCAGGATGTGTCTGTGCGCGCTGCCAGTGTGCGCATATCGTGTGGCTCGACCAGCGTAGACCAAAGAAGAAAAATGCGGTACCTTTGCTTCGTTTCTATCGACCTTGTGTAACGCTACGTTAGCTGAACTTATGTATTGGTAAAACAACAAGCAACATTGGTAAAAAAAAGTTGCATGTTCTATTTACGTCTGAATTTCACTAAACATAACTATCAGCTTCTACCACTACACATGTCATTCACTGTATGGTGTAAAAACTTTTTAAATTCATGTGCTATAAATTTATGTAGTGATATAAAAATGTTAAAAGCAAGCATGTTTGAATATACTATACAACGTCATTATCTTTCTGTTTTTACATTACATTTACATGAATCACATTTCTGTTTTCACATGTTTAAAATGTATGTTTTGCGTTTTCCAGTATTTCTATGTTCTTAATTTTTTTTGTTGTTGTTGTGTAGACAAAAATGTATGTCAGCACTGCCTTGTGTACGGGCCCCCAGGCACTCTCAAGCTGCATTTTTTCCCGCTTTTCGCCTGGGGTGACCCCCAACAACTGTTGGAAATAAACTTCTTGATTGATTGATTAATTGATTGATTGATTGATTGATTGATTGATTGATTGATTGTATACTGTCTCTGCATGGTGACGTTAATCTCCCTTGCAGTGATATTGACTAACGCAGCGTGTTTGACCTAATCGAGTGTTGCTGTACCGGTTGTGGCCCAATTAATTCCGTATGTCATTTTTGATGTCAACTGCACTTGAAATACTTTCAGCTCTATTGTTGCAATGCCTTTTAAATCAAGAATGCTATAAAAATACTTTGCCCACCATTATCGTAACGAGTCATTTGCGTATTTATTTATTTATTTATTTATTTATTTATTTATTTATTTAATGCATACTGTGGACAGGAGGTTCATGCAGGGTGAGTAGAGTACAACAGGTCAACAAAAGTAAAACAGTCATGTATGTTGAACGATACACATACTGAGAATACAACTTGAAAAACAGCAAAACACCTTAAGAATACTAGTTTAAACAGTGCAAGCGTAAAACGTAAAATGATAGAGTGTTTGCATAGGCAAGTTGTCCCAATCATTAGTGGTGCGCGGAAAGAAAGAGTACTTGAATAGCTTAGTTCGGGCACAATAGGCGGTTGGAGCATTTGGGTGATGGGCGTATTTAAATCCACTATTGACGAGTAGGTCTCGTCAATAGTGGATTTAAATACGCTGCCGGATCAATTGCGAATTTGTCTTTTCGGTAACTAATGGAAACGCTACTACAAGTTCTGCTACATTGCAGATTGGTCTTGGTTTTTTATTTATATCCTGCAGCAGACAGCAAGGCATCCTGAGAAAACTGTCCTTTTTCATCTTGTTTTTTCGTGTTTAAAATATTTGTACTAGTATCTTTCTTCCCTCAGGAATACATCTGCGCCCTAACGAGGCGCTACCATTTGTGTAAACGTAGAATTGCATCATTATTTCATAATTTGTAGATACTCATATGCACCCTTTGCATGCAATTTACAGTAGATAATTTTCAGTTTTTGTCAAATTTGGCTGCTCCAGTTCGTCCGGCTCTGTCTCTCGCGTCCTTAGCTTCTAGCGCTATGACACCTTTGGTGCGCCGAACCAGCTAGCCCTGAAAGACAGATTGTCGTGCTCAAGCTTATTGTTATCGAAGTAACGTACACAAAATGTGAGGAGTCATTTTATTCATAGTTCGACGACTGTAGGGGTGTACAGTATGAAAAATGCGTAGAATAATAAATGCATGGCAAACTGCCAAGAACAAGTTACACTGATAAAGTAGTGTACAACTTCAACAAAAACTACATTATAAAAGCAGCAATTAGTAGATAAACAAAAATAATGCTAGAATAACTGTTAAGCAATGTAATGATGACAAAATATGCGTGCTAGAATGACTTACGATGAAAGAAACAGCGATTTCAGAGAACTTAATTTAAGAACTTACGCGTGGTTCCGCTGTGGCAAACGCTAAAGTCCGGCGGTGCTGTGGGAAGCCAAGCTTCCTTAACCTAGCTTTTGCTAGGCTTTTCACAACTTCGCTTATACTCGCGTTTGGGATTGCGGAGCCACGCGTATTTTTTATTTCTTATTTTTTGACATGGCAATGTAAACCGAAGTGCTAAGATTAGCAAATTCTCTCTTAGCAAAGTCACAGTAATTGAGAAATTCGGCATGTGAAAATCAAAACATTTTATTGTTCAGAAAATCCTGAAATAACCTTAACTTTCGTTTATACTTCCTTGTTCACATTTATGAAGTACGTCTATGCTGAGCGTCATCATGTATTTACCCAACGCAAGGATGATTTGACCATGCTTCAGATTCCCTGGCCCCCGCTTCAGGGACGGATCTCAACAACGCTCCATTCGAGCGGCTTCTTCCTCGGAAGCCCCGGTCTTCGCCATCGCTAAGCGCATGTCGTGCCTCCGTTCACTGCGCCGTGAGAGAGAGCTGGCGAAGCCAGGTTTTCATCGGATAGCCTGACGTCACACCGCATGCGCACCCGCGACGTGTTCCCTTAGACGGGAGCATGCGCGCGGCGGATGACGTCATGCCACGTGTGCACATACGCCGCACCTGATGCCACAAATACACAGACGCGCGTGGTTCTGTTTTTGCGATCAGCACTTTCCAGGAAGTGTAGAAAACATCGATTGACATCACCGCTTACTGCACCCACACCACTGTCGTTCAATCAAGTCGAGCAGCAGAAGTAAACTTGAACGGTCCTCGACGTTTCGGTATACTATACAGCTTAGTTGCGCTTCAACCATTCGGCGTCGTGCCTCGAGAGTACGCAGATGTCAGAGTAGGAAGGAGCACGCCAGATAATTTTGTCCACCGTAGCTGCGATATATCCATGTTGGTGCCGTCATCGGGCATCACTGCCCAGCGCCCTATACGCAGTTTCACAATTTGTCACACAAATATAGCAGCCCTGACAAAGTCCCGGTGTCCACGCGTAGACAATGCAAAGCGCGCGAGACGTCGTCGTTACACGATCATGCGGCTATTGTGCGAGACTGGATAGCGTCACGTGGTTCACGACGCCGGCAGAACTGGCCGTGTATTTGGACACCACCCGCTCGGCTGCCGTTCAAGGCGAAACAACCATGCCGGAGTTGTAGAGTGGTAGGAAAGTGGAAGGCGCGAAAGCGCGCGAAACCTCGCCGTCTCACGCTCGCGAAGCGATTGCACGAGGCTATATTCTGTTTCAGTAGTTCCGTGCAGCACAGCCAAGGCTACGAGGACATCGAGCGCAGAATTCTTTGAAGCGAGACGAAATGCCATTGTTCGGACCCCCCCCCCCCCCCCCCCCGCTTCGTCTTCCTCCTCCCAGGGCTGCAGCGGCCATTGCAGTGCCCGCCATTGGTAGACGATGATGATGATGGTGGTGGTGATGATGATTGTGATTCGGTTTAGGAAAGGACGCTAATTTCTGCAGCCCATGTAGGGAGCACGGCTAAGCGTCAGTGGGGGTGGGGGAAAGGGAGTGAAAGAGATAGAGAGGAAAAGCCGTAGTGGAGGGCTCCGGAAATTTAGGCCACCTGGGGTTCTTTAGCGTGCACTGACAACGAACAGTACACGGACCCCTGGGATTTTCGCCTCCATCGAAAATGCGACCGCCGCGGCCGGGATCGAACCCGCTTTTTTTTTGGGTGGCAGCCGAGTACCGTAACCACTACACCACCGCGGCGGACTTGGTAGATGACAAGCCTCGGAAGGACACGTTTAAGATGTGTTCGTCCTCCAGGTTGGCCGAAGATGGCTGTAGCTTCCACACTGCTGAACGGAACGTCTGAAACAGACCGTAGGTCGTGTCATGTGACTGCCGCACCGGTGAAACTTGATGTACAGTGCAGACAGCGCTCGCTCGCCTGCCGTCTCAGGCATGCGGAGGCCGGTGTACCGTTACGGCGAGTTTTCCGGTTGTGTGGACGCCCCTACACGCCGCACTGCGTGTACGATAGGACACAGGGCCAGCGCAGCATCTCCCGAGGTACTACCTGTCACCGGCGGTGGCTACAAAAACAGGTTGCCTCGCTGGCCCGACTTGGTAGAGCCCAGGGTCACTCAATACTTGGACACTGGTAGAGCCTGTAGAGCCTCGCTCCTTTCGCTACCCAGACGAGCATAGGGTCAGTACGCTCGCCCCCGGCCATTGCTGATTGAACAACCCCTTCAGGCGCGAATTATGATTTCGTGCGAATAAATTCATAAAGTTTTCACACTTAATTTTCTTGGCACTCCGTATTGTATTGCAAGAAAGCGCGGTTGTGTGTTGGAATGTTCCTTATACAATAATTCTTTGTAATTAAAGCATAAATAAATATAAATATGTTACGAAATGAGTCGTCCCTTATTTTGTCATTAGAGGAAGAACAAGGGAGGGTTGAGACGCTTGTGAATTTTGTTATTGGCTGCATTCACTACGAGCCAACGAACAGCATATTGTTGTCGTCGAGTCAGCAGGGTACCACGTCGACCCACTAGTCAGATGTGGTGAGGCCTTCACAAAATTATTGCCTGCAGGAATACGCTGCACCTTGCAGCAAACTGACGACATATTGAGTACATCTATCGAGGTTTTAATTTATCCGAAGCCCAGTGTTTCTTGCACTTTCTTGGCCGCTCGTTCACTGTACTGCCGAAAACAAGTTGCATACACAATTGCGTGCGCCGCCGCTGAAGGGGATAAATACTTGTAACGTTTTTTTATGTTGGGATTCGTCTTTCAGCAGACACGACATCCCATAGAGTGTTAAGGACTTACATGATGAAATGGCTCTAAACGACAAGGTTTTTGTGCCGTAATTAGTGGAGACTCTAGGATGAGTTGCCTCTTTTCGCTTACCATTACTCCGTACTTGGTTGTCATGGAGCGTTCATGACCTCAAGCTCAATTCCGTGCCTTACGGTCTATCGCACCGATTTCTATGCATATCATCAACCACGTTCTCATCATCGGTGTTAGGGGTGCTTCTCTTTTTCAAAGCAAGTAGTGCTCTGAGGTTACTGACCTCCGAAAAATGCTCAGCGGAGCCATATTATAGAGACAGCGCCACCGCTCTACCGACAAAGAAACGCACTTCAGGGCGCCCTTCGGTGATGCGACAGGGGAGAACGGCACCTCGCCCCGGCGCTTTCGAGTATGGACCGAGAACTCATTACGAAAGTTTCACTCAAGCACTGTCCTGAAGTGTCATTGGAGCGCATGGAGCACTCCAGGCGAGGCGCGCTCTGTCACTGACCTTGTCGGTATTATAGAGTGTCGACCAGAGGAACGTTGCAGACTATGTGGTGTACTATAGTTGTAGGCTATAAGGTATGCTCAGTCTATAGCTGAATGACCCTTGAAGCGATGTTTGAAATTTCCCGAGGCGATGTGCCGGCACCTGTATACCGTCTTTAAATTTACTTAATCAATATGACTAAGATGTGCGCCAGGAGCGAAATTCGGGCTTTTTTTTTGTGTGTGTACCTATATATAGAACGAGAAAGGTATATCGCATACCTGATCCTATTTTCCCTTTTCATTTGATGGCGCTGCATTTTTGAGTGCCTTAGTGAGAGTGATGAGCATGGTGACCAGAGCAAGTGTGTATTAATTCATGTCGAAAGCATAGCGCAAATAATCGACAGTTCAAATGAAGGTTGCATGTATGAATGAAGCTGTTGCAGTTCTGCCTCGTTCTTAGCCCCACTTTTCCGGCGCAGTTCAAGGCCCACAAGACACAAAAACAACTTACGCTAAAAATGTTCGAAAGAGAATATTTCAACCAATCATAATATTGGACATATCATTAGCAAGACCGTCCAGCCAATGGCAAAAAATCACTTACGAAAGAGCAGGTTCGTGAATTCGGCCCCAGATTTCTTATAGCGCCCTTTTTATTGAGCAGTGCCTCACAGTATAAGGAGATGTGTCTGAGGAGTAGCTGAATGTTTTAGTACATAGATAGCTTCATGCCACGTCTGTTTACATAAGCAGCCGCAAGGGCCAGAGCGCCGCATGCAGCTTGCTTTTAGGTGACAGTAAACCACGTGATGTTCTGGGCCCGTATTCACGAAAACAACTTATGACAAAAAAGCTCTTAAGAGAAAATTTCAGCCAATGCCGCTGCTGGACATATCATTAGAGACGCTTCCCGACCAATGGCAAAAAGCACTTACGAAAGAGAAGTTTTTTGAATTCGGCCCCTGGTCATCAACCTCCTCGTATAGGTGCACGATACCAAATATGTGATAAAAAAGGTCGCTGAATATGAGTGGAGCGGTCGTCGCCATGGCGACACAAACTTTGTTTTTTAACTGAGGTAGACAATTCCACTTGCCGAAACGTCCGTTATAGCTGTATCCCCTATTCAACGGTGTCTTTCGTAACTTCAGCATCCTCACTTGTTAAATTAAAACCACGATACCTTATTTCAGTTTAAGATGTGATTGATTGATTTGTGGGGTTTAACGTCCCAAAACCAGCTCTGTTTATGGGAGACGCTGTAGTGGAGGTCTCCGGAAATTTCGACCACCTGGGGTTCTTTAACGTGCACTGACATCGCACAGCACACGGGCCTCAACATTTCGCCTCCATCGAAATGCAGCCGCCGCGACGGGATTCGATCCCGCGACGTTCGGATCTGCAGCCGAGTGGTATAACCACTAGACCACCGTGGCGGGGCAGTTTAAAACGTGGAAGTTAATGTTTAGAAAAATATAGATTGATATGAACCGGTCACTATTTGTCTTGAAATGCGTTAGGTTGTATATATATATATTTATATCAATTTGATATAACTGCTTTTCTCTTGAATGCGCTAAGACACTCACAGTATCACGCGTATGATCTGCACTCGAATAATCAGTAAGTTGCTCGGTATAACAGAAATCTTTCATTTTTGCAGGAGTTGTATTGCTTTTTAATAGTTATGCCATATTTCGAGTGCATTGTAACACTGCCTTACCTTACCGCAAGGCAAGTTCGATTCTATCTTGTGCCATAGCAATTCCCTTTCATCCGGATCAAAGCGTAACACCGTCGCTTAACCATTGCTCGGCCACGCACAAAGCGCCTAATGCGGCCATATGGCCCATAAAACGCGACGTATTCTAGACACATTTACCGCACGGTGCCGAGACGGCTGCGGTCAGCGACGGGCGGCGGTTCTCGAAGAGCCCCTCCATTACCGTCCATCACGGTGAAAAATGGTAACAGCTTGTTCCATTGCTAGGCGTGTGACATTACCTCGGAGTGTTTTGCGTGCGATAGCGTTCAATGGGGTCTTCAGATGTTCTCCGAGGTGACGAAGCTGGTCGAGCGCGCTAGTGCCATACCGTGTTTTCCACGTATAGCCCGAAGTGACGATGGGATTAGACTCTGGTAAATATAGGAGGCTATGCTATGGTGCGGGGCGGTCGTTTGTAATGCGGCTTCGGCTTCAGCTTCAGCGTAGCTTATGTGTTCGACACTTACAATAGAGGAGACAGACAAAATAAAGGAAGATCCATTTCCACTACACTGAAAGCTGTACGAACTGTAAAACAAAGACTCGCCTCTGTTTCCCCTTGTGTTTCTCTTGTGTTTGTCGTCGTAGCTCTCGAATTAGCTTTGGTTAAATTGGTCTCACTTAGCAGCTAATTACCCATAATGTGCGTCCTTTATTGTGTTACACTAATCTGGTTTATCTTAACTGTTCTTGATGTAGATTCGTTCGGTCTATTTTTTCACCGGTGTTCACCTTACGTAGACTTGTGCTTCGGTACGCCTGACGCCCAACGAGGGAACGACAGCCGGCCCCCACCGTGCTCCGCACTTTAAGTAGTTAAGAACCATATCTCTCTGCGAAGGCTGATGACCAGCGAAGCCGTGGTATTATCTTATCCGATTAGCCAATCTGACGTAGCCTTGAACGATTGAGCAATGCGTGATCTAGTTGACAGAAATGCGGCTAAATGCACTACGCCTTTGATTCACTATGGCACTTGTGGCATCACATGCAAGGATTGCAATTTAATTTAAAGGTGATACATGTATAGGTTAAAGAACATGTTCATGAACAAACAATCTCGTAACATAACTGCGCAGTACACAAACCTATAACCTCCCATAATCCACCAAGCAGGAGCTTTCCGAAGTGATCTACGGTGCAATGCGGCAGTGAGTGAAATATGATGGGTGAGCCGACGGCAGAATCCGTCTCTGACGGACAAGACAGTGTCGCACGTGGAATACGTTCGACACATTTAGCTGTACTGGCAGCATTTCCCAGGTGATCGATGTTATCTGAAGAAAGAGGAATTAATTAGATGAGCCATGGAAAAACAAAAAAGAAGTGTTCCCTTTAATCAAACTATTTCTATGATTCTCTGATTTGTCCACTGCAGCGGAACAGGCCTCTCGAAGACCTCGCCAACCATTGATGACGAAGCCTGTTGAAGCCCGCATGGAACAAGGGTTGACGGTTATTGGCGAGAACATACGGAAGGTGTTCGCGCGTTCCACACTTGTTATGCGCTTTACGGTGCGTGTTTTGGCAGATCACATTTTGCGCACGAGGCGGCAGAGGAAAGCGCTGATTCTGCTAACTGCATCCAGAAGCGATGAGCGCAACGGCACTTTGAAGAAAGGGCCGCGCCTCTGACGGCGCATCTGCGCGCGAAGCGATCGTCAGCATCCTCATTAGACAAGGCTGCTAGCTTCTTTCTTTCTTCTTTCTTTCTTTCTTTCTTTCTTTCTTTCTTCTTTCTTTCTTTCTTTCTTTCTTTATGTCAGCGCCTGCTTCTTACCGCATTCTATTTCTCATGCTTAGGCATAGTGCTGTTTGGATCGAAGTAGACTGTTTCCGAAGAACACTTAAGGTGTTTGTAGTACGCTGTAAGGGTATCATTTGCCGAGAACCATGACAGCTAGAGCAGCTGGGACATCGTTAACATGCTGATAATGTCATAGTAATACGTGGAGAACACGAATGAACCCAAAGGAAGAAGGATGACAGTGAAAGCTGCTGTGTGTCGTTTAAAATTACAATGTTTTTTCTTAAAGAATAAATTAGTTGCTGCGGATGGAGCTCTTTCCTATCTATCTATCTATCTATCTATCTATCTATCTATCTATCTATCTATCTATCTATCTATCTATCTATCTATCTATCTATCTATCTATCTATCTATCTAGCCGCCTACGTCTCGGAGCTCTCCTAGTCGTCTCGTTCACATAGTGCATACCAAGATTGGGATGGTAGGGCTTCGATGTACGAAGAACATGGATGACTGATCTAGACATTGCTACGATTATGTACTAGTCAGTTGCGTCATGGTTAATGGTAACGCAGTAATAACAGGAGACTCATACTCGGACTGCTGGGTCCGGGTTTTGCTGGGATGTTCCACAGCTTTTTGTATCTTAATATTGTAGCTTACATTGATCGATGACGAACCAGAATAGACATTGAAATCTCCATGAAAACACACTTCCAGTAGGTTAAACAAAAGGAAGACACACCGTTTGTGGTCGCTTTCTATTGAAATGCACACACAACAAGTGTAGAGGCAGAGACAAGTGTCAATCTACCACGCGTCAGGAGGGTAGGAATCGAGTCCAAGGCACCGATGTGCTAGGCAAGCCTGCTATCACTCGTCCACGGCTGCTCTTGCAACGCTTCGCGTATTTCAAGTAAGCCTACAACATCAGCAGCCGTGGTGATGTTGCTTCTGCTTTGTTTGAAGATTCACGTTAACCCTACTCGTAACACTTCACTGAACGCTAGACAGTTCGGCATAAGCAAATTCCTCGCCGATTGTTTCGCATTAAATCGGCTTCCACAATGCCCAGAATCCGCGATTTTCTTTTTCTCTTGCGAATGCATTTCTACTGCAGTTCGATTGTCTACCCTGAACCGTTAAACCTTCCTCTGTCCTTCTATGCTGTATATGCAGTGCCATTCATGAGCATGCGCAGAGAATTTCTGAACTTACCTGTTTCGCTAGAGTGCACCCTTTCAGTCGGTAGTCGACATTTCTCGTGCCACTTTCACTTGCACTCATATTGACACTTACCGTCCTTTCAAGACAAACCAAATGTCGCAACGACGCACTGCATTGAAAAGAGTCCCTAGTCCTCCATTCAAGGACGCACTGCATAGTAAGCCACGGATTGCATGCGAAGAGGGCTATCATCCTACCGTTATCAGAGGTCTTATCTTGACCCCCTGTGATTTCTTCCCTCAACACTAGGAGACTTCTATTTTTTTCTTTTTTGTCGCTGTCATCTGACCAGCTGTAACTGCTTTCAGTAAGAGTTACGCCATTTCCTACTTACACAACCGCCGACGTTCCGCGCCGGCGATAATTTTGTGGTGCAGATGGGGCATTTTTTTTAGAGGCGAAGCTCCTTAAGGTTTGGGTCTGTCCGTCCGTTGTAGTAGCGCGTTACCTACTAGGAACGCGCTAGTAGGTAACGCGTAGTAGGAGGGCGCGTGTGGGAGGTAGTAGTAGGAGGGCGCGTGTGGGAGGCGCGCGAGCTCTCTCACTCTTCCATCCGCTGTCTTGTGAGAGAGAGAGAGAGAGACAGAGAGAGCGAAAGGCGCGCGTTGACTATGGAAACGCTCTTTCTTCGATGAACGCACTACCGGCTCGCAAAGAAGGAGAACGCGCCCTCACCCGCGAGAGACAACGTTGACGCAGGCAGCGTCTTCTAGCGAGTTTCTTGATTGAGAAATAGCGACTGCTCGCGCTGTAGAACCGTTCACCGGCCACTCATATATATATATATATATATATATATATATATATATATATATAGATATATATATATATATATATATATATATATATATATATATATAGGCACTGGATCTTGCAATGAAGTGCCGGTGGGAGATTTCAGTTGTGCGTAGTTGAACCATAAGGATTCATAGCGTGCGCGTTAACTAAATTAATCTGGAACTCGGCACGATCTACGATGAACCTCCGGAGCTTCGCCCACTCATGATCATTCACTCCGTGGATATGCTGTGAATTTTTTTTCTTATTTCGTACGCCCAATTCTATCTTTGTAGGTCAGTGTTGGTGAGCTAGTTTTTTTTTTCTTGCATGCTGTTGGAAACTGTAATTGGATACCCTTTTTTTAACCTTGCCCGGGAGGTGTTTTTTGTCGTAATGGCGGTCACCAGCAAATGGTAAGAAAAGCTGCTTTGTGTTGAAAGTCGATGTACCGTTGTCTTTCACACAAGGAAGCCCACACTATTCCATCAAGCTATTCCTTCTCAGTTGAAGTACAGGCCGCAACCATGCGAAGGAACGGACCCATAAATGTCGGCACGACGAGGGGGCTGCAGAACCAAGACGACGTTAGCGCAATAGCGTAACAAGCCGGCGTTGGCCCGCCGAGCCATGCTTCGACGCAGGGAATTACGAATACACGTTAAACGCTGCTTACGTCCATCACGAGCGTTAAGTTTCTTTTTATTTCCGCCGCCGTCATTCACAACGTCGCCAGCTCATGAATTTCATCTCTCGCGCTTGAAGGCACTTCCGCGTTCACCACTTCCAAGGAATATGGCTATTGGATTATGGCCACTCTGGTGCCGTTCGTGACGGGCTGCTAAAGAAATACGAACGTTGCGCTTAGCAGCCTGAGGCCCTTGAACGGAGGGAGTAAGGGCATTCGTATTATTTCAGCTCAAAAAATAGGAACGGTAGGCGAATCTCGGCACTGGCGCACATTCAACGAAAACAGAGCACGAGCGAAGGAGAAGCAAGTTGAAAGAAGATTTACGGCAACATTGGCGGGAATGGCTCGTTTGGCTCCTTGGCGATGTCAGTGCACGTTAAAGAACCCCAGGTGGTCGAAATTTCCGGAGACCTCCACTACGGCGTCTCTCATAATCAGAACTGGTTTTGGGACGTTAAACCCCACAAATCAATCAAAAACGTGGATCCTTAATCCCCCCCCCCCTGCCGGGGGGGGGGGCGCGAGTTGGGAGGAAGGGGGTCCCCTGGGAAGAGGTTGAGAGCGCCATGAAATGTTTTCGTTTATTGCTCGTCGCACAGGGAGCCCTGAAGCTGCTAGCGTGTTCGCCATGCATATAAGAATTTCATATCCGTCGCCCGCGGTGCTGTAACAATAAAACGCCACGCATCGTCGTTCTTATGTCACTGTTTGAATGTTGAGAGGCACACACACACACACACACACACACACACACACACACACACACACACACACACACACACACACACACACACATCTGACCTTTAGAAGCTGCCTTATCTGGTGAAACAAAGAAAGAAATCGCGCACTGCTGGACGGAAATATATGGTGTAGGCGATAGGGGGCGGCCGTTGCCCAATGCAGTCCTCTCTCGCGGAGGGGCAACCATCTGGTGCACTTGTCCTGTAGCTAGCACGAGCCTGTTTATGGGAGTCATTGCGGGGCCATTCGCTGTATTTGCGGTGCAGTTTCGTTGCGCTGGACTATTCTCATCCGAGAAGGAAAAAATTTGTTTCCTTTAAATCATTTGCCCCAGAATCTTTAGCCCAACACTCCATCTAAGTGGCGAAGAAAAGCTGCGACAGTACCCATGGGCGAAAGCGTTGTGTGCCTCATTGGAAGGTGACCTCGAAAAAAAAAAGAGCGTAATGTGCAGAAATGAATGAGGCTGTGAAACGAAGTCGTTGGCCTACGTAGCCTTGGCTGCACTACACGCTTTCCCTGACGTGGTAATCACGCGTTGTTTTGATGGATTCGATTTTGTCTGAACGTGCCTTTTCCTGATCTTTTTATTTCTTTGAAGTCAACGAAGAAATGAAGCTCGGCGCGGTGGACTTGTGTCAATAAACAAGAAAAAAAATTGGCTGCGTATCTGCGTGCTTCGGTGCAAGTGTCGTCGAAAGACTATGGTCGTCTGCCGGCCGTAATACGCTGCATGATATGGACGCCATCTGGCAGCGCCGTCGGGAAACATGAGCTTCTGCAGAATCCCTGGGCAACTGCCAGGTGGCAGCACCAAATCGTTGGCAGAGGCCTTTTTCGTGCATAGCGTCGCATTGTTAGCGCAGCCTAAGAAACATTAGGGCCTTTAGAATTACGTATCTATATATTTCCTAGTAAAGGAACACACCACCTAATAAAAATGTACTGATTTTGCGCCTCAGATATGCGTGATATTTGCTTTTTGATCGACAGTGTTGACAAGTATGAAAGCAGCTACCAGTTCGAGATGGCTGGGCGTTAGGCAACTGCTTAAACTTTGGCCGGGTGGCATGAATCGTGTGACAGACAGACAAACCAAAAGACCAAAATTTCTGCTTTTAGGTATCCCAAGAAAGACTATCGTCTTTAAAAAAGCAGCGGTGGTCTTGTGAATATGGCGCTTGACTGTTAACCAGAAAGATTATGGTTCTATTCTGGCCTCGGTGGTCATTTTTCGGGCACGGGCATGAGCCGCCTCATTGCCACCCAGTCCCGCATGCGCGGGCGTCCATATGAGAACAATATCCTGCGTGGGGGGATGCTTATTAAGAATTCAAAGGGCAGTGTCCGAGATACAACCGGCACTGAAGTTCGTATGGGAGTTTTTTTAATCACTAATAATCATATAGTGATGTCGGGGATGTATAATGCTAATGCAATGACAGCCTCCTCTGCCTCTTCTGAAGAAGTGGCAGTGATAGATGCCATTGTGATTGCCTTGCCATTGGAATCTAGAGCTGAAAGGACATACGAAGGGGAAGATGGGTACTCTGCCACATCAACAGAGACCATGTCGTTCGCTCCTTGTAATCTTTTGTGAAGGGCTTTTGCCCTTTGGGGTCGTCCTTGAGTATGGTAAGTGGGGTGCATGTGTTTTGGAAGGGGAGGTATGTGTAATTGGTTGCCTATGTGACGTGGAAATGCCGCGGCGGTCGCATTTTCGATGGAGGCGAAAATGCCAGAGGCCCGTGTACTGTGTGTGCGTTGTCAGTGCACGTTAAAGAACCCCAGGTGGTCTAAATTTCCGGAGCTCTCCACTACGGCCTTTCTCTCCTCTCTATCTCTTTCACTCCCTTTCCCCCACCCCCACGGACGCTTAGCCGTGCTCCCTACATGGGCTGCAGAAATTAGCGTCCTTTCCTAACCGAAACACAATCAATCAATCAATCAATCATCGTACTTGTATTTCGTTATACAAGTGAATTTTATTCGGGTAGAAGCTAAGATGTGAGGGCCTGTACTAGTAGTCGCGAGTGTAGCGTATTGCGCTGTTATATATTAGCTTCGATAACTTCTGACAAGGTATTTATGACACTAGTCTGGTGTAGTCGTGCGTTAGAGGTGGTTGATGAAATTCCTAATGTATATTTGTAAAGTCGGCCTAGGGACCGCGGTGTTCACTACATCCTTCTCTCTTGGTGTAAAGTGAAGGTAGGGGTGGGTAAATGTGATTTTATTGATTATAAAAGCCTGTACGAGACGCTGTGTCTCCGACTCCCGGGGCCCTCCTTTTTTTGCACGAGATTCTCCCAATTAGTCTTACCCTTACTCAAAATTTCTAGTAATATTAACTTCGCTGTCTACAGACACTTGTTACTAGAACCTACCAACAACAAATAGAATGTCTACCAAAGATCTGTGTACTTCTTTACCAACTGCTTGTTGGCGTTCTCCAAACAATTGGCCTCCAACATTACATAGACGCATGTTCATAGGCTGTCTACCTACTTTCTACCAGTGTCCTATAAACATTTTTCGTTTTACGCCCTAGTAACACACTGCCAAAAGCATGTATGTTTGTAGGCTTTCTGTGGATCATTTACTAACTTTTGTCTCAGTAGACCCTTTTAAAATGGGTTAACATATCTAGTGAAGCATGTTCATGCACACACTGTTCGCGTTCTCAGAATGGTCTACCAACTAATGTTACCCCGTGACAGCTTGGCCGATATGTGTGAACGAGTTGTAGAACCAAGCGTAAGCAAAATACATACGAAGATGAAGCGAAATGAATAATTTATTATCCTTCATTGGTACACAGCAGTGAGAACAATATACAAGCGCATTAGGTAGTAAAATTTAAAATAGACAACGTAAAGCAGCCTCTACTTAGCACGAGGTGGCTAGATGAATAGATGATTAAAATAAGCAGATCTGCTTTAGCCTCACAAACACATTCTCATAGAAGTATGATTTGTTCACGAATACTTCAGCTATAAGAAAGTTCATTAATTGATTTTTTTTGCTTCACATGCAGTGTTATTGCTATTGCTACTATTACTATAATTCTAGCCTTCTCTAACCCTTTGTTTGAGAAGGCAGAATTATTTGACATCTTTGAAACAAGTGCGCTTGCCACGCTTGACGGCTACACGCATGCGTTTATATTTACGCGCACACACAAGGTAAGTAGCTAGCCGTGTATTTTATGAGCGTGCGAGCCACAAAGCAAATGCTCGGAAAAAATGAGCCTGCACAAAGCTTTAAACATTATATCCACAAGGGCTTTCATGTGGCAGATGGTTACGAAAAAGCAATCTGCGGGAATTAGAGAAATATGAGAGCCGCGCAATTAACTCATTACGAGATTGTGTCAGCTTATGTGCGATAGCAATTCACTGCTCTGTGCTGGTAGCAAGATGAGCTGTTGTTGCTGTATTACTTTTTTTCTTTTTTTGTCAGCAAGCAAAGCACATATTAAACGTTAACAGCTGCCACAAATCTGTCTGGTTCAGCAAAATGATGTTAGTGTTGAAACGAGATGACACCAGAGTAGGCGGTTGCTTTGTTTCTTTTTTTACTTGAAACACGAAAAACCAAACGTTTCGGGGTCAGCTCGGACACTTTGGGGTGAGTGCTGGTTTTTGAATCTTTGTGCAAGACGACTGTATCGAAGAAGTGTGTCGTCTGTTAGTTTGAACTGCAGGTCAAAGAGAGTATACGTGAAGGTGAAAGTCTGGAAAGACGTTAGAATTGCCCACTAGAACAGTGCTTGCGGGCTCTCTCAGTTATACCAGTTAGCTTGACAAATGCAAGTTTGATTACAATCTCTCATGTTATCTCTAAGTGCAAAAGCAGCTTACACTACGCGTTGCGTACAAGTTAGCTCAAGTGCACTTGTAGGCGACATATAATTTGTGTTCCGGCAACATGCAGCTGCATTCGTCAACATGTCCTGCGGGAAAGATCAAAGAATCGCTCAGTGTGCAGTTTAAACGTTCTACGACTTGTCACTTTTAGATAAAGAAAGTTCTTTATGCGAAAGTCCGGAGGAAGTAATTTGATGGTGTGCTTAAATTATTTATACAAAACTAAGAATGAATACACTTGATGGTGCATTTAGTATAGGCTTTATATAGAAGTAAGAACGAAGCCATTTGACGACGTACTTAAAACGTTCTTTATGCAGAATAGAGAAAGAAGTATTTATATGTGGAGGCTAAAAGATTCTTTTACAGAAATAAGACAGAAGTCGTTGGACGTTCTAGAAGTAAGGAGTAGGTATTTAGACGTTCTACGAACAAGTGTTACTACAATATAAGTCTGCAGACGGTCAGTACGGTCAGTAGAAAGTCAGTAGGTGGTCTACTCAATCTTAACAGGCATTTTTGTAAGGTTAGCTTGTTTTCGAGTTTCGACGGTAGCGCGTAAAGTGATGAGTGTGTGCGTGTTAAGTCGGTTGTTTTGAATTAATAGACCTAGTAAACGAATGGGCGAGACTGTACAAATTGGATAACCGTTCATGCGGGTGTGGACGCCGCATGGCGGATGGGTGGAAGGAAGGAGGGAGTGACATAGCCCCGACCATAAGCTGCTTCGCGTCTAAGACACTGCAGCAGTGTACTTAAATGTAACCTGTGCATATTCCAGTGCCGTACTCCTGGACAACTTTTCTTGGCACATAAGGCGAAAGACGGAGGCAAATTACGCACGCGCTACCGTTAGAGAGTGTAGGCCTACAATTCCGTTCGTGGTTTCTACGTCGGCAATAAAATGTACAACACTGCCCCATATTCTACAGCAAGGAGGTTTAATTTTTTTAAATCCTCCCAGTTCTGCAGGAAGCTTTCAGATAGATGACGCTGCACTTAACAGGGAGGTAATTATAGATGATTTATTAAATTCTAGAGCTTTATTAAATTCTGCCGCTGCTGCTGGAATTCGATCCGGCGACTTCGGATCAGCAGCCGAGTGCCATATAGGCTCCGTTCAGTCGAGTTTTTCATGTGCCACATCAGCGCCACGATGCACAGCCTGGCGGACAGAATAAGCAAAATTGGCCAGACTGCGGCCGGAAAATACGCAAACGCGACGCGCGCGTCCCCGACATTATAGCAGCATAGAGTTACTCAGAGTTACTCTATATGCTACCGTAGGTAGCAGAGTTGCGCGTAGGTCCGCCATCTTGGCCAGCAAGCAACCAAAGCTATGCGGCGAAGCCACGCTCACTTTTTGCAGGCGGCATCCGCAATCGAGCATGGGAAGTTTTCCAACGCTCGTAGAACGCTTTGAAGCCTAATAGCAAATAAAAACGCAGCGACAGCTTAGTGACGAGACAGTTTAAACGTTCTACGACTTGTCACTTTTAGATAAAGAAAGTTCTTTATGCGAAAGTCCGGAGGAAGTAATTTGATGGTGTGCTTAAATTATTTATACAAAAGTAAGAATGAATACACTTGATGGTGCATTTAATATAGTCTTTATATAGAAGTAAGAACGAAGCCATTTGACGACGTATTTAAAACGTTCTTTATGCAGAATAGAGAAAGAAGTATTTATATGTGGAGGCTAAAAGATTCTTTTACAGAAGTAAGACAGAAGTCGTTAGACGTTCTAGAAGTAAGGAGTAGGTATTTAGACGTTCTACGAACAAGTGTTACTACAATATAAGTCTGCAGACGGTCAGTACGGTCAGTAGAAAGTCAGTAGGTGGTCTACTCAATCTTAACAGACATTTTTGTAAGGTTAGCTTGCTTTCGAGTTTCGACGGTGGCGCGTAAAGTGATGAGTGTGTGCGTGTTAAGTCGGTTGTTTTGAATTAATAGACCTAGTAAACGAATGGGCTAGGCTGTACAAATTGGATCACCGTTCATCTGAACCTCGACCGTAGGAGCATGTTTGTTTCGACGGCGGGTTGGAAGGAGGAGTAATTCTGATTTACTGTGGGTACAGTGAACATTCGTGTTGGAACTGAGTGCTGTCGTTGTGTCTGCAGCTGCTTGTGGAGTGTCTTGAATGTGTCCATCTGAGCCTCCAATCACCCACAAGATAAGGGACGTAGCGGGCTTTGCATGAGATGAAATGTATGCAGTGTACGCGGCACTCGACGACATTCAGCTGGTTTAGTAGCAGTCCGCTGCAGCCCTGTCGTGCACATATTCGACCCGTCTTTACGTAGAAAAAGAATTACACAAGGGAATTACACCATCAGCGTTCTCTCTCGCGGGCGAGGGCGCGTTCTCGTTCCTTGCGAGCGAGTAAAGCGTTCATCGAAGAAAGAGCGTTTCCACAGTCAACGCGCGCCGTTCGGAGAGGGGAAGAGGAATGCCGAAAGGAGAGGAGATGAGACAAGGAGAGGAGGGGAGGAGGATGCGCATGCGCAGTGCGGGTGTGGACGCCGCATGGCGGATGGGTTAAAGGAAGGAGGGAGTGACATAGCCCCGACCATAAGCTGCTTCGCATCTAAGACACGACAGCAGTGTACTTAAATGCAACCTGTGCATATTCGCAGTGCCGTACTCCTGGACAACTTTTCTTGGCACATAAAGCGAAAGACGGAGGCAAATTATGCACGCGCTACCGTTAGAGAGTGTAGGCCTACAATTCCGTTCGTGGTTTCTACGTCGGCAATAAAATGTACAACACTGCCTCATATTCTACAGCAAGGAGGTTTAATTTTTTTTAAGTCCTCCCAGTTCTGCAGGAAGCTTTCAGATAGATGACGCTGCACTTAACAGGGAGGTAATTATAGATGATTTATTAAATTCTGGAGCTTTATTAAATTCTGCCGCTGCTGCTGGAATTCGATCCGGCGACTTCGGATCAGCAGCCGAGTGCCATATAGGCTCCGTTCAGTCGAGTTTTTCATGTGCGACATCAGCGCCACGATGCACAGCCTGGCGGACAGAATAAGCAAAATTGGCCAGACTGCGGCCGGAAAATACGCAAACGCGACGCGCGCGTCCCCGACACTATAGCGGCAGGTCTATACCGCGCGTCCCACTTTCTTTTGTTTCCTTTGAGACGGGCGCTCCAAACTTGCAGCAAACTGTTCCACAGGGCGACGCGAGCGTGCGTGTGCTTTTCTTCGTAGCACACCCGAAAAGCAGCGAAGAAACTCGCGCGTCGCTGTCGCCTCGGCTTCAACCATGCGCGCGCTATGGGTGAACGCGTGCGTGTCTCATAAGTGCACCCCAAGCGGCCAATGTCACCGACCCTGAGCCGTCCGACGAGAGATACGTAGCACGCTCTGGTCAGTGGACGGAGCCCATAGGCACTAGACCGCCGTTGTGGGGCTTTATAGTTGTGTTGCTCTTTTAGTTTTTTACGTCGCGTTTGTGAACATGTAAGAACGGCGCACCTCTTACGAGCACCTCAACGTCGTAGTGGCGTATCCGTCTTAGGGTGAGCGCTTGCCACTTTCAGGCTTCTCCGTGGACTCGCGGGAAGATTGCGACGAACTTCATCAGCGAATGAATGTATAATACTTACTGGTTTGCCTTCATCTCCCTTCTAACGTACACAGCTGCTGTGGGCGTTTCGCATACCGCATTCATTAATGTTATTTATTTGTATACCCTGAAGACCCAGAGGGTGTTACAGAGGGGGTGGGTAAAATATGAACATACAACAAATACACTAAATAACAATAGTTAAAAGGAAAAGAAAAACAATATTGTGCAGTTATACCAATATGTGTTTCGACACTGCGGACTTGAACAGTTCTTGATCCTTAGTGGCAGCAATGGAGGGGGGAAGGCGGTTCCAGTCCCTGATTGTCTTCGGAAGAAAAGATTGCAGAAAGTGGTTGGTGCGGCAGAAAGGAATGGCTACTTTATTCGGGTGGTCAACACGGGATGAGATATAAGCAGGTCCTGAGATTAATTCCTCCCCAAGTACTTGATTATGAAAAAAAGATTTATGAAAGAGCGACAGACGGAAAATTGTTCTTCTAGTGACCAGATCTGGGAGTTGAAGAGTAGATTTCGTTAAGGTCACACTGGCAGTACGAGCATAGTTGTTATAAATGAAGCGGGCTGATCGGTTTTGGACAGCTTCTGAGACTTCAATTAACGTTGATTGAGTTGGGTCCCATATGGCAGACGCGTACTCGAGTTTTGGTCGGACTATTGTTTGGTAAAGCTGTAATTTGAGGTGTGTTGGTGCTTGGCGAAAGTGTCTGCGGAGGTAACCAAGAGAACGGTTAGCGTTGTTAATAATGTAGGTAATGTGAGAATGCCACGATAGATCATTTGTTATATAAAGTCCAAGGTATTTGTAGCTACTAACCTGCTATAATCTAGTTCCGTTTAATGTGTAGTTGAAAATTTTCGGAGTGATAGAAGAACGTGTGATTGTCATGCTTTTACACTTAGCAACGTTAAGGTTCATTAGCCACGTATTGCACCAGGCAGAGACGCGATTAAAATCACCTTGAAGAAGTAAGTTGTCGTCTTGGTTAGTTATTCTGCGGTACAAAACGCAGTCGTCTGCAAACAGTTTTATGGATGACTTAATGTTACTTGCTAGATCGTTGATGTAAACTAAGAAGAGTAAAGGACCTAAAACGGAATCTTGCGGTACGCCAGATCTAACTGCACAGGGATTTGAGGAGGAATTATTAGCGGTAACATACTGAGTGCGGTTAGTAAGAAAGCATTCAATCCATTTCAGAGTGTTAGGGTCGGTATTCAGTGTGCTAAGCTTAACTAGGAGTAATTGGTGTGAAACTTTACCAAAGGCTTTCGCGAAATCTAGAAAAATTCAATCAACCAGTATTTTGTTATCTAGTGCTGAGATGACGTCATGTGTAAAAGATAGAAGCTGAGTTTCGCACGAATGATGCATACGAAATCCGTGTTGGAACTTGCTGAAGAATGCGTTGGTTTCAAGAAATGCCATGAGATTAGAGTAGACTATGTGCTCGCGCATCTTACACGGGATACTTGTTAAAGAAATTGGTCGGTGTTTCAGGGGAGAGTGTTCGTTTCCGGATTTAAAGACGGGAATAACCTTCCCCACCTTCCAGTCAGTTTGCAAAGTCGCACACTGCAGAGATTGCTTAAAGATGTGCGACAATACAATGGAACGGTACACTTCGGTGTTCTTCAGAAATTTCGCGTTTATCTCATCAGTGCGACAGGCAGAAGACAGCTTAAGTCGCCGAATTAAGTGAATAATTCCTTCAAATTCTATAGTTATGTCATCCATTGGGAAAAACCCGCTGTGATATACCTGCGGCTCTGCAACTGCACATGAATCTGAAAAACATTGCGAAAAGACTGTGCGACTTCTTCGCGTATAGGTTCTCATGCGCGAACTCTCCGTCTCGTAGCCTTCCCTCCTCTGGCAATAAAATCAGTCCTCATCTGTAGTGTGCTTTTCAGGGAGAATGCGGGAGCATGGCAAAAAAATTGGCCGCGTATCTCCGTGCTTCGCTGCAAATGCCGTCGAAAGACGATAGCCTTCTACCGGCCGTACTACATGAGTCCCGTTTCGCGTGTTTCTATTCCTCCCGAGGAGTTGCGCAAGCGAGAGGGAAAACGAAGAGACGCGAGGAGAGAAAGGGACCGGCCGGAGTGGCGGGCGGCCGTTCCCTGCCTTCCGTTCGGCACGAGCGCGAGATAAGGGCGCCATCTGGCCATGGTTACGGGAAACGCAAGAAGCTTGCCCAGAGAACACCTATATACCCGTTTTAGAGAACGGAAACTGTACCTTCCACTGTAGAACACAAATAAGAGTAGCGGCGGCGTAGTGAAGTGCATTAGGGCGAACGGAGATGGCGCTGCAAGTACTATCATCATCATCGGGGAAAGCCGCGTTTTTGCTGGTTCGCGCCCTGCTGCACCCTCCCCCCCCCCCTCCCATACTTAGCCCCGCTGTTGTATTTTGCTTGTTCCTCTCGCTAAACCGCAGCTCGCGTGTGTACTTTTCGTACACAGGTACTGTAGTTTATCGCCAGGTGACCATACAGGCCTCGACTGGCAAAAACAACGCCAATCAAGTAAGGTTTGCATCGTTTATTGCGGCACCACAGCTGGTACAAACAACGTACAGTACAGTGCACACATGGGCCAACACTTTGCAGTCGCGTCCAAACAAAACACATTCATACTGAGTGCGCTCCAACTTGTGCATAACCACGCTAAACGTTGACAAAATATGCATGGATAAACGGGATACCAGATAGTCGAACGAATGTTGCTCTCTCATTGCGTTGCGCCGTCCCATTCTGTTAGCGTTGATTTTCAGACAGCGAGCGCGGGTAAATCCACGATGCAGAATCAGACACGTGCGCAACGTTGGCAGATGTCACAGTAACACCGATTTAGCTTCGCTTAGTTAACGTTACCTGAACGATCGCGGATGCACCGTCTCTGTGTAAAGATAAATGAATGAGTTACAAACAAGAAGCGTCGCGCTGTGCCCAATAGGATAGGCACGAATTTCAACTATCAGCTGTGAACCCATACCGTAGGTGTGTAGGTAATGAGCGAAAAAAACATTCACTTTTCTTTCAAGCGCTAACTGCGATAAAGCCCGTCTATGAATGCACCAAATCTCCACACACAATTTTCGCAGCACTGCACATTCAATAGCAAGAAAGAAAACTCGGTTGTGTGTTGAACTGTTTGTGACCCAGTAAATAAATGTAATTAGAGCATAATTCAATGTAAGTTTCTTCTAAGGCCAGTCAGCTTTTATCTTTGTCATAAAATTAATCAGAAGCAGACTTGAAACGCGAGTGCAGTTTGTTATTGGCTAGTTCATTATGAGCCAACGAAAATCATATTTTTGATGTTGCTCCCTGAACATCCCACGTCAAACCCCTCTTAAAATATCGTAATACCTTCACAAAACTGTCTGCAGGAATACACAGCACACTGTAGCAAACTGATGACACACTGAATACATCAATTCATCCAAAGCTGTCTTTCTTGTACTTTCTTAGCCGCTTGTCCACTGAACTGCCAAAGAACAAGTTGCCGAAAACAAGTGCACAATTGTGTACGCTGTCGTTAAATGGGTTATTATGGTTCAGTTATTCAGTTCGTGTAGAGCAAGAATGCTATGGCACCAATAACTGCACCAATAAGCCGAAGTGTGCTGTGAAGGCGGTATAATTGACAGCAGATGCATGGACAAAATATGAATACAATGCATGAACAAAATATGAATACTATAGAAAGACAGAGATGCTAGGATAATACAGGCTGATTATAGAAGCACAATTATGGGCAGAATAGCTTTAGGAATACATTACACATCTAGGTTGGTGTACGCGGCAAAGAATCGCTCAGCCATGAGCGCAATGCCTGTGATGCATGGACATATCAACAGAAATTATGCACCTCTCGTACAAACACACACATGCACGCAAATTGAACTGGAGGGACATCACGTGAATGGTGACAGTGCCGGAAGAAATAAAGGTCATGCTTATTGTACATGTGCTTGTTGTTGTTGGATTATTCACTTTTTAAACTTGTGCTTCCAAAATAAACCGTATTCTTGCTAATTGTAAAACCTCGACATCAAAGTATCGATAATGTTGCACTGTAGCTGCACATGTGCTGTATGTACACTCAACAGCAAAAGTTTGCGGGATAAAAAACTTTGTAAACGCCTATATTACCGCTTAGCCTCTGATCATAGCCTCGAATTAAATGTTTCAATGGGTAGAGGTTGTTGCGATGTACAGACAAACAAATTAGAGGCTATGTTATGAGGCTAAGCGATAATGTACATTTCTTGAGACTTTTGCATCCAGCAAAGTTTTGCTGTTGATTGTGCCCCTTTAATATCTTCAATTTCCTAGGCTTTGTTCGCGGCAACATTGCGAGGTCTTTTCATAGGCAGTGCAGTATGACAGTGCAAAGCATACCAAAAAGAAAAAAAGAAAAGGGGTGGCATGTTAATGGGCGTCACAGCCACCTGAAGTAGGCATGCTCAGCCACAAATTATGGATATTTCTGTGCTATATAAAAAGAAAATGAGCAGATCCCTTGAACACAATTTGGCCTATAACATAAATATCCTTTACACTCATATGCTGCAACTAGTGCTTGCAAAACTTAATATCTGTTGTTTTTTAGCTGTTTACAACCTAATAAAATGTGTTGTATATATATTCAAAGGCTAATTGAACTGACTAGCTTGTCGAAGCTACAGCATTCTTTGTTTTTTGTAGACTGTTACAATTCAATGCATTAAGAAAAAAGAACGTTTCAGACAAACTTTGTAAACCATCTCATAAAGTATGACTAAATGCCAGAACAATGTCCGTTCACTGCCCTGATGTTTGTTTGGCTGTAATATGACTAATAATACCTGGAACTTTACGTGCCCAAACATTTTGGATTGATGTTGATGATGTGGGACACAACTAAGTAGCGTAGGAACCACTCATGCATTCCCTTGTGATGCCTGTGGTTTCTTTGTGCTAATTAGTTGTGCCTCAAATCAGCATGTATCTACTAGCCCAACTGTCATCCTTAATGGTGCCATCTGGGGCCTCTTGAGACGTACGTAAACCTAAATACATGGGGTGATGTTGCATTTAGCCGCCATAGAAATGCGACCACCATGGCCTTGAATCAAATGCATATTGTCAGACTTAGAAGTCTGACGTGATGTAACTATTGTATAGAGCTTGTGTTAAATTTCATCATTACTGTACTGTAGATTATATAACACAATGGACACCTGACACCTATGGACAACAACTATTGGTAACATATTTCCATGGCATGCCTACCAAGTACAAATTACAGCATCACAAAGATGAAGTTTGAGGTGACCTGCTGTAGTAGATGTTCAGTTGTTCCACTGTGCTTGCAGGTTGCGGTTTCGAGGGCAGTTAACCTGACGTTGCATGGCAGCCCTGAAAAAAAAAAGAAAAAAAAAGAGCAAGTTATGAAATCATCATGCATTCAGAAACATAATGTATGAAGACAAAATGTTGCAGCAGTATATAAAGTGAGCGAGTGAACTGCAGCATGTTATGCATGTATGAATATATACCTTGTAAGGCTTGTGCTCTAACGTAGCATGTGCCTTGCCCATGGTGTCGAGGTGCATCCACAATGAATGTTGACTGCAGGCGTCAGCCAGGAGGCTGTGACAGAAAAAGAATATATCCATGATTAAAATGCCGGTTTCTGTGTGACACTAAATGAAAGTAAGCCTATAAGTGAAACTGCTGTCACAAGATAAACAACAAGGCAACAAGGAACAGCTTTGCTGTTTACTCAGATTTCACAACATGGAACTAGCTTTAGTTTTTTTTTCTCTCTCTCTCTCTCTCAGGCACTTTTTTCTTTAATTTTTTAACGCGAATGTAGCAAACTTGATAACACACTTTGTACTAATACATGGTGAGTTACGGACGTGCGTGCGGGGGCGATAGAAGTGTATTCGAACACGTCCAGGGTGCATTATAAACTTCAGAAATGCACTTCTATTGACTCAGCAGCTCGCTCCTGCGTGAAGCCACGTCGCTCAAGAGAACGCGGATTCCGTCGGTGGAGGGATATGAGACGTTGAAAATTTTCGAGTTGCTGTGTGTCGCTTGACTGTCGCAAAAACAAAACCAACCGTAATAAACAAAAGCAATGGGTTTGTACTTACCGGTCCATGCACGCTGGGGCTTGAAACGAACTTCGTTGCTTTGAAGGACGAGGCGCAGGGGAAAGCGCTCTGGGGAAGCATTTCAACAGTGCTTTGAACGAACAAGAACAGCAAGCCGAGATCACCGACTACAAGAGCAATCCTTAGTTTCACGAAGTATTTACAGCAAAACGAAACACCGCGAGCTTGCAGTCGCTGCCCGAACGCGTTGCAAACGGTTAACGTGACTCCGGCCGCCGCGTAGTTTGAATTTAAAAAAAAAACGAGCACTGACTTAGTATCGATGTCGGTAGACTGCTGAATCAGCCGAAGCAAAAAACATTTAGTGAAATGAGGATGGCGTAGTATCTCAAAGGCACGCTCACTATAAGCAGCAGTTTGTTGTATGCAAGTGTAATATCAGGCAAAGAAAAAGTCTTCGCCTTGTTCAAAATATTCTGCATCGAAATTAGGCACCGATGCGGGCGCCCCTACATAAAAGTGCAATAGGGCGAATGGCGGCCTCCATAGCGCGAGCTAAGAGAGGGGTCAGTAGATCCACTCCCCGCGGTTGAAGCTGGAACGCGCCGCGGTTGATTTTTTCGCCATCTATGGCGATTTCTGGCATATCGAGCTTTCACCCCCCTGGCTTGCCTAGTACAGGAAACGTCCGCTTTTGCGCATCCTAACAAGCACTAGGGTCTTTAGAATTACGCATCTATGTATTTTCTACTAAAGGAACACACCGTCCAATACATACGTGTTGATGTTGCGCCTCAGATATGCGTAATATTTGCTTTTTGGTCGACTGTGTTCAGAAGTATGAAGGTAGTCACCAGTTCAAGCTGGGTGGTCGTTGAGGAAGGGGTTCACCTTTCGCAGCAGGACACACACACACACACACACACACACCAAAATTTCTGCGTTGGAGTATCCCAAGAAAGACTATCGTCTTTAAAAGGACCGTATCGAAAATTTATTTTGCACTGATCTTTACTGAAGCAGCGGGGACAATGTTTTCCGTACCTGTAGGATGCCCCGAACTGGCTGCAGTGATTGCCTCTCCTCCTTTCCAACTGTGAAGCCTGAGAATAAAGGCAAGTTTTCTTGGTGAATTAGCTTGCATTGTCCGAGTGACTGAAGCTGTGGTGGAAATACTTATGTGGTGGAATACTTATGAAACAGAGAATTGCTCTAGGGAAACTGTGATGGTTCATAAAGAGGACGGATCCTATTAATGCGAGATCTTTCGTCCGTTAAGCGTTTACGTTCCATCGTTTCCTATATTGTGAGCTGCGCCGCCTCGTTCATCACTTCGCTTTAGTGGACGCGCACAATGTTTTGCGTGGGAATCGCTTTGCTCGGACGTGGCGACGCGGTCAGTCGTCTAGCAGACTCGATCGTGCCTACGTGCCACCTGCTTTAGTACCATTTGTCGATAATTTAGGTACTCTGTGTTTGCCTAATTCTCCCGTGTATATTTCTGACCACCTTCCTATTGGCTTACAGCTAAACATTCCGTTTTCTTCCTTCGAAAAGCCGTGGCGTCTGGATGTTCGCATTCTGCAGGACGAACGCTCACGGTCTGCTTTGTCCCGCGCGATACGTGCGTCGCTTGCTGGATCTGGTCCAACCGATTGGGACGCGCTCAAAATGCAGTGGCGTCTACACTGCTCAGTTGAAGGACGTTCGCTGCGTCGTCGCGTTTCTGAGGAGCTGGCCGATACATCGACAAAACTACGCATCGCTTTGCGCGCCGTTGGGCCGTCTCCATTGATGCGAGCTTGGCATGCGTGAGTTACGTGATCGCTTTCAGCGCTTAATTGCTGCCTCCTCTCTCGCGGCGGCAGCATGGCGATGTAGGCGGAACCCCTGTGCGCATCCTGAGGTGCTGCGCTACGCAAGGCATTCCTTTTTTGGCCAGTCACAGCCATCTAACTCTGTGACAGCACGGATACCATCTCCGCAGCCGTATACCACGCGCGACAGATCTGCTTTCTTGGCACATTTTGAAACAATGTCACGTGCGACCATGCAAGGAAACTACGACCCTTCATCACCCATGCTCAACGGCTTACCGCGTGTTCCTCGAGAGGCCGCTGATTCCCTGTGCACTCCTCCGTCGGTTGAAGAGGTAAAGATGGCGCTGCAGTCCATGAAGCGTGGGTCAGCCCCTGGGCCAGATGGTTTGCCAGTTGAGTTTTACCTGACATTTTGGGATGATATATTGGTCCTGTCTTGACCATGGTTATCCTTAGGTGCTTTGAGGACTCCGTCTTTCCATCCAGCTTTCGAGATGGCCGCATTGTGCTCATTCCGAAGCATGACGCTTCCTCCGTTTGTCCCGAAGATTGGAGACCTATAACGCTTCTTAACCTTGATTACAATATTTGCTACCGTTATCGTTCGACGGCTGAGGGCTCTAATGAGCACTCTAATTGGTCATTATCAAGCTTCATCGGTGCCAGGAAGAGAAATACACAGTTTGTCTTTCACCACTCGGGACATTATGGCTTATACGCTGTCGCGGTCTGCATCTGGTATAATTGTGTCGCTGGACCAGGAGAAAGCGTTTGACCGATTGGAGCACGTGTATATTTTTAGCGTACTCACCGCGTTTGGCTTTTCAGATTCATTTGTCGAGTTGCTCAAAAACGTTTACATGGAAAATAAAAGCACATTGATTCTCGATGGCTGGGAAAGCGCTCCATTTCCCATTATGCGCGGTGTTCGTCAGGGATGCCCGTTATCTCCTGTGTGATTCGTCCTTAGCCTTGAGCCATTCTTACGCGCTCTCGATTCACATCCACGCATTCGCGGTCTTCCACTGCCTGGTAGCAGTGTAGTAAAGGTCACAGCATTCGCCGATGACATTACCCTGTACCTTTCTGACGAGGATAGCCTATCGCAAAGCCTGCGTTTATTCTTTGAGTATGGTGGAATTTCAGGCGCAGCGCTCAATTTCAGTAAATCCCGTTATTTCTTTATCGGCTCTCCAAACTCCAGGCTTAGTTCGACGTTTCCCATACGATCAGCCACATCTCTTCGCGTTTTAGGCATTGTGTACAATCATTTCGGCATTTCTGACTCGGTGTGGTTAACAGCTCTTGAAGAAATAAGAAAAAAAAATCCAGGACGCACAAGATATTGACTTCCCCTTCCTCGAGCGCAGATACCTCGCGCAGACCATATTTTGTGGTCATATTTGGTATATTAGTCATGTGGTGCAACCTCCGTTACGCATTGGTCGATCAAAACAGTCGGCTTTGTGCTCGTTCTTTTGGTCAGGTGGCACTGAATTGGTTTCTCGTGCGGTAATAGGACAGCAGCGTTCCAATGGCGGCTTTGCCTTCCCTTCTGTATCAATACGATGTCGCCTTTTGGCGCTGCGCTTCCTGTTTCTGCAAGGTGAGGAGTCACCTGCACGAACTCTTGCACGCTACTTCCTCGGCATTCACCTCAGGCATTTGATGCCTGACGTGCTTCTGAATAGACAACCGCAGTCTTTAACACTCCCTGCATTCTATGGAACAGCCGTCGCCTTTTTTCGTCATATCCAGTCGACGTGTACAGAAGTAGACGTGCTCAAAGATTTCATTGTTGACACAACAGCGGCTCTGTTGCTCACGTTTGTTTCTCCGGATCGCCATGCTCGCTCTAGGCGTGTGTCGTGGAGGGCGCTAAGGGAATCTTTCCTACCTGGCCACCTCCGCGACTTTATGTGGCAGCTACACTCTAAGAAAAATAAGAGTCAAAAGAGAGTCACTGCACTCTGACTCTCTTGGCCTGTCGCAGAAACCCACCAAGGAGGGTCAAACTTTTCTGAGGGGGTCAGTTGACTCCGTACGGCTCGCGACTCTTGTAAGAAGAGTCACCGTGAGAGTAAACTGACACCTGCAAGAGATACTAAAGATAACTGTGTGTGTGTGTGTGTGTGTGTGTGTGTGTGTGTGTGTGTGTGTGTGTGTGTGTGTGTGTGTGTGTGTGTGTGTGTGCGTGTGTGTGTGTGTGTGTGTGCGTGTGTGTGTGGACCATTCTTATACCTGCACGTGGGAAAGCTTTGCGCAATAAATTTTCTGGGTTAACTACAATTTCAATGAACGCGATGCACTTGCAGCGGTCAATTTCCTGCACATGTTTGATTACTGAATCTGTACACAAATTCAGAATGAAATAATATTAGCAGTGGAACGAAGTATTACGCGTAGTGAATATAGCTACTCCAGAACAAGCAGAAACTGTTAAACTCGGCATTTGGATGTTCGCATAGGACTATTATATGTCTATATGCGACGATAATAAATGCATGACAAAAGTGTTGGCGCAAGTAACTACCTTTATTTGGTTACGTTCAGACTGTCTGGACTTTATATAAATTCATTGCATTAGTAGGAAAGTGGACCTTACCGAAGACGAAGTTGTCTAAGTACGGCACTGCCTCCCCCCCCCCCCTGCCCTCCCCCCCTTCTTGTAAAGAAACTCAGGGTGGTAAAGAGGGGCGGGGGAAGGAGATGCGAGGAGGAACTTTCACAATGCCCCCACCTCTGCTCCCTGTAGCAGCGCTGGCTCAGCAGACAAACTTGGATAATGAGCATTTTTTTCCTCATCTACCTCCGCGCATTAAAACACGTTGCCGAAACTTCCACGGCCCCCCTCACTGCCCCTTTAAGGCGCAAGAATGCGCCCCTCTGTTACCACACAGTAAGTCTGCTGGTATCAGCTGTAGCGATGAGGCGCTACAGCTACACAGCCTTAGAGATCCGTATGAAAGACGGATCTCTAAGGCTGTGCTTTTATCTCACCGTCGCTTGCGGCGCGAGCTTAGAAATTATGTAGATATAACCTCTCTCATTTGACCAAAAATAAACATACATTTTCAAGCCTAGGCATAAAGAACCAGTACGCGTTGCAAGCACGGCTTGCACCTCCTACCAAGGTCAAAATTACACTTTTTAAAAATATGGTATGACAACATAACACTACTGCCCCCTATGAAATTTTCTCACTGAGCGAGCCGTTGGAACAGGTCTTGTTCAACAGGCTAACTGCGGCGCGTGTGATGCATTTCGTCCGCGTGTTTTCAACGTGTTTACTAATATTACGTGCGGTATCGTGCGTTTATCATCGTTGGCGCTCATCGAGTGGACAAATTTAACATGTTAGGGCGTTGTACAGCACGCGGTCGCCGGCGGATGGAGCGTCGTAGTCGCCTCTTCCCAGCGACAGCCACGACCGACGCGGAACTTTGTGCGTGCTCGCAAGGAAGCTGTTTTGCCCAGTTTGTCGATTATGCAAGTACGTGGTCGAATAGCGAGTGCACCTTCTGAGAAAGTCCCTTTCCAGTGATGTGATAAACTACGACTGCGGTTCTGGAGAAGAAAGTTCAGCCATTTGATGAGACTGTCGACGGGAAAGCCTCCGGGACTTGGTGAGTGCAATGAAGTCACTGAATTACGTAACTTGATTACTTCATTGCGAAATTGCTGTTGGTGCGCAGGAACCGCATAAGACAGCCCGGGCGGTGTGTTCACAAAGCAAGGATGAGTGGTCAGAGGAACAGCAGGTATGTTTGTGGTTCTGTCAGGCGACTGCCCCCCCCCCCCCCCGCGCTGTACTTGTGAGTGTGCGTGCGTGCGTGCGTGCGTGTGTGCGTGGGGTGTGTGTGTGTGTGTGTGTGACGTGCTGGTCGTCCTGTAGCCCTTTTACAGTGTTGATGGAACAAAAGTAGCGTTTCAGCAACGTCGGTAATAACGTGCGAAACAACCAGATTGCAGGAGGCGGGGACGCCGATATAACATATATCACTGCCACAAGCACAGACGACTCCGTTTAGTAGCATGTGTATCCTGGTGATTGCGTTACAAAACAGTGTGTATTCGTTTTTGTCAGTACTGAACATAAATGCTTTGTCGTGAGGGTAATAATGTGGCTGAGCATGCTTGTTACTTGAAGGCAATATATATGAGTCATTTACGTTATATGCTAGTGCCACAAAATGTACACTGCAGCAACTGCAATCGTGATTTGAAGCGAGCGAGATGGTTCTCGGTTATCGTAGGTCGATGAATGTGTCAGTTCAATGAAGATGTCGTGAACGAATTATCATTTGCATTTCAAGACAACATTGTTATTATGCATTGTTGACTTGAGCTGTCATAAGGGGTGAGCTGGATATAGAAAGTTATATGATTCACTCGGATCATAAGGTATTCTACATGGCACTAATGTTTAAAATATGTGTCTAGGCTCAACAGGTACCTGGCAGACAAGCATTGGAATGAAAGTATTTGACTAAGATTTCACTCCACGTAGATTCCACAGCATTGGCTGTGGAATCTGTGTAATATTTTTGTGCATTTCATGGTTTCAGTATCAGTGTCTCAAATGTTTAGGCACTACATGCAAGCAAGTTACTAGGTTGCTAGCTGACTCGTTTTGCAAAGCTGACCTGCCTAAATGTTGCATTTCACTCTTATAGGTACCAGTGGGGTTGGTACCGTCACTCATCTCCTATTCCTATTGATTGGGCAAAAGGTTGACATGTCTGCACCACTGGTAAGAGCCATTACGCTGAAACAATCTCTCTCTCTTTTTTGATGGGGGCTTCAATGTGAATTGTAAACATTTCTTGTGGTGAGAAAAAGCATTCAGATGTGGCCTTTCAGGATTTTCTGATTTATCATAACAACTTCTATGGGTTAAAAAGCAGCATACTCTGTCATAACATTCACGAAATAGGTTCACTATATGCTTCATGGCCAGGCATCCCGCTGAAAAGGCATTTCATGGACAGATATAGTGTAATTGTAGCACATTTCACAAACAGTGGATGTTTACTGTTGGGCCACTGCTATATATGTTTGAGTAAATGTGCTTAGTAATGTGAAAGTTTGGGTGAGTTTCTTATGCATGATGAATTACAGCACAACCAAGGACAAGGTTTTCCAGAAGAGCACAAACGCAGCACTGAATGTTTGAAGAAATGTGTTCAGTTTCCCTTGAGTACTGTGATTGTGGAAAAGCTGTGTGATGCACCTGTAGGCATTTGGCTGCCATAATAATGCTTGTTTTCTTCCTCTCTTTTTTAGGTTTATGGAAGGATGCATACACACTGATACCCGCCTTCACTGCCAAAAGCATCCTGTCCTCTCCAGAAATGAACATCATGTTGGAGAATGTCCAGACTTATGGGCTGAGTGTTGCTATTGGTATGTCACCAGCATCCGTTCTTCGAGATCATCTCATTGCAGCAATATGTATCTGTGTGCAGGACCTCCACATGTTTATAAAATTGTTCACACAAAATGCAAAGCTCTTAATTATTTTTTGGTTCCCCTAAATGCTCCAGTTGTCCGAAAAGGATGCCATTTAGGAGTTACAGGAGAAACAGCCCATATTTGCAGTAGGATTACTTTGGAGTAGGTAGTTATTGAGAAAGGGTAGAACGAATACTTTGTTTTCTATAAAAGCAACTCTAAAGGAAATTCTGTAGTATCATGTGTAGAATTTCTGTTAGTGAGATGTATTCCCCTTTTTTTACTTTGCTCTGGACTACTGTACACAGAAACTTAGGAAAAAGTGCAGAAAAGTTGCAATTTTCACAATACAGTGTTCTTCGAACCATTCTTGACTAGTATGGATGCTCCATTTTGAAGCAGAAGTTTGATTGCTGGCAGAGCACGTTGTGACACCATGTTGTCAACACTAAAAGGCTCTTGCATTTTTGTGTTCTGAAAGCATGAACTGTTGTGCTGCTAAATGAAATAGCAATGTATAGCACAGCTGCTAACCTTGTAAACATTCAATGTGAATTTTTTTGTCACAACTGGCAACATTTTTTTATGCTGTAGTGCACTGCCTTTGGTAACTCAGGTAGTGGTTTATATGTGCCTCTCATTGCACCCTTTCCTTTTCGCATGTGATAATCTAACTTCTTCACCAAAACACATGATGCTCACAGGGAACTGTTTCATGCTCCTTGTCACTTTTTCCTGTGGCAATGCATTCATTTAAGATGCTTAGTGTGCCTGTTGTTGCACCTCATTTTTTTTATGCACATGAGATAGGTGTGTACACCTAGATAAGCGATACTCATTGTGCTCTGTTTGATGCATATGTTGATGCCGCATTTTCTCGTGGCGTAGTATCAGTGCAAGGTGCTTAATGTGCCTTCTGTGTGTTGCTAACAAACTGGTATTATACACAGCAGCTGCCTTATACCCCTGTCACACGGCGCGTGTAAACGTCATTCGCAGCAAATGACATTTACAACTAATGTCATTCTGTTTTCGCGTTCCTCGTCTACACGGTCATACAAAATGACATTCGCCAGTGACGTCGATGTTTAGCCCCCGGATACTAGGACAACGAAATGTTACAAATTATGCCTTTTATTTGCATATTTTCTCTTTGTTAGAAACACAGTGGTAAACATCGGCAGGCTATGTGAAAATATATTGCGATACGATACGGCAGGCAGCATTAACAGGGAAGAAATCCGCACAAGTAGCCAAAGCAAGACTAGCCCAAAGCCGCTTCGATTTCTTCCGTAGCCGGCGATATCGTGGGCCGTGCCTCCGTTCCCGTGACCGTGATGGACGACGATCAGTGCAAACGAACATTAATTGCCCTCCAGGCATTCACTACAAAGCGCCGAAACCGGCTGAAGCAGTTCAAGCAACAAACGCGCGTTTGTAAACATGGCCGACAGCTAGGAAGCCTCGGAGTAAACTTGGAGTCTGGGAACAAGAATATAGTTGCGCAGATTGCATCAAATGTTGTACTGTGCGTCAGAAAGTTATCAAACGGCCAGAAGAGAAACTGACAAGAACCGTAACGTTGTGTATATTTTGTTTTTCCTTACGAATTTTGCATCTCATTGCGAAGCCCCTGTCGTCGAGAGTACCCATTTAGCGACTGAATGAGTTCGGCGAACGCATTCAGTGGGCGAATGCCATTAGGTGTGAATGTCATTCGCTATGCCCGTGTAGCAGCCACAAAAATGACATTAACACATAATGACATTCGCTGCGAATGCCATTACACGTGCCGTGTGACAGGGGTATTAGACACTGTGTTGCCATGACCAATCTGCAATGTACACTTTTTGTTGCCTATTGCCACTGCCTTGTTTACATGATATAATGGACCAAATATTTAACTTCTGAAGTTCCAAGTCAGAGCTCTGTTGAAGTCTGCATATATTCACAGAGCTTTTATCGTACAAGTGGTAATGTGGGTGAATTACGTCGCTGCATTTGCACGAGTGACAGCTAAGTGTACACTTTCTAAGTACATCATTACACTCTTTAGCAGTGGTAAGTTATCCATGCATTCTAAACTTTGAAAGAGACCTGTAGGATTTGTTGTTTGTCATTTTTAAAGTATGCATCTTCTGAACAATTTTTTTTGCACTGGCATGTGATATGCATATTGCATGTTCATAATGGTAGGCATATTGTTTAGTGTGAATATCGTTATTTTTTGTTGAAAGTAACAGGGGGCCTTGCAATCGTCCAAGTGTACAAGCTAATTAACTTCATTTTACCATTATCGTTTTGTGAAAACACTTGTGTGCTATTAAATTCACTTTTTATGTATAAATGACTGGAACACATTTTAGTACCACATCAGTAATTCATTTATTATGTTTTCAATGTCAGTGTACTGAGGTTGTCTTATTTCCTTGAGGCATTGTTAGACTTGTAAATAAAGAAGCTACTAATGATGTTGTTGTGCTGTAGATCAGCACTTTGAATATATTGAAAGTGCAGATGGATCTTTTGCATATAAACATATTTCCATTTATTGGATTAGTCTCTCTTCTAGTTATGCCATTTCATGTTCCTATGTATGAACAGACTTTATTCCACATATATGTCGGGTTAAATTGAATTGCTCTTGTACTTGTTTCATTTCTTTCGTTTGAATGAGACTACCTACGACAAGTGCCATGATGTATGTGTATAATAAATTTCATTCTTAAGCTGTTCTTTGTGTCCGAGAAAATATTTCTACCATTCAATAAGGAACTGCAGACAATCTTTTGCAGTCATTTCACTGTGCTCTAAAAGTCATGTAATTCTTCAGTTGTTTCATGAATATAAGGTGAAAATGCAAATGCCTTTTCTTTTGCACACGTTGGCTCTATGGGGTCCTTTCACTCACCTAAAATGAATACCTGACTCTCCCTGTTAGTAGTCTTGTGACAACACATAAAGAGTCTCTTGACTCAGTTACAGTAGTTATTTTGCTATTTTGCAGAGTCGTTTGACCCATTTGGTATGACTACCTTGCTCTATCTTTATAAGAGTCGAGTAACTCTCAGCAGTGGTCGTGCAATCCTTTGGACAAGAGTCCTAGCATTCTTCATAAGAGATGCAAGTGACTCTCTCAGCAGTGGTCACATGATCCTTTGGACAAGAGTCCTAGCACTCTTCGCAAGAGTCAAGTGACTCTCTCAGCAGTGGTCACATGATCCTCTAGACAAGAGTCCTACCACCCTTCGCAAGAGAGTCAGTGTACACTCTCGCAGCGCCGTGACTCTCCTGCAGAAAAGAGAGTTGACGGGTATCTTCAAAGAGAGTCATATATGTGGCAAGCCCTGACTCTCCTAAAAGAGTCAGGTATACCATCTTTTTTCTTAGAGTGTAGGGTGAGGTGTGCTCCCCACACTCGACCGCCTGGAGCGATGGAGAATTGTGCAGTCAGCAACTTGTCCGAACTGCCGACTTCAAGAATCTAATCAGCATGTTGTGAGGCAATGTGTAGTTGCCCGAATTTTCTGGAGGGCCGTGAACGCCGGATTTTTTTTGGGCTCGGTGTAAATCGCTTCGTATCTTCTGGGCATTGTTCGCGAGGTCGTTTTGCTCGCCTTCTTATTGTTGCAGGTGCCTTCTGCCTATGGCGCAACCGCTGCGCGGCGGTTGCAGCAGGCCGTCGCCATCGCGCTCTTTTTCCCATCCTAGAGCGACTTTATTCAGAGCCTCTGTCTGCTCTGTCGGATGAACTATTCTTTCTCGGTGAGGAAGAATTCCTTCGGCATTGGTCTTGCCCCTTTGTGTCGGTCTCTGATAAACGCGTGAAGCTTGTCTTTCGGCCTGCCTGGTTTTGGTAGGCTAATGCATCGTTTGCCGTTGACGACAGTGTCACGTGTATTTATAATGTGTACATACTCGCACCTGATTGGTGCTGTCTTTGTAGCTACTCGTTTGAATATGTGTGTGTGGATATGTAGAACGCCCCGTTATACACGCTGCATTCCTTTGTTGCGTAGATGTGACGGAATTCTGTCTTGTGATGCACGTAATTTGATGTCTAAGTTTTGCATGAAAACGTTGTGTTTTAATGTTATAACGTTGTGTTGTCATGTTATCGGTGTTAATCGTCTGTGACACAGTAAATTTTTTCTAAACACGTTCCTGGGTACTATCACTATGGACAGCTCTAGCGAGCTCTGTCGTGGTATAGAGTACGACATATACTGAATAGTTCAGATTTTTGTTCTAAACCCGTAAAATGTGATGAGTGTCTACTAGACTCCTTACATACAACATTTTGTTCCCAAAGGAGGGAAGGCTACAGTTGTGGAGCTTCTATGCGTAGTAGTCGGTTACGAATCGGGAACCTGCCACAGCTCATGCACAGGATTGAAGGCCGACAAAGGCGATTCAGTAACGACCAGGCGTTCATTTCCTAATTATGTTCATCGCAGTCTTCTCTGTCGAGTACATGGAGCAGCCGGAAAGTGACGAACGCTGACACGAAGACGATTGGTTGACTGGTTCGAGGGGTTGAATGTCCCAAAACCAGCTGTGATTATGAGAGACGCCGTAGTGGAGGTCTCCGCAAATTTCGACCTCCCGGGATTCTTCAACGTGCACTGATATCGCACAGCACACGGGCCTCAACATTCCGTCTCCATCGAAATGCAGCCGCCGCGGCCGGGATTGGATCCCGCGACCTTCGAATCTGCAATCGAGTGCCATAAGCACTAGGCCACCATGGCGCGGCACAGACCCGAAGAGACACAGAGACATTTCGCCGTTGAGGTGCACATGCCTGTAAAAGGGGCGGTGTTCTCACGTGTGCACAAAAGCGAAAACCACTGGCAAAGTACAACCATTGCCGCTACAAAATTTGTCTTGTATGACCAGGTGCTGCCCCCAACGAAGCAAAGACGACAGTTCGCAAGAAAATGATGCGCATTTCGCTGCAGTGGAACTGTGTGTTCACAAAAATGATCCGCTGAGTACCCGTTCGGTTTCGTTTGCAAGGTGTCACCGCTTGCGGACGCTCCTTGTTTATGGCAGGTTTGAGCAGGGCCCTGGCTCGTGGCAATTTAGTGTCTCCAGAGTAATGTTAGTCGTTCGAGAACTCTTCCTCGTATACGGGATAGTGAAGTATCGATTGTTTTGAAGTTGATTGATTTGTGGGGTTTAACGTCCCAAAACCAGCTCTTATTATAAGAGACGCCGTAGTGGAGGTCTCCGGAAATTTAGGCCACCTGGGGTTCTTTAACGTGCACTGACATCGCACAGCACACGGGCCTCAACATTTCGCCTCCACCGAAATGCAGCCGCCGCGGCCGAGATTTGATCCCGCGACCTTCGGATCAGCAGCCGAGTACCGTAGCCACTAGACCACCGTGGCGGGGCTGTTTCGAAGTTGCGTATCTTGTTGAAACTCTTCCTGCTAATAGGTGTTCTGCTCCTGCTAATGGAAGGTTCATGTACTTAGATTTACCATCACTTGCGGCAAAGTTGCCTGCGCCTAAGCAAACGCGATCAACAAAAATAATAAGCACAATATGTGCAGTTGCTCACACCCGATGGGCGCGTGCCTTAAGTTACATTTGGACTATGGCGGCGTGCATGTGCTTATTTGTGATCGTGTTTTTAACATTGCTTTAATAGTGAATGACACAGCTTTTTAACATATGCGCAAACTACCGGCGTAAATTCCCTACGTGGCACATGTAACCCTCTCATCCTGATAAAGGCAGGCCCACCTTCCGCAACTTATTTCCGAACAGTTGTCCTCATCTTTGTCACACACACACACACACACACACACACACACACACACACACACACACACACACACACACACACACACACACACACACACACACACACACACACACACCTCAATCTCCAGATCATGCCTACAGGTCCGCCATGCAAGGCCGAGGCGCCTGGCTCGAGTTGTGGCTTCCACTACGTCGTCGGTCACGGAACTTTAAACCACACCTACCAGTGCACTCCCGCTTTCCCCTTGTTACAAGGACGCTTTTGCTGCTGGAAGCTCTCACTGCTACGTTCTACTTGGCACTAACATTACCATAGTCTTCATCTCTTGCAATTACTATAGAAGGAAGAGCCCTGCAGGCCTTGCTTCCGAATACATACATTTCTTTTCTTCAATTGGCTTTTCCACAAAATTTTCTTTTTGGGAACACTTCCCCTTATTTCTTTATGGTGCGATTGGCTTTGAGCCCGATATACCTTCTGGTGGCGCGGGCTACCCCCACTTTATTTAATTTTTTTTCCATACCAGGGGGACAAATTTAACACACACACACACACACACACACACACACACACACACACACACACACACACACACACACACACACACACACACACACACACACACACACACACACACACACACTTGCATGTGCGTTTCTTTGTTTAGAGAACGTATTGTTCTTGAGAAATGTTTCGCACGGTGCACTTTTTTGTAGCTAATACTACACTGCTCCATACTACACTACTCCATCCAGTCATACTACACTACTCCATACAACATACGAACAATACTACGCACGCTAATTTTATTCCTGTTGTCTGTGATGACCCATTACAATGTTTTCCTTCAAAACCTTCTTTTTAAAATTGTGACAAGCTAGGACTTCTTCGCAGGCACTTCGCTTTTCGTTGATCATCGCGCGCAAGCCGGCGCAATAATCGAAATCGTCGAACGAGAACTGCCGCAGGGATCGTACTTTCGCAGTCCCATAGGAGAGGGAGAGTTAACCGCTCGTTTCACGGCTAAGTGCACTGTACGGTCGAAAGGTTAATGGCGCGCAAGGGCTATAAGGCCGTAATTTAGGTGCCGAGTTTCCTGGTCCGTGTAGGTGTTTAGTGAAAGCAACCTTGGCTATAGCGCTGCTTGCCCAGGTGCAGAAAGATACATCTGACCCCCCTCCCCACCAAAAAATAAAAAAAATAACGCAACTATCCACAAGACCACAGGACCAGAAACATGGCAGCGTGCTGAACGGGATGATAGTGGATCTTTCATCAAATATGGGAAGCAGGCTACTGAATATAAGATTGTGCAATCGTTAAACCTTCATGAATGGAATATTGATTTTACAGTGAGAGGAAAACAATTTAAGCGCCACTATCAGTCATTCTTTCTTTCTACTGTCATATTAGATCCGTAAGTGTGTGTATTAACGAATGTGTGCCTAGTTGCTTTTCATTTCCTTATTTTATTTGTTTGGCTGCTACAGTGTATGTGGAACTTGCTTACATATATGTGTGCACATATATGTGTTTACATACGAGTGTTTACATTGATTACATGTTTTATGGAATCATATTTTTCGTATGTGTATGATCTTGTTTGCATATATGTGTAATCTTATTACTGATTTATATTTATGACGTTGATTTACCTCGTTATACTATACGTAGTAGTTGCTTGCATGAATATGCATGTAGAAATAAGCATATGTTTATGTATTCGGAATTTTTGTATATATCAGGATTTGTGTAAAACGTAGCAAATCCTTTGTTCCAGATGAAATGTGTATTGTAGTAATGTAAGCAGGCAGTACTGGTAATCAGGGAGCCGAGACTTCGTCAAGCTTTTAGCTTTTAGTCTTTGCCTCCTGCAGGGAAATCTTGTATTTCTACTGCCAATAAACCATGTTGACATTCACATGGAAATACGTGTTAAGGTGGCCTTGCAACACTTTTCCAACTAAGTCTCAAGCGGCATCCCTTAAGAAAATTATCGGTTCGCGAGTGACCAGGCGCAAATTTTTCAATAAATGCAGGCCAGTAACATCATTTGTTGAAAAATAGAGCGGACGCTCACTCGCCGCATTTTAACGCGATAGCGTTAGAGAGCTCGTTCCGCAGAAATACCGCCGTCGGTGTCGGCGTCTCCACGCGTCTCTTGTGAGCGCAAAATCGTCCGTGAGCGAAAAATGACAGCTCCAAAAATGGACAACTATGTCCATCTAGCGGAAGACATATCAAGCAATGTCTCGACTACCATGGCCTCCGAGACAGCGAGCACGCCCGCCATCTCGGAGGCCTCAATGCTTTGCATCCACTTTTTTAGCATTTGATTCTCACGACACCATTAAAGAAGTGAAGTACTGCAGTTGCCATTTCACTGACCATAAGGCGATGCTTGTTGCGGTTGGCCGGAAGTGGTCTCCAGAAGGAATCGATCGAACAGCTGCCAGATAGTTAACGCAAGAAGGATGACAGAATGTGACCATTTACGAATAAAAGTGTCATGCCTACGCGCACTTCATAATACAGGACCATGTGATTACATCACTTTACAAAGTGCTGGTAAATAGATCGAAAACCTCTACCATTAATATAGATACGTCGCGCGCGCGCGTGTGTGTGTCTGTGCGTGTGTGTTTAACAACACACATTAATAAGTATGCACTGAGTGGTTGAAGTGCACACTTGGGGCCGGATTTCGCTATCGCGTTCAACTCTTAAAGGCGAAGCTTAAGGATCCCCCAATTTTTGAAAATATACTGGCGAGTGTTGCAGAATTATATTTGACTGAAGTATTCACTGAACCTTCCACGACTGTCGGCAGCGTTTTCCTGCAATGTCAAAAAAAAATGTGTTGCATGGTTAAATAAGAATGTATTAGCCTCGAATACAAACCGGAAGTACCTAGAAACCGGAAGTTTCATGCCATGCGCACTGCACTGACGTGCTGATTCCCTGAACAGGAAGCAGTGGGCAGGCATGTACAAAACTTGACCCCTCTTTTGTAGTAATCGGCCGTAACACGAAAGTTAAACGTGTCTTAACAATATTTGCGCCTTCGTTGCAGCTCAAGAAGTACGGGAGCATAAGTTTGCAGTGCCCAATATGGAAACTGTATAATATTCTTTATTGTTTGAGCCCTGCTTCCCAAGTACCACTAAATCTGCAAAGAATACTAGGTCCTGTGCCCTCCCCTTCCCTGCAACGTCAAGTCCTACAATCTCAAGTTTCTGAAGACATCAACCTGATCAATAAGATTAAAAAGACCTGTCTATACACATTGCAACAAAGACCTATATACATTGCAACAACTTATATATTTCCTGCACACGACCTCTACAAACCTTTTCTATCCTGCCCTCCTAGTTCTACAGCCTTTAATCCCTGATCTCGCTCCTTATGCAGAGTAGCATGTAGGCGCCAATTTCTACGCCGGCAGAATTCTCTGTTCTTCAATAAAAATATTTCTCTCTCTCTCTCTTTATTTATTAATAACGCACCACCAAATCGCATTTTCTAGGCTAACACTGTGCTCAACACGGTCTTGGCGCCACGGTGTTGGTGCCCTCTTGGCCGTTTCGTTAGTGGGATGTATAGGAAAATTGATATGCAACAACATGACTGCATGACGAACATAAATGACAGGTCATAACATGAAAAGCATAACATGCATGTCATGGGCGGCATGATTTACGTGCCAGGCGTTTCGTTAATGGGATGTATACCAAGATTGCTATGGCACAGCACGACAGCATGAGGAACATAAATGACAAGTCATAACATGAAAAGCATAACATGCATGTCATGAGCGGCATGATCTACATGCCACTCGTTTCATTAATGGGATGTATACCAAAATTGCTATGGCGCAGCACGATTGCATGACGAACGTAAATGACAGGTCATAACGTTAGAATCATGACATGCGTGTATGAGCGGCATGGTTTACATGCGACAGTCATGGTGTTCTTGCGGCCGTTTCGTTAACTTCATATGTACCAAACTCGGTATAGCGAGACAACAATGCAAATCCATTTTACGTTCCTTATGCGTGCTTCGCATTTCCTTGATTCCCATTGCACGTGGGATCTGCCAATTTATTTTAATCAAGAATCTCGCTAGCAGACGCTGCCTGCGTCAGCGTTGTCTCTCGCGGGCGAGGGCGCGTTCTCGTTCCTTGCCAGCTTGAGCGAGCTGTTGCGCAGGCGCAGTGGGGATGTGGACGGCACAGGGACGGAACAGGCTCGACAAATAAGCTACTTCGCATCTAATAATTTTGTAGGCCGCAGCAGGGCGCCTTTAAAGCTGCGACGTCACAGAGAGTTGGTGCGGAAACGTGCAGGCGGCGCGGCGACCTGCATTTTATTAAATGCGAAGCATTTCTTGGCGAACTTCGGCGACTTTTGTGCGTATCTATCTATCTATCTATCTATCTATCTATCTATCTATCTATCTATCTATCTATCTATCTATCTATCTATCTATCTATCTAGCCGCCTACGACATTATGCTCTCCTGGCCGTTTCATTAATGGGACATATACGAAAATTTGTATTCCACAGCATGGCTGAATGGCGGACATAAATGACGCGGCATTGCATAAGAATCATGACATGCATGTCATGAGCGGCATGATATACATGCCACGCATTTCGTTAATGAGATGTATACCAAAATTGCTATGGCGCAACACGACTGCATGACGAAGGTAAATGACAGGTCATAACATTAGAATAATGACATGAGCGGCATGGTTTACATGCCTCATTCTGGGTGCTCTTGCGGCCGTTTTTACGAAATCGGTATAGCGACACAACAATGCAGATCCATTTTACGTTCCTGATGCCTGCTTCGCATTTCCTTGATTCCCACTGCACGTGGGATATGCCATTTTTTGTTGTGCGTTTTCTCGCTGGCTAAGTGTTGTCTCGTGGCAGGGATGGTTCTGTTTGTATTGTTAAAGGGGTAATTTAGTAATCGGCTGCCACCCAAAAAACGCGGGTTTGATCCCGGCCGCGGCCGGTCGCATTTTGGATGAAGGTGAAAATGCCAGAAGGCCCGTGTACTGTGCCTTCTCAGTGCACGTTAAAGAACCCCAGGTGGTCAAAATTACCGGAGCCCTCCACTACGGCTCTTCTCTCCTTTCTACCTCTTTCATTTCCTTTCCCCTACCCCACGGACGCTTAGCCGTGCTTCCGACATGGGATGAAGAAATTGGCTTCCTTTCCTCAACCGAACCAGAATTTAGTAATACACGAAAAAGGGTTTCGCTGCTTAGCGTCGGCCCTGAAAAAAAATTACTCCATCTCCCCAAAGGGGACCATGGGGTGATGCGGAACATCGCTGGGAGATTAACGGTGCATTTAACGGCGGTGTTTACAGGTTTGCAGTGTTGTTGCTTCCATTACAGAACACCACCAACTTCTTTCATCGGAGAAGGAGGGGATACTACTGAAGCGAAGCGCGCGCGCGCTCTCTACCCGCTTTATTTATTGCAGTAGCTGTTGGAGAGAGGGAAGGGAGAGGAGAGTCGCGCATGCGTAGTGTGAGTGCAGACGGACGCCGCGCGCGCGCTCTCTCTACTCGTTTTATTGCAGCAGCTGTTGGAGAGAGGGAAGGGAAAGGAGAGTCGCGCATGCGTAGTGTGAGTGCGGACGCCGGTTGACGCGTGACATACCCGCGAGCAAGAGATGCTCCGCATCTAAAACCCAGATCGTCAAAATTTCCGGAGCCCTCCACTACGGCGTTCATCTTCTTTCTACCTCTTTCAGTGTCTTCCCCTACCCCCGCGGACGCTGATCCGTGCTCGAGACACGGGCTGCAGAAAATAGCGTCCTTTCCTTAACTGAACTACAATGATAAACATCAACACTAAATGTGTGCCTGATATTTAGTGAATTGCCTTTGTCGGCCTTCATACCTGCACATTAGCAGTGGCAGGTTCAAAATCCGAAATGGACTACTTCACGAAGGCACAGACGCGCGCACGCTCAAGCCCCGTAGCCTTCCCCTCTTTACGAAGTTGCAACGAGTCTAGCAGACAACATATTCTACTGGCTAAAGCACGTGTTTAGAACAGAACTCGCCGCATTTGAGTCGCCTAAAGAGCTTACCACCCTCCCCCCCCTTTTTTTCCCCTTCCGCCTCCATAAGTGCGTGTCCGCTGCCAAGCGGTTGTTTTAATTCCGAAAAATCTGTTAGTTTTTTTTTTCAGATCCAGCGGTAATGCGACTCCACTAATGTGAACCCTGAGGAAGGGCAAAGCATGTAGTGATGCTTCGGTTAATCGCCGCTAAAGGCAATGATGGGCAGAAGACAGAATTTGTTTGAACTATATACATATGTAGATTTGTTTTACCATCAGCTATCGCGTAGCTAATATTCCTTTTATTTTACCGTGACCAAGGAGGTAACGAAAAAAATGCCGCCCGCATCTTCCCACGGGGGAACTCGAGTAAATGCGTCGCAGAGTGGTGGGGGTATCGCGTGAATGTTGCGTAATTGGGTATGGTTTGGAAATGCTTAATTGCTATTTCGTCTTTATTATTCTTATTTTTTGTGTTATGTCCACGGTAGCCGGAATAACAGGCATACGTGGGAAGAAAAACTTGTTTATTACTTCAGCCGTAAGCACCTTTTTCCAGCCAGCGCGAGCGGTCTGTATTGTCCGAGCGCACACGTTCGACTGTCGTCGTCGGAACCGGACTGGGGAGAGCGGCGCAAGAAGCAGGCGACGGGAGTCCGCCAAAAGCGAGAGGGGGAGCCGGGGGGGCCGGCCTGCGCGTCCTTGAAGCTTCCCGTGAAGTGCGTGTTCGCGGTTGGAGACATGGCAATTCCTTCCCCCCTAGTTTTGTGCCTGGTAGTGGTCTGGAGGGTGTCCCTGTCTCGTTGATTTTCGCTGGGCGGGCGCCGTATGGGCTGGGGCGCAGCTGCTCGTTTTCTCCACGGAAGCTGCTGGGTGAGCGGGAAGTGTCTGTTGTTGACTGGCGTCCTGTTCTTTTGTCAGCAGCCATGCCGCGTTGGAAGGTGCCGGGGGGCTGCTGCCTTCAGCGTGTCCACAGGGCGGATAGCGTGCGCGCACGTGGCGTAGCTGGTTTAAGTGTCGGCGAGAAACAGTCCCATTCACCTCAACGAGCCAAGATCTCAGGCCGATGCGTTTTTTAACGATGGCCGGGACCCACTCGGGCTTCTGGTGAAACTGGCGGGCGAGCACCGCTTGTCCTTTGTGGAGTTTCCGGCAACGCGGGGCATCTTCGTTATCTCGGTTGACCTTGGAAGGTGGCTCTGGCAGAACGGCCGAGATATGCGTTCGCAGCTCACGAGAAAACATGAGCTTTGCTGGTGTCTGGCCCGTCGCATTGTGCACTGTCGCGTGTTTGAATAGAAAGCGTGCAATGCGGCGCTGCAAGGACCCTGTAGAGTCTCTTGAAAGAGCTCGTTTTAGCTCTCCCACGTAGCGTTCGGCCTGTCCGTTTGTGGCTGGGTGGTACGGAGCAGATGTTACCGCTGTGATGCAGTTGTCGCGGTAGAATTTCTTTATCTCAGCCGACACGAATGCTGTCCCGTTGTCCGAGACCACCTTGCGGGGCAATCCGAATGTTGCGAACAACGAGCGCAGTACCTCGATGACAGCTGTCGAAGTTGTTTTGCTCATCTGGCGAACTTCAACCCATTTGCTGTAGGCATCCACAATTACTAGGAATGTGGACCCGTCAATTGGGCCTGCAAAGTCGAGGTGCACGGTGTGCCAAGGCGTGCTCTGTCTGTCCCAGTCCGGTACTGGAGCTCGTGGCGGAGCGCGTTGATTGGATTGGCAGGCTGTGCACTCTGCCGCTAGTGTCTCGATATCCTTGTCGATTCCCGGCCACCACATGTAGCTGCGGGCGCACTTCTTCATTGCTACGACGCCTCGGTGTCCGGCATGAATGAGAGCCGTGGCTTGTTGTCGAAGTGGGCCTGGAATGACAACTCGTGACCCTAGTGTGATGCAACCTCGATGACAGCTCAATTCCGTTGCTCTCTTGCGAAAAGCGTTGAAATTGTCATCCTTGAGCTTTCGAACGCTACCCTCCTGTAGGGCTTTGTACAGCTTGGACAATGTCCGGTCATCTTGCGTGGCCGTTGCGACTTCGTCTGCTGTTAGTGGGGGCCTTGGTAGTGCTTCGAACATGAGCACGCAGCCAACATGAGGCGGGTCCTCAATGATTTCGCTGAGGGGTAAGCGGCTCAGTGCGTCGGCGTTTTGGTGCTTGTTTCCGGGACGGTACACAATGTCGTAGTCATATGCTGACATCTTAATGCACCATCGGATCATACGAGGCGAGAGTGTCTGAGGAATCTGCTTTTGGGGCCCCAGGATACCCAGAAGTGGTCTGTGATCAGTCAGAACAGTCACATGTCTGCCGGCGATGTACTGATGAAAATGCGTGGCACCATAGACGACGGCGAGTCCCTCACGATCAAGCTGAGAATAATTGCGTTCCGCAGGTGATAGCGTGCGGGAAGCGAAGGCGATCGCTGCTTCTCTGCCTTGATCGTCAATTTGTGAAAGCACTGCACCGACGCCGTAGGGCGAAGCGTCACAAGCAAGAAGCAATGGCTTTGTATCGTCATAGTGCCTGAGCACCACACTTGCACGGAGCAGCTCTTTAAGGGCTTCAAATGCTTCCTGATGGCGTGGCGACCAAGTCCAGGGGACGTCGTTTTTCAACAGGTTGTAGAGGTCGTTGGCCACCGTTGCTCGGTGTTCTAGGAAACGGTCATAGAACGTTAGGAGACCCAGGAATGATTGGAGCTCTTGTTTGCTGGTTGGCGCGCGTGCCTCCGTGATGGCGCGTACCTTGTCGCTGGTGGGGTGAATGCCTTCGGCATCGATCAGATGACCCAAGAATTTCACTTCAGGAACCGCGAAGCAGCACTTATCGATGCTCAAGCGTAGGTTTGCACTTGCTAGCCGTTTCAGTACCAGTTCTAGGCGAGTAGCATGTTCCTCGCTGGTTGCGCCACTGATGATTACGTCGTCTAAGTAGACGCACACGCCAGGAATTCCTTGAAGCTGCGATTCCATGTACCTTTGAAATATGGCTGGCGCTGCCGCTACCCCGAATGGAAGTCGCTTTACCCTGTACAGTCCTCGTGTTGTATTAAGCGTGAGCACCTCAGAAGTTTTGTCGCTCACCTTCAGCTGTTGATATGCCTGCGTGAGGTCCAGGGTGCTGAATAGTTTCCCTCCTCGTAGCGTGCTGAAAACTTCCTGTGGTGTTGGCAGGGGGTATGAAGACGATTTTGTCGCCAAGTTCACGGTGAACCGGTAGTCCCCACAGAGACGTAGGCTTCCGTCTTTCTTCCTCACTGCAACCAGAGGTGTGGCCCAGTTTGAATGCTGTGTTGGCGCAATAATACCCTGTCGTTCCAGCTTGTCGAGCTCCTTCTCGTAGGCAGGTTGCAAGGCAAACGGTATCGATCTGGCCTTTAGAAACTTCGGACGGGCCTCTGGGTGAAGCTCTAAGTCAACGGGTGGCCCGTTGTGTCCAGAAATTTCGTCAGAAAAGACCGTCCCGTACTTCTGCAGCTGCTCGACGAGTTTTTGTCGCCCATTTGAGCTTCCTTCTGCTGCCTGGTTTATGCCGCAGATCGCGATGTTGAGAGCGTGGAACCAGTTTCTGCCCAAGAGGCTAGATCCAGTGCCCTTCACAATTACGATAGGCAGTTGGGTCACCGTGCCGTTGTATGCAACTTCTACGTTGGCACTGCCTAGAGTTGGCAGGTCTTGTCCTGACCATGTTCTCAGGTGCGTGTCTTCCCTAAATAGATGTGGAGCATTCCGTGGCCATCGGTTGCGGTACGTCTCCTCGCTGATGAGCGTGCAGGCTGCTCCCGAGTCAACCTCAAACTCTATGGGCTGGCGGTTCACAACAAGGGTGACCATTATCTTTGGTCGCGTGCCGAGGTTGACGTTGTGCAAGTCATACAACAATGTTGGTGCCGGTAGGCTGTGCTGCGTCTCAACTTGAGTTATCGACCTTGGGGAGTTCCCGCTTTTGTGTCGTTGGGGTGGCCCCTTCGCGAGTTTCTTCTTTGATATGCAGGTCTTCTCAATGTGACCGCGTTTGTTGCAGAAATTGCATATAGCTGCTTGGAATTTGCATGTCCGGGGGCTGTGTTGCTCATCACAACGCCAGCAGCGTTGTGGTTTAGCCGACTTTCCTGCACTTGCCTGGTTGTTATGACCTCTGTGAGCCGCTGCATGGTGAATCGGCTCGATGGTCCCTCGCATGTCTCGCTGCTGTTGGCTAGCGCTTTCCGCTCGAACAGCGATATCGTAGGCTTTCGTGAACGTTAGGTCACTCTCGGCAAAGAGTCTTTGTTGCAAGATATCGTCCCGTAGTCCACACACAAACCTGTCGCGCAACATAATGTCCAAGGGTAACATCGTTGCGTTGGGAGGTGGCGTTGTTGTCGTCTGCTGTCCGGTGGCTGCTGCATCTGCCTGCGTTGGGCGCAGCGTCCCGAAGTTGCAGTCGGCGGCCAGCGTCTTTAGCGCCGCGACGTAGGCGCTTACTGTTTCACCCTCCAACTGGTTTCGTCGTTGGAAGCGCGCTCGGCTGAAGACCTCGGACGGCCTGGGGTCGTAGTGTTTCTGAAGTGCCGCAACGATGTCGTCGTAGGCCACTTCAGCCGGGTTGCTTGGCTGAACCAATGCGCAGACGGTGTCGTACGTCTGCTCACCGCAAAGCGTCAGCAGGTGTGCCCTCTTCTTGCTGGAGTCTGAGATGCTGTTGGCCTCGAAGTAAAACTGGAGGCGTCCGAACCACGATGTCCAGGATGAGCCATTGAACTCCGGTATTCGGACTGATGCGTGCGTTGCCATTGCGTAGCACCGGTGAAGATAAACGTGAGCTTCAATTCCACTACCTCGTCGCCACTGTTATGTCCACGGTAGCCGGAATAACAGGCATACGTGGGAAGAAAAACTTGTTTATTACTTCAGCCGTAAGCACCTTTTTCCAGCCAGCGCGAGCGGTCTGTATTGTCCGAGCGCACACGTTCGACTGTCGTCGTCGGAACCAGACTGGGGAGAGCGGCGCAAGAAGCAGGCGACGGGAGTCCGCCAAAAGCGAGAGGGGGAGCCGGGGGGGCCGGCCTGCGCGTCCTTGAAGCTTCCCGTGAAGTGCGTGTTCGCGGTTGGAGACATGGCATTTTGAATGAAGGAGAAGCGAAGGCAAGGAGTGTAAAGTTAAACTGTCTTTATTGCTTGGTGCCGTCGTATTGGACGGCACCAAGGTGGGCGCTTGCGTCCACGAGCAGCGTCCGGAGCCGCGTCTCGTTGACGACGTTTGCACGCCGCTTCTCGCTCACGTCCCCGGGGTCTTAAAGCTCGCTGCTCACGTTTCGCCGCTGCTTCTCGTGCACGAAGTTCGGAATCCGCAGCTCGGCGTTGCCGTTTCGCAGAAGCGTCGCGCTGCCCGATTGATGGATTGAATTCCGAACGCGCGCTCCGCCGCTTATATACACACCGCCCGCGTTAGAGGGAGAGGAGTACGGGCGAGAGGTCCGCACCCCCACTGCGCATGCTCGGCTTGCTGAACGCCAGGTGGGCCGGCACGAGATGAGCCGCGCATGCGCAGGGGGGGTGGTGACGGCGCCGCCGATGCCGAAGCGCGACGTCGTGCGACTAAGAAAAAAATGCTCCGCATTTAACAAAAGAAATCTCGAGGGGAAATTGTGCCTCAAAAGTGAAGCCAACCTCCGTCACTATAGGAGGGGCACGAGTACGTGTTAGAGCACGCGAAAAAAAGAAGGAATCTCTTTCATGCAACGCCTTAGTATTTATATGGCGACCGCTTCTGCCGACAGATATTGCTTCACATGCTTAGTAGTGTTACTGGTTTTTCTTACTCATGCCTGGAGGCATTGGTGTACGGTATTGGAAATCACATCATCGTTTCTGTCCTGTATGCACCAATTTTATTGGGAACAACGATCTGTTATTTTACTACAAACCTAGCTCTTACATTAAGTTAACGAAAGCACTCGAGATCTAGCCCTGTACCGCCTTCCAAGACCATGTTTTTGAGACAAAGGATGATGATGATTGTGGTTCAGTTAGGAAAGGACGCTAATTTCTGCAACCCATGTCGGGAGTACGGCTAAGCGTACGTGGGGGTGGGGGAAAGGGAGTGAAAGAGATAGAGAGGAGAGAAAGGCCGTAGTGGAGGGCTCCGGAAATTTGGACCACCTGGGGTTCTCTAACGTGCACTGGCAATGCACCGAGGAGGTTTAAAAATTACACCATCTCCCGCTAAAGGGGACCATGAGGCGATGCGAAGCAGCACTGGGGGTGCACACCGCATTTGCATCGATTTGACGCTAGCAGACGCTACCTGTGTCCGCGTTGTCTCTTGCGGGCGAGGGCGCGTTCTCGTTCCTTGCAAGCTGGTAAAGCGTTCATCGAAGAAAGAGCGTTTCCATAGTCAACGCGCACTGTTCGGAGAGGAGGAATGCCGAGTGGAGAGGAAATGAGACAAGGAGAGGAGTGGGAGGAGGATGCGCATGCGCAGTGCGGGTGTGGACGCCGACGCCACGGGACAGAAGCGAGAACACAGGAGAAGCGCAAGCAGGTGGTAGAAGAGAAGTGGAGAGAGTAACGCGAGCTGTTGGAGAGAGGGAGGGAGGAGAGCTGCGCATGCGCAGTGTGGGTGCGGACGCGGACTCCGCGGGACATGCCCCCGCTAAGAAATGCTTCGCATTTAAAAAAGTTAGCATATCCACGGAGTGAATGATGATGAGTGGGCGAAGCTCGGGAGGTTCATCGTAGATCGTGCCGAGTTCCGGATTAATTTAGTTAACGCGCACGCTAAGAATCCTTATGGTTCAACTACGCACAAGTGAAATCTCCCTCCGGCACTTCATTGCAGATCAAGATCCAGTGCCTTTACATATATAAATAAATAAATAAATATAATATATATATATATATATATATATATATTTATTATGAGGCCTCGGTTTGGACGACGTTTATTCTCAGTAGCTCGGCAGGTCGCTCGATGATACCAACGCGCTGGGCGCAAGAACTATGATGATGATCACACACCAGCGATGAAGGAGATACGCAGAGCGCATTGTGATGATGATAAAATACAGATGATGAAGACGCGCTTAATAAACGCCCACAATATATATATATATATATATATATATATATATATATATATATATATATATATATATATATATATATATATATATATATATGGGTGGCCGGTGAACGGTTCTCCAGCGCGAGCAGTCGGTATTTTAGATGCGAAGCAGCTCTTTGACTAGCCTGTGTAACGCTGTCCCTCCGTCCGTACGGACGCGCCTCAACGCGCTTCCCTCGCCACAGGTGTTGGAGTGGTGCCAAGTAGGTCACGCCGCAGCCGCACGTTGACATCACGCTCCCCTCGCAGTGCGCGCTGACGCCACTCTCTCCCTCGCCTACCGCGCGCTCGCTGCAGCGCCCGCAGCTGCCGCCTGACCGAAATCTTCGATGAGCGCTTTCCCAGCTCGCAAGGAATGAGAACGCGCCGTCGCCCTCGAGAGACAACGCTGACGCAGGCAGCGTATGCTAGCGTCAAACCGATGCAAACGCGACACCTAGTCAAACCGATGCAAACGCGTTGTGCACCCCCCGTGGTGCTTCGCATCGCCTCATGGTGCGCTTTAGCTGGAGATGGTGTAATGTTTATGGGCGAAGCTCCTTAAGGCGTGGGTCGTTCGTCCCTTGTAGTCGTAACCATCTGGTTCTAGGATTGCGCTCGATAGCTCGCGCGCCGGGAGGCTCGCGCTCGCCCTCGGCGCGTTCCTCCCGGCGCGCGAGCTCTCTCACTCTTCCATCTGCTGTCTTGTGTGAGAGAGACAGAAAGAGAGAGAGAGATAGCGAAAGACTGTCCGTTTCTAACGATGATGATGGGTTTGTGCTAGCGCGTTACGGCGCGTGTAAGAAGCTGGTGTAAGACGCTGTGGCCTCTCCGCCTTATACTCTTTCAGCAGTCATGTGATGGCGTCGGCAAACGCGGTGCACGTTCCGGCCTGTGTAAGGGGCTGCGTAAGACGCTGTGGCCTCTCCCCCCTTACTAGAGTGTACTGCATGTTTCTAACGCGTTTGTGCTAGCGTCCCCTTAAACGCGAGATCCCAGCGTTCGAATAGAGTGTTTCTCACGTCTTTACATGATGATCGACTGGGCGAATTACACGGAAGATTAACGGTTTACCGGTGATTCACTCCGGAGCTTCGCCCACTCATCATCATTCACCCCGTGCATATGCTGTGATTCTTTTTTCAATCAAGAAACTTGCTTGAAGACGCTACCTGCGCCAACGTTGTCTCTCGCGGGTGAGGGGCGTGTTCTCCTTCTTTGCGAGCTCGTAGAGCGTTCATCGAAGAAAGAGCGTTTCCATAGCCAACGCGCGCCTCACTCCGTGGATATGCGTGGATTTTTTTAGATGCTAAGCAGCTTATGGCGGGGGCTTTGTCCGTCCCTCCCTGGCCCGTTCGTCCGCCGTGTGGTGTCCACACCCGCACTGTGCATGCGCATCCTCCTCCCCCTCCTCTCCTTGTCTCATCTCTCCTCTCGGCATTCCTCCTCTCCCAACGGCGCGCGTTGACTATGGAAACGCTCTTTCTTCGATTCACACTTTACCAGCTCGCAAGGAACGAGAACGCGCCCTCGACCGCGAGAGACAACGCTGACGCAGACAGCGTCTGCTAGCGTCAGACCGATTCAAACGTGGTGTGAACCCTCCGTGATGCTTGGCATCACCTCATGGTCCCCTTTAGCGGGAGATAGATTAATGTTTTGTAAGACCGTTACGGCGATGGCGTCGACGACAGGAGACGCTGACAACTCGAGCTCGCACCTAAAGCTAGTATAATAAAAAAATCCACAGCATATCCACGGAGTGAATGATGATGAGTGGGCGAAGCTCCGGAGGTTCATTGTAGATCGTGCCGAGTTCCGGATTAATTTAGTTAACGCGCACGCTACGAATCCTTATGGTTCAACTACGCACAAGTGAAATCTCCCACCGGCACTTCATTGCAAGTCAAGATCCTGTGCCTATATATATATATATATATATATATATATATACATATGGGTGGCCGGTGAACGGTTCTCCAGCGCTAGCAGTCGGTATTTCTCAATGAAGAAACTCGCTAGAAGACGCTGCCTGCGTCAACGCTGTCTCTTGCGGGTGAGGGCACGTTCTATTCCTTTGCGAGCTGGTACAGCGTTCATCGATAAGAAAGAGCATTTCCATAGTCAACGCGCGCCTTTCGCTCTCTCTCTCTCTCTCTGTCTCTCTCTCTCTCACAAGACAGCAGATGGAAGAGTGGGAGAGCTCGCGCGCCGGGAGGCACGCGCCGAGGGCGCGCCTCCCACATGCGCCCTCCTAGTAGCTCGTTCCTAGTAGGTAACGCGCTACTACAACGGACGGGCAGACCCAAACCTTATGGAGCTTCGCCCCTAAAAAGTATCAGTTACGCTCTGGAAGAGTTCGCGTGGAATTCTCGAATGCAGTGCCGGCGGTCGCACTTCCGCTTCTTTCTTGTGTTGCTGTACCTTGACAGCAGTAACGACAGGAGAAGCCGACAGCCTAAGCACAATAGGTGCTTCGCACCGAAAAGAGAGGACGCTTAAGCTTCGCGTTTAAGAGTGAAACGCGATACCGTCGGTGACAACTGCAAGGCGTTTAAGCAGGAACCCCACTGCAAGGAAACTACTTGCGCCCTAAAGATGGCGCCTCCCGGGCGCCTAATTGCTATGGTAGAGATGCTGGAAAAGAAACTTGTATTCGAGATTCCTCGTAACGAAATTATATTAGGGGCGAAGCTCCTCTTAGTCTAACCTTGTCCTGCGTCAGTCGTAACCGGCGTGCCGGGAGGCACGCGCTCGGCGCGTGCCTCTCTCTCTCTCTCATTCTCTCATCTGCTGTCTTGTGTGAGAGAGAGAGAGACAGAGAGCGAAAGGCGCGCGTTGACTATGGAAACGCTCTTAGACGAACGCTGTACCAGCTCGCAAAGAAGGAGAACGCGCCCTCACCCGCGAGAGACAACGTTGGCGCAGGCAGCGTCTCCTAGCGAGTTTCTTGATTGAGAAATACCGACTGCTCGCGTTGGAGAACCGTTCACCGGCCACCCATACATATATATATATATATATATATATATATATATATATATATATATATATATATATGCACTGGATCTTGACTTGCAATGAAGTGCCGGTGGGAGATTTCACTTGTGCATAGTTGAACCATAAGGATTCGTAGCGTGCGCGTTAACTAAATTAATCCGGAACTCGGCACGATCTACGATGAACCTCCCGAGCTTCGCCCACTCATCATCATTCACTCCGTGGATATGCTGTAATTTTTCTTCCCGTGCATTCAAATTAACGATTCTTTATTTGAGTTTTCTCGTAGCAGAATTGTGCTTTATGGATCGTTCAAATAGCAGTACAAGCTATTATAGCTGCAAGTCTCAGGTAAGTCGTGGTTTATATTTTTTCTGGTGGATTTGAGAAATTAAATTTTGTCCCCGAATGCACCTGGGCCATGCGAGGGGCATATATAATCGGGTGGGTCGGCCTGATGATTGTTCCCGCCAAAGACGCCTCGCATCACACCTGCCTCGACACAGGTTTTTCCGGAAAACGAACTCCTTAACCCCATCACGTTGCCTCGCTCTCTTGTTTCGGTGCCTACGCGCCTTTCCCTTTTTCGTGATGAACCCCTGCAGCCAAGCTCAACATACTGTTCTTTGCCATAACGATTTCCCATCTAATAAGGTGATCTGAGGCGTTTTTCTCAGCGAAGTTGTATACGTCTCGGTGGTCGGGAAAACTTCGTGGCGTAAACATAAAACGCCAGGTTAACAATTGAGAGCAAACGGCGTATTTTTCTTTGCAACCAGGGGGCCTATACGGTAAAACGGAACACGGAAATTATTCCGTCTTGGTCCTACTTGATTGGTCAGTTCTGCCTTGACGAGCACAAGTGACCAGTCAGTAAGGACCAAGACGAAATAGTGTTCCGTGATTTGTATTACGGTTTAGGCCTTCAGGTATACAGCGTAGAGCTCTGTATTCACGAATAATTCTGCGCAAGCGAGGGAATTTCGGTAAAAGCTCATGTTTTAGTAGCGATAACTAGAACTGTGGGTTGAAAGAACATATTTGCAGTTTACATGTCTAAACTACGATCTTACTAAGAAACCTTGTTCCACTTCTGTGCTTGAAAGGGAAGGGCCTCAAAACCACAAAATAATAATCGTAACGGAATGGTGGATAAGACACCTCAGAATAATGAGTCTCCACTACGGCTTTTCTCTCCTTCCTACTATTTCATGCCCTTTCCTCTAACCCCACTCCCCCCCCCCCCTCTACGCTGAGATGGGCTCTCCCGAGACCTGCAAGACTTAGCGTGCTTTCCCCAACACCCTCCCATGTGTTCTCAGTAAATAATTGGTTGTAGCTGCTTTCAAAAGGGCCGTTTGGGGCGTCATTTGAAGCCTTTGTGTCAAGTGCAAACCGCATGATCAGCATGTGTGGTATTTGATACAGCGTCTCACGTTCGCACGGCGGGATGGCGGCCAATATTTTAGTCAAACTAACGCGTATAGTATGTTAAATAATTAAGCGTAGCTCTGCTACTCTAAACACGAATGACTAGTGGAGCTGTGCGGGCCAAACAAAGCACTGCAAAGTTAACCTTGCAGAGGAGAAGGGACTTTAGCCAAACCATACCTAACTTTTTCTTGCACTATCAAGCCGGCTCTCGTTTCTCTTTCGTTTTCTCTCTGTGTCCCTATCTGTCTCAGTTTCTATTTCTCTCCCCCACAGCAAGTTGTTTTACCAGCCTCGGTACAACTGGAATCATATGGTTCCCATACATGCGTATTCTGTAAGCGTATGTGTGTAGCTTAGTAGAATTCTGATGTCGCCTTCGAACCGTCGGTATGGTGTTCGAATCCCGCCTCGGCAAAAAAGTTCCTTTTGATATATTTATGTTCAGAACTGCGAACGACGATGTCGACTACTTCGGAGCAACCAACACCTCAGTGGTTAAACGTCATTCAAATCTATAGGTGTTCATTCATCTGGGATTTGAATATATCGTAGGGAGGTGACCTCGAAAAAAATGGCATGTGTTATAAAACGTTCTGCAAGCGAAGTTGTACAGCCTAATGGCTATGAAAAAAACTTTTCTTTCCCTCAAGCGTCACCTCTGCTTGCTCCGCCACATTTGGAATTCTTTGCCTATAATAGTGAATTCCACTGGCGGATCTGGAGCAAGCTTTTTTTTGCTCCGCGGCCGAGAATTTGAATTCCACCGGCGGATCCCGAGCAAGTTCGCATGTTCCACTGGGCGGTTTGGGGCAACCTGCTCCGCGACGGAGCCTTTCACGTTGATCCGTCTCGTAGAGCCGGATTCTGCCGGAACTCCAGCTATACGGTGTCGTCATTTCCGGATCAGCCGAGCACGGGGATTTTTTTTTTCGGCGTTTTTTTTTTTTTGAGGCGCTGTCTGATAACCATGGGCGTTTGTTTACAATTATGGAATGGCGTCGTTTGACCCTACAGGGAACTGCTCCTCGATCTGAGCGACAGCAAGAGTTCTACGTCGGAAAGCAGCGGCAGCAGCAGTAGTAGCCAAGAGTCGTACGTGCTGTACGAAATGTTATTTAAGGAGCTGTTTCCAGAGTCCCCGTGCAAACGCCCCAAAATGCTCGGCTACGTCGAAGAAGTAGTACAGGAGTACCTGGAGAAAGAGGTATGCATACGTTTGTGCGAGGTGTAACGTAGTCCAACGTAAGGCTGGACACATGGGCAACCGGATGCGTGCGACAACTTCCGCTGTAATCCCTGCCGGAGCGAGTTTATTTTTCGCTGGCCGATGGGGATGGCATCGCTAGGCGACCAGTTTTGTTGCTCCGTCGTGGATTCGACACACCGCTCCAGATCCTCCAGTGGAAATCGCTATAAGTCACTTGTACGACCCAAATTAGAATACGCACCTGCCATCTGGAGCCAAGCATATCTAATCACTGCGTTGGAAGCCCTCCAAAATCGTGCCACCAGATTCATTCATTCTTCATACTCGTATGACGTATCCCCGATGACGATTCCATCTTGACCCCGATCACTGGTCTTATTTGCGAGTAACGTCGCCCTCCCTCACACTCTTATCAGAATGACGGGTGCGTTTCACCCTTGAAAAGCCAATGTGGCCTAAGAGCTCAACAAGGATCTTCTTTTTCACTTCTTTTTCCACTCCACTTCGAGAAAAAGGACAGCCACGCGAGCGCGCGACCTATTTCTCACCCCAGCTCGGTGAGGCTACGGACGACACCATCATGGTAGCGTTGCTCTAACAGCTCCGCCGTAAAAGCAGGAACATGAGGTTGAACGCAGCCTGTGTTATCCCTGGGTAATGTGGCCGGGAAAGCGCAAGTATGGAACATGTCTCACTTAGCCCCACTACGGCGGCTCCTCTGATCTCCTGGCGATCGTACTCATGTTCGCTTTTGTAACGCCATGACAAGATATGTTGTGATAATGCCATTACGACAAAGATCCAGCGATCAAACAAACCGCTTGGAACGGTGGGCGCAAAGTCACTCAAATTACTCAAATGACTGTGCGTGCGGCTACAAGGCCGTACGCACAGTGTCCGCAGTCGTGTATGTGGCGTACGCGCATACACACTGTGGGCACTGTGGACATCTACAGCCGTGCGCACAGTCATTGACAGCCGTGCCGACAGTCAAGACCGTGGGCTCCGTGGGTACCCGCCGTACCACCCAGCTTGCGTACAGTCTCAGTCTCTACTATGGGAACATTGGGTGCCCAGAGCCGAACCCACAGTCACATGCCGACTCTGGGTTCGGCTTCTGTACTGCTTCCGCATTCTAAGTGAGATGTTCCACTGTTGCAATGTGGGCCAGAGGCGAAAATCTCTCGATACGTCAACTGCGGCTTTTATGTTGCCTCGCGTATTGCACCAGCAGAGGTGCAACTCGTATGCAGCAATCACGTATAAACTGCACCGCAGTGCTACGATGCATGGGATCCTATTTGATCTCGTGGTTCCCTAGTTATCTGTGATAGATTCCATCAGTTGCTGGCAAATGGCCAGGCATGCCAGAAGGCATGCCTCGCCTTGAGTGCGAAGCAAATCAGGAGAAAAGTAAGGGTACACTTCCGAAGCCTTGGTCTTCGTTTCATGGAAGTCATTGGTTCTTGGGCTGCCTCCGTGGTGCAGTGGTTACCGAACCCGCATTCTTACCGAAAACACGTGGTTTCAATCGCGGCCGTGGAATTCGCATATATTGAAGGGCGCGAAATGTTAGGGGCTTGTGTCCTGCGCGTTATCATTACACGTTAAATAGTCCTCAGGTGGTCTAAATTCTTGCAGCCATACACCAAGGCGTGCATCGTAATCACGCCAGGATTTGGCACGTAAGATGTCGGCAACATATAACTGGTTATTATTAAAGCGAAAATAGTGACACTATTTTTGTGCGGCCGAGACGGGAATATCTGCCACATTGCAGGGAGTACGGGAATAACAACGAAAGAGAGAGAGAGATCGTTAGCAGATTTGCACGAAATAATAAAGCGGCGCAGCCAAAGATTCATACCCCCCGCCCAACAGCTCCAGGTTTTCCAACACCAAAAGTGTTCCAGCTAACCTAATAACTCAGCAGCCTTCCCCCCCCCTCCCCCCCCTCCTTATGAGTTTAAGTTTAGGTAACACCATAGTTAACACCCCTGCAAAATCGAAATTCTGGATAAACGCCTGGGCGCAGCGCACATCTTCGACTCCTCTGTCTGTGTTCCATTCAATCTCACCCCTTTGCTCTTTCCCCCAGCGCAGCGCAAGCGAGCACGTGGGACGCACCTCTGGTTAACCTACCTGCCTTTCCTTAGTTCCATGTATAACTGCCTTTATCTGGCAACAAATCTCCGGACAATAATAAATGACTACATAATGACAATGCAGACCCATTTCCCTTTTTTTGTGGGGAGTAGGGGGTAGGGGATGAGGAGATCCGGAGTGTATTCCTTCCTCTCTTTTTGGTCACTGATTCCACTTTTAATATTCGTTGCACCTGCTGTTCACGATTTCAAATTTCCGCTACCCTCTGGTGAACAGAGTGGGTCAGGGAACAAACGCGTGTGAACGACATATAAGGGGCTCGAGCAAGGCATGCGATGCGAAGGCAAGACCACCGTTGGTCGTTTAGGGTAACAGAGTTGATCGCTGGAGCAAGCAAGCGTGGCAGGAGGCGGCAGAAGAGTGAGCATATGAGATCCAGAAGTTTGCGGAGATAAAGTGGTCGCAAGTTAACACAGAACAGGGATAAATAGAGATCTATGGGAGAGGCCTTTGCCGTGCAGAGGGAGTAGACAGGATGGTGATAACAACGATGATCCTTCGCTGCTCAATGTCTTCCTGTTTCAATTATCTACGACGACGGCTCCCTTTGTGAACGCTTTTCGTCCATTGCCACATCCATTGTGCCAGCTCTGGTTCTTCTTCGAATGACACATTCTGCGCACTAATGACACATGTCTTTCTAATAAAGCAACAGCGAGAGACAACCGACATTTTCTTTCTGAAAATTGCCGAAAGCATGCGGTGAATACCAGAGCCGATCTCTCTCGTAATAGCGCATGCTAAACAGTGCCCTAATACCAGGAGGTAGAGAGCACAATGTTTCATCGAAGCGGGCAGCAGCCGTGCTGTTCTAGCGTGAAATATCGCCAACGTGCATATGAAGGAATGATTGATGAGCAGCAGCGCGGGCGTCAGGATTAGCAGCTCCCGCTAAGGACCTCCCTCGCTGTCGCATGTCCTTTCAGAAGAGGCTTTACGTGTAAAACCCTTTCTCCTCCCCTCCCCCGCCCTTCCCGCCTCCCACTTGATACGTTGCCTCTTTTTGTGCACTTCCTCTGCGATTGCTTTGTTTGCGAGGTAGATGAATTCAAGCGTCGCAGAGTATGGCCACGCAAGAAAGCCTCTTCGTCTTTCACTCCCTTTCCCCCACCCCCACGGACGCTTAGCCGTGCTCCCTACATGGGCTGCAGAAATTAGCGTCCTTTCCTAACCGAAACACAATCAATCAATCTTCGTCTGCTCATCAGCGCCTGTAGGTCTCGGCACCTTCTTGGCGTTGCAAGTGTCACGTGACATTTTTTCCTGCGTTCACCTGCGCCGGCGTCTGCTTTCATATTTCATTATCACAAAAGCGGGAAAGAGCGCAAAGTTTCGAAAGCAACAGCATAAATGGAACACGCTAGAGAGAGAGAGAGTGCGAGATTCTTCGGAAACCATATTGCGTTAGGGGCAAATGGTAACTGTCCGGCGCGGTGGTGTAGTGGTTACGGTGCTTGGCTGCCACCCAAAAACGCGGGTTCGATCCCGGCCGCGGCGGTCGCGCTTTCGATGGAGGCGAAAATACCAGAGGCCTGTGTGCTGTGCGTTGTCAGTGCATGTTAAAGAACCCCAGGTGGTCTTAATTTGTGGCTTTTCTCTCCTTCCTACCTCTTTCATTGTCTTTCCCCTCCCCCCGCGGACGCTAAGCCGTGCTTCCAACATGGGCTGCAGCAAGGAGAGAAACTGAACAACAATCATTACACTAGAGATAGAGATTATTCGTAAACCATATTGTGTTGGGGGTGCTTGGTAACTGGCACGGGACTGGGTCGAGACACTTCGACCAGTAGACTTCAACCGAGCTTAATCACATCCTATACGCCATACATAAGAATGTGATTAAAGCTCATTTTAAGTCTAGCGTTTATCCCGGACTCTTTTGTGTAAATCGTCCTTTTTTTTTTGTTCGCAAGAATATTGTGGTGTAAATTTGCCAATACCAACAAGCCCAGTTAAGCGCATTAACGAGCTTCAACCGAAGCACTTACAAGGGAAGGGTTAGGAAAGAAAAGTGACATAATAACTAATATTGGTTCAGTAAAACATCTTCCTGGGCTAGTTGGTTTTTGCATATTTACAGTGACGAACAGCGCAAGTGAAACGCACAAAAAAGTAAGAGGCAGACAAGGACGGGCGCTACTAACAACTGATTTATTGCAGGAGCACCCACCGATATATATCGAACATGTAGCGCATGCGCTAAGCCACTAAACATTGCATCAAAGATCACGTGTGACAAAATTCCGAAATCAAACGCCGCGTTGCATGAAAACGATTTCGGACGGATGGAGCGCGATCGAAGGCGCGCTTACACGCACAGTCTGGTGTTTCTTTTATAAAGAAGGGTTCTAAAGCCAACCGAGCTGTGCAGCTCTTGCTACGTCCATGAATCTTAGTTTCTTTAAATCGTGCCTCGCAACCACATGCAGTGACATGCGCAACCAAATGTGCGTACTTGTCATCTCGTTTACTTACTTTCTGAGCATGCTCCCTAGGACGGTCATTAATGCAGCGTTCAGTTTGGCCGATGTACACTTTACCACAAGTAAGGGATTGAATAGAATAGACTACCCCCACTGAGCATTTTATTGTGAAGGGGGACTCGTGCTTCGTGGAGCACCCATGTTGGACTCTAGCACTAATTCGTGGGCAAAGCTTTGCCAACTTGTTAGGGGCTGCAAAAAACCAGAGGGACGTCATGTCTGCCGGCAACCTTCTTCAGGTTGTGCGAGAGCGCGCGAACATACGGCATGACCTCTGGCCTGCCCTTCAGCCGCTGTGTACGAGTTATGTCCCCTCTTGCTCCGGACTTGCTCTGTCCCCCCTTGCTCCATCCGTCCGTAATCGTTTTCATGCAACGCGGCGTTTGATTTCGGAATTTTGTCACACGTGATCTTTGATGCAAGGTTTAGTGCCTTAGCGAATGCGCTACATGTTCGATATTATATATCGGTGGGTGTTCCTGCAATAAATCAGTTGTTAGTAGCGCCTGTCCTTTTCTGCCTCTTACTTTTTTGTGCGTCTCACCTGCGCTGTTCGTCAGTGTAAATATAAGTAATTGTGATTCGGTTAAGGAAATGACCCTGTTGCCCTTTAACCAAGCCAAAATCATCGACATCTAGCGGTGGCCTGAGGGTTAAGGCGTGGCTAAGTTGGTTGTGGGCAAGGGCGGGTACGCTTCTCCCACCTGCGTAACCCGACGTTGTCTTTCTTTCTTTCTTTCTTTCTTTCTTTCTTTCTTTCTTTCTTTCTTTCTTTCTTTCTTTCTTTCTTTCTTTCTTTCTTTCTTTCTTTCTCTTTGTTTTCTTTTCTGCACTTCGCATAACCACTACCATGTAGCCGTGAGCTGAGGAAAGGAATGTTGGTGGGGGTTCCAGGGCACAGGTAGGTCAGCTTTTCCCTTCTGCGTGACAGGGGCCAACAACGGACATTGCGAGCTCCTACACAGGTCTACTGCTAAATAACATGCAACCAGCTGCGCCGATGTCCTTCTGCTGTTATTTTGCTAGCGATGTCTTAAGGTCACTGTATACTGCCATGAAAAAAGTCGTGTATGCGCCAAATAAAGGAGCTGGGTATAACGAGGAGGAAAATATTTAAAAAAAAATTGAAAGGGAACAATTTTGGCTGTGCGCACAAAAACATTGATCACACTAATTCTCCCACTGAATCACGAATGTAAAAAGAGGAGAACGGCGTAAACACAACTCGATGTTCATGGCAAGAAAGAGATAAGAAAGGAGGTGGTTAAGTTCGCGCTAATAAAGATTTGCTCCCTAATTAACTGAGGGAGGCTTACGCTTTTGTACCTGCGAAGCTGTGTTTTTATTTTTACTTTTTGATGGTATATTTGTTATTTGGCTTTCTGCTTTTTTGTTCTTACATAGCCGAGAAGCATCCTGCTGCACCTCGTCCTCGTGAAAAACTTAGTTATCGATCGAAGCTTAGAATTAATTGGTTCATTGACTGCTTCATTGAATTAGTGCCGCCTGGGCGTGCGCTTAACGAAGCTAGTTTGCTGATACGGTGCACACGGAGGTTACTTGATTATGTCTATAGTTTTGAACTCCTGTTGAATTTGAAAACCGAAATTAATCAGGAATAATGGACACTCTCCACTTACAAAAGGCACATCTCAAGCATAGTTACGGTCACATCAAAAGCAGAGAAGACTTGCTGAAATAATTTCAAGGGAGCTTTGTAATAACATAATATATATTTTTGGCGCGTTTTTGCACTATAAGAAATGCGTCATCTAGCGCCGTCATTTTGCGAGCGCTTTCTACGTTCGTGTGAATCACAGACACAAAAAATATAAATAAAATGAAATAGAAAGCAAAAAGCTTGCGGCGCCAGAAGAATGAGCTTCTCTGGCGAACGACATTAGCTCTATCGCTAGGCACCTCGATGTATCGAACAAACGAGGCCTTGTTCGTCCTCATGCAAAATGCATGCGCACAAACAATGCGTACCGTTTTTCACGTTGAATATGTTGCGCGTTCCTTAATATCGGCCACCGCGTATGTTGCTACGCTTGACAACCTTTTTTTTCGACGCGTTTTAATACCGTGCCAACAGCGCGTAAACGACCACAAAAGATTCTCTAATTGCGTCGCAAAAGCTTCTATATGTGCCTTCCCTACGTTGTTCCGAGGGCCCTCATTTTATTCTCGACCGAAGAATAACGTATTTTTTTTCCATCAAAACTCTGCGCTCGAGGAAATGACGCGGCTAATGCCCGCGGGGCGTTGCCGTCGTCCCTATTGTTTGGTTCTTTCTTCGTTGGCTTTGCGGGAAGCATTATCGACTCTTTCTGGAGTCGTTGGATTTTGCTTTTAACGAGGACTGAGTAGCTTGAATATTTTATGAAACTCATCTCTTCCGGCGTCTTCTTCAACGCAATCTTCATTTGAGTTAAACATAGGAGGAAAATAAAAAGAAGGAACGATTGTCTTTTCTTCGGGACGGGGTGGGGGAGTCACACGTGTTACTTCTTGTTTCGTTGATCTCGCGTTTATGACAAGCGGCAAATATCGTTTTATTCTTGTGCTAATTCCACACTGCATCGGCTCTAGGTCGACAGCTTTGCATGAAAGAATTAGCGAGCGGACGAATGAAACAAGAAACGAATGAAGGGATAAATGCTTTGAACGACTGACTGAATGACTGACTGACTGACTGAGTTATTAATTAAGTAGCTAATTAATTAACGATCTAATGAACGAACGAACGCTAATCCTATCCCGGGATATCCCATAAAAGTATGGTGTGATGTCGGAATATATACTGCATTGCTAAGCATCTCTCAGCCCATAATGTTCGCGCTGATGGCACGGAGTAATGCAGTTGTGCAAGTCATGCTAGTTTGACGCAGTTTTAACCGATATATATATGAAGCGTTTCGTGCTGCTGCTTGCTGTAATCGGCGTGAGATCTTCGTAAAGTATTTCTCCTTCTTCGGTTAACGCCTGCTGTAAATCATTGTGTTGATGGGAAACAAAATGGTATATTGATATCAAAAGCGAAGAGTGGGTTAGAGATCTTTACTCACAGAATTTTCCTTACTGGCCGGTGTTCTTCGCGATATGTATTGGCCCGTATGACGCTTTTCATAAGGTGCTCACTGAAATGGTGCAGCTAAATCATTCGACTATTACTGAACGAAAGAGACACATCGTACCTTCAGCACCAAGCAACTCTAGTGAGACATGCTGGTGCACTTGGGGTACGTTACCTCCGCAGAATGCGCAGTGTTTCGCTGCATCTGCCCTCGTGTCGTTGGTTTATTTCTTTATTCTCGCACTGTTTAAAAAATATGCCCACTGCCCATTGCCATAATCCACCGTAACCACCGTCATAATAGCGGATTTTGTGGTCACTACGGTGGGAACATGGCGCATATAATGTGTGCCTTACGTGATGCTGCTTTAGTTTGGCTTAAGCCGCGAACTATGCCTAACAGATTTATCAGCGCGGTACACGAGAGCATCTTGGGAAGTATCAGTGCAAATCTTCGGTGTAACATAATCCTGCAGTACACGACCAAAAACATGAAGCCTGTACAAAAAGTTAAGTCGTCTTCCGTGGAAGGAATTTCCTTCCGAAACTCGCCAAACCGCACGTTAGGCTTCCTTCCTTTATAACTAAAGGTTGCTGTGGATTGTTTCGCTTCCACGCCCGGTATAGTCTGACCATCATGGTTCCCCCAACTACGCCGCACTATACACTGGCGCATTAAAATTAATCGGCAAACACTGCACCTGTTGTTTGCGGCTACCCTCCGTTCCCAGTCAGGCGCCGCAGTTTCCTCCTTTCCTTTTCTTTTTCGTCTCCTCATTTCCCGCCATCTACGTCGGGACGCAGCGCCGTGTCGCGGCTTATTATGTCGTTTTGCCGGCGAGCGCAAATAGAGGACTTTCCTGGCACGCCCGGAAAACCTAATTTGCATACGCCATCTAGGTGCGTAGCGGAGCGCGAGCCCGCGGTCCCCGCAACACACCGGGGGCGAGGAACTGTGCAGCGAGGAAAAGCATCAGGGCTACAAAAAACCAATACTCCTATAGATGCGTGCTTTTTCCAACAGAGGCCGCAAAGTAGGCTTGCCCGCCGCGCAGTAATCAAGCCCCTTTCTTTGTGTGCGCTATAGTGTATGAGCTAGCGTGCAGGCGACCGGAAACGACAAGAGGGAGAGAGGGAAGCGAGCAGACGACGAGCTGAAGTTGTTCCCGTCGTCTGCTCGCGTGTGGGTAGAAGCTTGTCGAATCCCCTTTTTCTAAGCCTTGCCTAGAGCGCTAGTACGGGGGTGTGTATTAAAGTTTATCTCCTCCGGAAGTTCGAAGTCTCTTTCGTCAAACTCCCAGGTGTCCTTGTGCTATGCTTTATATTGTTTTTTGTTATTCTGTTCAATGTGGGCTTTGCTGAAAGTATGGGGCTCGTGCCTGTGCCTTTGCTTATATCAGTACGGGAATTTCAGTGGCAAGTTATTGTTGGGAGAGAGGAAGAGGCCGGGAAAGGAAATGCGAAGTGCGGGAAGTCTAACTGGAATTTCAATATTCAATGCGATAGCGCGCACTTTAGTGCCTCTAGGGCAAGCAAGAAAGTGAGCACGAAAAGAAGCAGTCAGAGGGGAGAAAGCTAGACACACATACCTGCACATACACACGCGCGCGCATCCGCTCACACATGCGCACACACAAACACGTAAATATGCGCACATACACGCACGCACAATCGAGTACTTAATGAACGTGGCACTTTGAGGGCCGCTCAGCGACGCTTACTTGACTGTAGAAACTCATAAGTAGGGTTGTCGTCGGTTTCTTGTGTGAAGTTTTCAGAGGTCGTTGCCCTACTTCTAATTTTATTTTTGGACGCACTTCTCTATTCCAAAGTGCTGAAGGAGAGAGAGAGAGCGAGAAAGAAACAACTTTAATGGCTCAAAGAAATCTTCTGGGGCATTTGGTTGAAGCCCCCTTTCCAGAGCCCCACTAGCTTTAGCACCTCGCTGGGCTTGGTCGAGGATCTCCAGCTGGCTTGCCATGTCCAGTTCTGAGAGTCGCGCCTCCCACGACCATATAGAGTGAGTGTCGGTGATTAAAGGCGGTTCACTCCAGTACGACGTGCCTTACCATCATATCGTGATTGTGTCACGTAAAACCCAATGAAATATTGAATCTTCCTAACGCACGCGCCTTGTACCACTTCTTCGTGCTTGTTAATCCCGTACCACTTCTACCACCATCCCCCGCCCCCCTCACACACACACACACACACACACACACACACACACACACACACACACACACACACACACACACACACACACACACACACACACACACACACACACACACACACACACACACACACACACACACACACACACACACACACACACACAGATTGTTTTGGACAGCTCAACGCTTGAGGCATATGCATTTTCCTGTCTCGGATATTGCTTGCTGGAAAACATCTTTAGGGCCACCCGTATCTGTTGCATGGGCGTCCAGCAAGACTAACCGTTTTCGTTATCGTATGAGGAAACAAAGTCCTTGACCCGCCACTTAGGTCTAGACAGTCCACGCGGTCTTAGAATTGACCTCTTTGTAGTCGCAGTCGCGGCGCAAGAAGCGCAGTCGCATCAGTGCCGCAGCTATAAATAGGGCACAGGCAGTTTTAAATAGCACTTAATTATGCCGTTCGTTCATGCACGCCGCACAAGCTAAGGCTTGTACTACGAAGCCATCATGTGTCATCACCATGGCGTCGCCAATCTGATAAAAGCATGCGAAGAAAGAGCAGTGACATTCGAAATGTCGTCGGCGCACGCTTACAGAGATCGAGTTTAGCACTGTTCGTCCTTCTTGCCCAAGTTATGGGCCTCATACGCACTTAGACATCTCCAAGTATTGCACACCTTTCTGCTGTGCATTCTGGGAAGTGAGCATCCATGGACGTACGTCTCGCCTTCCAATTTTGCCTCCGCCGCCCGCTACCTTACGTTAGGCGCTGCGGTCACCTCCGAGAAGTTTCAGTGCCAGTAGCCTACTGTAGAAGGGCACGCATTTGGGCTGGTTGGTTCATGATCGCAAGCCTTCAACGCCTACGCATCAGTCATTTAAAGTAAATCCAGATGATCCTTTACAGTTCTCGACAGTTCTGAAACAACTTTCTTCTACTTCTAACGAAAAGTACACGAAAAGTGCAGTACTTTTCTTTTGCATGGGACCGAGCACTCGCGCAGTGCGCATACGAGCGGCTGAGAATAATTGTTACACATCTTCGCAATGATTCATTTATTTCTGGAGTTTTACGTCCCAAAACCGGCTCTGATTAGGAGAGCCGCCGTAGTGGAGGTCTCCGGAAATTTCGACCACCTGGGGTTCTTTAGCGTGCACTGACATCGCACAGTACACGGGCCTCAACATTTCGCCTCTATCGAAATGCAGCGGCCGAGGTCGGGATTCGATCGCGCGACTTTCGGATCAGCAGCAGCGTGCCATGGCCATTAGACTACAATGTCGAGGCGTCTTACGTGCCATAACGACGGCATGATTATGCGGTACGTCGCAGTGGAGTGTTGGGGAATTTTGACCACCTGATGGGTTTTCTTTTTTAAAGGTGCAATGACAACGCAGAGGAGGTGGCCATATGCCGTCTTCGCTTCCATCGAAAATGCGACCGCCGCAGCCGCATATCCAACTCACGTCATTTGGGTTCGCAGTCGAGTACCATAGCCACTAGACAACAGCGGCCGTCTGGGTGAAGAAATGGTTTCGCTTTAAAAAAAAAAATGACGCTGCCGCTTCAGGTCACTTCCGCATGCTTGGTGTCCTGTTAGCCGTCAACATTGTCGTGACAGCCTAGGATCTACTTAACGGATGTGTCCGCGTTAGAGACGGCGCGCCTAGTGATGCGCCGTGTCTATAAAACGTGCGGCTGTAGGGTTAGCACGCGCGGGACGATGTGTCGTTGTCACGCTACCCAGAGGCGCGACCAAACGCGTGGCGACGTGGACAAAACGCATGCGGGAATGGTTGATAAGGAGAAGACGCCAAACAGGCCACGCTATCGCATGCGACACAGGATGCCTTGTTTGCATAATACTTCGTCCCGTACTTCCGTCCTTGCTTTAACTTTAGCATATTTTAAGCTGCCCTTAGTTCACTCCTATCTCGTAAGTCAAGTTCTTAGTTTGATGTACTGCCGCTCGTAAGGCCTCACCGCGGGCGCTGTAGTGTCAACGGCACGATGCTGCATGTCTGCGAGGCGGAGATACGGTTTCGAGCAACATTGTGCGTTCCCTAAGACATGATCCGCTTATAAGGATCGTCGTCTAATTTGTTTCCTGTAGTGTTCTGGCTGCGCTATATATAACATGCTCGTGAGCTGGTGTACGTTAACTGAATGGCCACGCCGTTAGCCTATGAGCCCGAGATATTAGGTTCCCTTGAAAGACGCATTCTGTTCATAAGGCAGGACTGAAAGGCTCTTGGCGCCTTATTTCATGTATGTATGTATGTATGTATGTATGTATGTATGTATGTATGTATGTATGTATGTATGTATGTATGTATGTATGTATGTATGTATGTATGTATGTATGTATGTATGTATGTATGTATGTTGCAGTTAGCACATGACCTGGATACTGGAGATCTTAGGATGGGCCTTTTCAGTGGACGTAGACAGGCTGGTGATAATGATGCGCTACGAACACGGGGTGGCTCGTGTGGGAATCCTCTAAAAATGCTTAAAATTCGTTTCCAGGAAAACTAAGTGACTGGCAACCCCCTGCCTTTCCAAGAATTCTTTGTAGTGCCGAGGAGAAAATATACTGAGTTTATTTATTTATTTATTTATTATTTATTTATTTATTTATTTATTTATTTACTTATTATACCTCAAAGGCCCCCAACAGGGGGCTTTACATGAGTGTGTGGGCGAACAATATAGGGTTAATGGAACAATGATTCTATGGCATTTCTAAATTTAGCCGTGTTGCAATGATGGATCAGTGGACAATGAAAAATTGCCGGAGTTGCCCTTTAAGATCCGTGTGCTGTGCGATGTCAGTGCGCGTTAAAGAACCCTAAGTGGTGCAAATTTCCAGACTACACCACCATACGGCGTTCCCCACGTTTCTACTCGTTGGCCGTGTAAGCGTCCGTGGCTTCCGGGGGAGTAAGGGATACCCTACACCCAGCAGTGCTCCCGACAAGGGCTGCAAAACATAGCGTACTCTTCCTAACCTAACCGCAATTAGTACTAACCCTGCGATCGGAAAGCGAACTTTCCAAAATCCAGAACGAAAACCGAAAGTGCGAGAGTAGTTGTTCTGAACCATCTACAGTATACGTTGTAGTTAACTGTGTCATCAACAGACATCAGTAATGTCAAGACACTTAGCAACGAGTGTCTAGAACACGCATGCACGGCTTCAACTCCAGCTTACCTCAGTTAGTTTAGGGTACACCGTGCAAAAAATGATAATGTGAGTGCCCTTTCACTCTGTGAAGTAGGTTGAGCAGAGAAACTGTTGTCGGGATATCGCCATGCCGCTGCGATATCCTCCGTCGACGCGACTGGACAGACAAGCGCACGTTTGGTCAGAACCTAGCCGTGTATACAGCCTAATTAAATGCGTTGTAGCTTCGGTTCAGTTGGGGCACTTTTGAACCACATTTCATTAATATCAGGTCACCTTTATTCCACTAACTGCGCCTTTGCTAAACTTTAATTCTCAATCGGTTCAGTTAATTCACATTTTATCTTGCATATGTGCCACCGTTCCACACCCTGCATTGCCCATGGAATCGGCACATTGCGGTTATTCTATGCACATTTTGTGTCACCTTCATTAAACATCGATGAACAAATCGCAAGGTACGATTTAAAACAGGGAATATCGCGGGAGCCAACGTTTCGACAAGCGGACTTGTCTTCGTCAGGGCGGCTTCATTAAACATCTTATTCGCTTAATTCACATTTGAATGACATCCTGTCATCCCCTGCATTTGATTCACTTTACTTTTCATTTAATTCGGTTAATCCGGTTTGCCTTTGCGCACCGGAAATTGCTGCATGCCATGAACCCACCGCTGTAAAACCGTGGCTCTACGAATCGTTTTTTCTGGGGGCTGTGATCTGCAGGAACATAGTCGCATAGAAGCCTTAAGAAAATGTTCCGACTAGTTTCGCTTCGAAAAGTTTTTCAGGTCTCGTCGGAACCGACGTGCTGGGGCCGAGATTGCAACGCGCCGGCGTTCGGTCGATATCGAACACGGAGAAAAACCTTCGGGAGACGAGCTCGTCACCACTCCCGATGAAAGCTGCGGAAGAGAGCAGGAATGGAAACTAAGTTGAAGTCAGAGAAGCGGGATGTATAGGGGGACGCAAGCAGTTCGAGGTCTATGTTTTGTTGCGAGAGTGTCGGAGACAGCAGAGCAACACTCTCTTATCACGCTGTTCCATACTGCCTTTACCACTCCTGAGAACGAAGTCGCGTCGCGTTGCGGCAAACTTTTCGGCGTTCTTGGCTTTCTTTTCTTCGCAGCGAATCTGTATATGGTTAGGCCTCCGTCTGTTTTTCTTGTTTGGGCATCAACAGTAGACATGGCGATTCCAGGCCTATGGCCGAGCCGTGATGGTGAAGCGTTGCAACAACAACAACAACAACAAATAATAATAATAATAATAATAATAATAATAATAATAATAATAATAATAATAATAATAATAATAATAATTCAAAACGCAATCTGTGCGCTGAAGCACGTGCGCAGGTAAGTATGAGGAGTTAATCCACTCTGTGAAAGTGGATGCCGCATGAAGATTTCATCGCTACGCACATTGCATGCTTTAGCGTTAATGAAACCGCCCCTATCGTAATTCTTGGAGAGCTCAATGCGGCTGTTTGGAAGCGAGGCAGGAAATGGTTCTCTGTGGTGTTACTCGTCTCCAACGTGTGGAGGCGAAGCCCTGCTGCCCATTTGGCAAAGCAACAAGTTGTACATAATGGCATGCTATCGCTGCGTTGATTCTGGGAGAAGATGTTTGGAAGTCTTAATGAAAGTTGATGAGAAGGTACCGGTGTTTTGGTATTTAGGTCGACTTTCTCCGCGGAACATGCGAGGACATATGAGTTTCTTAAATATGTATTACAGAGTGCACAAGGACCTTTCGATCCATGTACAACCACATTTAGCGAATGCCAGCATATCCTGAAGGGTATTCGCAATATGTGATATCGATTGCCATCTCATCAAGATTAGCGTTCCATATGATTTCCCACACATTCTTCGAAAGCTTCAATCTTGTCACCGACGAGATTTCTTTCTTTTTTTTTTCTGATCGCCACGACTCCGTGACACACTTAAGACATTCGCCTTACTAAATCTATATCTGTTTTAGGAACCCTCCGTGATGTGCTACAAAATCATTCAGCGCCTGAATTCATGGTGTTGAAGGGTTCTTCACTTTTAGGTAGAGTTAAATGTTCGTTTACTTTGGCTGTGAACATAATCTTCTTCGTGTGAGCCTTTGTCTATTTTAGTAAGGACTGAGGAACTGAGCTCCGTAAACGTGGATAGTGAACGATGATGTAGTGTGCCCAAACAGGGCTATTGGAACAAACAGGGCTGGCGGGCTACCTAAAGTCAATTAAGAGCAAAAAAAAGGTGGACTCGGCAGGACATGTCACGCGCAGAATAGGCGACCGATGGTCACTGAGAACGGCAGAAGGCATACCAAGCGAGGGAAAACGAGACTGATGCAAAGAAATTCTTGAAGTGAATTGAATTTTATTTCTTTCCATTCCACACAGAGTTCACAAACACTGAATGTACCTATAACCATTGGCTACTGTGGGCCCGAATTTATTTTTATTTTACACAGAGACTTCGTATAGGCAAAATTAAATATAGTTAGGCATGAAATATATCGAGTGAGCACTCAAATAGAAAAGAAATCCAGAAATAACAAATACAGAATTACCCAGTCACAAGATCAAAAACCATAGAATCGCATCAGTGAACACAATATCAAAAACACCTAACAAGAAAAGTTACATGGGGCGTTGACATTGAGAGATCCACAGGCGTAAAGTGAAATGAACTCGCCCAGGACAGGGGGGGGGGGGGGGGGGGGGGATTGAGGATTGGCCTTCGTCCTGCAGTGAACTTAAAGTAAGATGATGATGATGACCACGGTGGCGACGCTGATGATATTTGTGATTATATAAACACTGTCCTGTGTTGCGCGATGAAAGCAAAATATAGCGTCTGCGAAAGTTTCAAATGCTGTCTTGGGGACACTATTCCACTGCGTCCTTTCCCTGTTTCTTTCGTTCATATAGCGCGCCGAACGCAATCTTCACTGCACTGGCACAAGGTGTTCAAATCACCGTCTTATTATTATCTCACTCCTTTTGCCTAGCTGGGCACGGTACCTGTGGATAACACGAACTGATGATTAAACAGGCCGAGATTGCAGCTGCGTGAACAGAATTCCTAGACATGGCGGAAAAATCAGCGGCCCTTCGGAGCGTCGCATGGCTTTTATGCAATTAAATGTGCGCGACATCCCAAGCCCGCCGATGCGACAAATGTGGCGTGAATAATTGCTGAAAGCACGCTTGCAATTAAGCTGTACATGGCTTCGATAATTGTACCGCCACTATGTGCAACACCCCTCTCCCCCGTCCTCTCGTCTTTTTTTTAAACGGCGTGCAATAAAATGTGCACTAATCACTAAGCGTTATATCTCGCCCGAATGAGCACGCAGCAGAACTGATTTTAATACGAGCTTATGCCTGCTTGAACAATCACTCAGTTGTGCATAATAAAAAGGCGGCAAAGTTAAGAAAGCACACAACCCAAACTTCGAGCAAAAGAAACAAATAAAACGCGAAAGAAATGCAGAGTAAAAAACACCAAGGGCAGTTACACGCCTGCGAAATCTGGGTAAACAGTGCAGGTGTGGCTAGGTTGTCTAATTCATTATCACATAGAAACATTGCTATCACTATCATGCTGAGGGCAGTGGTGTGGGTAGATCATCAAGGGAAAGCGCGCGTCCGCCTTTCCCTCTGCGTAAGCCGATACTTTTCCCGCTTTTGTTATCTCTCTTTCTTTTGTTTACCTCGCTATCACTATCATGCAGTACTGCCACTATCACTATCAGTGTTTTGTATCATTGGGAGGAGGGCTGGAGCCTGGATATCGGTGGAGGACTGGCGCAGGTCCGTTGTTGCTGTTGCGGCCTTTATTTCTCACTCCTGCACAATCCCAGATTTTTCTTTCTCTTCGTTCCTTTCGTTCTTTATCGCTTTAATCTGTTTGTGTATTGCCCTTGGCACAATCACGTTGATTTATCATTAGGCTGAACACGACAGCATGGGTAGTGGGTTGAGGCTGAGTACAAGGCCGTGGCTAGTGTGTCAAGGCCAAGAGCTTGTCTGCTGTTTCCTTCTGCATGACAGCGGGCATGGCGGAGGTCGGGGACGGCGGAACTAGTGGGATCTTGAGCGGCACCCCTGTAAAAATTATGAGCGTGCTTCACAGCGTGAACTTCACAAGCAACCTAAGACCTACTAAGAGCTTGCAAAAAAAAAAAACAAAAAAAACCACCGACCTCAGGGAGAAAAAATACAGGAAAACATCTGCATCATAAATAAAGAATATCGGTCGTATGTCGCTCTCAATTCTTGACAACGCGTTAGAAATAGGAGCCGCGTTTTGCAACGTTCCATATAAAATCTCATTTTTAAGACAACTGTTTTCTAAATCGCAAGTGTAATGCTAACTCTAATAATGTCCGACGTCCACCTGCATTTTCTGAGTGATATTAATATGAAGGCAAGTGAAAGAAGCAAACGATGAAAAGAACAAAAAATAAGGCATTGCAAATCCGTGCCGCTAGGAACACAAATGATTTCCGGTTACGTACTTCCGGTCTGTCAGCTCACTTTCGGTTTCCTCTCGCGTCAGGTCTCCACAATAAAAGGGAACAAAGTAGAAGGTAAGAATGAAGAACAGAGTATATGATATTAATTATCGCAAATCGATATTATCGCAAGTTCCGCTGCGCGATTTGAAAAATCCTAAAGAAAAGTAACATCGTTCCTTTTCAACGTGCATGTAATGAGTGTGTTATTTTTATTGTTATTGATCAGATAATACGACTTTGTTATTGTCGTATTATCTGATCAGGGGAGCCAAACCGCCACTAATCATAGAAGGACGACATTAGTAATAATTATAGCATGAAACCGATGCCTACTGGCATTATTCCGAGCCCGTCTTCAAATTTGTGAGGTGGCTAAATCGTTCATTCATCAAGCAGAGTGTCGGCTAAGCAACCGATGAGATGGAATTAACCGATTGAGATGTTTCTTTTCTGTTAAGTTTCAAGTATCTTATGCACTCTTTTCTCTTGATGTGCTCCCCAAGTTTAAAAGACTAACAAACAAAACGAAAAGATGCGAATTCGCACTTACAAATGATAAAGAAAGCTCACTTTCCATGAAGTAAGCAAATCGGGGTTTTGTTCAATCTGGCGCGCTCAATTTTTTTTTATTGCGAAATGGGCTTGCCCTTAAGGCATAGTTTAGGGTTTGTTACGTTAAATGTGTGCTGCGAGTCCTGTGTTGTGTAGGAACTGAAGTAGTGGTTTGTGGTATCTGTTGTCGTGTATCCAACGATCATAACTGGTGGTCGAGGCACTGTAGCGGAGACCGTCTTGTTTAAGGAGACGAGAGCGCTCCCGATGGAGTCCTTTGCATGTCCATGTGAGATGGTGTGCATCTGCGTCCGTCACGGGAACAGAGACAATACGGGCACGTATCACCAAGTGGTATGGTGCACCAGTTCGACGCAGAGATTACAGCCGGTGTAAGGGCCACCCCGGCCCGAAGTCTCCTTACTAGGGCGGAGGAAGTTGTGCGCACTCTATTATACGCCGCACTTCAAGTGGTCTCAAGTTGGAAATTGCACAGGTGCACCGACCTTTGAAGCGGTCAAATTTAGCGGCATGTATGTAATGTACCCACCGCCGCACTTGTTAGCCCTTAGAATGTTACCTTTCTTTTTCATCCTTACCAGCAAATGCGTTGCGTTGTGTAATCTTTATCAGTTGCTGCTCTGGCACGTTTTATGCAAAAGGCACCTCTGTGTTCTATTATCGGTATTTTTGTGGAATAAATAAATAAATAAGTGACCTCGTTCATTGAACAAGTCGATCTAATGACGTTTTTAAGTGAACTCGGAGTTATGTGTGTTTCACATGTGTGAACGATAAGCAGCCATGCGTAGCACTGCGTAAAGCCGGAAACATTTCTTCTTATATTATTTGTTCCCTGATTGACCGGGATAAAACCTGAACTTCATAAATCCTCGACAGGAAACTTTCTATTGACGTTTTGATCTCCCGGGGTGGCTTTTAAAACGTCAATATTTTATGCAGGTGTCCACCTGCATAAAACAATCACTGACGTATTTCCGTCACGGAAGTGTATGCCTGAAAAAATGAACATGCATTTGATAGTGAAAAAGTACCAACCGCACGCAAGGGTTCGAACACATAACCATCCGTGACGCGACAATGGGAGCTGAGAGCTCTACTGATGCCCCCACCGACATATTGGAGAAATGAGGGACAGATGGGCCTCATATCTTCACTACACCGCTTCTTAGTTTGTATCTAACTGATGTCCGGTTAACGCAAAGGTGTTTAGCAAGCAAAATGACTCATAACGTTGACTCCCTTTCACTGCACAGTTGGTGGATGGATGGATGCTATGAGCTTCCCCTTTGTAACGGGGCGGTGACATGTGCGCCACCAGGCTCGTAAGAAGATTTAAGAACTTTTTTTTTTCTCTTTTAATTTTCCTCATGCCTTTTAAATTTACTTCAATCAAATCGATCATGCCATATCAAAAACGGAATTTCATATCCCAGTTCCCTGCCCCTTATGGCAGAAATTCCATATTTTTCCCTATAATTATTTTTGTCCGTTCTCTCTAGTTTTCTGCCACCAGTATTCTAACCGTCTCTTACTTATTTCAATCGCGGCCATGTTCAGCTTCCCGTTGTTCGCCCTAAAACCCAAGGCCTCATGCAGGGCGGTGCCCAAACGTACACCTGGGTGGATATTTCCGCATTCAATCAGAACATGCTCTGTCGCCTCCCTATCTTCCCCACAGCATGTGCATTTTTCTTCTTCTTTACTGAATTTCGCTTTATAAACACGCGTTCTAAGGCAGCCCGATCTCGCTTCAAACAATAAAGCGCTTCCTCTTGAATTATCATAAAATGCCTCCCTCTTTATTTCGTTTTTGCCCTCTCGGTAGTTATTCAGAGTCGGTTTTTTTTCCATCGCTGTCCTCCAGTAAATCTTCTCCGCCTCTCTGACTTTTCCCTTTACGCTCTTTGGTTCGCGGTTGTGGTAGCGCCATCTAGGAAAGGTGGAGCGAAGCAGTAGATTGCCATGCCACGGCCGGTCTGGACGCGCGCGCTCGCTCCCTCTTTTACGGCCTGAGCAGCTGCCACGACTACAATGGGTCTGTTTCTATACAGGACGACAGCGCGTTCCGCGCGAGGGCGTCGCGAGCCAACCCCCCAAAGCGCGTTGCTCTGCATGCGCTTCGTATGGTAAACCAGCTGTTCCCGGCCACTTTACCGTGCTAATTAGAGTTTCACGGTTTACCGATGATTCCTTCCGGAGCTTTGCCCCACTCATCATCATTCACCCCGTGAATATGCTGTGATTTTTTTTCCGCATGTAGAAAGTGGTGGAAGCAGTACAGGTGCGTGTGGGGACAGTCTGGCTTTCTAGGTACTCATGCACTCGGCAAAAGAAGAGGCACACTCAGTGCTGCTAGCAACAAGAATGGGTTGGTTGGTTGGTCAAACTTGACCATCGTATATTTGATGGAGGCGAAAATGCTTGGGTCTTGTGCGCTTGGATTTAGCTGCACCCTATAGGTGGATTCACACGAGGGAACGGAGGAGGGATTTTCGCAGCGGACGGCGCATCACGTGACGCGCGCGTCATGGAAACTCGCCGCCCTCGCTTCGTCCGGCCTACTCCGCTCGCGGCACGGATGGAAATGTGTCGCTGCTATTTCCATCCGCCCGCTTGACGGTCGTCTGCTCTCGATCGAGAGGATTCAGCGTTAAATCTGTCAACATTGCTCGGGTTGGCGTGGCTAGGAAGCAGGCTGCCGGCTCAAAGTCGCGTGTTTTTGTTTTGCGACAACGACGGAATAAGTTTTGTTGTGCGACATTGGAATATGCGAGTGGTTTTTCAGGCCGGAACCGAGACAAGCGTTGCATAAGCGTTGGAGTCGAGAGTATGCACGAGGATTGCGCGAGCCGCGCTCCGGCTGTGTGCATGCGACGTATCCGCGGCTGCGCCGGATGGAACTGATCACGTGACTATTCGGTCCGCGGAGAAGCGGGATTTTGCCCTCGCGTGTGAATCGGCCTTAAAGGTTACCAGGTGGTCGAAATTCCCGGAGCCTTCCACCACGGCGTCCCTCATAAACAAAACGCAGTTTTCGAATGATAGACGGCATGCTGATGCAGATGTCCCGAAGTGCGTCCTTCTGCTTAGTTTCTACAATGAGACGGATTTTCTCAGCCTTGTGGCGAACCACTCAACTGTGTGATTGTCAAAATGTTTCCCGGAACTATCATATGAGATTGTGACGTTTTTCAAGAAGGCAGTGAAATATCTTTACCAAAAGAAAATTCTCGAGACACTGGAATTTACTGTTCAGTCATATCTTGAAGATTCGCCGCTTCTGGACTGTCCGGAAGGTGTGGACAAGAGTCACGCCAGAGTGTCGGCGCACATCATCTCTGAAAAGTTTCTCCGGATTCTTCTTGTGAACTACACAAAAAAGTTAACAGATCATAATGACAAACCTTCTGGCTATATTCACAAGCCCACGCGGAAACATTTCCGGCTGTGAACGATGTGACTACTTTAAACTAGCTGTAAGCATCACGACAGTGTTTTACCAGCAGTGCTTTTTTTCTTTTTCAGTTCTTCTTGTTTTTATTATATTATATTAGTTTAGTACCAAGGACAACATTCTGTATGATGCTGAACGGTTTCTGTGAAAGTTCTTTATTTTTCTCCGCCTACGGCGTACGTTATTGCACAAGAAGATTTTTCTCCTCTCTTTACTTGCACGCTGAATACCGCGTCTGGACACGTGAGAGCTTGGGAATTTATATGCATGCAGGGACTCAGCGTGGTGTGGTGCGAGTTTATTATTATTATTATTATTATTATTATTATGTTCCTTCTGCTGTGATTGCAACTCACAGCTACTTGTGGGGAGTGTCTTTCCCCTTTTCGAGGTATTTATTTTAATAATAAAGCAACAATTGCGACAGCCTGAATAAAAATGACCATATTTTATCATTTTCAAGTACATTAATGGTTGGCATATGTGCATTTGACGTAAACGTTTTGGAAACCAATTTCTTTCAAAAAAGAATGTTTCGCGTCATTTGTTCTGACGGTAGCTGACGAATCATGCGGCCGATCCTTCTGAGCGCGACGCGCATCGGTAAGTGCTCTCACGAGCAGCAGAAGCGGGCGAATCAGTGGCTTGTGCCTCTCCCTCGGAAAAGCGGAAAGCACCAGAGTTGTCATATATATGCTTGCTACCGTATTCTCATCGCAATGGTACCATGCATAGCATATAGAGGAGCTTCAGAAAGTGACACGGCAAGTCTGAGGTCGAGCATTCCCAGCGCGCGCTAGCCTCCGCAACGGCCGGGAGCTGGTTTAGAGCGGGTTGGCTCGGAGCGCCCCCGCCAAGTTGCGGCGATAGGTAGCAACAGCCCCCCGTGCGCAGGCCATAAAACAGAGAGCGAGCGTGCGCGTCCAGACCGGCCGTGGCCATGCTAACACGCGCCGGCATTTGGCGCTTCGGTAGTCTCAGCGCCTTTACCATAACGGAGGTTAGCGGCGGCCTGCTGGCGCGTTGCTTGGTCAATTTTAGGGGCGAAGCTCCTTAAAGCGGCACCCGTTCGTCCCTCGTCGTAGTCGTAGTCGTAGTGCGTAACCAGTCTTACGCTTTGACCTCCAAGGTGGTGCCGGTGGGAGATTTCTCCTGTGCGTTGTTGAACAATAAAAAATTCGCAGCGTGCGCGTTAACTAAAAGCCGAATTCTTCTGTCTCTCATTCCCCATTAGCAGCCATTGGCATGTTCCAGTAGGAAACGTTAGTAGAAGTGTAAGTGTTAGCTAAAAGCCGACTTCTTCTGTCTCTCATTCCCATTAGCAGCCATTGTTTACCTCCGAGTTGCCTTCAGGTGGCGCGCGAGCTCTCTCACTCTCCCATCTGCTGTCTTGTGTGAGACAGAAAGAGAGAGAGAGAGAGCGAAAGACTGTCCGTTTCTAACGATGATGATGGGTTTGTGCTAGCGCGTTACGGCGCGTGTAAGAAGCTGGTGTAAGACGCTGTGGCCTCTCCGCCTTATACTCTTTCAGCAGTCATGTAATGGCGTCGGCAAACGCGGTGCGCGTTCCGGCCTGTGTAAGGGGCTGCGTAAGACGCTGTGGCCTCTCCCCCCTTACTAGAGTGTACTGCATGTTTGTAACGCGTTTGTGCTAGCGTCACCTTAAACGCCAGATCCCAGCGTTCGAATAGAGTGTTTCTGACGTCTTTACATGATGATCGACTGGGCGACTTCTGCGCATCGTACGGGCACGGAAGGAGCACATGCCCGGACGCGGCCGAACCATCTCGCGCCGTCTGCACGCGGTGCGGCGCGGAGGGCCACGTCGGGACGAACTGTGCCGTACGAGCGGGGGGCGCCGCCGAGTGTTGCGCGGCGTGTCGTCGCGCGGGGCTGGAGGCGGCCGGCCACGCGGCGGGCTCGGAGGCGTGTCCTCTGCTGCGGGACAGGATCGTGCGGATGAGGGCAAGGACCCAGTATGGAGAGACCTAGCGGCGAGGGCGGCGCCGTTGGGGGAGCACGAGGGAGGCAGCCGTGCTTCTCTCTTGTCCAAGTTAACTTGGACCACGCCAGGTTGTCCATGGGAAACCTGTGCGATTTCATGACCGCCAAAAACATCACAATTGCGGCGGTGTGCGACCCTTACCGTCCCAGGGGCAGGATGCCCAGGCTGCCGGAGGGCTTTGCATGCATCGCGTGCGAAGAGGACCCCGCGAGCGCATTCATCCTGCGGAGGCCCCCATATGATATTTGTCCTCGGATGGTGACTAAGTGGGTGGTCGCCATCTTTTGTCAATCGAGGTACTTTGATTTTACTCTGATATCCGTGTACGCCCCACCACACAAGCCCATGCAGCACACCCTCGGGCTTGTCGAGGAGATGGTCGTACGATCCTCTTCGGTGAACGTCGTAGTGGCGGGGGATTTTAACGCGAAACACCGCGCGTGGGGCCCGAGGGCCGGGGATGACCGGGGGGCACGCGTCATGGAGCTCGCGGCGGCCACCGGTCTCACTGTACTCAACGACCCGTTGTCGCCGCCCACGTACGAGAACACATATGCCGCCAGCTGGATAGACGTCACCTTGGCGACGCCGGCTGTGATGGCGGCGGGGTATGTGTGGGAGGTGCATGACGACGTCACATTTTCCGAACATAAATACGTGACGGTGAGGGTCGGGAATCGCGAGGCCGTCCCGCGCAAGAGACTCACGAGGTACGCACAGGCGGAGCTCCTCATGGCATTGTCGCGGGAGAGGTGGTTCGACAGGGTGGTCGGGTCGCGGCTTGGCACGCCGGAGGCCCTCGAGTCGGTCGTTGATGCGTTCTACAGAATGCTCAACAACTACCTGGACCGGTACAGGCGGCCCGTCAGACCTGGGCGAATGGGCAATTCCTGGTGGTCGCCCGAGCTGGCGCAAGAACGGAAGAAGGTGAACGCTATGCGTAGAAGGTACCAGCGGGCGAGGGACGAGTCGATGCGCTTGATTTGGAGGCAAGAATACAGTGCCGCTATGGCGAGGTTCCGCCGGAGCATCCGTGAGGCGCGCGAAGCGTACGAGAGGGAGTGTCACTCGGCCTGTCCCGGGGAAAAGTGTATTCTAAGACATTTCGCGAGGCATTTGGAAGAACGCGTCCACCCCGCCTACTGCCGCCGCTTGAGCGCCCGGACGGTACATTTACCACTACCCACCTGTAGTCTGCCGCGCTTCTCCTCCGATCGCAGATCGCGGTCGACGACGCGCGGGAGGACCTGCCCGAACACGCGACGGTGCGCGGTCTCGCCGAGGAGCCATATCGACCGGACAACGATGACGTGCCCTTCACCGTGGCCGAGGTGCGCGCGGTGCTCGCGCGGATGCCGTCTCGGTCGTCGCCGGGCCCCGACGAGATAACTCCGCACCTAATGAGGGGCATTTTCGACGCGCACACGCCGTTTGTTATGCACGTGTTAAATAGCGCGTTGAGACTGGGTCACTTCCCCAGGTGTTGGCGAAGGGGACGCATAATTTTTCTCCCAAAGCCAGATCGTCCTCCTCAGCGCACGACGTCGTACCGCCCCATATGCGTGAACTCCATCTTTGGCAAGGTCCTAGAAAGGCTGCTGAATGGTCGCCTCTATCATTTCCTGTGGAAAAACCGCCATGTGCACGCCAACCAGTTTGGCTTTACACACGGCAGGAGTGCTGTGTCCGCACTCGTCCGGTTGAGGGAGCGCCTCGCTGAGCTGAAGGCGGCTAAGACCCCGGCGGTCATGATGGCGCTCGATTTTCAAGGCGCTTTCGATAGCGTGTGGCACCCGGGTGTGTTGCGCTTCTTTCGGGGGCGAGGCGCGCCCGGAAACCTGTACAATCTCCTCAGGACGTTTTTGAGGGACCGCACCGTGGTATTCTTTTCAAACGCCGGGGAGATAGAGGCGCACCCTTCTCTGGGGAGTCCTCAGGGCTCGCCTCTATCCCCGATGTTGTGGAATGTCACAATCCACGACTTGCTCGACCTACCGTTGCCGACGGGCGTCACGCTGCAGGCCTATGCGGACGACACAGTCGTAATCGTCCCGGCCCAGAACAGGCAGACCCTGGCAGAACTGGGTTCCCGGGTACTACGTCAAGTAATCGGATGGGCGGCCGCGGCGAGGGTGGTGGTTAGTAGGGAAAAGACTTTCTGTCTCCTTTTCTCAAACGGACAAAGAGGCATGGAAAAGAATCGCCCTCCCATCCGAGTCACCACCGGCGACAGGAGTCTCACGTACAAAGACGCCATACGTGTTCTGGGAGTGGTCTTTGACGGCAGGCTTTCGTTCTTCAAGCACGCGGATCACCTCAGGGAAAAGGCGGAGGTCACGGTGGGCAAGATTGCCGCACTCGCCCAAATGCAGGGAGGTCGCTTACGGCCTGAGCAGAAGACCTCCCTGTACCGTGGCGTATTCCTCCCTGGGGTGATGTACGCGTCGCCTGTGTGGTGGGACAGGACGCGGCCGGATTGCCGCCTCCGGTCGCGGCTAGCTTCCATTCAGAGGGCCGCCATGCTGGGAATCCTGGGGGCGTACCGCACTACACGCACAGCAGCCCTGCAAGTATTACTAAACGCACCGCCGATCGAGTTGGAGCTGGAGCGGGCCAATGCCCAGTACGATCTAGTAGTCCAACGAACACCCGTCTCGTTCGGAGACATTTCCTTTACTCCGGACGAGATCATGCCACCTGTAGATGTCTGGCAAGAACACCCGGCAGCCAGAATGTACTACGGATACCGCAGGCTCACCCGGGACGGTGCACGAAGGTTGGCCCGTGCACCGGGCCTGCACGTATATACTGACGGGTCATACTCAGACCGGGCGGCGGGGGCGGCGTTCGTGGTGCTCGGCCCCGGGGACCGCGTTGCCGCGACTGGTCGCTACCGCGTCGAGAGGGCCACGAGTGCGTATTGTGCAGAGGTGACGGCCATGATCGAAGCGCTGCACTATATTCGCGACAGATATGTGACCGCCGACGTCCGGGTTTATACTGACTGCCTCTCCCTATTGCACGCACTGAGTAGGGACCAGACTGCAGACGGGCGGGTCTATGAAATCAAGACCGCCCTGCGCGACATAGCCGCCCGCGCGAAAATCTGGCTCTACCATGTACCCGGACATTCCGGTGTGTTCGGTAATGAACTCGCCGATTTTCTAGCCTCGCGGGCGGCAGTGAGGGGGCAGACACGCTACACCTTGTTAACCCCGCGCGCGATTCGGGCAGCACTCGGGCACCAAGAGAGGCTCCGATGGGCCCGCGATTGGACGGAAAACAGTTCAGACACGTACCTGTTTCGCTGGGTTCCGCGTGTGTCCGAAGTTCCCGCGTGGTTCCCTCCGAACAGGGCGCTGGTAACCCTATTGACAGGGCATGGCCGTTTCGTTGGTTACTTTCACAGGTTTAACCTGAGCCGGGACCCTCATTGTGCGTGCGGGCAGGTATGTGACGGCGTAGATCACTACATTTTCGAATGCCCTATGACGCGGCACCTTACCGGCCGACTACAGACGCGGGAGGATTTCGAAAATAGGCGATACGAGACCCTCCTTGAGCGTCCCCAAAACAGGGCATTGTTCATAAGACTGGTTCGATTTGTTAGTGATCTAATACCCGATATCGGATAAGTATTCGTCAGTACCCATGGGACAACTCAGGGACAACACAAAGTACGAACAAATACACTGCACAAAACCTTTTATGGCGCGATGTCGGGTAGGAGCGGCTCAGTAGGCCATTCACTGGCGAGGTCGAAGACCTCAGCCAGCTCTTGCCCTGACATCGGCGCCCACATACAGACGCACAGAGAAGACTGTGGCGCCGTGCCTTGTGCAACCATGCCTCTGCTTAACGATCATGGTCACACGCATCCCTCTTGGAGACCAAGGTCAAAGAGTGACGTCCGCCGGTCGAGCAGGGACTGTTAAAGTGGACATTGTCAACGGTCCGGTGATCTCAGGGCATGAGAGCGACGCTTCTTCCTGGTCTGCAGAGTGGTCTGTACAGTGGTGTCGACAACAATCTGACGGCCCCGGCTCGTGTGTGCAGTGTGTGTAGTGGTGTGGTATCGCCTGACATCGGAACATCCACTTCTCCGGGCATTTCAGTCCTCGGAAACCGCGGTAGCCACAGGTGGTTGTGATATGCGTTGCGGTCACCGGAATCCAGAGTGTCGTGGCCACAGTTTGAGTCCAATGTTCTGCAGTGACGCATCGTGTCTTTCAACATTAGTCATTGATGTGGCTTTCTGATACTGTTGTTACAGGTTCTTTTTAATCTTATCAACTCTTTTAATATGTTTTGTATTTCAATTTTAATGTTACTTTCATTCTCATCATCATTTATGTAATCACTCACATATCATCTGTGCATCAGCAAACCGCACAGGGCCTGGCTCTGTCCCTCATCGTCCCACTCAATCGTCATTAAAAGCCCAGCCGGGTTTCTGTGCTCGCTGTGCCCTTGGGAGACTAATTCGTTATCGTTTGCCCAACTATTTTTTTTTATCAATCGGCTTTATTAACGAAATTTAGCGCTTTGGGTAGTACTTAAAAACCCCTTTTCATTTAATTTTGATTGGCTTTAAACCTGGTATGCTTCGGCAGGGACAGGTTTTCCCACGCTTTTATTTTTGGCTTTCTTTTTATAAAGTGGGAATGAAGTTTGGAGAGGGGCGACTTACACGGAAGACTAACGGTTTATCGGTGGTTCACTCCGGAGCTTCGCCCACTCATCATCATTCACCCCGTGTATATGCTGTGAATTTTTTTTGTTTGGTTATTTGTTGACCTTCTTGGTTATCTTAACGACTTCGTTTGTTTATTTCTACTTGTAAAATATTAATTCCGAAGTGCTGAAGTGCGATACCGTAACGGGGAATTCCCGTCTACTAGAATTTATTGCTGGCCTACTCTCGAAGAAACCTGGTCAACGCATCTAAAACGACAGGACAGAGATGATGCAATGCTAAGATATACAAGTAAAATCTAGTCGCAAAAGCACGCATGTTCACCGAGGAGTCCTAAGCTGCAATGTACCTGGTGTCCAAATGAATCGATTTTACGGGAAACTGAGTGTTGGTGTAGGGTGTCTTGTCTGCATTTGTGTCGTCTTTCATATAGCCTTCTGAACAGCCATCCCACTCTGCAATTCACTAAGGCTTCAGTAATTTTTTCGAAACCGTTTTGAGGGCGATTTTCTGCAGTTCTTTTATATATGTGACGTGTTACACTATCTCGTCTGTGAATGGTTCAGGTGGTACTATACAGGAAGTGCCAGCTTCTCCTCAGCTACACAGTATAAGAAATAGGCAGAGAATGCACCGACATGCGCTTGTCTTGTGTTGGCTTCCGGCATGGCCGGTGTATTCGCTTGTCTGTGTTCGGTGGTCCTCTAGTTTGTCCCGTCTCTTTAGCTGCGCTTACCATATCTCTTCGAAACAGTCTAACCGAGATCATTCCGTGTTATCTAACACGGACGTAAACGTACGTGCGCGATTGGTTTCTCATTGGGGTGGTCGCTTTGTTATCTTACCTAAACAGGACACCAATAGATGGCAGAGTGACAGCGAAGTGATCGATAAGTCGAATCGCGACGAGGCTGCATGGCCAGGTATACCGCTGTGGAGCACAGGGCTATTTACCTGTTCTTTAGCTCCGATGGTAGGGGGAGCCGTTGTCAAAGGCTTCGTGTGATGTTACAAACTGGACCAGAAAAGATTTTTTTCTTCGACTATGAACTTTTCTCCCTGACAAACACGTATCAGCTTCCTGCGCAGTTTTCCGCTACCGTGTCGTTACTTGTGTTTCTTTTGTTGTTGTTGTTGCTAAAGACCTTTCTTGAGAAAAAGCCTTTGTTTGTGGGCAGGGCCAATATTTTTCTCCCTGACACAAATAATACTATTGTTTTCATTCACTAACTCCTCCGTGATCATTTTACAACCTCGTGCTCTACGGGCTTCTTCATTTATCAATTATATTGTGTAACTGTACAAGGTGATATTTTTACTATAAAACTTTACTCCAATTAAATCTACAGCCATACCCGAGTTTCTCCTCCTCTTACGTCACTTCGACTATAGTGACGATTTCTGTGCCACTTGCTTTTAATTTTTCGTATCCTTATCCCTGTAGCTTGTCATTTTTAGGACCCTTAATGAATTATCGGAACACTTGACCTTCCAATACCGCATCTTTCCATCGGCTTCAAGTTTATCTTGATGAATAAGTTCTTATTATTTGATTTATAGGTCTTACGTCCCAAAACCACGGTATAATTACGAGAGACGCCGTAGTGGAATACTCCGGGAATTTCGACTACCTGGGGTTCCGTGCACTGACATCGCACAGTAGACGGATCCCAATGTTTCATGCCCATCGAAATCAGAATCAGAAATGAAGCCGCTTTGGCCGGGATTGGATCCTGCGACCTCGGAATCAGCACCCAAGTGCCTTAACCACTAGACCACCGGGGTGGGGCGCCATGAATAAATGGAGATTCGTTGGTAACCATTGGCGTGTTCTTTGAAAACTAGTTTCATTGCCTGTAAATGTAGGTATGTGCGTGGCGTGAAGTGGTAAACATAATTGGGTTTAGTTGTAGTAAGTGAATTGATGAAATACTTATCGACTGCCGAATTTAGTCCTGCTACAGATTTTAATATTATGTGTTGTGTTTCTTTTCACAGACCTCCTGGTGACTGTTTCTTCAGGACTTCTCCAAGCCTTGGGCTCCTGGAATACCCTTTAAAGGACAGAATGAACGGCTGCGGTAAGTGCAACCTTTCGTATAAAATAATCTTCGCCCGAGCGTCTCGCATTTACCGCACAGATATGAACAAAACATTCGACAGCAAATTAAAAGTCGGCAATCGAGTCTAGGCCGGAAAGCTCTTGTATGAACGTGGGCTTCGTTACATTTTTTTTTTCCTCTAGCAACGACCGACTCATTCAAGAAACTATAGACGATCGTCCTCTCAATGAACAGATCATCAGCATTATCAAATTGACATGCCCCAATTTGTGCAGAACGTTGCCGTTCCTTTCATTTCTTCTGATTATTCATGCACCTCCAGCTGATCCAAACTTAAATCCTAAGCCGACCTCAGTCCCAGCCTTTTATCACATCGCACCACTAGGTCGCCCCCTCGTGCTCTATACCATAAAGTCACTCCAGACTCATTATCGTGCCTGCGTATCGTCGCTCAATGCGGACCAACCACGAAAAGACCACATGCCCGCCTCAAGCTCGCACAGACTCCCATGCCTCATCATCTTTTGTTCAAGCTTCAAAAAGACTCGTGTGACTTTTCCACCAACGCAGTACTTCAAACCAGTCCCATCATTTTCAAGCACATCATCTAAGAACTTATGTACTAGGCATGCCCACCCTTCATGTAAGATGTTAAAGAACCCCAGGTGGTCAAAATTTCCGGAGCCCTCCACTACGGCGTCTGTCATAATCATAGCTGGTTTTGGGACGTTAAACCCCGCAAATCAATCCCTCATGTAAGAATCCTGCCCAGGGTCATCCGGGGTATAAATGAATGTATAACTAAACAAAATAATAATGTAGGACTATCCTCTTCAGCGTTCAGCGTCTCAGAAGGCAGCGAGGGCACGTTTGTGCTTTCTGAGGACTTCTGGCTTAAACGAACCCCCGCCTTTGACACTGTAGGAGTGCCCGTTGACGTCTTATGTCACCTCTTTCTCATTCTTTCTGTTCTTCCCCTTCTATCTTCGTCCAGTGAAGGGTAGCCAACCGGTATTCTGCGTGGATTACATTCCTATTTTCCCTTCCTTATGGCTCTCGTTCTCTTGCTGAAACTCCGTGCAGTATAAATATACATGTATTTTACAAGTGTCTGTATCGAAAAATGATCTCTTTCAAATGAACCTACTGCCAGTAGAAATGATTACTCACCCCGCATTGAGATGCATTTGATAATATTTAATTTTTTTAAAATTGTAACTATAAAGTAAACGCTCATGACTTGTAGTTGCATGCTGTGTGGAACAAATAACGTGGGATAGGCAGCAGTAAAACAAATATATTTCCACTGTCAAGGGAATATATTTGCACGTGCGCCACCACGCTGAACTACAGCGCAATGTCCAGTAAGGGTGCATCATACCGGATGTGCCATTTGAAGATATCCTAATTTATGTCTTACGTTTTTCAATGCTCAGCTTTCAACATTATGATAATGTAACGAAAGGCTATGCGCTTTACAAAGAACGTAGCTGCTTCCTTCCTTAGTGCGGTCGCTGATAGAAATACATTGTTGTTTCGAATGTTTAAAATTCGAACCGGCGCGCGTGGTAATCACTCATCAACGGTTTATGGAAATAGACTGTGTAGAATCATGTTGATTATCTAGTACACCTGCTCAAGTATCGAAATACATTCCACTTCTGATACCAACACGTTGGGGTATGTTGTAAAGTGTAATAACATGCTCCCCAATGAAATATATACATATGTATGTATGTATGTATATACACATACATACATACATACATACATACATACATACATACATACATACATACATACATACATACATACATACATACATACATACATATATTCCTGCTGAAATTGCCTTTGTGTGCACAGAATACAGTGAACGCACCATATTTAAAGGGTGTCTTGTTTCTTTATGTTATGTTCGGTACGCTTAAGGTGTCTGTCAAGAGTAGGTGTTTTAGCACAGCAAGATTGCAATGATGAAACTGACAACGTATTACACTGCATTATCTAAACGTACGTTTCACGGAGCAATATAATTAAGTAATATCTATACACAATGTGCCAGACGGTGAGGAAAGCATGTCGCGAAACATGATAATAATGGAAGATATCCTTTCTTTCTTTTCGCTCATGCATCCAGCACGTATATAACACTTTCTGTTCTCTAGTTCGTTTCTCGCTACGCTGACACTGAAACTATGTCCGATGGTGTAGTAAGTAACTGTGAAAGCGGTAAATTTAGGCATACTTAAGAATCCTTTCACCTTTTTTTATCACATACTATTATGTTGAAAATATGAATTCATAATTCCTTCGTTTAGAGCGCTCGATTGAGGAAAGTACCTTAAAGCATTATTATCGACCTACATCTCACAACGAACATGCTTCCACAGATCTTAAAGAACAAACTTACGCGGGCGGGCAGGTGAATCGCGCAAAAGAAAACAAAACACATTTTATTGCTAAGCTGAAGGACACCTTAGCTGAGAAGAGGCTTTCGCGATCTGGCGCAATCGCAACGAGCTCCTCATACGGCTCTCAGGCGCTCGTGCGAGACGTCTTCTAGACGAAGGCACTCAAAAGGGGGCGAAAAGAAACGTCTCTTCGAATACCTCTAACATCTGTTCTTGGCACGTCTTTTTCGCGCCGACCTCCACTTTGTCTTATAGCGCCACCACCGAACCGCGACGCTTTACCCCACCTGTCTTCGTTTCTCAAGCATTGGGAAATTTTACCTGAGGGCGCACTTTATGATACGGATGGGATTCGGAGGGGGGTGGCTGTTCGTGACATTCTGCTCCGTCACGCACTCCATCGTCGCGGAGGGAACTCGAGTGCTCCGGCGCTCTTCGGTGTAAGGCCGAGGACGTGCCCGAGAATATGCCGGGTACTAACGACTCCCCGACGCGCAGACGCTACGCAGTTGTGTCATCGATCCTCCGGTTCCCAGTTGCACGCTCGCTTCGGAGACTGCAGCGAGCAGTACTGGAAGTGTATTTTTTTCCCTTTTTTTCTGCTGACGGCGCACGCGGCAGTTGCTATTGTTTCAAACGCTGCGTTCTAACGATAAGAACGTGGGAGCCGTTGCAACGGCGTCGAGCTAAAATATTGACACTGTCGGGTCGTTGTTGCTCGGAGGGATTATTATTATTGAAAGGCTCGGCGAGAAAATGAGCGGGCTGCTAAGAACTTTGTCGTTCGTTGGTATAACGAGGGAGCATCTTGTTCGGCGGCGGTGTTGCATCGAAGGGCATTGCTTCCGCCTTCGAAGACAAAGCGGCGAAACGGAGTTGTTCTTACAGAAAGGACTCTGGTGCTTAGTATTACTTGTAGCGAAGAACGTTCTAGTCAGCGGTAGTTCGTGCTTTGTTTCTCTGGTGTGATGGCGTCTGAAGGTGTTCTCGAGACGCTGACGCAAACGCGATGTGAAACAAGACGGCAACAATTGTTGTTGTTGTTTTGTGGGGCTTTACGTCCCAAAACCAGTTCTGATTATGAGAGACGCCGTAGTGGAGGGCTCCGGAAATTTCGACCACCTGGGGTTCTTTAACGTGCACTGACATCGCACAGCACACGGGCCTCAACATTTCGCCTCCATCGAAATGCAGCCGCCGCGGCCGGGATTCGATCCCGCGACCCTCGGATCAGCAGCCGAGTACCTTAGCCACTAGACCACCGTGGCGGGGTCGAAGACGGCAACAATAATACAGGATACATGCGTCTCACGAATTCGTGTGTGATCGGATTGGTTTGCAACGCAGCTACTGTTACGCTTCCGCTTTTATGCTGGGCTCGACAGGTGGCCTTTAAGTATTTCTAACCTGGAATGCCGCATGCTTGTCGCCAACATGAACGCCACGAAGCGCGCTCAAGCGAAAAGTTACGTTGAGTTTTGTTAGGTTAGCGAGGTAACTGGTGCTCGTAGGTACTCATGAACGAGTGTCTTGGTTACGTGCAACAGCCGGACCAGAAGTAGGGATCAAATATTTCCAGGTGCATATGCGATCACGTACAAGGGAAATAGGGCTTAAATGTGGGTCACTGCAGGATGCATATACTGCAGTTGTTATTCTTGTTCCTACTTGTCACGTTCCTTGCACGCAAAGCCTAGCAATACTAGGAAACACTTACGGCCATTCGTTTACCTCCAAGCCATTTAGTGCGAAATACTGCTGGCCAGATCACTGGAAACTGGACAATATTGCATGGCTTTAGGAAGAGGTAAGGGCTGTCGTTTTCGACTAAGGCACGTCGGTAGTTCTACGCCTCTCAACAGTATAAGTTACTTCGGCGAAAACTGACGTTGCAGCGAGATATTGCGCAAGGTCGTGCATAAGGTCGACCCGCCATGGTGGTCTACGGGCTAGAGGCGGCTGCATTTCAATGGAGGCGGAATGTTGCGCTACGTGTACTGCACGATGTCAGTGCACGTTAAAGGAGTCCAGCTGGTCAAAATTAACAGAGCCGCCGACTAAGGTGCCTCTCATAATCACATCGCGGTTCCAAATTCCCGGAGCATTCCACTAGGTCGTATCTCGTAACCACATCGCCATCTTGGGACGAAACACCCCTGAGATAAATTATTACAAGTTAAGTCATTTAGCTATAGAATATTGTAGAGAAGATATTTCTTCTATTCGCTCCATTTAGCCTAAATCGTTTTTTCAGTGATTAAATTGATTTACGTATGTGAACAGAGAACGTAAATCGATTTCAGGTGCAGAGGCTATATACGGAAAATCGAAGTCATTTAGTGGGATACTTGTGATGTCTGTACATAAGGAATGTGTTGTTGTTCTCTGGGGTTTTAAGTCCCAAAACCAGCTATGATTATGATCGAGAGACGCCGTAGTGCAGGGCTCCGGAAATTTCGACCACCTGGGGTTCTTTAACGTGCACTGACATCGCACAGCACACGGGCCTCAACATTTCGCCTCCATCCAAATGCAACCGCCGCGGCCGTGATTCGATCCCGCGACCTTCGGATCAGCAGCCGAGTGCCATAACCACTAGACCACCGTGATGAGTCATTGGGAATGTGTGCTCGCCTGGCACTGGTGGCGTTTTTGACGCAGGCTTATCTTAGAGGCCCTTTAGCATGGCCGCACCAAACGGCTGATAGGTTTTTTTTTCATTTATCCATGTCAGTAAGCTTGCCTGCATGCTATTGTGGCGTATTGCAAGGTACGGCATAAGATAGCAAGGGAGCAACGAAGTGCTGATTGGAAGGACAGAGACGACCCTCAGTTTGGCTGCCCTGCACAGGAGAAAGATGATTGAAGAGGTGAACATAATAAATAAATAAATAAATAAATAAATAAATAAATAAATAAATAAATAAATAAATAGTACTCGTCGCCCACTTAGTCGGAGCTGTACTCCAAGCCTACCGGCGATCTAAGTGACATATCCACCTCAACAATGGCACATGAACAGAGAGAAGGTGCGTAAATCTAGGGGAAATGAATATAAACAAGACACTTCATGGAATATCGACCAACAAAACCCTGCAATGATTCATGAACATGAGCTTGTAGCAATCACCTCTAATAGGTGCGCAAGTGCTGTAACTAACCTAACCTTAACTAAACCAAAAGCGGACAACGTTATAGTGGCAATCAACAGAGGTACCGTGAAGCTCGATTTAAGGGGTCCTGGAACACTTTTGAACGTAATCATAAAGCGTCACCAATCAATCGTTGAGGCTACTGCGAACACGTCAGCCAAATATTGTTGCATTTAGCGAACCAGGGAACTTGAAATTTGGTTTCGAATGCTGTTGAAAACTTATCTTCTTTGCACAAGTTACGTTACGTCGAGCAGCCACAGTATCGCTAGACTTATCTGTGCGTGTGTGTGTGTGTTGCTAGAGAAAGATGCACAGATTTTCTTTATTTACTGAACTGAAAACCAACAGCTAAAGCAATACTGTGGATGTTTTCGCGATCAGGGAGTCAACCAGTCCTAGCTTTGCTTCATGTAACGTAGCTAGAATAGCGACGTAATTTATTCAGTGAAAATCACTTGCTTGCCAGCTGCAGTTGAAACCAAACTCTGAATGTCATTGTGCGGCAGTGCAACAACGCTTCGTACACACATTCGGAGCAGCCTATACTGCTGATACGCACCGTTTTCTGACTATGCTCAAAAAGTGCTGCAGTGCTCATCCGGGCAATTTTAGCCTGGAAGAAACGCGTTTGATTTGACACAAGTTATTTGCTAGTATCTCCGCGATATTTCTTGCCTCATACATGCCTGCACACATATAGACATTGCGTCTACAGTCGCAAGGTGGTTACCAACATGCCCTGTAAACGCAATGTGGTTGCCAGAGCCAATCCTTGCACATTGCGTGCGCGTATGTGTCTCAAGAATGCAAGGGTTGGCGCTGCGGAGGAATATTAAATGCGAAGCATTCCTTAGCGAACTTCGGCGACTTTGAGCGTGTCTGTCTATCTATCTATCTATCTATCTATCTATCTATCTATCTATCTATCTATCTATCTATCTATCTATCTATCTATCTATCTATCTATCTATCTATCTATCTATCTATCTATCTATCCCCCTACGATTTCGTGCTCTCCTGGCTGTTTCGTTAATAGGATGTATACGAAATTTGGTATGCCGCAACATTACTGCATGAAGAACGTAACTGACAGGTCATAACATGAAAATCGTGATGCATGTCATGAGCGGCACGATTTACATGCCACGGTTTTGGTGCTCTCCTGGCCGTTTCGCTAATGGGATGTATGCGAAAATTGATATGGCCAACACGACTGCATGACAAACGTAAATGAGAAGTCATAACACTACAGTCATGGCATAAGTGTCGTGAGCGGCACGGTTTACATGCCACAATCTTGCCGCTCTTGTGACCGTTTCGTTAACTTCGTATGTACCAAAATCGGTATGGCGAGACAACAATGGCGATCCATTTTACGTTCCTGATGCGTGCTTCGCATTTCCTTGATTCCCACTACACGTGGGATCTGCCAATTTTTTTCTGCGTTGCAATACTTATTTCTGTCTCCGCATAAGAGCAAAGGCGGATCTCTGAAGCGCCACCCTGAACGACAGCCTTGATAATTTGGAAGACAAATTTGCTTTCGACAACGTAGTGCTTCCTCCTCATGTATGATCACTGTCCTCCGGAGTACAGCTAATCACGCGTTCCCTCGCGTAGCGATAGCGTCCGAATCCAGCCAGCGCGAGTTCTTACAAGCAACCAGGACACACGGCACATGGCGCTCGCTCGTCTTAGATGCTAAGCGCGGTCGTTACGCATATACTCCCCGTGCACAATAATACAGCTCCGCGCCGCTCGGCCATACCGCCTAACAAGGCGTGACGTGAGTGGCGTCTGTCCTTTATGCGTGCCTTCAACGTACCACGGCTTACACGCGTCGGCGTGCGCTGGTGCAGGAGGTGTCCCTTGTCGCTGGCTGCTGCTGTGACGGTGGCCGCCGTTGTACGGGCTTCATCGCTTCACTGCGCTGCCGTCGCGTCGCATTCGTCACGGCACGCAGCATCAGCGCTCGTTAGCCGGCATTACCCTAATAAGGGGAGAGCGCTGGCCTCTGGGCTTGACGCCGGTGTGCTTGAGACTGAAGCACACCCGGCGAAGCGGCGCGTTCGGCGAACGCGACGAGCTTGCGTTGTTACGCGCTGAGGGTTAATTGTGTGCCTGAATGCAGAAATAGGGCGTGGGGGGGGGGGAGTGGTGCCGTCGTTGATGAGCCGAGCATTTTGTGTGTGAAAGTCGAGTTTTGTAGTGTGTCCCAAACCTAGTGCGGGGAATCGTGAAAAAAAAAAAGAGACAAGCTGGAAATGCCCGAGCGAACGTCAAGGAACGGTTGCGTAGAATTTCTTTTTGTTGTTGTTTTCATGGGCAAGGTGCTTAGCTAGCGCAGGTACTGCTTGGGAAATAGTTGGCGATTGTTATGAAGCCGTACAGCTTCCACGAGTGTCCTTCAGTGTTCTTAACAAAAGGGAAGGGGTCAAGGGCTCGTTCTTTATTTGTTAGAAACAACTTAATGAGCAAACAGACAATGAAGCCTAGGAAAACACAGGGGAAGTTAATTGTGGTATTGTAATTGTGGAGAAAGTAGAAAGGAATTAAAGTGGACGAAAAGACAAACCTGCCCTCGGTGGGACCAGAACCCACGACCTTCGGATGTCGCGTCCGATGCTCTACCAACTGAGCTACAAGGGCGGTCGTCCCCCCGTCCACTTTATTGTGTATTTATGTAGGTATTATCCTGGGAGTGTTAGGCAGCGCCACTCAAGGCCAAGGCGGCGTGTGTAGAACACACTTTCTTGCCAGGAGGCGTCACGTAGAACTTGAACTTAGACGAGATGGCTGCTGCCCAATAAGCCCTCGCATGTTACCTAAGGCACCAAGTCTGCCGCAACGAGGCCCAAGCTATGAAATAACAAAAGGGAAGGGGTCAAGGGCTCGTTCTTTATTTGTTAGAAACAACTTAATGAGCAAACAGACAATGAAGCCTAGGAAAACACAGGGGAAGTTAATTGTGGTATTGTAATTGTGGAGAAAGTAGAAAGGAATTAAAGTGGACGAAAAGACAAACCTGCCCTCGGTGGGACCAGAACCCCAGCAAACCCCAGCAACATACAAATGTTGCTGGGGTTTAACGTGCCAAAAAACCCGCGTCTCTCGGATCAGCCACCTGAGCACTGTATATCGCTAGTGCGCATTCCATGCGCTCTTTTTAAAATAATAGTATTTCCTCGAGGAAGCAGCGACAACGATAATGAAATAGATAATGAAAAGCAGGTTGATGTAATATGCCTTGACTTCTCAAAAGCCTTTGACAGGGTTCCCGATAATGAGCTCATTATAAAACTTTAACGGCTTGGAATAAATAGCAATGTAGTGGAAAGGATAAGGTCATATCTGTCACGTAGGACACAGTACGTGGACATAAACGGCCACCAGTCGGATCGTTTAACAGTAACTTCCGGTGTCCCCCAGGGTTCTGTCCTTGGACCGGTATTGTTTCTCATTTATATTAATGATATTTGTTCTGATATGAGTGACGATGTTACTGTACGGCTGTTCGCGGACGATTGTTTAATTAATCGGGAAATACGCACCCACAGTGATAAAAAAAAATCACAGCATATCCACGGGGTGAATGATGATGAGTGGGCGAAGCTCCGGAGGGAATCATCGGTAAACCGTGAATCTTTCGCGTAAATCGCCCAGTCGATCATCATGTAAAGGCGTGAGAAACACTGTATTCGTATGCTGGGATCTCGCGTTTAAGGGGGATATGCTGTGCTAGAGCCAGGCCTGCGCGGAACTGCAGGACAGTGACAGCGTAAGCAGGAGGAGCTACTTTCTTAGAGGCCACTTTAAACACTTGAGGAAACTAGTGCAAGTAGAAGTGGTAGGTATCTCCTGCGCCATAACTTATCATTTTGCCAAGTAGGGAAGTACCCACTACGCCATAATTACCAGTGCCTCCGTAATGGGTTCAAAGCTACAAAGCACGCAGCTCTGTGTTCTTTCAAATGATGCCTCGACGTCGTTATACAATCCATTTTCGCGTCGTGTAGCGGTGTATTACTATTTTTCAACGTAACATTACGTTTGTTAATGCGATTCCGCGGGAGACATTATACCTGTTTAGGTCTTTTAGCGATAATTTTTCAACCACAGGCGTAGCTCAGGGGGAGAAAGAAGAAGACGACGTTCCGAACGGTCGCGTTTTTCATGTTCTCCGCTACAAAGGATTCATCGGCCCTGGGCCGAGGTGCTGCTTCGGCTTCGTCCAGCAGCAATGACTACCGTATTGTGCTTCCTAGACTTCCCACCGGTAAGCTGGTTGTGGACTCTGTTTTTCTGCACGCGGACTTAGCTGGTCGACCTTACCGGGTTCAAGACTTTAGAGATGCTCTTCGGGATGTCATCGATTTAAAGGAAATAAGTTCGATAGGACAGTTTCAAATGTCCCATGTATGGATGGTCTCGTGCAAGTCGACGTCGACGAAAACAAAGCTTGTCACACGCGGTGAATTTCTCGTTAAAAATCGACGATGCCTTGTCATTCATCCGGAGCCCACAGAAGTCAAGATGAAACTCCTATGGCTTCCTGAACGCTTAGAAGACGCCTATATTAGGGAAGCGCTGCAGGCTTTTGGAAAGGTGAAGCTCATATCAGCAGAGAGCTGGAAAGTGGCGGACATGGAGCAAATGCGGACGCTCAATCGTGATGTGGTGTTGTCCCTTGCTGATGGTGTCCGAGTGGGCGATATTCCTCTCGTCCTTTCTATCTGTGGAATACAGAGCCTTGTACTGATTCCTGGCCGTCCACCACTGTGTTTGCTCTGCAATAAGGTCGGGCACATCCGGCGTAATTGCAGGACTCCCCGCTGTGATGACTGTCGACGTTTTGGTCATTCAGCTGAAGACTGTGTTGTCACCTACGCCAATAAGCTGCGACAACGCGACCCGCAACCGGATGAGAGCCTTCAAGAGCATATCATGGATGCAACGGAAGTTCTGGACGCGACGGGAGGCACTCCGTCGGCCACAGTCGAAGATGAAATCAACAAGATGCCCCCTGAAGGCGCGAGGCCATTAACCAACGGTGCGACAGGAAGCCAAGGTCCAAGCGATCCGTGCAAGAACCTGGACCAAAAGTGTTGTGAGCAGCCTGCGACAACGGGGAGCGTCCCTGAGAAGAGCGCCGCCGAGGATACTTCGAAGCCTTGCGCCCCAGTTTCCCAGCAGCCTCTACATCCCGGTATGACGTCAGAAGATGACATGCATTGTACTGAAGCGGCTACAATTCCTAAGAGGCGGGCGACGTACAGCTCCGATTCAAGCAAGGACAGTGACGCAGCGAGTGTGACTAGGAAGCCGCGTCGTCGCCGAGTGTCCAAGCACCAAGGAAATCGCCGGCGATCACGATCTAGGAGGCCTGGTGTAGGTTCAAGGGAAGCCTCGCCATCATCCCCCAGGGCGGACCACGAGAAACACTAAGCACAAGGGAAGGTAGTCACCATGGCGCACTCCGAGCAACTTACATTTGCTACCTTGAATGTACGTGGCCTTAGGTCTTTGCAGAAACAAGCGCAGCTTCGCAGGCTTCTTACAAGAAAGCGTATAGATTTTGTCGCTCTGCAGGAAACGAAGATTGATGGTGACGAAGAGACCGAAAGGGCCCTACGGCCTTTTCTGTCTATCTATAACGTTTTCGTTTCGCATGCAAAGGGTCTATCTGCAGGCTGCTGGTTGTTTATAAGAAAGACCTTACCCTGTTCAGCAATTAGTTATCAGGTTGACAGTGAGGGCAGATATGTATGTTGCGATTTTGTACTGCATGGAGTGCCATGGCGAATTATTAACCTGTATTCATTTAACGAGGTTTCAAAGCGCATACAGTTTTTTGAAACATTGTCCAACCTAGCTGACTGTGATCGGTGCACTGTACTAATGGGAGACTTCAACTGTGTATGTGAGCCTAATGACCGCTGCACATCTAAAAGTCAACGAGACAGGAGTGGCGAAGTATTATCTGGTATTATAGATAATGCAGGCCTTGTTGATACTGGCGTATCGGGTCAGGCAATTTCGTATACTCGACTCCAAGGAAACTCTTCTGCTCGACTTGATCGAATATACGTGTCTTCTTCACTCCTCTCCCGTGGACGTTACTGCAGCACTGAGCCAGTTTCGTTCTCAGATCACTGTATAGTTCTTTTGAAAATTGACGCGAACCGTCAAACTCACTTTCGACCGCTGTGGGAACTTTGGAAGCTAAACACAGAGCTTCTACACGATCAGGAATTCACTAATCGTGTCAGAACTACAGTGTCGAATTCTTTTTCTAAGGGTCTGCATATATTCGCTGCTTGGGAGCTTTTTAAGCAAGAGGTTCGCACAATAGCCATAGAGATCGGATCTGTTAAATCATACTACCGGAAAAATGAGGAAAAGACACTCTTTAAAAACCTTTGCAACCTTTATGAGATAGAATGCGAAATGCCAGGCACGTGTGTCAGTGACATTTCAGATATTAAATGTCAGCTTCAAAAGTATGACGCTGTTCGCTACAGAGGCGCACGTATTCGATCTCGGAACAGAATGACTTTGAACTCTGAGCAGCCGACACGTCATGCTTTAATCGATGAGCGACGACACTCAGTGTCTAAGGTGATTCAGGAAATGTACTCCAATGGTGCTCTTGTAACAGATACAGCAAGAATTATTACGCAGTTTGAAAACTACTATGAAGGTTTGTTTAATGTGCTCCCTGATAGCGCAGATGTCGAGCTCAAGAGAAGTTTTATTTCTCTTTTAAACCCTTTGCAAGACGAAGATTGTATAGCCATCAGTAGCCCGATAACATTGCAGGAAATTGAGCAGGCCATCGATCAACTGCCCTTGTCGAAAACACCTGGTCCTGATGGAATTGCGGCGGAATTTTACAAAACTTTCAAAACAATCCTGTGTCCCCTATTGCTGGACATCTTTAAGATGAGTTACGACATGGAGATGCTCCCGCGGTCTTTTTCCAAAAGCCACACAGTTCTAATTCCGAAAAGTACTGAACGAGAAAAACTTCGTTCAGTTGAGGGCTACAGACCAATAGCACTCTTAAACGTTGACTACAAAATTTTTGCAAAAGTGTTATCAAATAGATTACAGTTTGTGATGTCGATCCTGATTGGTTCTCATCAGACGTGTGGAATTCGAGGTCGCTCCATACAGAGCAATATTCATATCGCTCGTACAATCCTCCAGTACTGCTACAGTTCTCAAGAGCAGCTTGCAATGCTTCAGGTAGATCTCGCAAAAGCCTTTGATCGCGTCAGTCATTCGTTCCTGTTTTCTCTTCTGGAGCATAGCAATATTGGCTCTGTCTTGCTCAAGGGTGTCCGACTTTGTTATAGTGACTGTTCGACTCGCCTAATTATCAATGGTCATCTCTCAAAACCTGTTTCTATTCGCTCGTCTGTAAAGCAAGGCTGCCCAATGTCTCCACTCCTGTTTGGACTTTATCTCGAACCATTATGCTTGAGCATAATGCGAGCAAATCGTATCCATGGTTACAGAATATTAGGTAACGAAGTTAAAGTATTGGCTTATGCAGATGACTTGGCATTCTTTTGCACAGACAAACGAAGTGTTGAAAATGTGCTATTCACAATTGAAAAATTTGGTGTTGTATCAGGTGCTCGTTTAAACGCCTCGAAAAGTCTAGGATTATGGTTTGGTACGTGGGGATGTACACCGAGTCAGTTCGCAGGGATTAATTGGACTCGTATTCCGCCAAAGTATCTTGGAGTGCCGCTTGATGCATATCGATTCAGCGCACATTACTGGAAAGAGCGCGTCCCTAAGCTTGAACGTCAGGCCCAGACATACGTTCCACATCGCCTTTCAATCTTTGGGAGAGCTGAAGCCTGCAACACATTTCTTGCAACAAAGCTTTACTATGTGCTACAACTAATTCATTGCGCTCGGTTTTACATACAACGCTTTCATCGGACATTTGCTACTTTTGTATGGTCTTCCACTTTTGAACCAATGCGACGGGACAACATATTCAGACCAGTGAAAGAGGGCGGGTTGGGACTTGTGCATCTCTACTTATGGCAAATCGTTTCGCGCTTCTTCTTTTTTCGTGAGAGTTCTCACCCGATAATTCAATCATTCTTGCAGGTCACACTTGTTAACGCTTTACCTGATTTAATTGTTTCGTCGAATTTCTCTGTACGTCCGTGTTTGTGGGGATTTATGCAGGAAGTGCAGTTTGCGGTCCAGTTCCTTAAAACCCGTTTTTCGATTGAGTACTTGTACACAGTGTCGCGCAAAAAGCTCTATAAGGAATTATTATGTATGCTTTTTCCACCTCCATTTTATCGTTCTTTGTATGTCAACCTTCCAGGCCATGATGTCCTCAAGCGCGTTCGCAAAATGTACGTTTCTCCTAATTCAAAAACCTTCTTTTATAAACTTCACTCAGAAACATTGCCTGTGAAGGCATGGCTACACAAGAAAGGCATTTTTGTTTCTTCAGTTGACTGCCGTCTTTGTAATGTACCGGAGACAATAGAACACTGCTTTATTAACTGCAAGGACGCTATTCTGTTCTGGGATATCCTTCAGCGAACTCTAAAGAAAGATTTTACCTTTAATCCGCATACTATACGTTACCTTCTGCCAACATCCCTGGATGAAGTGCCGTTTGATATGTTCTTTCTTATGGGAATGCATAGCTTGTGGAAGACGCGCATGCAAGACCGCAACGCAGAACCAGTCACAGCATCGACAACTCATTTTGTTCAAATGATCATGCATCTAAAGGACATCTACGACGAGCTTGACGTCAGGCCTGAATGGTACCCCATCTTGGTGAAGTGCTCATCCCTACCAGCCATGCTGTGGAACACATCGTGAACTCTCCCTAAAAAACACTTATGTGCATCCCGTCAGTGAATGTGTATTTTAGGCTGACATTGTCATTTGGATTGCTTGTGCGATTATTGTCGCTGGGTCACTGCAACAGCGCCTTATGCAATTTGCGAATTTCTTAGCGCACTGTAATAAATACCATGTATGAAAGAAAAAAAAAAACAGGCGTAGCTCAGTGGTAGAACGCTCGACTGCCACGCCGAGAGCCTGGGTTCAAATCCAGGCAGAGGACGCAACTTTCGGAATTTTTTTTTTATAAAAGTAGACGTGGCTACGTACATCACCAACGAACACCATGGGATGTACAGACCTACGCCCTAAGGAGCTTCGCCGCTAAAATTCTCAGCGATGCGCTGACGTCTATTGAAAAGTGGTGTGCAACTTGGAAAATGCAGCTAAATAAATAAAAAAGCTGTTGTTTTACACGTCACAAACAAGGTTAAGCACGTCCTACATTTTGATTATCAACTAAGTACCACTGTACTAGCTACCGTTAACAAATGTAAATACTTAGGAGTGACAATATCTAAAGACCTCAACTGGACTCAACATATCAATAATATATATTCAGCCGCTGAAAACAAGCTATGGTTCTTACGTCGCAAATTAAAGCTCGCTCCAGCACCAGTAACGTTAACAGCGTATTTGGCAATAGTAAGGCCTACATTAGAATATTCAAGTATCATATGGGACCCTTATCAGAAAGGACTAATCAATAAAATTGAGCGAATACAAAGAAGGGCGGCTAGATTTATTCTTTCAAGATACTCTCGAACTGATTCTGTGACAGAAATGCTACAAGAACTAAACTTACCCACCCTTTTGGAACGCCGTCGTATAGCGAGACTAAAATTCTTGTACTTGCTTTCTCGAAATACATTTAACTTTGATGTAGCGCAGTACCTCATTCCGCGACAAGTCCAGAACCTACGAAGTGACTACCGCAGGAACTTTCTAATCCCCAAATCTCGTGTAAACACATACGCATATTCTTATGCGTATGTCGCGATGCAAGTAACAAAAAAGAAGTGAAGCCTACCCTTCCATTACGGTTCCAACAACAACGTGCTACGCAACGTAAGTCAGTATAAATATCTTGGTGTGATTATAACCTCCGATCTCAGTTGGACAGTGCACCTTGAAACTATAGCCGAGAAAGCCTTAAAAAAATTATTTTTCCTTAAGCGGACTCTGCGACACGCTGACCGAGACACTAAGCTACTTGCATACGTCACACTTGTGAGACCGATCTTGGAGTATGCGAGCATAATCTGGTTCCCCTTCACAGGTAGTGGTGTCAGCCCGCTTGAAAAAGTGCAGCGTAAAGCGATTAGATTTATTTTTAACCGATATCGTCGCCTCGACTCCCCAACACAATTACTACGCCGCGCAGGTTTGCAGACACTCGAAAGTCGAGCAAAAATTCATCGCCTAAAGTTCTTATATTTGTTATTGCACAATTGTTTTAAGATAGACCATGCAAAATACGTGGAAACCAAGAAAACAAGGGAAACACGTCACACACATGATCACACACTCCAAGAGTACTCGTGCAACAATAACACATTCTATTATTCTTTTTTCCTAGATGCATTCGTGAATGGAATGCTCTTGATGGACATATAACCGAGCAGCGTACAGTTGACGACTTTCTAGAAATGTTGCAAAATGCACATAGCACTTAATCGTAACGCTGATAACATAAGATGTACTGTATTTTCATTTCTTCGTTTACTTCCTGGAATTGGCTTGCTTGCCAACATTTGTATTTTCATCAACTGTTATAGCTGCGATTTATCATCCTTCTCTTTTTTTACGGGTGTATAATATGTATATTCGTCCACTACCACTTTTATTTCATGTATGTAGTCTCCTTATTCTTAATTTAACTTGTTCAGAAAAGCTGCTTGGTGCAAAATTTGTTGCTACTGTTGATGTGAATATTTTCTGTTTTTCTTTTCCCTTTGCTCCCACTCCTGTAAAAACCCTGCAAAGGGTTAACAGTATGTTGAAAATAAAAATAAATAAATAAATAAATTTCCCTAGAACCATAAAAGACTGGAACGATTTACCGGAGGCTGTACGTTCCGTACAGCCTCCGAAACGGAGGCTGTACGGAAAAACTTTAGAAACTTTAGAAAAATTTGAATCCAAAACTACAGAATATTTTCTAAGTAAATCTTCATGAATGCTAGCTCTTTTTCTTAATGTGATTGAATGTACCTAATCAAACAAATTTCATGTGACTTGTAGAATTTAGTATTGTGATGCATAATGCGCTGAAGTAGGTGATGTAACGTATGGATAATGTAGGTGGTAGAGGAAAATATCGTGATGTCGGTGCATTGCTTCTTTATGTTTGACATGACGGTTGTTATGTCAGATTTTGTTCACTATTTATATGTAATGACACATTGTGGTTTTTTTAGATTTTTGTATAAGATGTACATTGCTATTTCATGTAAACAATGATTGATTTGTGTCAGATTTATACCCCACCCCAGTAACGGCCCAATCGACCAACAGTACCTGGAAATAAATAAATAAATAACCGTCGTAATGCTAATAATTCGTGCCATCTTATGTCCGAAAACCACGGTATGGTTATAAGGCACGTCGTTGTAAATGTTTAGCAAAACGTTTTCTTGGGCTAGTTGGTTCACGACTTCTTGAAAAGATGTATCGCAAAGAGAGCACACGGACAGACAAAGAGCACATAGCGCCCGTCCTGTGCTCTTTGTCTGTCCGTGTGTTCCCTTTGCGCTACATTTTTTGAAGTTGTAAAGGTCTCCGGAAACTTTGACCACCTGGGCTTCTTTAACGTGCACTGACAACGCGCAGTACACGGGCCTCCGGCATTCTCAACCTCCATAGAAAATGCGACCGCCGAGACAGAAATAGAACCCGCGTCTGTCGGGTCAGCCGTCAAGTACCGCAACCATCAGACTACCGCGGCGGACTTGATATCTGTTCTGCCCGTTAAAACAGAGAGGCTGCGCTCCCAGAAACTCATGAAATCAGTCTTGTGTCAGCTTTTGTAATTACACACAGCTTGCAACGTTAATATTTAATCAGCTCTGCTCCAGTGTGGCGTCTGACCGTAGATTTTGCGGTAGCTAGCTCCGAGTGCATGTGTGTGCTTATTCTAACATGCACATTAGGCGTACCGGAATAGTTAGCTTGACGTTGTAGTGGATAAATTGGAAATTGTTGGGAAAGGCCTTAGTCCAGCAGTGGACTTAAAATAGGTTGATGGTGGTGTTATCAGCAGTGTGGAAAGAAGTTCATGCCCGTGGAAGACTACAGGGTATCCACCCATACATAATTGGTGGGCTTGGGAAGTGGCTATAAGGACGGCTTGTTGGGACGACTTGGAGGGAACGCCAGTCGCGGAAAGTGCTGCAGGAAACAAACTTGACACACGGGACAGAGAAAGCAACAGGAGGGGTGCTGGCTGGACTAGGAATTGATGGATTTCTAAGCAAACACGTCCATGTAGACCGTACGGAGCATGAATGCCAGCAAAGCAGATCACTCGAGAACAACGTATACCTACGCGCGACCACGTTTATGGAGAAGATGGGAGCCTTGACCTGTCGAGACACCAGGTGACATGCTCAGACACTTGCCCGGACCAAGTTTAACGATTTGCAAAGTTTCTACAAGCACTAGATCCGCGTGTGTCTTAGCTTTGCCTGTTACGGAAACGTTACCGAAGGGACGTTCGCCTCGTGTCACTCTGCTGTGCGAACTCTCTTTTCCTGTGTCCGCACAGGAATGGTCTTGGAGTACCGCGCGAAGCCAGTCGTAATGGAAACGGACTTGCCTCCAAGATTCTGACTTCATCAGCTTGCACACTCACTTGGCGTCACCACACGATGGCTCCAGGACATCGAAAAGCACTCTGACCTCGAGCTGCAATAATTTCTTCTCATGCTCTTTCCTCTGTGTGTTCATTCCTTCCTTTGTACTGGTGCAGTACACTACCCGTTTGTTACCGAAGGAGGCGGAACCACGTAACATATATACAGAGTATTAGTGGAGTACCGCCTGGGACGTAGGAAAGCAAATGAGCGTGATCACACATCCTATTGTTGACTCATCTCCCTGACCGCTCAGTGTGGGATTTGTCGCAAGTAATGCAAGTATTATAACAAACGCAGGGGCCTCAACTGCTAAGCACGTTTACACGAATGGTATCGCACACAGTCTTTCTTGCACCTCGCTGGGAAACGCTGTCCTAAATGTTTGCAAGCTTGCAGAACACAAAAAGGCCAGCATAAAGGCGTTCCCATAAGAACGATGAGCGAACAAGCGACCAACGAACTAACCTGGTGATCATACTTGCCCAGCATGCACTACTAAAGACAGCCATCAATCTGGGGGACCAATTTTAAAATAGTCACTTGGGCCGAGGGAGTCGACCCCAAGATGGCCCACCCTGAGGACCACCCTCCCTGACCATGAAACACAGATGTCACCACCACATTGCCGGGAGCGTCGTGCATTGTATCCCTTTCCAGCTTTACTGTGAAACTCTTGGTGCGCACGGAATTTTACGTTCTAGCCTTATTTTGCTGCAAAAGACCCGGAAGCCCCGTTTCTATGGAACTGCGCCATTTACTCAAGTTCGCATCCTTCCTTTTTCGCTGCGGTGGCCGCATTTTGATGGTCGTGGGATGGAAAAATTCTCGCCTTCTTAGCTTTTCGCAAACCCAGGTAATTTATAAGCTAGAGGTAATGTCCAAGGTCCCTGAGTCATTAATATTGAGCCGGGATTTTTATTCAGTGGGGTGCCTCTTTAAAAAAACTTGGCTTTCCTCGAAATTTCAATTCAATCAACATGACCGTTCACATGCACTGACACAACGCCTGTGGTCCGATCAGCTAGCATCGTGCAATATCTTACATTTAGCATGGGCTCTTAATTCAAATAAAGAAGCAATAAAAGTATGAGAGCATCTGTATGCTGACAGACACGTACTTTTATTGATCCGGCCACGCCAACGCCTAGCAGTATGCTTCCGCTATGACACGTGCGCATAAACACAAAAATCATTACATCACATTGCAATCCTTTCGATGGCTAAACATTCGGCACACTTACAAGTTCCATGAAATGACAGCAACGGCGAAAGGCTGTTGGACGCACCGTGTCTGGTGTTGCACAGCGTTTGACTAGACGCTCCAGAACAACCTCACTTTATGTGTATTCAGCCACGTTGGCTCCGAATACGGGACACGCTTGAAGGGACAAGTCTGCTGCGCTTGACATAACTGTAGTTCTTGACCATGCAACAGGACGACATTAAGCCCACTGCTTCGTCGTGGGCGCCGACCCGTGCCCGATTCCTTCGGATGGTTGTCCCGTCGCCGCGGGTATCGTGCTAACCGTTAACGACACACCGTATCACGCCGGCGAATGCTGCCCCGTTTATTCCGCGACGCCGTCGTTGACGACCTTATGGTATCGAGTCGTCGCTAGCGCCAGGGAACGCCTTTAGATGTCGCCCCGCAAGGGCGCGGTGGTTTTACGACCATGGGCGATGCGGCGACTGCCCAAGTGTACACGTTACACGTTGCGTTCCTTGTTCGATAAAACCACTCGCTCCCTTCTTGGCGCCCCTGTCCCCAAAACATCGCTTCGCTCTTATATACCGCTTTGATGCATCTTTTAGCGCTAAAAGACATGTTTGGCAGCGTTAGGAACATGGAAAAAAAAAATGAAAGAATGGTGGCGAAAACATGTCTTCCAGGAAGCACCAACAAACAGTTCCTGTAAACCAAATTTCATGATCATGCCTGAGGGGCGATAACGCTCTTAGAAGGAGGTGAACATTACGTCAAAGGTTTGGTTGCTGGACTCAGCTGCGCGGTCTTTTACAAGGGGAGAGGGTGTAGTCGACGTTAAAACGCGACAAGCCACCGTCCTCGCAAACTTTGAACGCCATATGAGCATTCTTTTGGAAGCAGTTTCAGATCCTGGAATTTTCTGTTTCGGAAAAAAGCGGACTTTCTAGAGACAAAATTAGGATAATGAGAACCGCAATCAGAATCACTTTTTTTTATTACAAGTTGGGTAAAGTTACAGGCATTTAGTACACAGAAGGAGGTACCATAGTCAAGAGACTGCATCGGGACCTCCTGTACAAAAACAAATGAGGTAGTAGGCAAATCACAGCAACAGTAGAGAAAGATAGTAGTGAAGTTAAAAACACAAGAGAAAAATATACAAGTGATTACATTAAATAGCAAGGTTTTAACATGTCACTAAAGATAGTAAGAGAAAAAAAAAAAAACAAGCGTACAACTGTTTAATAACCTTAATCCAAGATACACTGCACAACAAAGCACACAATGAAAGAAACAGTAACTCTTCTGGTTAGTCTGCGTGAAGTAAGTACATTTGTAGCTCTTTCTTAAATTGATATAATGATCTTGTACTTTTCATGATAAGTGGAAGATTGTTCCATAAGGAAATGGAAGTGAATGTTACAGTTTGCTTACCGTAATTAGTACGAATTCTGGGCAAAAGATAACATGATGCAAGAGAAGACAAACACTTATCGTGAAAGCTCCGCGAAAGGCTAAATATAAGCCCCAGAGTGAAATCGGCTACAAATAAATCTTCAATGGGAAATAGATACTGCGGTATATTAAGTGAGCGGTGATAGCCTCGTGAACGTCAGATGCCTGCAGTGGTTCATGTTAACTGACTCTTACCCAGTCACTTCAACGTTCGTTAATGTTTGCTATCGTTCGTTAATTGCAAGTGCTGCAGTCTTTTTTGCGAACACCAAAACATGATTATGGATCACGCTTATTGGGGAAAGATTTTGGATTAATTTTAACCGTGTGGGGTTCCTTGGGGTTCATATAAATCTAGATTTAGGTGAACGCCAAGCAACACCACGCAGTTAAATAATGCGATGGTGTACTTGCATTTCGTCCGCATGTGAATCCGGCTGCCTTAGCCGGGAATCTAAACCCTGTCCCCGAGGTTAGCAGTCTTCTAATCTGTGTAGCAAGTTTGCCTTCTGATCTTCGCTAGTGTAAGTTAGTACGTCACGCTGACTGGTGTTGGTTCCAGTCATTGGGCGTACTGGGAATAAAGGAATCATGATAGAATTTCGCATGCAATAAACGCGATGTCCAGTTTGTGTGGATCGTCAAGTCTGCTTGATATCCATGTTTCGGAAACAATCCCTTAACACATTCAGTTGTATTTCTATCTCGTAATGTTACGCCAGTGACTTCTCGCTTCGCAACCCGTCATGCGGTTCTTAACTTTCTCGTTATCCTGCACGTTCCCTCTCGGTAGGCTACTTACCGTCCATGCAAATAACAATGGCTCCCTGTGTGTGGAAGTTGTGTTCCTCCTGTGTTATCTTTCTTAAATGTCACCCCTCGTATTCGCGGAACACCGTTTGTTACCCGAGAGATAAGTTGTTGACAGCAGTGTTCTCTGTTTCGCTAAACTGGCACCGCTATCTCCACGTAGTGCTCTCTGCACCGTAGTCTTCCCAAATTAGTACTCGCCGACGGCCTTCCTCGGCTAATACCTCGACCGCATTTGTACCTACGCCGCGTCGAACAAACACAAACGCGATCACGACTCCTTATTACGTATCACGTACAAACGTCTAATACACATAGACCCAGCGTCTCAATGTAATGCAACGTCTAATACACATAGACTCAGCGTCTCGCTGTAATGCACCGTGTAATCGCGCGGCCCCGGGGATGTAACACCCAGGGAGCGTCGGCACAGTCACCGATATAGGCGGCGCTGCGGAGGCTGCCGATGTTTGCTCGCGAATCACGGCGTCTGATTTGCGGCTCGCTAATTAACGGCGCGACAATCCTCGCAGGCTAATTGCCCGTTAGCGCAAAAGCCTAATGGTGGAGGCAAAATTGGTCTCCGCACTGCGTACGTGCTCCCTTGGCCAATGCGCCTTGGCGAAGATTGCCTCGCACACACGCTGCCTGCCCCCTTAATCGGTAACGCAAACCCCGAACGTACAGATGGGACGACGAATGCTGCGACCATGGGGTGGCTTGTTCCGAAAGCTCGTTTACACGACTTTAAAAAGCGTCGTCCGCCTTATAGATCATGCGAGTGCGTGTGGGCCGGGAGATACGTTGTAAGAAGGCCGGTTGAGTTTTGGTTGAAACGTAACTCAGGTTTATCTGTCAGAGGTGCAGTTCTGGAGGAGGATTCACAAGCTACTGCAGACCTACGCGTCTGAAAGATAAACCTGAGTTCTGCCGGGGCTTTTGTGATAAGTTCAGTCACATTTGATGTGAGGCGAGGCAACCTAGGATAAGGTGGTAGGAGAGTGAAACGCACGTAAGGCTGAACTCAGTGATAACCGGTTTCAGTGCACGGTTAACCAGATTATTGCTCTGTTGCCGTTCTATGCCTTTTTATACGTATACTGCAATGATATCTCGTGGAGCGGCTTGTCGCTCGGAACTCCTTCACGTATATCTGGTCAGCTTCATAATCATCTCAGTTTCAGGCGCGTTTGTGGCCGCACTCAGTCATTGAATAATTTCCCGAGATATGCCTCACTAAATCATCCTGAAAATTTTTTGACCATTTGCAGCTTCGTGGGTTCTCGTCACACTACGTTATATTGTCTTCCTTATACGCCTTCCAGTGTTTTCTTCTCCCTTCCATAGGACTATTTTGTTTCTTTCATTCACTGTGAAGTGGCGCTTATGCCCTATTGTTATCTTTCTATAACCCTCGCTATTCAATGCTCCTCTGGCGCCTGTAGCGTATATGAACAGACAGACAGTTTTATTTAAAAGTCTAGCGATGACAAATCGGAGAAGGCTCAAACCCGACCTAGGCGCCGGCCGCCACCCATCGGGCTCGGGAGGCGTCCTCGGCTTGCTGGACGTCCCAGGATTGTTCATCTAATGCGGAGCTGAGCTGAGCCGCCTCCCAGCGTTCCTTGCGGTTCGAGACTTGCCTCCTTTACGGTTCTGCTTATTGCGTCGTTGAGACTCGAGCACTGCCCCCATAACATGTTATCCGAGGCCGCCCGGGAATTACATGCCTCACATTTATCTTGTCATGTTAAATTCATTCACTTTATTATAACTCAAGGGTACATTGAAGTCGATACAGGAAAATATACAGACGAAGGTCCCACACTCGAATACTGCAGCTGTATTAAATTTAGTCTTGAAATAAAAAAAGAGAACTCAGAAGCACGTTCTAACTCTTAGAAAGATCAAGGTTTCATGGTTGACTCACGCTTTTCTGTGGAAATACATACCGTGAACATTGTGGTTTCAAATTAATGTACACCGAGCCCGTTTAGAAACAGTTTGGACGATTATGGTATGAAATTTGTTATATGCGGAAATGGTCGTATTTTACATGCTTACTAGTGCTCTAGGCGATTGCAAAGTGAGAAGGTTACTGAGACGCTGGTTTTACAGGGTAGTAAGCCTTTACCGAAAATCGAGATTTACATAGGTTATATTCCACTGAATCTCTCTGACAGCCGTAGGTCCCGGCAGCGGCTGCTGCGTGTCAATGGAGGCGCACGCTGAGGCGAAACGTTTGATTGTGTGTGTGTGTGTGTGTGTGTGTGTGTGTGTGTGTGTGTGTGTGTGTGTGTGTGTGTGTGTGTGTGTGTGTGTGTGTGTGTGTGCGACGCCACTCGCAGACTGTCACACTCGGATACTCGGTTGGTCACAGTTCCACAGTTATTACAAACCCCGTAAGGAAGCGAGCATGTCTGCTAGCTTGGCTTGTGGCAGGGTTACGTTGTCACAGCAAGCATAGATCATGTTCTTGGGCTATCGTGACACTTTGCGCTTAAAAGTTATATTTGGTAAATACCGCGGTATGTTCTGTCGATGAATTGTCATATTGGAAGGTTGCGCACAAAAGTTATGTCTAGTAAGCTACATCTGCATGCAAGGAAACTTGAAAGGCGATGAGAAATACTATAGGAGTCTAAGGGATTGCTAAAGTTAATTTACTTAGGCCAAAGTACGAGAAAGCACCGAAATTGTCATTTGATACCTTTCTCGAGGAATAGGCACCCGCTCCCACCGTAATATCTTTAGCGTCAAGACTGTGGTAATTATCCGCTTACTCACACATCCTAGCCCATGGCATTGTCCAGAAGAATAAGGTAGGGAAGCAAAAAAGTGCTTTCACGCCCTGAATTAAATGCTGCATAGTTTAGAGACTGAAGTTTACAACAAGCATTAACTATAACATTCAAAGTTCTCTACATTATTAATAGACCTTCACCGTCTTCCCAAATACTCAGACAACAATAGCGAGAATAGTTCCTTCGGGACGACGGGGTGAAAAACTTTTTCCGGCGGAGAGGAAATTGAACCCAGCGATCATTAATGACAGAAGCCTGCACGAAACGTCCTGATCACTTATACGGGTTCGGCAATGCCGCCGTGCTCACGAAAAGGGGGCTCCCACCGTCCGGTGGCGGTTTGAATCAATATAGTGAACGGAGGCAGACAAATGACCGCTGCTCGTTTACCAGAGGCGCCGACAAATTAGTGGGCGCATTAGGCCTGAATAGCGAGCGGCCGCAGCAGACGACGCAAGCGAAATGAAGCAGACGCGCCGCTAGACGGAAGCGCGATATTGTCGTCCGGCTTTTGCGAGCCAAAATGACGCGGAAGAATCCCTAGCAATACCGGTAACGTCGCCCACTGAGGACCGTAATGGAAGCCTGCGAAAGCGTGCTGTGGACTACGCTGTGAATTGTGCCCAGGCGAGTGTGGAAAGAGCGTCGGGAAAATATTTGCCCGAGGACGCCGTGTCTGGCGCTGCTGTGGCTTCCCGTGTGCTTCATGGCTTCTCTCTTTACGCTGGATTAACAATAAAACAAAATGGGGGAGCACTCCTCCACCACCGCTTTCCACGTGTCTGTAATGTGTGCCATGCAGGACGTTAATAACTGGCTTCGTCGCTCACGGCTAGGACAAAATCCTAGGGACAAAGTCTAGGGACAAGATGTGTTGGGGCTGTGAAGCTTCGCATGTTGTGAAGTTTCGCATTTAAGAGTGAACGCTATAGCGTCATTCGGCCCCGTTCGCATGGCCTCCTTGTAACAGAGTTATGTTTTCTCGTACATTTAATTTACAGTCCTGGCTATGTGTGTAAGTGTTAACTCATGCTTCAGGATCTTTTTCACGTACTTTGAACAAAAAAGAGAATTCTGTCTGCGAACACACCTGTGCCATTTGTTCCCTGTCTTGAAAGTATCGACTCGACCCTTACGAAAATGGATTTCGAGTTTCTTCAGAACTCCTCATGAGTTCCTATAGAATCTAAAGGAACTCAATAGGAACTCGCCATCTATAGAATATTTTCCATAGGACCACTATAGAGACTCTAAAAATACCTGTCTATAGAAACACGTCATTTCACGCACAATAGAAAGCGTATTGACCTCATATGTACTGAATTTTCTAAAGTAAATTTTATAGAGCGTCTTTAAAACATTTAACGCTTTCTTTCTGTAGACTGGTTCATCATACGCGCTCTATAAGGGATGTATCTACTAAATTCTATAAGGTAACCTTTATAGAGTACCTTTAGAACTCTTAACGCTACCTGTCTATGGAATGCATTCCTATATGTCCTCTATAAGGGATCTATAGACAGCGTATTAATACATGTAACATTCTTATGAAAAAATTTTAATCAGGGACCTATTTACGCACATTGCAGGGCAAAAATATCTTCCATATTTTTCCCCATATGTTGTTCCATATGTTGTTGTCACAAACATTTTAATCTAATCCGACCAGCTAGCACCCTGCCGCCTCCCGCCACGCTTTTCTTCCCTTGGAATCCAATCTGTCGCTCTTAATGGCCATTGGTTACCTTCCCTTCGCACTAAATTTTCCTTCCCATATGCTAATTTCATGACCTTGACTTCGACTAGCATATGACTAAAATTTGCACATTCAAAAGCAAATTGAAGCGGTGGCACTGGCTGGGCATACATTTTCACGTACATATTTTCGGCGGTGCATGGCACGATACATCGAGGAATTGAAGCAGCAAGAGTGTGTGCCTGAGTGGCTTAGCCACATTGAACCTCTGACTGCTTTAAAAGAGCTGAATGAAAGCGCACGGGACGAATTCATCTCGTGTACGACAAAACAGTGATCGCTTCAAGTGAGACTCAATTTTTGTTCACCTTTGTGCTTAGTTTTGTAGTCAAGTAACCATTGTTTTACTGTGTCTGGTAATAAAGAAAAAAAGAAGCGGTGGCGCAGTGGTAGAGTATCGGCGTCCAGTGCGAGAGGTACCAAGTTCGAATCCCACTGCCGGACCCAGGACCATCGGTTTTCTTAAGGAAAGCATAGCGCCGGACCTCGCCTTCAGTTGCGTACAGTACCCTCTCGAGAGGACATCCCCCAACGTGGCGAGCAAGTGGCATAAGAAGGCCTCTTTTTTGAAAAATTATTGCGAAAGGTTTCTATTGCCATCCGAAACACCATGGAACACCTCTACAGAAATTTGTCTTTACAGTCTCAAAAAGAACTCAGGTATAAATTCTCTATTGAAATATGTCCTTTACGATCTTAAAAGGCACTACGATAGACATGCCCTGTAGGAAAATATCTATAAAGTTTCTATAAGAATGCAGTGGCCAAATAACTTTTCGGAACTCCATATAAAAATTCTATAGGGCGTCTAGATAAACGCCATAGCATTCTATCGAGCAAGTTCAAAAGGCTTTCTAAAAAACGCATTAAAAATTTTCGTAAGGGGATGCTTGAAAAAAATAGACGGCGGAATCAGCGCGAGTAAGTGTCCATATGAGAAATATAAAGGACGCACCTGCAGTTTCACAGGCATAAATACGTCTGTAGGAAAGTACCCAAGGCCACAGAAGACAATAACATGTAGTCGGTCCATCTGCCATGGAATCGGTATAACACGAAAGTGGAACTACGAAGCTGTGGAATGCATAAGCGGCAATCAGGCGTAATGCATTTGTTGCCAGTGTACGACAAAAGGAAAGGCACAGGAAGGTTCATCCCTTCGAGGTCGAACGGTGTTTTGGGAGGTGAAATTGGTTGGAGTAGTCCCACAGGTTTCACAGGTGGCGTCTTGCGCCGTTGACACTCGCGACAACCTTTCACATAGCGGTGCACGCTGTATAGTTCTCGTGGGCAGTAGTATACTGCTGGCGAACTCGGGCGAGTGTCTGCGAGTCGCCCAGGTGTCCTGACATGGGCTGATCGTTGTAACAAGAAAGCATGTCAAGACCAAGGAGGTTTGTCAAGACGCATGTCGGTAGGCACAAGGACAACAAAGGGTTTCACGTAAAGTGTATTACCTCACGTAAAATGTACTATAATCACTACAATAAAAGAATATACTACAATCACCTCCGGCTCCTGACGCCTACTTTTCCTTCAAGTCATGACGGTCCATGACCTGACGGCGATCTCGAACCACATCATTCAGTTAAGGGAATCCTGCGCCTAGAGTCTTATGCGGGGTTTTAGTGCCAATGCAGAGATTCATTTGTGGTTTCACATATAATTTTAAAGAGAATACTGCGCGCTTATCCAGCGCATTCAGTGCGGCATTACATATGGACATCACCTGCTCCCGGACTATGAAAAGTGTGGCAAACGTTCAGAGTCTCTGTCTTCCACTAGACTGCCTTTATGCAGAAGGACGAATAGGTTCGAATACGAGTTGGCAAGAAATACCTCAGGCATTTACGGACGCTTTTTAAAGACGACAGTCTTTCTTGGAATACTTGAACGCAGAAATTTTGGTCTGTCTGTTTCTGTCTGTCACACGATTCACCCACCCGGAAAAAGTTTAAGCACTTGCCCAAGGAGGATTAAAAAAAATTACAGCATATCCACGGAGTGAATGATGATGAGTGGGCGAAGCTCGGGATGTGCATCGTAGATCGTGCCGAGTTCCGGATTAATTTAGTTAACGCGCATGCTACGAATCCTCACGGTTCAACTATGCACAATGCACAAGTGAAATCTCCCACCGGCACTTCATTGCAAGTCAAGATCCAGTGTATATATATATATATATATATATGGGTTTTGCCGGTGAACGCTTCTCCAACGCGAGCAGTCGGTATTTCTCAATCAAGAAACTCGCTAGGAGACGCTGCCTGCGCCAACGATGTCTCTCGCGTTTGCCGGGGCAGTGTCGAGTTTGCCGGGGAGCGCGTGGCTCCCGGCGCTCGCGGCGAGGGCGAGCGCCAGGTGCCACGCGCTCGCCCTCGGCGCGTGCGTGCGCTCCAGCAGGCACGCGCCGGTGGCTACCTACTACTAACTACTGCTACTACTACATACATCGGGGACGCACGAAATGGCTGCTAATGGGGAATGAGAGACAGAAGACTTCGGCTTTTAGTTAACGCGCACGCTGCGAATTTTTTATTGTTCAACAACGCACAGGAGAAATCTCCCACCGGCACCACCTTGGAGGTCAAAGCGTAAGACTGGTTACGCACTACTACGACTACGACGAGGGACGAACGGGTGCCGCTTGAAGGAGCTTCGCCCCTAAAAATGCTGGAGTGGCAACGCCTGCTGAACCTTGCCGCAACGGGTGAAGCCGGCGTTTGCCTCTGGTTCAGCCCTAAAAGCTTGCCAAAGTGTCCAGAAACCAGTATCAATTCAAGCGTTCTTGATCTGCTAATATATTTTATAGAGTACTTGTAAGATAAAAGCGTGTTGTTTTGGATTAATAAACTACCACTGACCGAGCACCAATGCCACGATGTGGCACACATACTTTTGCGACGTTCAAGATTCAGCCAAAAACGCGGAGCAGAAACAGGCACATCGAGCATTTTCTGTGTAGCAAAGATGACCACATTAAAGGTGATAAGAATCGTGAGAAAAGCGCTTTTTCTTCTGTGCAACGTGGATATGTGGATGCTGTTAATCGATGCCTCTGGTAAGATGGCGGCCGCCGGCTTCACATTTAGGAAGAAATCTCCACTCCAGCATTTTTTTTTATCCTCCTTGCACTTGCCTAATGCCCAGCCATCTTGAACTGGTAGCTGCGTTCGTACTTGTGGACATTTTCGATCAAAAACCAAATATTACACATATATGAGGCGCAACATCAATACGTTTTTATTAGGTGGTGTGTTCCTTTACTAGAAAATACATAGATACGTAATTCCAAAGACCCTGGTGTTTGTTAGGCCGCGCTAAAAATGCGACGTTATGCACGAAAAAGTCCTTTGCCGACGATTTGGTGCTGCCACCTGGCAGTTGCCCAGGGATTCTACACAAGCTCATGTGTCCCGATGGCGCTGCCAGATGACGTCCGTATCTCGCGCAGCGTAGTACGGTCGGCAGAAGACTATTGTCTTTCGACAACATTTGCAGCGAAGCAGGCAGATACGCGGCCAGCTTTAGCGGCGAAGCTCCTTGTGTCGTGGGTCATTCCATCCTTTGATGTTGTCCCTGGTAGCCACCTCGCGCCTTCCGGGAGGCTCGCGCTCGCCCTCGGCGCGTGCCTCCCGGCGCGCGAGCTCTCTCTTCCATCTGCTGTCTTGTGAGAGAGAGAGAGAGCGAAAGGCGCGCGTTGACTATGGAAACGCTGTTTCTTCGATGAACGCTCTACCCGCACGCAAAGAAGGAGAACGCGCCCTCACCCGCGAGAGACAACGTTGACGCAGGCAGCGTCTTCTAGCGAGTTTCTTGATTGAAAAATACCGACTGCTCGCGCTGGAGAACCGTTCACCGGCCACCCATACATATATATATAGGCACTGGATCTTGCCTTGCAATGTAGTGCCGGTGGGAGATTTCACTTGTGCGTAGTTGAACCATGAGGATTCGTTGCGTGCGCGTTAACTAAATTAATCAGGAAGTCGACACGATCTACGATGAACCTCCGGATTTTCGCCCACTCATCATCATTCACTCCGTGGATATGCTGTGAATTTTTTTCATGCAGCGGTGATCTTGCCGTCCGTTGCACGGAGTCGGACGCATTTTTTATTTTTTTCCTTGCCCGTCTACTCAGGACGTTATGAAACTTATTAAACATAAGATCATCGATAGGGACACCACAGATGTCAGGGGTATCCCGGCACTGGATCTCGAAAAGGCCTTCGATTCCATTTCGCATAGGCACATCCTCGACTCCCTTTCGGACATGAGCCTTGGTTCCAGGTTTCACCGGTTCGTCAGTTCGTTCCTTCGGGGCAGGCGCGCGCTACTATCAGGGTGTACGAGGTGATGTCTGATCCCTTCGAGCTAGGGGCAAGGGGCACTCCTCAGGGGTCGGTCATGTCGCCGCTTCTTTTCAACGTAGCGATGCGCTGCCTCTCCGCCCGTCTCTCTGAGGTCGACGGCGTTATTCACGTTCTCTATGCCGACGACATCACGGTGTGGTGCGAGGGTGGCAGTGACGGGAGAGTGGAAGAATCCCTACAGGAGGCCTTGAACTGCATAGAGGAATTCTTGGCGGGCACGGGGCTCCGGTTTTCTTCGTCGAAGTCGCAACTCCTTTCGTATCGGCCGACCAGGAGGGGCCGCATCCCCAAGTGGCAGGTTCCTCTCAGCGAGGTCGACATCTACATTCGCACGGCCATCGGGCAGGTCATTCCTAGGGTGCAAGTCATCCGCGTACTCGGTATGCTGATTGAGGCAAACGGTTGCAACGGACAGACGATCGCCCGTATCGCCACCAAAATGCACAACGTGGTCAGGCTCATCTCCAGGGTCTCCAGCAGTCGCGGAGGGCTGGCGGAAGATAACCTCCTAAGGTTGTACAACGCCTTCCTAATGAGCCACATTACGTACGTGGCCGCTGCACATCGGTGGCACGGATATGAGAGAACGAAGCTTGAAGTCCTGATGCGCAAGAGCATTAAAAAGGTACTCGGCGTCCCTATGAGAACCAACACGGAGAAGCTCATGCAAATGGGAGTCCACAACACCCTCGACGAAGTGGTCGAGGCACAGCAGACGGCACAAGTCATCAGACTCTCTTCCTCGCCTGCGGGGAGGCGAATCCTGGAGGTGTTGGGCTGCAATCCCACTGCCGTCAGGGAAAGGCGATGCGCACTCGACAAGGGGACGCGGGAGGGCATCACGGTCTCACCGTTCCCCCGCAGTGTGCACCCGCAACACAATGTAGGCAGACGCAGGGCCAGGGCGGCCGCGCTTCTAGGGTCTGTTGACAAAGATCCGCAATCGGTCACGTTCGTCGACGCCGCCCAGTACAGTTCGTCGGACCGGTTCGTGGCGGTTGGTTTTGATCATAGTGGCAACCTCCTCAACGCTGCGTCGATGAGGGGCTCGTCCCCGGCACTGGCGGGAGAGGTCGCTGTGGCCCTCGCTCTCCTGGACGGAAGCAGGCCATATCTACACGGATTCCCGTGCGGCGGTCAGGGTCTTCGCTTCGAGTTCGGTCTCGAAGGAGGCGGCCGCCCTGCTTTGCGGCAGGAGCGCCTCCCCCCACGTCATCACATGGTTCCCGGCCCACATAGGGCCTCAGGTCTCCTCCGTCGTTCCCAATGCCAACGAGCTGGCCCATGCCCGCGCGCGCTAACTCACCCACCGCGCCGGGGAAATGCCGCTCACGGGCGCGGATGCGGGCGCGGGGCTCCACAAGGACTCGTTGCACACATTCAATGAAATCACCAAGCACCTTCAGCTCGGCAGGAGGGTCTATCCCCTGCCCTATGCCAAGCTCTCCAGACCTCAGTCTTCCACATTCCGAAGGTTGCAGGCCGGGTCGTGTCCCAGCCTAGCCAGTGTTAGCAGGTACGCGGACTCATTCAGGCGCGATTGTCCGGAGTGCGGAGATCCCTTCTGCACGTTAGAACACACGCTCTAGCGGTGCCCTTCGTTACAGGACGACGAACACGTCACCACTGAAGAAGAGTGGAAGAAGGCGCTTAAGAGCTCCGAACTCACCGCTCAGCTATGGGCCGTCCAGAGGGCCCACGACGCGGCGGTCAGGTACGGCCTGCCCGTCCCGACGTGGGAGCGGCCCGCGGCGGCTCCGCCCCTGTAAGGGGCTTTCAGAGTCGCTCCTCAGAACCACATTAAAGGGACTGTCTACCGTCCTTCATCGCTCTCCCGTTTTTTGGCTCAACAGAAAGCGTACCTTTCGAAGTGTCCCAGCGTGCAGTGGTTTCTCCAGAATCTCAATAGAAATTATTAAAACACATTTTTTTTTTCATCCACGAAGTCGCTCCCTTCCTAGTGTAGGCATGCCAGCAACACTGGGTACCGCACATGATGCGTCGTCGTCTCCCTGGAAACCCTTTCGGGCGCGGGAGGCATCTCAACGCGAACAGGCTTCAAGGTCGACATTCCAGAGGCGACGACGAGGAGGAGAGGCGAGGGAAGGTCGGCGCGCGGGGGTGCGTCTCGGACATGCAGCGCCGCATGCATGACAAGCGCAGTACTACACGTCGTTACAGGCAGACGAATTCGAAGGCAGCGCCACATGCGCCACCCCGAAAGCAGCGAAAAAAAGAACAAATTGCTCTTCCACGCTATAACAAGGTGTCTCACAGGGTGAAGTACGCATGTAAGACATACATAATAGTTTTTCAGCAGAGTATGCATGCCTGCGTGGGCTGGTTCTCGTACACTTGGAAAATGACGAACACGCTGTTGGGTGTCGCTAGCGGCGTTTTTTGCACCACTTTCAGAGCGAAATTAAAAACATAATTCTTTTTTTGTGGGGTGAAAGCGTGCCCGTTCCCGTAAATGTGACGCACGATCTGCCCAATTCTACCACAATCTTAAAAAATTTTCTGAGCGGTAGACAGTCCCTTTAAATTTCGATGTCTGTCGTTATTACGAAAGACCGTGGCGGGCGGAACGGCCGCACGGTTCCGCTTTCCGCGCACCGTTTGACCAGCGCCGACTGACGAAACCGCAGGCTTATTTTCGTGAGTCGGCGTGCCAGCATGTTCAGACCTTGATGGCAGGGTGCCGTGTTTACTCGGATGCAATCCTGAGTAACCGATCGCATCCTCGGGTGTAATCCCGAGGATGCAATCAGTAACCGCTTCAAGAAACCCATCCTCATCCTCGGAGTCCAGAACAGGGGAAATTACGGGCGCCACAGAGAGCGCGTCAGCGTCTTCGTGTTGGCGCCGCGACCTGTCTGCAATCGTGATGTCAAATTCCTGCGAGCGCTAGCTCTTACTGAGCTCTCCGCATGCGCTGCCGTAGCCCTGTAAGAGCCATCCGTTTCTCCGTGGTCCAGACGAAAGGCGCTTCACCTCGGGGGATTCACGTGACTGGTTCGGCTGTCCTGAAGGAGTTGAGAATGAGTCGACGATAATATGCTCACAAGCCAAGGTAACGTCGTACTGCTTTTTTTCTGGTGGAGCAGGAAAGGCGGCAACGGCTGCAGTTTTCTGTGGGTCGGGACGAGTTCCCTCTACGCTCACGACGTGTGCGAGAAATTTCGGCTCTTAGTAGATAAAGTGGAATAGTAACCGTGAAACTGCACGAAAGTTTCCACACGTATCGCTATGTCGCCAAAATACATCCTTAAATCGCCAAAAAAATCGGCAGATCCTACGTGCAGTGGGAATCAAGGAAATGCGAAGCACGCATCAGGAACGTAAAATGTATTTGCATTGTTGTCTCGCTATACCGAGTTTAGTACATATGAAGTTAACGAAACGGCCGAAGAGCATCAAGACTGCGCATTGTAAACCATACCGCTCACACACGCACGTCATGATTCCGATGTTATGGCCTGTCATTTACGTTCGTCATGCAGTCGTCTTAATTGTGCCGTAGCAATTTTGGTATACAGCCCATTAACGAAGCGCTTGGCATGTAAATCATACCGCTCATGACATGCATGTCACGATTTTCACGTTATGACCTGTCATTTATGATCGTCATGCAGTCTTGTTGTGCCATAGCGGTATTCTTACACATCCCATTAATGAAACGGCCAGGAGAGCACCAAGTCCGTGGCATGTAAATCATGTCGCTCATGACATGCACGTCGTGATTTTTATGTTATCACCTGTAATTTAACTTCGTGATGCAGTCATGTTGTGGCATGCTAATTGTGTACATCCCGTTAACCGAACGCGTGGTATGTAAATCATGTCGCTCATGACGTGCATTCCATGATTTTCATGTTGTGACCTGTCATTTATGTTCGTCATGCAGTCGTGTTGTGGCATACCAATTTTCGTACACAACCCATTAACGAAACAGCCAGGAGAGCACCAAGACCATGACGTGTAAATCATGTCACACATGACATGAATGCCATGATTTTCATGTTATGACCTGTCATTTATGTTCGTCAAGCAGTTATGTTGTGGTATGCCAAGTTTCGTGTACATCCCATTAAAGAAGCGCGTGGCATGTAAATCATGTCGCTCATGACATGGACGTCACGATTTTCATGTTATGACCTGTCATTTATGTTCGTCATGCAGTCATGTTTTGGCATACCAGTTTTCGTATACGTCCCATTAATGAAACGGCAAGAGAGCACCAAGACCGTAGGATTTAAATCATGTCGCTCATCACATGCGCGTCATGATTTTCATGTTATGTCCTGTCATTTATGTTCGTCATGCAGTCATGTTGTGGTATGCCAATTTTCTTGTGCATCCCGTTAACGAAACGCGTGGCATGTAAATCATGTCGCTCATGACATTCATGTCACGATTTTCATGTTATGACTTGTTATTTATGTTCATGATGCAGTCATGTTGTGGTATACCAATTTTCGTATACATCCCATGAACGAAACGGCCATGAGAGCACCAAGACCGTGCCATGTAAATCATACCGCTCCTGACACGCATGTCATGATTTTCATGTTATATCCTGTCATTTATGTTCTTCATGCAGTCATATTGTCGTATGCCAATTTTCGTATGCATCCCTTTAACGAAGCGCGTGACATGTAAATCATGTCGCTCATGACATTCATGTCAGGATTTTCATGTTATGACTTGTTATTTATGTTCGTGTGGCAGTCATGTTGTGTCATACCAATTTTCGTATACATCCCATTAACGAAACGGCCAGGAGAGCACCAAGACAGTGGCATGTCAATCATGCCGCTCATGACATGCATGTCGTGATTTTCGTGTTATGACCTGCAATTTATGTTCTTCAGGCAGTCATGTTGTGCCCTACCAATTTTCGCAAACGTCCCATTAGCGAAACGGCCAGGAGAGCACCAAGACCGTGGCATGTAAATCATGCCGCTCATGACATGCATGTCGTGATTTTCGTGTTATGACCTGCAATTTATGTTCTTCAGGCAGTCATGTTGTGCCCTACCAATTTTCGCAAACGTCCCATTAGCGAAACGGCCAGGAGAGCACCAAGACCGTGGCATGTAAATCATGCCGCTCATGACATGCGTGTCATGATTTTCATGTTATGACCTGTCATCTATGTTCTCCATGCAGTCATGTTGTGGGATACCAATTTTCGTAAACATCCCATTAGCGAAACGGCCAGGAGAGCACAAAATCGTAGGCGGCTAGATAGATAGATAGATAGATAGATAGATAGATAGATAGATAGATAGATAGATAGATAGATACGCTCAAACTCGACGAAGTTCGCTAAGAAATGCTTTGCATTTAATAAACGTCAGTAAAACTTTACATAAATCGCCAAAAGAAAAGAAACGACGGTAAAGCTTTACATATATGCAGCCATGGAGGCTCAAGAAATACTTTGTTTCCAACTCGTAGTCGCACCTATTCGGCCTTCTGAATAACGGAGTGGAAGATCAACGCAGAGTTATTGAACATTCGCCGCGTCTTTCATAGTCCGGGAGCAGGTGATGTCCATATGTAATGCCGCACTGAATGCGCTGGATAAGCGCGCAGTATCCTCTTTAAAATTATATGTGAAACCACAAATGAATCTCTGCATTGGCACTAAAACCCCGCATAAGACTCTAGGCGCAGGATTCCCTTAACTGAATGATGTGGTTCGAGATCGCCGTCAGGTCATGGACCGTCATGACCTGCAGGAAAAGTAGGCGACAGGAGACGGAGGTGATTGTAGTACATTTTACGGGACCATCGTAGCTTATCTTTGGTGGTAGCGGTGGTGGTAAAAAAAATCCACGCATATCCACGGAGTGAATGATGATGAGTGGGCGAAGCTCCGGAGGTTCATCGGTAAAAACCGTGAATTCTTCCGTGAATCTTGCCCAGTACATCATCAAAGGCATGACAAACACTGTGTGTCGCCATCTAGCGCTCTCCTATCACACTAGAGCACGCGGCGAGCGCCTCCGCGCCATCTATTGATCAATTCACGTACTAGCTAAGCAGCACCGCAGCGCTCGGACGGACGGACGACGACAGACAGACAGACAGACAGACAGACGGACGGACGGACGGAAGGACTGATGGACGCACAGACGGACGGACAGACAGACGGGGAGACAGACGGACAGACAGACAGACAGACAGACAGACAGACAGACAGACTCCCATGCTACGCGTTCCCATACATCTGAATGAAGCGAGCACCGCGGCGCCATCACGTCATCTAGTGAGCACTTCATAAATCTACAGGTGGCTACATACTATGTACGGAGGAGGGAACGACCCACACCCTAAGGAGCTTCGCCCCTAAAACATTTACTGCCGATGTTTCAGTGCAGGGCGGAGCCCCCTACATGCACGTGGGTGCTTTCGCGCTGAGCAGACACCCTTACCAAGCAAAGGAAAGGCCTTGAAGCGCAATCCTCCTCATCGCACAGGAGATGACCTTGCGCTAATCGAAGACAGAAGTGCTGTTCATGATGGTCTCCCGGTAAGACACCGCCGCAGCCCATGATGGGGAAAGGTGGTGCACGTGATGAGGATATGTAGAAAATCCCCTCGTTTACATGAAGAAAGAAATTGGTCTGGGTATTGGGCGTTTAGTTGTGTGGGGTATGGGGCGGTCCGAGTTTGTAGCTGTCGCCAATGTGCGGCCTGCGTTACGGTTAGGGATGAGGCTGGGGCTGTGTATACTCTCAATTGGTCCCTTTAGTACGCAAGAATATCACGGAAGGAGAGCAGGCTGTGAAGGGCGCTCGATTTCTCCTGTCCGGAACGGGACCTCGGGCTAGGGAATGAGCCTGTGGTGGCGTATCGTTGAGCGCTCCGTGGCTTGTTTGAAATAGTGCGTATTCCCTATGGTGCGACATCCTTGAAGCGCCAGCGTCGCGAGCGACAAACTTACGCGTTTCGGCATCTCCATCTCGGAGTAGGAATAACTCGTAAATGTCGAAAAATTCAGACCCACACTTTTCCGCATTTGGGACTGTGGCACGCAATGTGGCCAACACGATATGCCGGTCAAGGTCCCTCCTGGTCAGGGAGTGGGTGGGGGTCCGTCTTTCTTCCCCATATAATTTGCTACTGAAAGTAAACTCACTCCGGGTACTAAGAATAATAACCTCAATAATTAGGCAGCCTTTCGGGGGAGAAGTCCCTCTGGGTCTCTACGCAGAAGGGAACTGTCAAGGATGACAAGTGAGAAAAGAACAGAAAGAAAAGTTTCTCAAAGCGAACAAGGAGAACAAATATAAAAGGAGGAGGAGGTCAGATGCACGTCAAAAGCTGTTGCGATGTCCGTAAAGTCGAAAGGTGCAGAATATTCAATGTCAGTGGCTACAGGGAATGCTGAAACGAAGAAAAATGTCTGTACTAAGAGGCACGCGGCCTAATATTATGTTCTGGTAAAGGCAATCGATGGTGCTAGAAGCAGAGGTCACAGGGAAAGAAACGTTATGGAATCCGATTAGCAGGCGGAACCTTCAGGCGAATGCTTGTAGCACACGTGTTGCTGTTGACGCATTATTGCTGTGAGTGGTTTGAAGCTCGGTGTGTCAAGGATCCTCCGCACGACGTGTTTCTCAGGAATGTGCCAGGAGTCACAAGAGTGTGTGATCCATATCCCTTGTGGAGCTTCCCCAATACTCGAATGATAAATGGGATGGAACACTAATCGAGAGAAGCCGCAGAGAAAAGCGGCACAAGAAGGGCAGATGCCGGTACACTGAAAGCAACGGGTTTCGATGTTGAGAAGAATGCCAAGAACAAGGGATTGAAGGAATGGAATATTCCGAACACCGGAACGGACTTAATTGCAGCTGAAGTGAGACGGCGGAAAGAAGATGACAGAACTTTGCGAACGTGTTTAGAAGTTCAAGGAAAATGGGTGTAGTGTAGGAAGAGTCGGGCTGTGCGTAAGTTCGAGAAAGTTGGAGGAACATTATACCGAATAGTCAAGGACCACGGTAGTAAGGACAAACTTTGTCCATCCTGTGTCCATTTTGCTGACTGAGGCACAACGCTGCAGGCGCAAACGTATATTAGTGACAGAGACCTTCTGGGTCTCCGAATCCACGACTCCGGTGACTGCTACTGTAGGCACGGCCTAAGTGACCCTTCTGAGGCTGCGACTTGGAGACCCAAAAGGGTCACTTAGATCAGGCCGACCCTACAGAAGCAATCACACGAGTTATGTACTAGGGACTCACCCTTCCCGCTCCCTTGCTTGTCCTTTTTACGACTTTCATCTGTCACGTGTTCCCTAGGTTCCATGGAAGGAAAAACTGCCGAAAAGTCGTTGCTCAGTGCTCTCTCAATGCTCTCGAAACCCGAAACAGTGGTTGCCCAGTGCTCCCTCCGATGCATGAGGTTTTACCATTGAGCTCCCTCAATGGTGGAGCTCACGCACAGCGTTTTATCGCCCTCGGGGAAGAATTAAGAGATGCGAAGAGCTGAAGGTGCGTGTGTGGGGGCAGGGAAGTGGCAAACAAGTATCACGCAAAGGCATCACAGATCTTCGGATGAACGGGTTGGAAGTTCACGGCGCATTCTTGTCTTTAGCAGCGATACCTCTAACATTCCCACGTCAAAAGAAAAGTTGCAGAGTGGCCCTAAGGCGGCATTGACCCTGACGCCCGATAGGAGTCGTAAATCCGCGACCGCCGAGCTATACTTAACGCAACCAGTGTTCTCACCAACAACCGCGGCGCCCCCTTCGTCGCACACACAAGTGCTTTTGCTTCGCCTGTTGCACAGAACTTGTTGCTGGTCGAGTTGGTTCAAATTATTGAAACGCATTTTAGCGCGGTGGGAAAAAACAAAAAGAAAGAGAAACTGAATAAAGTTCGAGTGAAACGTCTAGCGGCCGACCTTTTCCTTATTCTTTCTTTCTTTCTTTCTTTCTTTCTTTCTTTCTTTCTTTCTTTCTTTCTTTCTTTCTTTCTTTCTTTCTTTCTTTCTTTCCTTCTTTCTTTCTTTTTTTCTTTCTAAGTGTGTTTTTCCGCATCGCGCTAAGATGTGTTTCCATGGTTCGTCTTTTACGTTGTATTGCACAGCAATAGCCGCGTAAAATGACCTACGTCGCACTGCATCACTTGTTTCGCGCCAAATTGCTGCGCGGCTGATCGGTTCAGCAGCTCTGCCTCTTCCATCGCCAAGCCGGAGAATCAGTCCCTGAGTGACTTCGCCGAAACAGTCGCTTTTCGACCAAAGCAACCAGTCTGAATGCCTCCTATACACGAGTACGCAGGTCAGAACCGGAGCATTGTCCATTGCACACCTGCCCATAGCTCCGCCACATTGAACGCCCCGCAAAATGTCTGACAGAAAAGTCACAGGTGCAGCAACTTGTCTTCAGCCGTTATCCTCCGGACGCAGTGGTGCCAGCTTCTAAGGGTGCCTCAGCGCGAGAGAGCGTGAGGCGACTCGGTAAAGCCTTGTAATATGATCATATCATAAGAATAAATGTTAAAGTGGCCGCGAAAACAATGTGTAGCTACCTGGTTCTAATTCTCACTGCTTCATATAAGCAATTGACTCGTTAATTCCGAAATATTTCGGCGGAATATGCAGCGTACGACCGTTTGAAGACCTAGGGTTCTGGCGCTCCCGGAACGGCCATGCGGCACCATAGGCTCGCATGCGCACTGTTCAGTGACGTCATCCTTCAGACATATGACAACGTAAACATATCGTTAACTTTCGTTTGTTTTAAAATAGTAGATTGATATAACAGTTGGAAAGGAGAAAATAGTTGGACTCCGTGTAGCGCCGCACACGGGAGCAACGATGGAGCACGGTTTGTTCTCCCATGGCTATATACGAGAGCGCGCCAATCTTGGAGGCCATAGTTGTGACCGAGATGACGTCAGCCGCAGAGCTGAAGGGAACGCGTACTCGGAAATCAAAAGCGGGTTTTCTTTACTGTAAATTAACGGAGACGATGCAAAAAACAATATGTATTAAGATTGGAGGGCCAGTATTTTGAATACACGCGTCGCAAAATATTTTCAGACAATTTTTTCACAGCACCGCTAATTTATGCTGCGTCAGTACAATCACGGAAGCCGCATTTTAAGGGAGGAGAAATGAATACCCGTGTGCTGAAATTTAAGTGCACGCTGAAGAACCTCACGGCGTGGAAATTGAAAACCGGAGCTCCCCACTACGAGCTCCCTTAGTTACTGTCACACCGAGCCTGCATGAGAAAAGCGCTGTTGTGTATTGACACGTACGGTTGTTTTGGTTTGTTGAAATGGAAAGCCGTTACCACTTTCTGTTACGCGCAACGCAGGCCGCGTTTATCTTTCATGTCGCTTCGGGAACCGTGTTGTCCGTTCTTGAAACTTTGCATGCCTGACGCGCACATTTGAGTGTCTTCTAGAATCTCAGAGATAATGTGAGGACGCGTTATTATGTGTGCATAAAAGCCGGCGCATTTCGCCGCTTGCCAGTCTTTCCGTCGACCGACCACTGTCCACGCCGCTATTGCTGTGTATTTTGATTGGCTTTGTTTTGCTGGGCACAAGTTCGCCCAATAAACAGTTCGCCCGACATCGTCTTGACTTCTGCTGCTTCGAAATCGTCAAGACCACGTGACAGTATGCACGTCTTCGTAGATTTTGCGTAGTCTTCATAACATTCCAAATTTGTATTTTATTTTGATGACTCGCTTAGCTATATGCCCCAATTTTGAACGCGGCGCTGTTTCTGAGCTCGCCATGTCCGCTGTCGCCGGTGCCCTCAACGACAGCTGTCACGCAGAAAGAGAAAAGAGCGGAGTAAAGTTGTGACCGTGGTGCCGTAGGTCCTTCTCCGGGATTCCAGCTCCCCGCTCGGCGTCCTAAACGCACCGTCCGAGACGGTATGGGCGAGTTGGGATGGAGCTGGCTGCCGCTGGTATGGCGGCGATAGGCTCGCGGGCAAACGTGTAGCAATTGAAGAGGAGGCTCAGAGACTTCAGTTTAAAAAGGGAATGAAAACTTGTATTTACAGTATAGTATACAAAAAGGGAATACAGGGAGTTGACTGGTACATAAAAAAATAAAGTTGAAGCTGAACTATACGTAGGGCGACCCTACTCCGGCGTAGCCGGCAGTGCGTAGCACTTTTTCCACCCGTTCAGCCTCCCGTTCAGCCTGCCCCGTCCCATGGCGGAGCCATCTTTATTACCACAACCGCTCCGCCTTAACGTCTCAGCCGGCGAATCATCTTCACTTCGCTCTGGCATTGGGCAGCGATTCCACCTTTTGTCCCGCCTCCTCAATTGGGGCGGTCCAATTGGTGAAATCACCATCCAGTCTGTTGACGGTGAGAGGGGTATGTTTGTACAATAATAAAAAAACACATACATCAGCACTAAACAACACATACATAAAAGTAAGCAATGCCACCCAAGGTCGAAGGGCGATGGCAAAGATATGGCGCACGTGAAACGCGTTACTTGCGCACGTGTCGCGTCTGCTCGGGCGCTGCTACCGGAAACGAGCAGGCGCCCAAAAGATTCGCCCGAAAGAGTTATTATTTGAAGAAAACCTTCCCATGGGGAAGTTGGACCGTCCGCGCGCCTGCTTCTGGTTATCTCCAACAAGCCGAGCCGTACTGGCTCTTACTCAGACCCGTTTAATCGGCACCCCGCTATGCTTAGACGCATGCTACCCCACGGCGAGCGAGGAAGGAACGCTTGAACCAAAGCCATCCCGCGGCACGCGCGGGCCACAGCCCAGTGACCAAAAACAGGCATTTCCGACGGCGAACAACTAACGGTTCGCGAGTCTCCAGGGCCGTCACCACCGGCATGTTGCATGCCGACGCCACATTCAACGTATCCGCCCCAGGTCGTCGTAATGACGCCCGAGGTGCGGTTTGCTGCGTGCTCGCGCACAATGGGGCCCACCTGCGTCACCGCCGCGACCACTGTCCAAGCATCCCTACTCACAGCCCCGGAGCGGGGTGCCCGTGTCCCCAGAAGACGCGGAAGACACATATGAAGAAAGCAAAGAAAATGAATAACAGATACGGCCGGGGAATGACAAACGAAAAGCCAATGCCGCGAAACGCGCCCCATTGACCGACGTCGCCCGTCGCCGAGTGAAATTTTAAAGAAAAGGAAACGCGCCCTGCTGGCGGCAGGCTTACAAGCGGCCTCTCTTGCCCTTTGACCCACTGCTCACACCCTTGCCCACGACCTGGGTACACTACGCATACTCCTGCCCCCAGCGCACTGTTATACAATTGTTATTATTCGAAGGGCAATATAGAAAGAAAGAACTGAAAGTTTCGGTTTGCGCAGAAGGGAAAAGCGGGACAGCGTTTCACTCTGCCCACTAGCCACACTTTTGCCCCAACCCACTGCTACATGATAATGATAGCGATAATCATAGCTCTGCATTATAGTGATAGTGAACGCGTCGCAGACTTTAGTTTTCTTTAGTTCACCGAGTTTACTTTTCTTTAATCTACTCCTCGGCGGAAGTCCTTACCTTCCTCGTTCCCAGGTACACTCGCGTTTTGCTTGTGTCCTATCGTTAGTGAAGGATGGCCGGCACGCCTTTCGTTGACCCCCCCCCCCCCCCCCCCCCCGGGAGAAACTTCTGCTTTGAAACTGCTTCTTCTCTATTCCGCCCGAAGAGGTATTGACAAATTTCTTGGCCCAGAACTTTGGATGCGCTGCAATGACAAAGAAGAATTGCCACATCCTCTGGCGCAGGATCTAGCCAAACGAGCACATGCGGTGGTAGGGGTCTCGAACTGGCGCAACTGCTGGCTCCCAACCCTTACCGGTCCTGGAGCGGGAAAGATTTCCGTTTTCACCGGAAACCCGAAAATGAGCGGGGCAGCAACTACACAAAAGAGGACGGCAAAATAAACGATAATAACCGGGCCTCACGGGCCCTTGTATGTGTGGAAAGAAGGATGGAAACAGAAGCAAAATTCCGAATGTCGGGATCGAACAGACGGTTTGGATTTCGTCTGCTACACGGTCGTCTGGAAGCGGGGCGGAGATCTTTCACGGAGAAGGAAAAAAAAATATCGTTGAAGAGTGAACTGAATGTCGGTACAGAGAGACAAAGAAGACGGAATCAAAAAACAAAAATCTAGAAGCGAGAAAAATTGTAGCACTAGAGCGGAGAGCAAGGAAGGTATACGAGGTGTGGGCGCCCAGCAAAAATCGCGAAAAAAAATTGAAGTACCCCGGCATCGGATCGATCCTTACGGCCCTCGTTCCGGGCTGCGTTCCTTTTCGGCGTCTTCCAAATTGCTTTGACCGCTGAAGGAAGTAACAAAGAAACGGATGAGGAGTTGTTTGTTTTCTCTTTCTGTTTTCTACGCTCTTCTAGCAAAATGTATTTCGCCGCCTTTGCCGCGTCGTTTCCAAGGGAATGACGAATCCATTGCTATCCTATACCAACCTCGGGAAGCCCTTGGCCAATCGAACGGTGAGACCAGAAGTCGCCAATGTTGGCCGTGTTCTTTCGCTAGCGGCTGCTTATTTGGTTCCTTCTTTTGACCACCGCGCCCTTTCTCAATCTTTTTTTTTTGCTCGTCGGAAGTTTTCTGGCAGTAGCACATTCAGTGTTACGGCGTTCAGAAGTGAATAGAAATGTCCGGAGCCGCCTCGGCTGCGCTTCCTTCAAACGCGAGATATACGTATCGACTTTCACGCGTCTGCGGTTTCTAGTCCACCCTGCGACCGTGCGTAATAAAGAATGTACTCTGAACTATGTATCGCTGTACTTTCCAAGAACCCCGAGCGAGGCATATTGCGCCTTCCGGAAACTGGCGACAGAGTTCCGGGATTGGTATACTTCTTTATTTTCGCAGTCCAAAGCTGCCGAAACGGTCGTATTTTACGACGGGAAATTGCGTTCCCACTGTTTCGTGCCCTTACAGTTTTCCACGCACGTTTCCCGTAAACAGCAGGTTCCGCTGAATTCGATGTATGCTGCTGCCCGCCTGCACTGTATATATGGACCCGTTTATGTCAGCTGAGGAAATAAAACTGGGAACTAACTTGTTCTCACGTGCCGCTCCAAACATGTTCATTTTCTTTTTCCGAATTTTCCAACCAACGCAGGGTCAGCGGTTTCGTCTGTATATAAACATTTTCAAACTTTATGCTAGTTTTGCCAATAAGTTGCGCTCTTAAAGAAAGGCTGCTGAAATATGAGCGATTACAAGCAAGTAGGGGAGTTCAAGCAATTACTCCCTCCGTTGTGCTGTTACCAACTTTGTGCTGCCTGTTTAAAACGTGGTAAAATGTCCCTACCAGGCGCGCTAACTGAGTAGCCGGAACGATTTGGAAATAACTTTTTTGAAGGAAATGCCGCATTAAATGTCGAATGGACTAGGAGGAATGTCACAACATTTTTCTTTTCTGTCAATTAGTCGGCAGCAACGTTACAGCCACGCGGATCTCAGCTTCCTTCTAAGCAACGAAATATTGCATGGTTAAGCTATAGTCGTGAACGCGGTTTCAACTGCATGCCACGGCCGCGCCATTTCGATTATTCATATCATTTGAGAATTGTGTGCGAACGCACGCGGAAAGTGGGGAGCAGTATAGGCTTTACGACTGCTATGGGAAGGGAAGAACGTCTGCCTACCGTTCATAGAGAAGGAGTTCAGCGGAAAGGAAGATGACATTAACTCTTGGGGCTTTCAGGAGCCAGATGGACGATATCCCTATGACGCACACTTTAGTTGGGGGCTCCGGAAATTTCAACAAACCGTGGTTCTCCGACGTACACTGACACCGCGATGTACACAGCGCATGTAGCAATCCACCTTCATCGAAATGCGACCGCTGCGGCATGGATCGAAGCCGTGTACTCGGGTCAACAGCTGAACACCTTAGCCAATGTGCTGGGAAATGAAGATTGGAAAATAAGGAGGAAAGAAAAGAATTTGACATGAAGCAACGCGGACGCTTTTACAGGAATACGCAAGAACACCGAAGAATATCTGTAAACGGGAACGCTAACCAATATTATTCAGGAACGTTCGCAAGTCTCGAAGGGTCTGGTCGCTTCGAGCGGAAGCCCCATAACAGGAAACGGGCAGTCATCAAGGGAAGCGGAATTTAGTCAAATCAGTCTGCATTCCTTAATTAGATGCTCTCGCTCACTGACGAATGCGGTACTGCTCAAGATGTGATGTTCAGCACATCTGCAATCTACATCCGCCAGTGGCGCACCGACGGGGGGGGGGGGGGGTTCTGGTGTTGTAACCCTCCCCCCCCCCCCCCCCGAGGCCGACCTAACCCCCATCCCACTCCGTAACTGCTCCTATGTCCTAGAAGAATGTGGAGCTCTGCAAAACGCCGAAAAATTAATAAAAATAATCATTATTGATGTTACTATTATTTGGCATTTTATTTACTTCTTTTTTTACACCCAACAAATGTGTAATCGCAATCCCGGCCCTTCGTGAAAAATTGAACCCCCCCCCCCCCCCCTGGCTGGGTGCGCTACTGACATCCGCATCTACCCGAATTAAATGTCGTCTCACTGAGGCACAGAACATCGCTCACCATGTCCCCACCACGTCCCCCACCACGTCCGCGACATTTTCAATAGCATTTATATGGCAGTGTAGCAGAGGTACTTTATAACTTTTCAACGATATGTTGCGTTACCAATGCCACAAAGTACCGTAGCCTAGCGGACACGCTGGCGGGCTTTGGAGATAAAGCGGAGGGCTGCTAATCGCAAGCATGGTCGTTCCAATCACGACAACGACGACCCTATTTCAATGGTGACGACGTGGAAATAATATTGGTATAATTGGATTTCGGTGCGCGTTAAAGAAGTGCAGGTGGTCGAAAATGATTCGCGATTTTCTGCTACGTCGTACACGTGTGCTGTATGCACATCCGTGTTCGCCCTACAATTCCCCTTGGTTTATTGTAATGTTCTTATATGAATGGAATAAGCGGCAAGGATTATCGCTGCGCACGCATTCTTCGCTCTTTTTTTGAGCGCCAGGCAATACAGCACTGCGGGCACCTTTGCCCTGGTAAGCGAGAGCACAGCGTTATTAATAAATCCAGAACAACACCCGTAGCCACGAGCAGAATACACCAAACGGTCGATGTGACAATCATCTTCGGGCGCGAAAGGTAATCAGGCGCACATCCTGGCGCGCCTGATTACCTTTTGATAATTATTGTACAGGAAGCCCCGATCTCGCCGGAACTGCAAGCTTCACCAGTGGGCACGACTTTCCAGCGATAAAAGTAGAAAAAAGAAAAGAAAATGTGGAAAACACAAACGCGAAATTCATGATCCATTCCATCCTGTGACGGTGATTGTACAGCGAATCTGTATCGCTGGTATGGCTACATGTGTGGCTTTCTTTCTTTCTTTCTTTCTTTCTTTCTTTCTTTCTTTCTTTCTTTCTTTCTTTCTTTCTTTCTTTCTTTCTTTCTTTCTTTCTTTCTTTCTTTCTTTCTTTCATTTATTTATTTATTTATTTATTTCCTTCTTTGGTTTGAGTTCAATTTGGTATGCACTGTAAAGTTTGGTGTTCAGTCACGTGGGGCTCATACACGCGTAGTATCCTTACATGGCTCATACCCGAACTAGGGTTTCCAGAGCGCAGACTGAACGGGCGAATTGCATACAGCTTTTGCCGCAAAGAGAAGCAATCAGGAGGGAAGTATCTCGGGCACGCGCTCCACATATTCGACCTTTGTTCCCGCTATCGACCACGTACATCTCCTGATTGGAGGGACGGCTGCGGATCGAAGAGAATGCTGGTCACGCCGACTTTGCTTGGCCGCTGTCCATTTCCCCGGGACTGGACGACACGGCGCATCTTTGTCAAGAACGGGGCTGCTGGACTTTGCTTTTGGGTTCAAGGATTACTGCCAAAATGTCAACTGGAAACGAAGCAAGCAATTTTTGTTCCGTTTTCTTTCTTTCTTTCACTTCTCATGTAACGCATTCCCTATGAGAAGACTCGCAACGGAGGAGGTGCTTTGAACTTAGCATCCACTGTATACACACACCTCTTGCTCAGTCCGTGTGTCCGTGTGTGTGTTACGTGTCTCTTGCTCTGTCCCGTCCTGGATGCGCTATACAGTGGATGCTATGTATCACCAACACGCCCGCCCTGCAACCCTAATTAGCTTTGGACTTATCAAATGGCAAGCTTATTCCACTGAAAACGATTGATTTACTTCGCAGTGACGTGCATATCCCCATGTTCTGCGTGGGATAGTCTCATTTACTACAGTAATTGAGAAATGTGGATGAAGTAATAACTGACATAGAGAGAGAGAGAGAGAGAGAGAGAACATTTTATTGATGAATCCGGAGATGATAACTGACATATATACTGTAAGCAGCCATTGGGAGTCACAACTGAAATCTTCCACCACGCTGCAAGCATTGCCGTGGTAGCACCGCGACGTGAAACCACAAAAACGAAAGGGTGACATTCCTGCGTAGATTAAGCTTGCTCTTCGAAACTTCGGGAAGCCTTCCTACCCAGGAAAAGTTGCCACATGCGAGCCAAAAGTAATGTATCGTCTCTGATTCCTTAGAATCTAAGTAGAAAGAGGGTATTACCATATCAGACCTGTGCAAATATAAACGCAGTGCCGGAATCCTGTGAATACTCCTTCTGAGTTGTCTGTTGCATTGAACTTTGAGTCTCTTCATGCTATCCTTTTAAATATCTTTGTCATCTCTATATTTGAGGAGAAACAAAACCTCGGCGTCTACATACACCACCAGCTCTTTCTTTGTGCTCTGCCTATCACGTCTTGAGCAGTTATCGCTTTTCGAACTTGCAAGTTTACCGGAGGGGTCATTTCTTTCGTATTTCGGAAGAATTGCCGCGACTGCGTTATCGAGACGACGCAATTGTTTGGCCGCCAAAGCGAAAATCGTTGGGTCGCCGCTGCTCCGGAAACGGAACTTAAATGAAGACGACTCCGGAACGATCCCAAAAATATCTGCAGTCACGTATTCCTCCGCTTGCTTGGTGGATCCATATATCGATTGCATTGCTTGTGCATCCAGTTCGTCTCAGTGTGGCTGTTTCTATTATTGCACGCGGAAGCGATTGTGTATTTTTCTCTTGTTTCTTTTCGTTCGCTTGGGAAATCAAAGAACGCTTCCTCACGCTTGTCCTACTGCAGTTTTTATTTTCGATATTTATAGCAAGTGTGTGTGGGTGTGTGTGTGTGTTTTTTACTAGGGAATGGATAGGAACGCCGCTCTACAGCGCCCTGATGAAAGTGAGGCGTAGAAGATTAAAGTTTACCTCACGAGGCAAGGACATCGTGTTTCTAACCGGAGATTGGAATATGCCCATTTTGTTTCGCGAAACATCGCCCATAATTTATTGTTTCTCGTTAAAATTCGATGCTCATTGAACGGAGAGATTGAAGGAGCAGAGAGCCGATTTATGCTGTTTTTTATGCTTGTTCTCCAACATTGCGCTGAGACAGCAGACTAAAAACGATTTCAGCGTTTGTTCTTTTGTGACGATCTGCAGTGGTAACAGGATTCGCAATACCTGAAGGATTAGTTGCGTTATGTTAAATACTAGTACGGAATTCTTGTTTTTGTAGCATTTTCACTATTGCATATGGAGTATAGATTAAAGTTATGTGAATTCATCTAGCAATATACATGAGACAGGAAGTGCAGCGGAAACTCCACGAACTTGCCCGCCACCAAACGTGCTAGCTTTAACAAAAGCCTTGCTTCGGTCGCAACTTTGTAAAGACGAAATCTTTATATCTCTCATGAGAAGATGGGCTTGAAAGAACGGCAGCAGAAAAATATGATACAGAAAATATGGTACGTTCTCGTGCATCGTTTTGTCGGTCTGTACAAAAATTGTCCTGGAAGTGAACGTCATTTAAGTCATGACCTATCAGACATGACAAGTCATGGCTGATAGGTCATGACGCCGGTAATTGCACAACCTTGCCAATTACGTCACAAGGAATAACAATGAGCTCATGCCTGACTCATATCCACAACTGGATAGGCGGGGGGGAGCCACCGATGATTTATTGTAAAGTTTTACTCTATATTCAAAGTATTGTGTTCACGTGAGGTTCCGTTGTCAAAGGTTCCGGGTTCGAATCACTGTAGCGATTTGTTGGTATTTCCTAGAGCCCAGTTTTGCCGTCTTCACTGCGCAAGTGTCCTCGTCATCGTCCATACCGCAACAATATGAAAAGTGGAGAGAAGAAATATTGGAGTATTCAAAGTTGAAACACAAAGTATCAGAATAAGGAGTTTGTTTGCATCGTGTGGATGAGGGCAAGCTTGGGCGAAAAACCAAAACATTTAGCTTGAGGAGAGCCCAAGCCCCTACATAATTCAAAGCGTACAGAAGAGACATACAAGCCTGAACAATACTAGCAAAAAGAAATGAAACCATTGCAGTCAATAGAAGAAAAAAAGAGTAATATGGCAATTTAGACGTGTTTAGAAATCCACATCAGCACACTGCTAAAAATTATACAAGAAATAATGTTCCCAAGGTACAAAATATATATTGTAAGGAGCCATGGTTGGGGGCGAAACGAAGAACAGGAGGATGACGAATGTTCTGGTGTGAACTGCAGAACAACAGGTACTCGTCCTTTTGCGAAAGAGTTACTGGGATTGTTACCCAGCACCTCCACCACATAAGTGTTACAGATGAGACGTGTTTACTGACACATGATAGCGGAAGGTCCAGGAAGACAGACACGTACTCGTTCTGATGATGATGATGATGATCCTGCGCATTTGGCATCTACCCACTTGGCGGGTTTAGCCAAGGCTCAGGTGGATTTGACTTTAATTTACAAAGTTATACTACCTGAAAGGTTTAATCGTTCTTTGATGTGAATTTGCATATGACGAACGTAATCTTGTGATACGGAATAATTTAATAAGGAGATTTGCGCTCCACGCCAAAATATACGTCGTCCTCATCTTCTTCGTTTCGCCACCAACCATGGCGCGTTAAAATATGTAATACATAAGTAGACATTCGTCAAAGTGAGTAACTTAATCGGCTGTTTAACAAAAAACAAACATCAAACAAACAAATAACAATGTCGTTGAATTTTCTTCATTCAACACAACGCTTCTCTACATAAAATTGGGCATAACAAATTGAAAGAGAGAGAGGGGGAGGAATAGAAAAGGGGGTGGGGTTAGTCATAGGGAGCGTTTTCTGACGTTCCTTAAGCTCCATTTTTCAACTTGTACTTCACTACTAACCAGTGTGTTGAGCAAGTGAGGCGAACAATACCGTAACATTTGCCGTCCATATTCCGTTCAGCAAAAAGGGATGGTCCAGAACTCTTGCCTGCGAAAATAATAGAAAGGAACATTTGCTCTTGAATCAGCGAGATTTTTTAAGGTCGCGGCGATTTTCGTAAACAGGACTTTTATATCCTATAGCTTATTTTCAATCGTAAAAATTGTATGCGGATAAAACATTAAAACGATGAAACAGTTCATTTGTATGAGCACGATAATAAACGTTAACTATGGGACGAAGGGCCTTTTTTGTAACACGAGTAATTTATGGTTGTTTTTCTGTGTTAATTTTCCCACACTAAAGAACAATAATTTATGTGATATTATGAGCATGGCGAGAATATAAGCATGGCTATATTGAATTTAATTGCATTGGAACAACACAAGCACTACACTTACCGGTGTTGTGTGGCTCCATGCATACCACTGCCAGGACTGCTTCAGGGAGAACTGAGTGAACTTTTTTCTCTCTGGTGAAGAGGTCCCGCAACATGTTTCGAGCAAAGTCAGGAAACTGTGACGATCAGTTGTGGAGGCTATTTTATACATCGGAGCCAAATATTATTGCACTCCACGAAACGGTGAATCCACTATTTGGTTTCAAACACAGCTCGAAAATTTCCCCACTCCTTCCAAAGAATAACGTCTATGGGGTAACCGGACGTGATCAGTAGGGGCACCGACTCAAAGAGAATAAACGAAGCATTACTAAGAACCTTACGGCGATTACGAAACCGTGCAAAGCTATTTCTGCCTCAAGTGACATACGTAGTAGGTGCTCCTTGCGACGTGATTCGTCGATAGAAGAGTATGCGATCTCCATCTCTATTTGAAAAGGAATTGCAAATTTTCTGGTGCGTGCAATGCTGTGATATTTCGCTCACGCACTTGCGGGAGCCCCCACGATTTATCGGCATCGTTTTCGCCCTGCGTTTTAAAAGTGTCGCAGGGCCCCTTTAAATGCAAAGACGAAATATGAACAGCCGCCAATACCCAGTTACTTAACTTGACGTCACAGAGATATGTGTAGCTAGTAGAACAAAAAGTAATGACTAACTTCATTATGCCTGCTCGCACATCTGCAGAACGTCTAGAGTGCATTGCTCAATAGTTCATCGGGGCACACCCGCGGTGACTGGAACTGGTGCACCCTACTGTGGGAGAGAGAGAGAGAGAGAGAGAGAGAGAGAGAGAGAGAGAGAGAGGAGAAAGGCGCTACTGTGGGCGACTGCTGAGTGACCTTGCGCACCTCGGTTAGGTTAGGTGAAGTTAGGTTAGGTTAGGTTAGTTTCAGCGTGATGCGACGTCTGAGGACACGGATGTTCTTGTATTTAGTCCCCAACCAAACAAACAACAGCTTCCGAGTCTGGGTTACGTACGCGCGACCTCCGACATTAGGAATCGGCGACGAATCTCGTGGCCACCGGTAAAGTTCCTCGCATCTCTGCTTTTCAAAATTATGAAATATCGTAGTCCAGCTCTTTGTTCATCGTCATTATTTATTTATTTATTTATTTACCAGTAAGGGCCGCTCATGGGGTATGACATACGAGAGGGAGACGGTAAGAACAGGTAACCACGGGTGACAAGATCATTCACATAAATACGGCTTACAGAAACAACAACAAAAAAAAGCAGTAAGCCCGTCAAAATGAGAAGAAGAAACAGTAACATCAAAATGACAAAGCCGATAAACGCGCAAATAAATGTGCTAGTACTGCTGTAGCTCAATCTGCATTTGTACGGGGACGTATTTTTCAGCCCGTGCCGAAAACAGCCACATGGTCAAGATAACCGTACATCACGCTGTCACGAGGTCGCAAACTTGGATTTAGCGAGCGTACAAAATTGTTAGAGCAAAGTACTGGCATTATCAGTTAGTAACTGTCATCCTGTTCTCTTCGGAGGCACTGAGGCCATTTCTGGACGCCTTAAATTTCACATTCCTACTGCAAATGTCACTATTGTTACTGTTTTATGCAAAAGAAATATTGCTCACAGTGTCTCGTTATTGCATTCTGATTGCACATTATGTGTTGTAGCATTGTACGCTGCCCATCTCTATTGTATTCACATATCGCTTCACCGCTTGCTGAATAAAGAAATTTTTGCCTACCTACGTACTTCCTCACCTTACGCCTAGGTACCTCAATACATCATTCTTTTGCTTAGCTGGACTGTTTCCGATGAAAAATTTGCATTTTTTTCGGTAGAGGGCTCCTCATTCAAAGCGTGCTTTCACAAAAAGGCGCATGGCAGCGTACAATTCCACGTCACTCACTTCCAGCGGCGTCATTTTGCTTTCGCGACACGTTCCCACCGTGAAGTTATTCCCGACTCTGGAGTAAATCACGTGGTATCTAGTGCAGCCCCCCCCCCCCCCCAAAAAAAAAAAAAGATAGGAGACAAGAAAATTTACCAGAGAGTTCATGCAGTCCGTCGTTACGCCCACTTGTGCTGCGAAGCGCGCACTTTATATTCACGTCACGTGAATGCCTGCTCACTTTGAATATTTCATGTGTCCGTGAGAAAATTGAGAAATTCGAGCACTCTCCAGAGGCTGTCCATCGGGTGCGCCTTTTCTCTTCCTCGTAGCCCTCTTCTTTTGTTCACACCCGCTTTGACGTTGATTTTACGTTCGTTGGTTACACATGAGGGCTGTATACATTCTTTCCCTGAGTTTTTGAACTCTTCCAGTGAGTTGCATACCTCCCATCCTAAGGGATGAGGTTATTTGCAGAGCTGTATGTGAGTGGACCACCGAAGAGCCGGCCAGAGCACGAGTTAAAAGTAGCCTTATTGCTTTTATTGGGGAACAAGCGTTATGTGGTGCAGAATATAGAAATAAAAATGTTCACATTGCTTACATATGCGCTTACTGCGTGTACTTCGATGACGCAGATTGCACTTGGTGCGCATACATGACTTTGAAACGGTTGCATGTCGTCGCGAGGAGACTGAAAAACGCCAGCGCACGCACACACGCACGCACATACACAACAGGCTTGTGTAACTCTCTGCTGGCCGCTTTATCTCTCTAGGAATTAACACAGTGTGTATACAACTAAAAAATTGGTCACTTTGGAGGGATCCGTGTTTTGCACGCCTGTTCTTTTCGCTATGCTCACAGGCGACAGAGGAGGTTAGCTTGCCGAGGCTGTGGGAATCGCGCGACGCCGCCTTCAAGCTTTATTTTCCTACTGCTACCTTAATTATCATCGACGGAAGGTTGGACGAGATAAGGGCCAATCCGCTTTGTTTCCCATCTTGGCCAGAAGGAAATTTGCCTGACCACTTTTAACTAGCGCTTATTATATCTCCCGGTTTTTCTTACCATGAGTTAGTTTAGTCGGTTGGTTAGTGAAGTTCATCGTGGTTCGATTATTGCGACACATACACGTGGTACTTTAAGCCCCTATCAAAACTCTCTCGACTGGACAGCTGTTGCTTCCATCTGCCTTGAATCCCAGCGCTTCAGTAAAGTGGACTTTCCGCGCAGTTCTTGTTGAGATAATTTAATGGCGCTTCATTACTTTGGCTACGACGAACCGCCACCGAACGGTCTCTTTGGCGTTCCTTTGGCGGACGAGAGCGATCTGCTTCGGCGTGCACTGATACTTCTGGCAGCATAGGCGGCACTTTCATCTCGGTGTGCTCGTTAAGGCATGCGAGGATGGGCGCCTGCTATCATTACGACGGGCTTTCTTTGAACTATACAGGATTTATACGCATCATTTCGGGTTCCCTAAGCTCACGCATCCAAAGCCGCTGCTTCCAGCACTCTCTACGAATGCGAGGATGCATGCAAGAAAGGTCTGGAAGGTTCGGTGAGGCAAGAATTTATATTAAACTTTCCTTCATAAGTGATCATAGCACGTTCTGTTATCCCGGTGGCCAACAGCCGAAAGCTGCAGCGCTGCATTGAGGCGGCGATGCCGCGTTGTAAAGTACAAGGGCGTGTGTAGGAGCTCCTGGAATGGCGGCTCCATTTAGACGTTTTGTGAAATGCAAATACGTGTCTTTTTTGAACATTGGCCCGCGTTAAAGACTCGGGATCTGTCCTCGAAGGTGCACATTATTGACGGCCCTCGGCGGCTGGGGGGGGGGGGGGGGGTACGGTGGTTTTTGGACTAGGCGATCCTCGTCTGCAGACCCGAAAGACGTGGGTGCGACCCCGACCACAGCAGTAGCGTTTTCATAGAGGCGCAATGCTAGATTCCTGTGTGCTACGTGACAACAGTGCACGTTAAAGAACCCTAGGGGATGGCAATTTCTGGAACCTTCCATTACAACTTGTCTCATGGTCATATCATGGTCACGGTAAATCCCCAGCAATTATTAACCCGATATACTCAAGGAGCCCGTGTTGCAGAAAATCCGGCATCTTCATCCAAGCGGAGAAAAATCCTCACGTGCTACCGCCACCGCCGTTTACCGAAGCGCCCAATGTCGTGGTACCGGTGCGCTAGCGCGGAAAATTCAATTGCTCCAAGTAAAATCTCTCACGGCAATCGTAAACTACTACTTAACTAGCGCCTCATCACTCAGTGGTGCCGCAAGTGGAATACGATTTTAAATCTAGATAAGACTATTTTCATGTCATTTACCAAGAAAAAGAATGCACGTTTATGTCTGTATATTTTGGATAATATTCCCTTATCCCAAGTGTATGAATACAAGTATCTCGGAGTATATTTTACTCATGACTTACAATGGCATCGCCATGTTGATCACATAGTCACCAACTGCAGGCAAGTCATTGCGGTTTTTACGGCGTAATGCAAAATCTTTAAATATGGCTAAAAAATAACTGCTGTTCAAGACGTTTGTTAGATCGATTTTAGAATATGCCTGCGAGGTGTGGAACCCACTGATGGTAGGTGACAAGGAACGCATAGAAAAAATACAAAATTTAGCTGCTATGTTCGTCACTCAAAACTACAAATTTACTTTTAGCGCTACCCCAGCGAAGGCGGATCTGAAATGGGAGTCACTAGAAAATCGCAGGAAGAAACTTCGTTTAAAACTTTTTCATAACATTATACACTCAAAAGTTGACATTAATCGGCAACAGTATATAATAGAACCTCATTATGTATTCACACGGAGCGATAATTCACATAAGGTACGTGAAATGTTTTCCAACACAGAATCCTTCAGAATGTCGTTCTTTCCAAGAACAATATGGGAGTGGAATAGATTACCTGTTGCTGTAGTTAATGAAATATCAAATGATACGTTTTATGCCTTGTTAACTTAGTGCTTTATGACTTCTCGTTATGCGTTTCTTTCCATACTGGCTGTGTATGTAATTTATTTATTATTTTGCCTACTGTTTGATCTCTACTGTTTATATGCGATGTGTAAACTCGCTCATACTGTGTTCCCTCTCACTGTAATGCCTCTGATGGCGCCATGAGTATTGCGTAAATAATAAACAATACACGCATGACAGTTAGGACTGTAATTTCAATGTACGAGAAAACATAATTCTTTTACGAGGATGCGATGGAAATGGGGCCGAAAGACGTTGTAGTCTGCATTCTTAAAGGCGAAGCTCGAGCGTCCTCTAACATGTTTTATTACTTTTTACGCCCTCTACCTCCATGCGTACGACGTCAGAACCTATAGTTCGGCTAGCGTGACGAATGTTTAGCTCGGAGAACGAAGTTGTAAATCTCGGAAGGGCTTGAAGAACTCGCCATGTAATCAGTTGGCGTCCAGTTTTCCTTTTCTGGCACTAGGACCGGTTGTTCTACGTTTGCGTCATGACAAGTTGCGTTACGACTTCATCGCTCACATTGCGCGGAGGAGCTACCCGTCACAACTTGGACCAGTTTTGCTGTTACCTGAAGTAATCATTCAGCATCTAACTAAGCTGGACCACTGTGTCGGTGACAGGACTGGCTGCGCCACATGCAAACAGGAATATCCTAGTTCGCGTAAGTTGTCCTTAATGTTCAGTGTTAATGGCAACTCTCATTATTCGGAGAACATCTAGTGATTTATCCTAGACGCCAGCATAGGGCCTGTTTATTGTGGGAATGACGGCCAAGTTGGTTGATGGCCGAGTTAGGTACTGGCCGAGTAAACTGAACACAGAGGAATCCATGACGATGCAACCGATCTACTGCTTCCTGCTCCGGCTTATGTCTGCTTTCCTGTAGCGGTTTACCTTGTTTTCGTTCATTTAATGTAACACACGAGTCAGTGAAGAGAAGAAAGATTTTTCCCGTATTCGCACATTGCCCTCTCCCAATGGCAAAGGTGTAGCTTTTGCGGGAGAAGACGCTTGGTGAGAGATAGAACACGTACAAAGACGGAATGCAAGTGGCAGCCTAACACCGAAGTTTCCGCACCAACTCGCTCTGACGTCTCAAATTTACACGTTGTCTACTAAAGCCTTCGCATAATTGTCAAGTGGGTAATATGAAGTGTAGTGTTTGGGAGCCAGGAACACGTAGCGTACTTTGCTTACGGAAATTTCGTTGAACAAACGAGGGAAAATGACGCTTTAGAAACCGTCAAGACAGGCTCAAATATTAGCGGATTTATTTCGGCTCGAAATTAGGAAAACAAACACCAATTACCTATAATTATGACATTACTTGTAACGAAAAAGATGGCAGTATTGAAACAATACAAGAGTTATGAGAAATTTGTTTTGCTTTAGTGACTCTCTAATTGATCTGAGTACTATCTTGCATTGCAGTGATGGAGAAAGGGCAAAAAGCTCGGAGTGGTCATCACGTGTCAATCACAAACCTTAGTCATAAAAAAAATGGAATGGTAAGCATCGGGAGAAATGGGTCCCGTTAATGCAATAGGGACCCGGTAGTATATTGTACGGTCTAGCGTCATAAAAGCCTCCGCGCCCAAACCTCGAAAGGTCCAGCGACTATATGGGGCCTAATCCTACCCAAGAGTCACCGCGCACTGGCGACAGAGGATATTGGCTTACCGAGGCTAGCCCAATGAACGTGGCACCGCCTCCCAGTCCATTTTATTTTCTCCTTGTTTGCAGTAGCATTGGGAATATAAGGTCATATTATACGCGGCAGTGACCATGCGTATTGGCCCCGCCACGGTGGCCTAGTGCTTACGGCACTCGGTTGCTTATCCGAAGGTCGCGGGATGGAATCCCTATCTCAACGGCTGTATTTCGGTTGAGGCGAAATGGCGACGCCCGTGTGCTGTGCGATGTAAGTGCACGTTAAAAAAAAACCAGGTCGCCGGCGTCCCTCATAATAATATCGTGGCATTGCCACCTAAAACCCCAGAAATCAATCAGTTTGCACGTTAATTTTTCTGCTTTTGTAATCTCATGCGCATGTTGCAACAACTTCATGGTCAAGTTGTTCTGAACAAACCCATTTCCCCGGCTTCCACTAAAAAAAAAAAAAAAAAAAAAAACGAACCGCAGCCTCAAAAAAAAAAAAGGGGGGGGGGGGGGGGCACGCACACAAAGTATAGGCTAACAAGTGCGTCTTTAACCCGCCAAAGTATGTTTGGGACTACGGCTTGCTAAGCTCGAAGTCGAGCTGAAACCGCCGTCTGGCGACTCCGTTTAGTGAGGGCAAAATTAAAGAAAAAGAACAATAAGAAAACGTGTATTTTGATTTAAGTGCACGTTAAAGGGGCAGAAAGTCAATAATTAAACTACGTATTTTCATTATTTCTATAGAAAGCTTACCGGTCAGAACAGTGTCCAATCATGCGGTGGGAACGGTCAAAAAGCCGTGAAGCATTTCTTATCTGATTTTATTGCCCATGGAGTCTTATACGCAGCACATGTTGCAAGCATTGCTGACAGCCGTCGGATGTGTTTGCGGCAGGTTCTGCCTCGACAGAGCGCATGTTCTCAATGTTCTCAATGAGGGCGTGAACTGTGAAGACCTTCGATCCGCACTAACCCGACAAAGATACCCGTCGCAAATCATTGACGACGCCCTCAAGAAGGCGGAGAACATTGACCGTACAGAGTTACTTAAAAGTAACAAACAATCAGCGCGATTCTCGCGAGACAATGTGAATCTTGTCCTCACGCATTCAGCGTCTGTTCCTAATGTGACTAGCATTTTAAAGAAACATCACAACATCCTGGCTCAGAGCGTTCGCCTTAAGTATATTTTTTCGGAACCGCCAAGGGTCGTTTACCGCCGATCCCGCAACCTGCATGATGCCCTTACATCCTCGAAAATAACTAGTCGATTTATGCACGGTGGCTGTCGCCCTTGCAATAAACCCCGCTGCAAGGTCTGCCCGCACATGACAAGTTCGCAACGCGCAACTAGCACCGGTTCAAACTTTTCCCTTAGTATCAACGGAGACTTCAATTGCGACAGCGCCAATGTAGTCTACATGCTCTAGTGCTCCACTTGTCACAAACAATACATCGGTCAAACCGAGACGTCATTCAGGTTACGCTTTAACAACCACCGAGCCCATGCTACTAGCCTTCCTCATCTTCCATTATCAAAGCATGTCCTGATACCGGGTCATTCTTTTGAAAATATCACGGCCACAATACTACAATCTGGTTTTAAAACTCATCATGACCGAGAAGTTCGCGAGTCTTACCTGATCAACAAGTTCAACAGTATCCATTGCGGCATAAACGAAAGCATCGGACGCGTTGCTTTTCTTTCTTTGTAGCAACATTAATCAAATTGTTGTGTTTATTCACCCCCACCCGCACTTATTCACCAATGTTTCAATACTTTTATACACCGCATTGACGCCCCTGTTCGCTTGTCTGTATGGTGACCGCAGTGACTGAGTGAATTTTGTTTACCGGTATCTACTTGTGCGCGTAAGATGTGCTCATCTTATTTTTAGTGTCATTCATTTTCACCTTCAACCCTCGTGCTTTCTTTCTTTTTTTTGGACGGCTTAATCAGTGCACTGCCGCCTAAACATTTGCTGGGCGCGGGCTACGTGTCCATACTTTGATTGACAACACTGATTTCTGAGATCAGTCTTCACGTATCCAAATACGTTGTCGCAGTAGTTTGATATAGGACTACCTACGCCTTTGTGAGTGCGTCTGCGATTTTAGAGGCCCTTATAAGCGGCACATGCCTTGTATGTTCCTCATTCTCTGACGAAGGCCGTGCCACGGCCGAAACGTTGGGCATAAAAGTATTGCTTTTTCGTGCGTGTACCCGCTTCTTTTCTTATATATATATATATATATATATATATATATATATATATATATATATATATATATATATATATATATATATATATATATATATATATATATATATATATATATATAGGTTTTGCCGGTGAACGCTTCTCCAACGCGAGCAGTCGGTATTTCTCAATCAAGAAACTCGCTAGGAAACGCTGCCTGCGCCAACGTTGTCTCTCGCGTTTGCCGGGGCAGTGTCGAGTTTGCCGGGGAGCGCGTGGCTCCCGGCGCTCGCGGCGAGGGCGAGCGCCAGGTGCCACGCGCTCGCCCTCGGCGCGTGCGTGCGCTCCAGCAGGCACGCGCCGGTGGCTACCTACTACTAACTACTACTACTACTACTACTACATACATAGGGGACGCACGAAATGGCTGCTAATGGGGAATGAGAGACAGAAGAATTCGGCTTTTAGTTAACGCGCACGCTGCGAATTTTTTATTGTTCAACAACGCACAGGAGAAATCTCCCACCGGCACCACCTGGAGGTCAAAACGTAAGACTGGTTACGCACTACTACGACTACGACGAGGGACGAACGGGTGCCGCTTTAAGGAGCTTCGCCCCTAATACCGACTGCTCGAGCGTGTTGTTTATCATATGCTCGAGCTGGAGAACCGTTCACCGGCCACCCATATATATATATATATATATATATATATATATATATATATATATATATATAAGAAGCGGGTACACGCACGAAAAAGCAATACTTTTATGCCCAACGTTTCGGCCGTGGCACGGCCTTCGTCAGAGAATGAGGAACATACAAGGCATGTGCCGCTTATAAGGGCCTCTAAAATCGCAGAATCACTCACAAAGGCGTAGGTAGTCCTATATCAAACTACTGCGACAATATATATATATATATATATATATATATATATATATATATTGACACGACCCGTCTTCAAACTACGCGCCCTGGCTGTTTCTGAAGCCCTGCCACTCATCTGCGGCCTACGTGCAAAGCAGAGCAACAGCGTTCTTCGTAGCACGTGCGTGCTGAGAAGCCGCGCGCCTTTGGAGAGGGAAAAGGAGAAAGAAGACGAGACACACTGCTCGTGCAGACGGTGTTCTCGACAGAGACTAGGCAGACGCTGGCTGAACCGTTTTCTTCCTGGACACAAGTTCGTCCAATTTAACTTAATTTATTAAAGTGTTTCCTTATACTGTGTGTTACAATATATATATATATATGCACTGGATCTTGACTTGCAATGAAGTACCGGTGGGAGATTTCACTTGTGTGTAGTTGAACCATGAGGATTCGTAGCGTGCGCGTTAATTAATCCGGAATTCAGCATGATCTACGATGAACCTCCGGAGCTTCGCCCACTCATCATCATTCACTCCATGGATATGCTGTGGCTTTTTTATGCACCGACTGTAAGCTTAAGTCAGTGTTAAGGCCGTATGAAGAGAAGCACGCGATGTACAACAATTGATGTACTACATCGCCTGATGTACGAAGTACAGGCTCAAAACACGGTAACAAGGTTTCAGCACCGGGCTACGCCATGTTTCAGTTGCCGCGATTTTCAAGCTCAGTTTAAGAACACAAATCCTATATTCAAACCAAGAAAGGGTGCTAGATTCCATCGCTATAATCCAGGTTCATTCCAAGCACAAAGTTCCGTTCACACGTTCTGGCAAGTTCCCAGTCCCTTTAAGGGGCATTTCCGGAGCCCTCCACTACGGAGCACCTCAAAATCATGTCTTGGCTTTGAAACGTACACAACCAGCAATTATTATTATTATTATTATTATTATTATTATTATTATTATTATTATTATTATTATTATTATTATTATTATTATTATTTACATCGAAAAACCAATTCCCTCAATGTCTGTCCCTTTAGGCCTTACTCCGAATAATGGCTATATCTATGGCTTCACCCATTTGCGCTCTTTAATTGGCTTCGCAAAGCGCAAAGCTATCTTTCCTATCAGACTTCAAGATTTCGCCTCGTGTAGACGGAAAAGTTGAGAAAGCCTACAGCCCGCAATATCTACTTCCGTGTTACTACGCACACACTCCTGTTCTCAGCTCTGCTGTGGCTTTTTTTTTCGCCTCCTGAACGTGAAGTCAACGTTCTTGTTGTTTTCTTAAGGACCATATTTCCTCAGAAAATAGACTCTTTCGGTTGGTGAATGCGCGGTACACTGCGTAAAAGAAAAATGGCGCAGAGATTTTTAGCAGTTTTCAATTACGGAAGAGAGGACTCAACGTGAAATTCGCTGCGTTGGAGCTGTAGGAAGCAATCCGACGTTCTGCTTTAACGTAAAATTTGTTCTGGAGATAATCGAGACGGCGTAGTCTTTTCGTCGCTCTAGGAATACTGAGTTCTGCGCTGCCGAACAGAAATGTGGCCGTGAGGCAGCGTCGTCGGCACCACTGCAATATCTATTTACAATTTGCGGTAACACCGGAAATGAGGAAGTGTGGGTTCATTTTAAAATAGCTTTTCTTTAACAGAGCCACGAATGGAAGAACGAGTGGAAGTGTACGTTTTTGACTGTAAGTATCGTTAGTCACTAGATGATCTATGTAAAACTGCGAAAGATTTATAACGATTGCTTTATATTTTGCAATCTAATGAGGTACTCTGTCTACCCTTGAAATACATCGTGCCCGCAGTATGCGTTAAATAAATGCCGTGTTTACGCAATCACCGGAATTTCCATCCACTATATGTTATCATTGCTGTGTTATCTTCAAGACAACAATTATATGTCTGATGTAAATACATTACCTGAGCTGTGGTCTCGAAGATATTCTGCTGACACTGGGTAGCACGTGGAACTAGAGGTATGTCTGGGACCTGCCTTTCCATACCTCGCGCAAAGGCGAAGTGAGGCAAGGAATAGTTTTGTTGAGCAGAACAGTTTGTTCCTGACGCTCTGCAATGGTCTGAGAACAGTTCCATCATCGATGAATTGAGTTGTTTTCAATTCAGTTCGGTTCCTATCACGTATACCTCTGCAGCATCGCGCCTTCCCCACCTGGGTACAAAACACTCGCGGTTCTGCGTGCTAGAATATGACCACAGCTCTGGCGGCTAAACAACTGTCATATTAAATGTAATGCCATGAGTATGTTGTGGGAAAGACAACTGCTGGATCTCGTTGGCTTGCCCTGTGCAAATTTTAACGGCTTTGATTTTTTTTATTTCAATTTCTGGACGTAAAGAATTTACATCGTAATTGTATCCAACCCGTTTGATGTCTTAGCCAGGGGCTAGCTGAGATTCATTCTCAGGTATTTATAACAAAAAGCAGTTCAAATAGCAAAACAATAATTACAGGAAAAGATATACTAGTAACTCTATAACATTTTAAACTCAATGTAACACATCGTGCACGTGCAGAGCGTAACACTTAGAGAAGCAATAAAGTGTGTACATGTGCGAAATAACGGGCAGTACAACTATTGTTACGTACGCTACGCTACCACCATGAAGCATTCGTTAGTGGCGACGCCTGGTCATGTTCCAGTAACTTTCACTAACCCGGCAGGACGGCGTCAAATAATTTACATGTGGAATGAAATTGAATGTTTGCGTTCACCACGTGCTATATACAGATAGGGGACGAAACAAGAAAGCTGCCAGTGGGCGGCGTTTCTGAGAGAGAGAAATAAGCTTGGTCGTGTTGGTTATTCCACAATGACTAATCAGGTTATCTAAAACGGTTACTAAAAGGGAACAGACAGGAGTAGCTAATATTATTATATCAATTAGAAGAAAGAAGTGGACCTGAGCAGGACATGTCTTGAGGAGGAAAGATAACAGATGGACAGTAAGAGCGACGGAGTGGATACCAAGAGAGGGAAAACGCAACAGAGGCAGGCAAAAGGGTATATATGGACCAATGAAATTAAGAAGTTCGCGGGCATAAAGTGGAACCAACCCGCTCAGGATAAGGCAAACTGGAAATCGTTGGGAGAGGCCTTCGCCTTGCATTGGACATACAATCGGCTGCTGCTACTGCTGCTGCTGATGATGATAATGATGATGAACTAATCGGGTTGAGAATTAACGCTGTGCTCCTGTCCATCCTTTGTCTCCCTTGTTTGCGCATGCGCTTTAACAGTCATCATGGCGCCAACCAAGTGAAGGGTGTTCACTCAACAGCATCAAACACAATCAACAAACGAATGAAAGCAAGTGATAAGTACTGAATTGGTTATATGACAGTAGCTATTACAATTGCGATTGAAATAAGGGGCCGTATCTTTTTACCTATGGCCAGCACTATGTAGTGCCGGTTGACTTATTTCTGGGGTTTAACGTCCCAAAACGATCATATCATTATTAGAGACGCCGTACTGGAGCGCTCCGGAAACTTCGGCACCCTGGGGTTCTGTAACGTGCAGTGACATTGCACATTACACGAGTCTCAACATTTTGCCTCCATCAAAATGAAGCAGGTTTTGCCGGGATTCGATCCCGCCGCCTTCGAATCGGCAGCCGAGTGCCATAACCCCTAGACTGCCGTGGCGGGGGCTATGTAGGGCCGATTAACACCGTATGATGTTGAGTAAGTAAAGTTCGCTTTGTGATGACTAGTATTAGCATTTCGGCGGGATTACGCCATGTCAGCGAATAATCGCTGTCTTTTATTTTGTATCTATATTATACCAATACAGCTTTTATTTCCCCCATTTATACTTAATAGGCTTTACAGATTTCATACGGAACTAAAATTAACTGTGCGCGTTTACTCTAAAATTTTTAATATCAATGACAATAAAATTGGGACAATTCCTCTTCCATCCGCCGTACTAATTCACGTGTGCTCTGCGCACTAGATGTTCTGTTTTTTGCGATAAGTTTAACTGCCGAGATTCATATTCCCATACAGCATTTCTCTTGCATAGTTTAAAAGAAGGTATCGTTAGCTTTACTGCCAACAGTGTCTCAACAACCTTGCGCTTGTTGAATATATTCAAGCGTTCTTTGTTTTATCACTTATTCGCTTCTGGTAACACCTTTCTTAATCCTAAAGTAGACCGGATCTGATTGCAGTGGCTTTTCAGCAGATGTCAGAATTGTAGACTGGAGGTTCCAATTAAGGTTCGTAATGACGAGACGCCTCTCCCTGTATATCGTGTAATTCTGACTCACTTATTCACATATATATCATTATTTTGATTCCTAATATTAACAAAATAATTGAATTCTGCGCCGTTCTTGTTTTTATCGCGTCCATTTCTCTTTTTCAATGACACTTTTAAATGAGCAATCTTGGGGATTCGGGAAGGGCACTAATTCGCTTTGACCGGGGAAATAATCATGGACGAAAATAATCTGCAAGGGTGACCTCTCCATTACGCTCATTCCGCGATCGTCCCCTACTGCCAGCTTCTCTTTTCGATTCTTTCAAACAGCCCTCTAATGAATCTGCTGCAGGGGCGCTTCCCTCCCACATTCTTACACTGTTTGGCCAGCCGCGCCCCCACGCAGTACCAAAAACGACCATACGTAATCACCCATGTGTGGTATTTCCTTTTTCCCTTTATTGCATGGGCATTGGCGGAAATGTCGACATATCTGATGTAGTTTTCCATTTCGCAGCGCCGTATGGTATCGACGTCTTCAACGTCATTAGCCAGGCTAATGGAAAGATTAGGTCAATAATTGATTTGCCGCCGTGAGCATCATTTCTATACCATGAATTATTCGTTCATTAATTCATAATTTCCTAACTTCATGCTTCCGCTCCTCTTTTTTCGACTGTTCTGTTGAACGAAATATTTGTTTTGCTCATTGACGCACAACAGCCTTGCGAAGGTGCATGTTTTTGCGCTTCTATAACTCATTGTTGATAGTATTAGTGATATATGAACTATGCTGCTATAGTACCGCCGTATATTATTGCGTTACTTATTTGTAAATAACATGCTTCATCTCCATAAAGTTATTAGTTAGATTTCTAAATTACTCGACGGTCCTCTGTTAACCACACAAAAAAAAGTGACATAAGCGTTATGTAGTTTGTTTTCTGAAATTAATGTCCTCGGCAGATTTTCTTAGAGACATCAACCAGTTCAGCTAATTACGATAGAAGACAGGTGATTGCTTTCAGAGAACCGGACAGCGTTTCATACTATTGGAATAAATTTTAATGCGGGAAATAGTGCGTGTTCTTCCTACGCGGCTTCTATCTAAACGCCGCGACGTTTCGACGCAGACCCGAATATATCAGGAACGAATGAAGGGGAACAGAAAAGCCAGCGCCCGTTCTTTTCTGCTCATCGGCATCGCTCCTCGTAAGAAACCCGTACTTTAGTAATCACCTCGAAATGTCACAACTGAAGCTACTACACAACAATTTAAGCTTCGTACTATTAACCGCCCTACAACCAAGAAAATTACATGAGCGTAATTTACCTGTTGATGAGAGGAAGGTGAAGACAGCATGGACACGGGCGCAGTCACTCTGATACTGATGGGGCTGTTCGACTCCGCTCTGAATCTCACGAGGATGCCCTCACGGGATCTCTGATCTTCGATGCAACCGCGGGACAGCTATTATTAGAGATTTCTTCAGGTTCCCTTGCCTGTTCCCAGTTGGTTACAGGTCAAATTCCGCGCAGGTGGCTGTGCCACCTGTAAAGTCTGAAGACGTCGTTGAATAAGAAACCAGGCTTGGAAGTGTGGCGGAAGACAATACGCCTGAAGAGCGCCGAGCAGCGAGTCTCCACGCTGCCGTTTATTTCAAACAGAATAAAAAGAGAATCCACGTGCCACGCGCTCGCTACTTCATCTTCTTTGGTCCAGCTATTTCTTTTCTATTATTAACACTGCCTGCGCTGAGTTTGACCCCAAACCATTTGGGAACTGGGAACCCTTGCAATGGAGGAACAACGAAGGAAAGAAGGACGGAAAGGAGAAAGAAAAATCTGAGAGCCCTATTCCGTTCTAAGCCCTTTGTCTCTGGAAAGGAACAAAAAGATAATTCTCTGGCATTTTTGTTTATCGAGAGCTGTCCCGTTCAAAACGTGCTTTTTTTTTCTTCTTTCTTGAGAGGATGACCTCTGAAACATAACTGAAAATATATAATAATCATATCCGTGTTTTCTCGTTCCCAGAGAGAGAGAGAGAGACAGATGAAGAGGAAAGGCAGGGAGGTTAACTAGGTATTAACCTACGGTGCGGTGCTACCCTGTGCTGAGGGGGAGAGGGGTTGAAAGATGGCAGTGAGATGTAGTAGAAAGTTTCAGACACACACACACACACACACACACACACACACACACACACACACACACACACACACACACACACACACACACACACACACACACACACACACACACACACACACACACACACACACACACACACACACACACACACACACACAAAAGGGCGTTCCAGACAGAGGCATCAAGACACCAAGGCGCGCAGCAGCGCATATGTGGCCTTATTCTCGAGCCGAAAGTGCGATATGGTTATGAGATAGTGGAGGGCTCTCGATGTTTCGATCACCTGGGGTTCTTTAACGTGCACGGACATCACACAGTACACAGGCCCCAAGTGTTTCCGCCTGCATCAAAAATGGGAACGCCGCGGCCGGAATCGCACCGGCATCCGTCGGGTCACCAGCGGAGCGCCGTAAGCACTGTGACACCGTGAGGAACGTGGGTATATTGCCTATCATTCTGGCATATCGACAATTTTACATAAGTGTACTCATTAGTCTGCAGGCGAAATATTAAAATGTGCATAACATTACTGCGACAATGAAACAATAACACCTTAAATCTAAATCTGAAGCAAGCAGCCCACTCCGTGGCGTATACTCACATATGACTTACGTGCGCAAGTCGGTGCCGTTTCGTGGCAGCGTGTTTGTTGTTAATTGGATTTTGCCGTTTCTGTTTCATTAATTTCGTTAATGCGTTATGAATCCCCTGCGAGCTCGCATCGATAACTGACGACCGCTCTTGCTTTTTCTGTGTATGTTCCGCGTTCAGACAGCCAAAATGAATTAGTCCCTGCAATCATATGCCGTCTCGCTTGGGCTGCGCTGAAACCTTTCGCAGCTTTGCTTATGTGAATATAAAGCACAGCTTCCCATTTCCGACCAGGCACAAGCCTCGCATTTCATATCAGCATTTCTATTTTTATTTACGACGCTATATTCAACGCACCGTGTAGAGAGAGCAAGTATTTCAATGAAACAGTGCGGTGAAAGGTGAGAAGTTTGGTATCGATTCTTCTTAGACCTGGACAGTTAACCTACCGTTGTTATCTCGCGCATGAATACATTGGAATCTCAATTGGAATCCCGTAATTGGAATCTGATTGGAATCTCGTAACTATTAATAATGATAAGCAATTACATCGCCAGATTTGGGTTAGCATCTTTCAAACTGAAAACATTGGGTTGCGTGTGCTGTTTGCATCTGCTTTACATATATAAAGATACCCTTCCACGTTTCATACGCGCATGTAATTATCTCCCAGATCGTACTTGTGCCCGAACTAAGCATGATATATTTCGCTATATCCTAGCAACTTATTCGGCAAACATATTGCTAGCAAGGCCCACTTAGTGAAGGCATACCTGGTTATTGGTGTAATAGATTTCTTTTGCATAACGTTGTCTTGTATCGCTGCATTAAATGATGATTTATGGGGTTTGACGTCCCCTAACCACGATACGATTATGAGAGACGCCGTAGTGGAGGGCTCCGGAGCTTCATTACATAGCTTTTTTCTCTTATACTGCTGTCTTTATTGCACTACTCTCGGCTCTTCTCGTTTCAGGCAGTATTTCTGCAGGTGTTTTTCATCCGAAACTTCGACGCCATATAACATATGTTATCGCAGTGCATACATTTCTCTCTGTTTCACGCTCTTGATGATACTGCACGAGAGAATGGCGAGACAAAATTTTTCTTTTGGGATGATTGCCAATGGCCGGTAGGCTATGCTATGCTAACGATACGTCGTGTGTTGTGCTTGTGAATAGGTGTCCCTGCTCTAATTCTGTGCGGGGGTTCATTGTCTTTCCGGCATTCCCCGGTACATCTACCCCAACGAAAGACTGGTACATATTAGATTTATACCACAACGCCATTTATTACAATGTCCCCAATTACGCCCCTAAGGCCTGTAGAACTAACTAACTAACTAACTAACTAACTAACTAACTAACTAACTAACTAACTAACTAACTAACCATACATCTAACTAACTAACAAACTAACTAACCACCTAACTAACTGACTAACTAAATTATTAAATCGTAAGCACTTTTAACGTACTTCATCGTTCTCATCTGTACAAAGCCATCATCCCTGTTCTTCGTGCTTGAGGCTGGCGAGTGCCTGCAGAATAAACGGGTCTGCTGGCGTTTTCTGGTCCCGTCTTCCTCAGCCTTTCATCTCATCATTCTCATCTGTGCAAAATAAATAAATAAATAAATAAATAATTAAATAAAATTTTACGCACAGGACTACTCCATTTACTCAAAAGCGGCCCTCCGTTACTCGCAACGCCCTGCTCGAAGCCAAACAGTGTGTCATGGGTGACTGCTTAGCACGGCATAGATTGCCACACTGTTTGTAACGTCCCGGAACATTTAACAACGGAGCTGTTCATGTCGAGCATGTGCGATCTCTCCGCGGGCGTGGAAGGATTGCGGGGCTCATCCTCATGGGCATCCACCGCACACACCAACATGCGACGTACTGGTGCTTTGACAGGTGTTCTCTAGCCAACCTGCCCAAGCAAACAAAACGATTCCAGACATAACGGAACCGCCCCGAGTGGACTGCGGGACTTATAGGTCCCACTTGGTCACAGTAGACAAGCTGGACAGCGGGCAATATAGGTCAGAGCTTTCTCTTCACAACGACGCTTGTCCCAGCTTTCGAATCTCTATGTTTTGTAAACGCAAAGCGATAAATAGTGCGCGTCGAATGTTTTAAATAAGGATAACATTTGTTATCTGTTTCGTCCATCAAGGAGTTAAAACGCAATGTTCACTGGGACAGGGGCGTGGAATAGCGTGCGTCAGTGGCACCACAGACACAGATCGTCTCAAGTACATTAAAGTACCCTGTCCCTATGAGATGTCAGTAACAGTAAATGAATGACATTTAGAATGAATGCGCAATACGCTATATGCGCCTTTTAAATATTGCACAAACTCAGTAAACATATATCGGGAGTTTTCTTTGAGAAAGAACCAGTTATGAAAACCACTTCAGATTAAAAGTAAAGATGCGGTTATGAACACCTATGTGTATTTCATCCTTGCAGCAGCTGCACCCAGAATAGCTGAATTACTTATTGAAACGTCCACAGAACAGATCAGCTTCAAATCGGAAGTCAGCCCTGTTCTGGACCCGGTTGAAGCGAAACGTGCCAGATCCGCTTTTGACTAATCGGGGTGCTTCGTTAGTAACACGTCACCAAAACAAGCAACATTGCCTGCTCCAGTTTACCGCCGCGGAATGTAGCCGACATTTCCCATTCTACGAAGGATCGTACCAAGGGAAGGAACATTTATACCGGTGATTTCGTCGCTGTGTATTGCGAAGTTGCTCATGCACTGTCCTTTACATTTTCGTTGGCCGAGAGACGAACGAAGCAGGCCATTCGAGACAGAACGGATGAAAAAACCCACGCATCTCCACGAAGTGAACCATCACGAGTGGGCGAAGCTGGGGATCGTTCTGTGTGACCGTAAATCACTCGTGACATTGCCCACTCATGCATGTAAATGAGTGACAACGCGTGTGTATATTTACACGCGCGTTGTCATTTATGCTCCTGGTCATTATGAAATTCCTGCGCTCCCACGTCGTAGATCGTGCCGAGTTCCAGATTAATTTAGTTAACGCGCACGCCACGAATCCTTATGGTTCAACTACGCGCAAGAGAAAGAGGGTTTCCATAGTCAACGTGCGCCGTTCGCCCTCTCTCACGAGAGCAGACGACACTGTCTTTGTGCACAGCCTCCGGGATCGGTCCACACATGCACACACACCTTCTGACTGCAATCGTGAGTGCCGCTGTCAAAGATAGAGAGATCGCGCGCCGAGAGCGAGCGGGAGCGTGACGACGACATTGCAACGGCAGACAAGCCTCGACCCTAAGGAGCTTCGCCCCTAATATAATTTGCTTCTGAATATCAGCCGTGCTAGGTCCCAGATTATCTCTGCGATGCTACTCTGAGGTGTTCTGTGAACGTGAATCGACTGACAAAATAGGGTAGGATAACGAAACTGACCGGATCGCTACCGAGTCCTGAACTGATGCATCGCATGTACCACGAGACACCCGACCGACAAGTGCAAGGTCTGCCGGAGGGAGAGGGCGGACCGCACGCATATCTTGTGGGACTGCATCCAACACCCAGAGAAAGCAAGATCAAGAGCGATCACTACGCGGCTCGAGCCAGCCGCGAAGAGTTACGACCAAAACCAACAGCATCTGGACCGTCCAGCAGGTCCTCGGAACGCTCGCAAGGCAGGGACCTCAGCAAGCCGGAAACGGCGTGCGGAGACCCACGCCGAGTAAGAGTAACCCCGAAGACGACGTAGGCCCCCGTCGGGGCAAGCGAGCGCAATACTGCAGGCACAAATAAAGTTCGTTCCGATCCACTCCAGCATGGTCTACCATCAGTGTCAATAACAGTCAGTTGTACTTCTCTGTAATCTGCTTAATATAAATGCGGCTCTTTTTGAAAATAAAAGAAAAGCTCCTCACGTAGATTTATATCCGCCTAACCTTAGCGGTTAGGTATCCGCATGTAAAGCTCGTTGTGGCGGAACTGTTCTTATTGTTGTTATGTGGGGTTTAACGTCTCAAAACCAGCTCTGATTATGAGAGACACCGTAGTGGAGGTCTCCGGAAATTTCAACAACGTGGGGTTCTTTAACGTGCACTGACATCGCGCAGCACACGGGCCTCAACATTTCGCCTCCATCGAAATGCAGCCGCCACGGCCGGGATTCGATCCCGCGACCCTCGGGTCAGCAGCCGAGTACCATAACCACTAGACCGTCGTGGCGGAGCGTTGTGGCGGAATCGACACCCGACCATGGCAGCCACATTTCGATGGGAGCGAAATGCAGAGAACATACGTATAGTTAGGTCTAGGTACACATTAAAGAACCCTACGTGCTCAAAGCTACTCCGTAGTCCTCCACTACGGGGCTTGCCTCATAACCGTAGCTTGGTTTTTGCACGCAAAAACCTCGTCGTTTATTACGCAGCATGGCGCGGGCAGTACCTCAAGCAGGCAAGCTTATCATTGATCCCTTCACCGCCTCAGAGTAATATGCCACTGGCTGTCGTGGTCGTCATAGTCTCTTCAACCCACTTGTTCGGTGATGCCCTGTGCTGCGCTCCATCTGACGGTCGCTACAACGACAAGACCCCGTCGAGGCGGGTCCGACGATGTCCGGACACGTAATCACCCCCGCCCTCCGGCAAAGGTCATCGCTGTGCTGCGTGCGCTCCGGCTCAAGCACTAATGAAGATGAAGGAGCGGCTCAAGCTGCCAAGAACACCGATGCACTCATCAACGTCGTTCGCGCCTTTCGTTCGCTTCCGGCACCGAGAGGTGCTTCATCGGTGATAACCCAATTAAGCACGCTGCCGCGTCCGAGCCAATTCACGGTGATCCCATTCTCTTGCGCTGTTGGCTCTCCACCAGAACCAATTACGATCGAACGCCTTTTGCCGCGCGCACAAAGACTCAATCGATCGGCTCAGGAAGAGTCTCACGCAGGTCACGTAAAATAGAAACTTTAATGCAAGGGACGTTGCCTTTGGTTGCGCTCCGATGTCGAATGTTTGGTCAGCAATGAGCTGGTGCCTGTGAACACATGGTGCACCGTTTCTTTTTGGCTTGTATTTCTTTTTCGCTCACTTTCTTGCTTGTGCTGTCAGCTATGGACCCTTTTAGTGGTGTGTGTATAACAGTGTGAACGCCATGCAATTAAGCGATAATTCAAACATGTGCACATCCCGAAACACCTCTCATTTAACCATTGCTTCTTGAGGAGAATAACGTGAAGTCAGGCCCGTAGCAAGGAATTTTTTTCTGGTGGGGCCCACTTGCTGAAGGCTTTGGCTATTCGAGAAGAATATTCTATTTTCGTTATTTCTTTTCGATAAAGATTGCAGTATGTACATTAAGTGGCTTTTTAAATGCAGAGTTATTAGTAGGCTTAAATTTCATGTTGATAGCCCTACACTATGTTATTAACACTACCCCTAGCCAAAATTTCGGGAGGGGCCCGGGCCTCTGGGGCTTTTGCGAAGAGTTTCGAATACTTTTGCGAAGGGCTTTTGCGAAGACTTTGCGAAGACTTTCTGCAAAGGCTTTTGACATGTCTTTGCAGAAAGTCATTTCACCTTACCTAACCTAACTTAACCTAACCTAACCTAATCTACCCTAACCTAGCTTGCGAAGGCTTTCTGTGTAGTGTCGCATGCCCGTAATAACTTCTTCCACTGCACTGCTCTGGCTTGTAATTTCCCGAAATGCTGTAAAATTTTAATTGATTAATAATTTGAGTCACTTGAAACACTCACTTTTGACATGTTGTAAAAGCGTGTCGGAAGCGATACGCTTTAGCAGTAGGCATGTTAGTAATACAAAAAAGCATTATCATTCTAACGTCCCTTTAACGTCGCAAATAGATGGGTAAATACAGAAACTTATAACAAAATTCTGCGATGTGTGCTCACCGTAGAAGATGAGTAACCCCAATTTATGCGTCCCGTTGGCGTGACTTCTATAGGTTATTGAAAATCGGAAAATATGTAGGCAATCTTTTTGTATTTATTTACGTACGTACATGAGTTGTCGTTCCAGTTTCAGTCCTTCAGCAGTCGTAAACTGTTTGAGCAATACAATTTCAGGAAAGAAAGAGCTGCACTACCAGAGGCAATTTCGCAGGAAGAAATGCCCGCCAATGTGCACCATATGAGCGTCAAGCCGTCTCTGACTGGATGGTGAGCAGAGGAGCCAGTTCTAGCATTGGAATTTATAAATTCAGTAATGAACGGAACGCGAAGCATGTCATACAGAGGGCTCTTCAATACTTTCCCATATTATATAAGTGAGTAACACGAGCGGCATCGTTGAAATTTAATCGGCGTGCTCAAGATTCCTCAAATACACGGCTGCTATACGACGCAGCGGAATTCGAAATGCGCAAAAATGTCATATGTCGCAGCGCTCTCTATGAAAAGACGTAGCTCATTCCCCGCTAGAGCTTTTAAAGACCATAGTCTTTCCTGGGAAGCTTGAACGAAGAAATTTTGGTCTGTCTCTTTGTCTGTCTTTCACACGATTCAGCCACCTGGCCAAAGCTTAAGCACTTGCCTAACGCACAGCCATCTTAAACTGGTAGCTGCGTTTGTACTTGTGAACATAGTCCATCAAAAAGCAAATATTACGCATATCTGAGACGTAGAATGAATACGTAAGTGTTAGGTGGCGTGTTTGTTTACTAGAAAATAGATACGCGATTCCCTAGTGTTTCTTCGGCTGCGCTAAAAACGCGACGCTATGCACGAAAAAGGCCTTTGCCGACGATTTGGTGCTGCCGCCTGTCAGTTGCCCAGGGATTCTGCACAAGCTCACGTTTCCCGACGGCGCTGCTCGATGGCGTCCATATGTCACGCAGCGTAGTATGGCCGGCAGAAGACTGTCGTCTTTCGACGACATTTGCAGCGAAGCACGCAGATATTCGGCCATTTTTTTCTCTTATTTGTCCGTAATACGCGGGAGGAATCCGTAGACAAAAAATGCGAGCAAATCCGTCTCCGCTTCACGAACGCGCATGAATACACGAGGCACCAAAGCAGCCGGCAGTTTTTCCGCTTACATAATCAATATTCATTTTGTCCGCGCCTTTCTGTATGAAGCAGCTTATTCCGAACGGTGGGAACGTTTCTCCGAGCTCTCTGTATCGCATCGTGAACGGAAGCGTTTAATATAGTGCGACACGCGAAATATGACGCTTGCCTTTAGAGGCAGGCTATACGGTTCTATTTCCGCAGCCATAGCCCTTGACCCAATCCGTATCTGATATCGTATACTCTCTCGCTTCTACCTCTCACCCCTCTCACCTTTTCTATTTTCTTTCTCACCCCTTTTTTTTCTATATTCGTCTTCACTTTACGGCGACTAGCGTCAGCATCGACGTCGAATTCATCCTTGCCACGAGTCTGACATTTCCTTGCTTGCATATCCCTCCTCTTCTCCTCCCCCCCCTCCCTCACTTCCACGAGGCCTCCCCTTTTACATCTATGCCTAGAACAGTCTTTATTATGCTTTATCTCGCTCCGCAGTACGACATATAGTCCACGGTTGAAGCCGTCGGTCCTCCGGAAGCGGAGGATCAATTTCGACATTCCTTCAGCCGCCGCTCCATATGCGCAGATTTCGGTTCAAACGTGTTCGCTGGATATTAAAATTTTGGAGGGCGTGGTGTGAGTGGTATTTCCGACATCTCCATATATTGAGCAGTGGGGGTATGTCAGTCGTGAAATGGGGCTTCGGTCTGTTCTGGACTTTCTTTATTGGTTTCGATCGAATAAATTAAGTCCCTTTGATGAAGCGTAATTTATATTTAGTGGATAGAAGAATATCCGGCAGCCTAAGGGTACGCGCTTAGGCAGGTTGGTTCGACATCATGAGGAGGGAACTTTGCTAAACGACAGGACGAATAGAAACACACCACTCGATGATCTGTGTCATTTCATTTGTCGCCGCCATTGAATATGATTTCTTCTCACAGTCCTGCATAAGGACGTCATGGTGTGAAATATAGGCATGGCTTCGACAAAAGTAAGGGTATTGCGTTTTTTGTGCAGTATATGAACGCTTCGAGATATTGCAGTGACAAATTCAATATGATTAATATGGCCTTTTTAAAACACTACAATGTTCAGAGGAGGGATCGGTGTCTTTATTGTTAGCAAAATATTTTTCTGGAATATCAAACGGAACTAAATGCTCTAAATGATTGACAAGACCTGAAGGTGCATGCATAAAAATGCAAATATCAAAAGATTCCTTGAGGGGATTTTCCGGTTCAACAGTTACTTCATGACAAATACATCAGTTACTTGATGACAAATGTCGACGCCTGGCGCGGTGCTCGTTAATATGCTGAGCAGTCGAAGTGAATGTTTGATTTAATTAGTGACGCGTGCAGTAAAAGCAAACAAGCTGTACTTAAATGTGCTCAAACCGTGCACGTACGTTAATATATTTTAGCTTCCTACAGGTATTCACGATCTCTAGAAAGTACTCAAGACATTGAGTACATTCTCTAGCTTTCTCGTAATTGCACAATCAAGATTTCTCCTGGTAACTGGCATTAAACCGGACGGGCGGGTAGAAGCCACATTTCTTGCTTTCTCTCTCTCTCTAAAAAAAGCTAGACCTTATGTTACGGTGCTTCTTTTTACTCTGGTTTGGGCTCTAATAAAGATGCCGGTGCATAAAAATGGCGTCTCCCTCGGCTTTTGCAATTTTGAGCAAGTGTGCCCGTTCATTTCAAGGAAGTTACTAATAAATTAGTGCTGCCACTTCTATCAGGAAATAAATTTATATATTTATTGTACTTTCGGTACGTCTCACTTTCGAAAAAAAAAAGGTGGTGTGTTGGAATCTCGTACTTCACTAATCGATTATTTTTAATTAGAGCGCTTCTGTTTCTCGGAGCCTCGTCGTTGGCGCCCCGCCACGGTGGTCTAGTGGTTATGGCACTCGGCTGCTGATCCGAGGGTCGCGGGATCGAATCCCGGCCGCGGCGGCTGCATTTCGATGGAGGCGAAATGTTGAGGCCCGTGTGCTGTGCGATGTCAGTGCACGTTAAAGAACCCCAGGTGGTCGAAATTTCCGGAGCCCTCCACTACGGCGTCTCTCATAATCAGAACTGGTTTTGGGACATTAAACCTCATAAATCAATCAATCAATCGTCGTTGGCACCTCGAAGTGGGTTTCCGCGTTGCGCCTTCAAAAATTGATGAATCCCTTCTCGAAAAAGTACTTATGTACGTGAGATTTAAAAGATAAATATCCCGTAATGCTGTTAACTAATAACGTTAATACATTTAGCAACCAGAGTGTCATTCTTTCCATTCTAAAAGAAAGTACTGTTACAAAGTGCGGCTCCTGGTCATACTTACAGTTCTGCCATAGGATAATGGCGTGACATATTGCTCATTATCCAGGATGGTGCACGTATTTTTTGAGCGCGCGTTCGATCAATGGGATTCCTGGGCGTATTATTGTAATTTAATTTTGTCCTCTACATCTTCAACGTGCACAGAAATGTTAGTATGATGTGGCGCTGTAAGAATTCGCTATAACTGATTTAGATATTATTCATATAACGGGGCGTGTATTGATTATGATATAAAGGTAGGGCCCTAATATAATTATATTCACATATTACCTGTTTCAAGTTCGTCATTCACGTTTGGTGATTTCCCAAATCTTGGCAGGCCATGGCGACTGCCCTGCCCGGCACGCATTTCAACAGTTATAGCGAAGGTAGTCTGTGTGATAATGAAGTGTGCACATAGATTACAAGCGGTTAGGTACACAAAGAATAAATCATTGCCGAGTGTGCTCCCATGTCGCTGTTACTCCTTTTCTATTTATTAAAAATTTATGAGGTAGGCCAAGATGGTTTGTCCATTACGCGATATGAAACACCCATCAGAACACAAAGCACCAAAGCGATGTGGAGATAACTGAACAGCACGTTCGTATGTCGAAGGAAGTCAGACTTTCGGAAATGGCCCCAGGGTGGCTCCGTTTGGAACGGAACTAGGAATGACTCTTTGCCGAATGTTTTTACGGTGGTTACTTGCAGTTGGAGAGAAAAGTAAAAATTTTGAATGGCAAAAGGTGAAAAGGCAAAAAACAAAGCAAAGCAAGAAAAGCTACAAGCCCCCCCCCCCCCCCCCCCCCCCCCCCAAGAAAAAGGAAAAAAAGAAAGATTACAGAAGCGGGTCACACGTGTCCTGGGTCACACCCTCAGAGGGCTGATGAGGTAGGCATAGTATTTTTCTGTTAATGAGATGGAAGGGGCGATTAGGCATATTTTACCGCACCTCATGACATGAAGTGCCTCTGCCAACACTCTGGTGGCAAATTTGTTGTTCAGGATGGTTTCATGAAACCGAGATATCTTGAAAAATCTGGGTACAACCGTACAAGCTACAGTGGTGCGGAAGGCGTAAACTGTCTTTGGAATCCACCAATCTTTTATGTTCTTGCAATCTGACATTCAAACACCTCGCGGTGTAAACATCACCACTAGTCAACTTGATTAAGTATAACACCCCTTTTACACATTGAATAACTGGCGGCCTATGAGCAACTGCGTATCCTGGTTTTTTCGATCCTTCTTATTCTCTTTTTTTTTGCCTATAGATAGTTTTCTATCAATTCAACAGCATAGCTTCTTTAATTTCTGGGGGCCGACTAACCTGCCCCGACGTCATAACTATTTACAACGTTTTGAAGCTATGAGACAACTTGTCACGTCACCCGGCTCCACCCGCCCGCGTTACAAGTAAAAATTGCAAAAGGTAAAAGGTGAAAAGGCAACAAAGACTGCAAAACAAGCAAAAGCAGACCCCCCAAAATACAGAAGCCGCACACAAGTGTCGTAGGCCACACCCTCAGAGCGCTGATTGGGGTAGGCATATTATTTTTCTGGTTGGATTCTTTATTTCTGATTGGCACAGGCATAGTAAAGGGGGGTGGGGGTGGGGGGAGTTCAGAGGGAGATTTTTAGTTTTCAGGCGCACATATACGCATGCGCATACAAACACACACATGCACGTACATAAAGATCTCGAAATAAAATTCAGGCTAGGTCCCTGCTGGCTCGGTCTCTTATGTTACTTTTCCTTCCTAGTATTTTAACCTTTCGCAATTTATACCTGTACCCTGGGCGAGAGGAGCCGGATGACGTGACATTTGTAACATATATATGTGTGCTTTTCTTTCCAATAAACTTCAATTACGAGTCGGTGCTATAGTGTTGTTTGCTTCTCTTGCGAGTGTCCGTGTGTTTGTGTGCGCCCCATTCCTTCACAATGAGCAGATACCAACGAGCCCACTTATCCGTGCTACTCAAGTGTGAATTAACCTTGCTAATAGTAAAGTAAAATAATTAAATGGGCCGCAAGTCGAGCTTCTGTTTTTGCTGGTACGAGGCGTCAGCGTAAGGGAAATAATAATAATAATAATAATAATAATAATAATAATAATAATAATAATAATAATAATAATACCCGATTTGAATATGGAGGTATGTGCCACACCTGAATGAATACGTCAGATGTTTATCCAAGCGAAAGCAATGTTCACCAAACTCCCGACGCCAGCGCCACTTGAACTAGCAGACGCCTGAAGCTGCTGCTTCTTCTTTTTCTTTAATAAGTGTTCGCCCATGCTGGGATGACTCGGTCGGAACTTTTCGACGCCTGCACAACATTACTCGCAAATATTGTCAGCCTAGCACTCCTTTTTTCTTACGCTCATTTATAGGTCGTCGGGGCCGTTGCGAATAATTACAAGATGACCAGTAGCACGGTCGCTATACCACTGTCGATTGCGGTGCTCCATCCGCTGGGGCGTTCAGCTTTAGATCTGCTAGAATGAACCCGCTGGAGGACATAGTACGTTGAACCTGCAAAACTTATGCCGAAACGTCTGCAACACTTAAGGTTTTGCAGACGGTTCGGGACGGGAAAACATACTCGCAGAACATCGAAATGAAAAGAGTAACAGTGGCTACTATACCAAATGTGGTGGACCCCTTTGTAAAAGCAAGATATAAAGTAGCCAGGGTCAAGCGTCCCGAGAAAACGTATACTAGGGCATCAATGAAGCGTAATGCGCTGACGCCAAAGTAGGCATCAGTACATACTTTGGCACTGCGAAATTATGCACTTACCTTGACAAATGCCCCGCCACGGTGGACTAGTGGTTATGGCACTCGGCTGCAGATCCGAAGGTCGCGGAATCAAATCCCGGCCGCTGCGGCTGCATTTAGATGGGAGCGAAATGTTAAGGCACGTGTCCTGTGCGATGTCAGCGCAGCCTAAAAAACCCCCGATGGTCAACATTTCCGGAGCCCTCGCCTACGGCGTAAAACCCCAGATATAGATATAAAATGAAGAAAAACGCATAAATAAGGGGCGAAAACACGTGTCGATGGTGAAACAGAAAAGAAAGCTTGGAAGTGCGCATCGTGGTAACTTGTTTTGGCTTGGTGAGAGTCAATGCGAAACAGTATTAGCAGCTCACACAAACAAAATATAAGAAGCCCACATCTTCGATAGGACATTTGTCGCTTCAGCTAAGGTGACAAACGAGAAAGAAGGGTAATGACACAGTCAGAGTAGCTTGAGCTCGTCGTAATGCAACATTGTTTAGGATAAGAGATAATGTGGATTACGTGAAAAGGCGTGTGTAGTACAAAAACCCGGCAGATCAGATTTGCGCCATTTGTTCGAATGCCGTGATATTATCGTTAAAAACACGACGAAATAATGTGAATGGCACAGTGAAATTCTACACCTTGTCGACGTCAATTACTCTGCACGTTTCATTGAAACATACGTATCTAGACGTTTTTACCCGCTGTCGTGTCAGTGAAGCACTGCTTGGTTAGCTGTTCTGGTTGAAAAGTCTTGATATCTCGCCGTGAAAATAGTTTAGGCTTCTTTGCGAAAGGGGATGAGATAAGAATTGAAGGGTGAAAGTGTTAGCCAGGCTAACTGACCGGTTGGTTACCGCGCTCTCAAAAGACAGAAAAGTTACGCAAAAAAGAATAATGTGTGTGCTTCACCCTATCAAATCGCATCAATAAGGTATGATGCCACTTATAAGAGAGTGGTGAATACAGCTTAGGTAATTCATTACACGCAATGTCTTGTCAGGTATTGAAAATAGCCGTACTCTTTCGACGTTCGTAAGCTCTCGTTCTCCTGAGATGGCTTTGAAATCCGAACTCCTTTCTCGTATTCTGCCCAGGGTATGGCTGACGATGCCACAATTGTTAATGCTCAACGGAGGGTAGAGGTTTAGTTGCGCAATTTCTCTATATTCTTTTTCATTACCAGTACAACGAGGCGATCAAAGTGTCCCGCTCTTACGCCATCAGCGCGCACAGCCCATTGATTTGGAGTACCTGTCAGAATGATAAGGAAGACTGATTGGGGTTTAACGTAGCGGATCGACGCAATCGCTCTGATGCAGGGACGCTTCGTAGATGAAAGCATAGGATCAGTTTTTCTGCCGCTGTCTTTCACTTTTTGCTCTTACTCATTAAAACCGCACACGATTCTCCGAATGATGTAATCGTCGACAACCACTGCGATAAGCGCTGGGAAAGCGTTCGGTGCCTTACTACACAATAAGCCCTAGCATAAATCTTTTTAGCTGTCACAGACAAACTTTTCCATTCATAGTGCTGAAATTATGCGGCACTTATTAATCTTGTTTCCATGAAAAGGGATTTGTTATCATGTAGGCTCTTTAAACGGATGCGTTTAGGTGCCGTCATTTATGTTGTTGCTTTGTAACGGTAATAACCAAGAGAGAGGCACCACAGTAGATTCATATATGGGAAAGATGCTGTATATAGATGGATAGGCTGTTTTAGTTACATCGATAATTTGAATTCAATTCCATTCATTTCTTTATTTTGCAAATATTAACACGCAGAAATACCAAAACTGGTGTAGCACCAGGCGCAGTATTTGAAAAAGCCTGCGTGTATAGTCACTGGCAAACCATGTATTTGCAATGCCCAAGCAACGCAATGAAGCAAACAAACATATATCATATAACTGCAGATTATGCTGTTCACTAGTGCAACTCTTCGTTCTGGACCTAGAATTTAGTAGGTGATAAAAGCGTCACGATGCACCACGTCCAAGTCTGCGTGCCCACTGGCCGCGATTTAATCAACTTCTGTGGCATAATCCTAACTTATCGAGCGGAACCTTTTGTTAAAGCTCCCGTTGAAGTGCACTGCTCCGCTTGCCTGCTGGATATGCCATGGCTGTTCTTAAGGCTTAGGGCTCTTTTGAATGCTGCATTGTAAATGTTATACTTTAATAGCTATGAAGATCAAGAATGAAAAGCCCAGACAAGTGCAGAAAGTGATCTACTCAGGCTTGGAGTAGACCCATGATCTCGAAGCCAGTGCGCTAGACAAAAAAAATAAAAATAAAACGACGTTCAAGACGTCCAAGGTAAAATTCTTAATAATCTCCTTTCTAAATCCGCATTTCAATATAGAAAAATTTTAGGGGACCCTTGACTGGCATAGGAGTATTGTTCCTTTGTAAGCGAGTATTATCCCTTACCTTTCCTTGCGTTTGGAGGATCACTTCTATAAGAGCTTCTTGCATAAGATGGCAGGAGCGATAATAAATCTAATTTCCCTTATTTTTTGTTCCTCTGGCGCTGTTCTTTATTAGAGAATTTCGCTCTGCGGGTAGCTTTCATCACCGAAGCGCGTCTCAGAAAATTGATATTTCGGGACGCTCGCATGAGATGAAAGATTACGAAAAGCTCGTGATTTATTTCCCCAGTACCCAGAGTTTCCCTTGAAAGAAGGCTGAAAGATCGTATGGAACAAAATATGAAGAAATGTGCATGTTTCTATGTCACGAACTGTGTATGTTTCCCACATACTTTTATTTTTTTGTTACTTTGTCTGCGCCTTTGTCGTGAAGAACTAGCTCTCAGGAGTGCCGTCACGGTAAGAGGCCGTGAAATTGCGACTGGCTGTTGTTTCTTGTTTACTCTTGAGGCTTGAATCCCACCCACGTCATCATTTCTTTACTCTGTGTGGGCCTTCGAGGATGTAATGGAGGCTTTACGAAAGAATGCGGAAGAGCCATGCGTCGGGCACCCTGCTAGCGCACGCAAGCACAAGTAACTCTCGGAACGGGGAAGTTTAATAACGTGCTTGACGTTTCCAAGAACTCAACAGCGGCAGGCTGGAGTATGTATTAGCATTTCATATGCTTTATCATTCCATATTCTAAGCAGACAGTTACGGATCATGTGTGTATCCGACAGACCCTAATCAAGTGAAGCTTCTCGGACATGGTCATTGTTTAATAGTAATAATATTAATAACACTTCATAGATTTACCAGATGGCGAAGCAAGTAATGCAATATCAACACACTGGAAAACTTTGCGAAGTAACGTAGCTCCATGAGGTGAGCTTTCAGGGATGATGTCCTCCGGCATTGTCCTCTTAAACTGCGGCATATTGTCCGGCGCTGAGCTTTAGTGTGGTTCACGCACAGGTGCACGTTGGGTCTGCTTGTGGACACGCATACGAGCGCACGTTTTCTTCAGCGCGACTAGCATTTGGCGAAACTCTTCGAAGGGCGCTGTGATGATTAGGGCGCGCTGTTACGCTCCGTAGACATTATCACCGGCTCACGCCATCGAGCGCTTAGTCTAAAGGGGGAGGCGCTGCGCTAGCTATAGGCGGCGAGAACTTTGCGCCACATTGTCGTTGCGGATGGTAGCTTAGAGGGCGCTCTATGATGCCAGCTCCGAAAAGTACAGATAAGTGATGCACCCCTTGCGCTATGGAGAAAGCTTCTCTGTGGCCGAATCGCTTGAGGTATTCACCTGGTGATCGAGATATCGTTAGAAGTTAAGAAATCGTTACTTTATATGACCGAGAGGTCATGTAATGTTATGGCTGTGTCGGTGTATCACTCACACAGCAAAATGGTAGATTATGCATAGGTGGAAGTCCCTACAAGAAGATTCATTCCACCACCATGCGTCGTGATCTGGTGTGCATATTACACGGCTCGCGCCGTACAAGTGTTCGTCGTCACAATCAGCTAAACTCAGTCTCTGTTCAAATGTTCAAACAACATCTCTTTTCACATCCCTGTGGAAACCTCCGTTTCTGAGCGCCGATGTCCTTGTACATAATGTAGCGTTGGAAATCTGATGGATAAAGAGCGGAAGAACCGCCTGATGGCGACAGACTGCGACAAGTGTCCTTGTCTTCGCCGTGCTGCTATAAGACATCATACCAAGACAACCTTTCAGCATCCCTTGTCCCTGCTAACATTACACGTCGAAATTTATTTACAGGGCATCGTTAGGGCTAGTAGGCGCAGTAGGCCCAGGAATAACAGGTTACTTAAAGGGACTCTGTAAGACTTTTTGGAGGTGGTCAGCAGAAGGTACCGATCAGTCGAGGAGGCACCTGTCAACATGCGAGCCAAATATTATGGCACAGCTCGCGCCAGTGAATGTGCAGTTTGGTTCGATCGAAACTGCAAATCCTGATCCAGATGCAGCTGCAATGCGCTCGCTGTTATTTCAACAAATGAACTCACAACTAGCACTGACTAAGTCGATTAACGCAGACTAGCACTGGTGGCCTATCAGATCACGGAAACGTCGTCAGTAATGCTTTATTAGCTCATTTTGTGTTGCCCCGCCACGGTGGTCTAGTGGCTACGGTACTCGGCTGCAGATCCAAGGGTCTCGGGATGGAATCCCGGCCGCGGCGGCTGCATTTCGATGGAGGCGAAATGTTGAGGGCCGCGTGTACTGTGCAATTTCGGTGCACGTTAAAGAACCCCAGGTGGTCGAAATTTCCGGAGACCTCCTCTACGGCATCTCTCATAATCAGACCTGGTTTTGGGACGTTAAACCCCACAAATCAATCAATCATTTTGTGTTGAACAACTCAGCAAAATGTACTAATTTTTATTTATTAGCGCCAAAAAATGTTAAGTTATACAGCCGGTGCTCTTTGCGACGTTATTTGGTCAAAGAATTGCGGGACACTGGGCTTAAAAAGTGTTGCGGGGAGCCATTGCGGGCACCGCAAACCCGAGAAAATAAATTTACGGTCTCACTTAAAAAACTATGCAGGTCACAACAGTATTCTATAAGGCTGGATGTTCTATACGAATCCAACGAGGTTAGGGTTCGTAAGGTTTTATTTGCAATTTCATGTATGTGCCCCAATTTGTAGGCCGTGTCGTCGGTGAAAGAGAGTCAGTCTACATCCGGTCTGAAAGAGAGTCCCTGGACAGGCGATTAACGTATCACTTGCGCAGAGTGCGGTTTAAAGGCGGATCGGTTTAAATTGCTTTTGCGGTACTCTGCGGCTGCGCTCTCGCTTGTAGTAGATTGCTTTGCCGGGATCAACTGCAGGGCAGGGCTTTGTGCTTGTCGGCATCCATAGGTCACAGTGGGGATTACTGCTGCACAAGCCCTAATTCCAGTAAGTGCAGGGGAGTCGCGCGGTCCGAGTTCTAGAGGTAGCTGTGCTTGACATGATGCAATTTGATTCTCGCTCCATTTAGCTTCGTTTAATTCGGGCGCTGGCAGTTCAGTTCTGTCGCAATCGGTAGCGCAGCTCCTGTTTTGTGTCTATAGTGTAGTTCGTACTACCGAGATAAAAGCGCAGCCAGTCTCTGATTTTTGGTGTGGCATTTTATCCTGGATTGATGAAGGAAATACTTTTCACCGTTCTTCAGGAGGTTTTCGTCAACATCAGTTTGAAATATGTCTTTGCGGAAGAAGAGCAGTTTAGAAGGCGAATGACGGCATTTCTCTGTCCAACGCATTTCTGACATTACCTTCTGCTTTAAGCACATGCTTATTGTTCCAGAGCTGTAATGGCCTACTAGACGGCTCTTATTCTCAGATTTTGGCCATTCCGGACATATGTTCAAGTCGCATTTGGTCTATTTTACGTGTAGTACATATCGTTTTACGTGTAGTACATATCGTGTAGTACATACCTACGGGGCAGAAACTTGGAGGCTAAGAGGATTCAGCTTAAATTGAGGACGACGCAGCGAGCTATGGAACGGAAAATGGTAGGTGTAACCTTAAGGGACAAGAAGAGAGCGGTGTGGGTTAAGGAACAAACGCGTGTTAGCGACATGCTAATAGAAATCAAGAAGAAGAAATGGCCCTGGGCGGGCCATGTAATGCGAAGACAAGACAACCGTTGGTCATTAAGGGTAACAGAGTGGATTCCTAGAGGAGGCAAGCGGGGCAGGGGGCGGCAGAAAGTTAGGTGGGCAGATGAGATCAGGAAGTTTGCGGGGATAAATTGGACCCAGTTAGCACAGGACAGGGTTAATTGGAGATCCATGGGAGAGGCCTTTGCCCTGCAGTGGGCGTAGACAGGCTGATGATGATGATGATGATGTATCGTTTCGTCGAAGGTGTGTTGGATTGGTGCTACCCATGAGGAACCGACAACACGTTTTGTACCTGAATGGTACAGCCGTTCGGCTTCGTCTATGGCTACATAAATCCTCAGCACGAGATAAAAAAAAAAGAAAGGAAAACGCATGTCGTAGATCCCTGCGCCTCGAACATAAGTATGTTCTTTGTGTAAATCAAGAAAACACTGCTGTAATGCCAGACGGGGATGCTCGAGCTTCGCTACTTTTGTTTGTTCTTTTTTTACTGCGTTCTGTCATTTACCAGTGTTCTCTCACGTTAGCAAACCATATTACAAGAACCTGATGAAAAGTGCGCGAACATTACGCCTGTATTAAAATGCTCAAACTCGAGCTCAGACAGCGCATGCAGATAATAGAATTCGTACAAGAATCCCATTGGGGAGTTGTTTTACACAATCAATAAATCAATCAATCAATCAATGAGACAGTTTTATTCTTTAATACACCTGTAATGGCCAGTTGTTATTATAAATACATCGATTCCAGATACGTGCGTACACGCGCCTGCGACGCATATTTTCCGAAATTGGAAATTTCGGTGCATTCGTTTGCTCCTTTTGACAGCCTACAATTTTGCTAGCAACTTCTGGGCTTTGAGATTACCCATAACTTTAGCCTTTTAACTGGATCGGAAGCTTGGTGTCCACCCGTTTTAGCATTAAGGAGCATGCGAATTGCTGCGGATTTGTCACAAATAAGAGCTTCAAAGATGATCAAAGATTAGTCTTGGTCTGGGGTTGAAACCCGTGACCAACGCCTGTACGGTGTCGTCAGTCTACCCATTGAGGCAGCCTGGAAAACTTTATCAGGATGAAATATCTCTCTACTTGAAGTTTTGATTTCTCAGAAATCCACATGGATTTCCTCGTCCCTTCGTGCCCGAATCAGGTTGGCGGGCGCTAGTATTACCATTTATAACCCATACTCCAGCTTGCGCGATTCCGCACAACGTATTTCTCATATTTTCGTCTGACATCTAGACAAGCTCCCAGAAGGGCGTGTTCAAAGCGCTATTGGGAAGGATCATTCGATTGTGCGAAGCTAGCGCGATAAAAGAAGAAGAAACAAACTGACAAATAGTTTTAGGGGCACTGTGTGTAACATTGGAAAACGTTGAAACGTTTTATTTTCCAAAAAATTGTTGGGGCTCTTTCAGGCGAAAAGCGGCACTACGGATCTTGAATGTGCCTGACGGCCCTCACATGGCATCAATAACATTAAAAACAGCATGCATATACACGTTCAACCTATTAAAAATATATTTTATTTTATTTATTTAATGAATACTGCAGGCCCAAAGACGGGCCTAGGCAGCGGGCCAATGTACAAAGAAATAAAATTAGACAACGCGAACAAACATTTGGAAGTGTCGAGAATACATATTGAGCAAGAAATAGCTCTAAGGAATGTAAAACAAAAACAAACATGAAAACATATAATACAGTTTTCAATGTAACTGAACGAAATTAGAACGTATTTTATAAAACATGTTTTCCTGCAAACATAAGGTATCTGCAAACAAAATAGAAATCCTGTACATTAAGTGAAAGGTAATGTCGGAATACATTGCTGTATATCAGAAATAGTGGCATCTACAACACTAAAGAAAGCACTAGAATAAACATGGCGGTGATGCCTAATGTGATGATACAAAGACACGTTGAGCAAAACAGTGCGGAAATGTAAGAGCTTCATTCTTTGATGTCGTCATTCAGATTTACAAAAGTACTATCTAATTTGTTTGCGAGTCAAAGCACTTGGAATAAATCTTTCAATTTTTAATTTATTTAACAACGAAGGTAGGCTATGTCTCAGTGACTGCGTGAGATACCTTATGCGCCTGAGTGGTGCGGACCACATGTCTTGGCTGCGAGTGCGCGAGTCACTTTTTTTTAATTCAAGTACAAAGAAGCCGAGTACAACGAACACAAGTAGAAAGAAGCCAATAGCAGAACGAACGTGAAACACTAGATCTGTTTAAACTGACGAATTTTTCCTAACTGTGCAATGAATTCGCTATCATAGGTAATATTTTAAAAGGAGAAAGGGTGATCAAGTTTTCATGTTGGAATCACAGAAGTATTCATAAATGTACTTTGATTCACGTGTAACTCCAGCAATTGCTGGAAGTTCCCGCGCGCCGAGGTAGCTTACCGGCTACAGCGCTCGCTTGCTAGTCTAGATGTCGCGGGATCGAATCCTGGCAAACGGGGACCTCATTTCGATTGACGCGAAATGCAAATAGAGAAAACGAGAGAGGGGGCAATAGAGTGAGAGTACTTAGGTTTAGGTGTGCCTAAAGGAACCCCTGTTGGCCAAAATTACTCTGGATCCCCGCACCACGCCGTGTGCCTCATAACAATCGCTGGTTTTAGCACAATTAACCCAATTAATTATTGTTATGAAATTGCTCACGAAACAGAATACCAACTGCTGGAAAGCCCTGCCACGGTGGTCTAGTGGTTATGGCACTCGGCTGCTTATCCGAAGGTCACGGGATCGAATCCGGGCGGCGGTGGCTGCATTTCGATGGAGGCGAAATGTTGAGGCCCGTGTGCTGTGCGATGTCAGTGCACGTTAAAGAACCCCAGGGGGTCCAAGTTTCCGTAGACCTCCACTACGGCGTTTCTCCTAATCAGAGCTGGTTTTAGGACGTTAAATCCGATAAATCAATCAACTACTGGAAAAGATCTGTATATCATAGCACCAGAATAAAAAATGCAGTGTCATCATAAGGATGGTGGCTATACCAATCATAATGTGACGCCTGCTATGCAGCACGAACCTCAGATTAGAAGATTAACTATTGCAACAATTGCTTAACAAACGTAATAGCTTTGCGTACTCGATATTTGACTATCCCGAAGTACCTGCTACGTTGTGAATTTTGTTACCTGATCACGGCCCGCATACCGATGGTACTTCTAGGCCGTGTAATACGCGCTCGCAAAAGTACACGCAGTGCATTCCAGGCCCAGAGATTGCTCCTCTGCACTGAAGCACAAAGCAGAATGAGAGAATGTACACACCTGCCTGGCCCGATCCTTTCCTCGTTTGCTTTTAATAAAAACCTCTCTCTTATATTTCTTTTCTTTTTTTTTTGGGGGGGGGGGGGGTCTCATTTCACGCTTGTTTACCAGCGGAACTCAAGTACAGGGGGCGTGTTTGCCCGCTGGCCGGCACGGCAAACAAGGTGCCCGATGCGCAGTCGCTTAGAAATAGTAACGTAGTAAACGAAATTAATGTGTCCGCTGAAGAACAGCAAAACCAGAAACGGAAACGAAAGGACGGGGACGGTGCACACGTATTTCTGGGACAGGGGAATCGAATTCGCCGTACGTAAACACGGGTCCGAGCACAATGCCCGAGAGGGAAGCAGCGGTCCGGGCCGAAGGACGGCGGTGCGATCGTGATGATCGGCCTCTCGCCAGCGGTCCCAGGGCTGACCTTTGTTGGGGGAACAGGGGACATCATCGACAGACGACAAAATAGACTGCACCCCGAGCTCGGGGGGGAGAGAGAGAGAGAGAGGTGGACGGGCCGAGTGGGTTTCTGGTTCGTTACCCGATTTCACCGCGTATAATACGTATCCGTTATTGATAAGGACATCGATTTTGTGCCAGTGGAGAGGATGGTAAGAGATAGAAGGGAGCCATGGTAACTGGAAAGCTTGGACTAGCTTCAGCAGCCTGTGTCGCCAGGTGTGCGTGTCAAATTCAATGAACCAAGAGCGAGCGAATCGAAGAAGAAGAAAGAAATTAAGTGCCGATTTCATTTTGTGCAGAAGGAGGACGACCGATGGTGTGGCAGTGGTATTGGCCACCGACGCAAAAAAAATTCTTTTCACGCGACTCGATAAGACGATACACTTTTGGACCCAAAGCCTTCCCTAACTTGCTTAAGAAATTTATTCAGTGGGAAGCACTTTTTGGGGAACATAGGTCACTTTGATCTATCTATCTATCTATCTATCTATCTATCTATCTATCTATCTATCTATCTATCTATCTATCTATCTATCTATCTATCTATCTATCTACGTCGCGATACTCTCTTGGTCGTCTCGCTACCTGTTATACAGCAAACGTATAACGTATGACAACCGTGAATTTTTGACCTACACATTGCTTGCATGACGTAGTCGCCATCTACGTCACGATTAAGGATACTGCAATCGCGTGTGGCTCGTACCATACCAGTGGCGTTCGGCCCGTGGTATGCGAGTATGCGCCACAGGTGCTTGAATTTTATACGCAAGCAGACAGGCAGGCAGGCAGGCACAGAACTTTATTTTGGTCCTGTAAAACTGCAGTTGTACGTCCCACATATCACGTATCAAAAATAAACTAATACCCCTGTCACACGAGGCAACTAAAGTGCACTTTGAGCGAGTGCACTTCGCCGCTAGTGTCATTCGCACGCTGTCACACGGGAACGTTTAGTGACAGTCGCTGCAAAGTGCACTTGCAGGCAAGTGCGTTCGCTGGACTCACTTCGCGGCGACGAAGTGTGTAGCCTCGGTACCAGTGGCTTGTAAACAAATACGCTAATGCACAACGCGGCGCGCGTAGTATTTTTAAGACATTGTTTTCGTTATTATAAATACTGCTATGTATTAAAACAAATCATATTTCAACGAAAAACCTCGCTATTGTCGCCCCTTGGGCAGTTTGCGGCCACGTCCGCTAGGGGAATGCACATTTCCAAAGCACACTTCTCTTTCTCGTGTAGCAGCGCGTGAACGTAAGTGCACTCTGTGAGCGTAAGTGCACTCGCTAAATGTGCACTTTAGTTGACTCGTGTGACAGGGGTATAAAACAGACCTTTAACGTATCGTCAGAACACACTTAAGAAGAAAAAGGCGTACATTTTGTGGTAGCTGGGGAATGGAAACGAACACGGGAAAACAGAAAGGCGGGGAGGTTAACCAGACCGAAATGTAGAGATACACCTAGCACAGTTACGCACGCGTCCGTACTGTAATCTCCGAAGGTATACCTGCCAAGCGGTAGCGGTGCAGTAATCGAACCTTGGCGCCCAGAGTGCCCTGGGCCCCCAAAGCATGCGCCTGTGAGGCGCACCAAAGTGAGTACCGCCGTTACGTCCCACAGTGAGCTCCTCTTGAGACGCCATGGTGTAGTCGGCACTCAAGGTTAACCCATGTTAAGAATACTTTTCACACTGAACGACAGTTTGAGCTCATTGAAGAAAAGGACAAATGAGGACACACTAAACACACCGCCCGTAAGGGGACTACGTGTGACAATGTTGATCAAGCGACCGTGTGCTCAGTGTGCCTTTGTTCGTCCTTTTCTCCACCCCAGCAAAATTGCCATTCACTGCGCACCAACACGCCCAGCAATCCATGCTTGCATACTTTGCAAGTTCATCCTATTCGTAATTGGCTGAACGCCAAACAGTCATAGCAGAGTCCTTCAAAGCATTGACGGACTGTTTGATATCTCCAGGATTCTATAACTTTGGTCCAATTAGGACAGCTTTGAATAGATTCGATTATTATCTCATTCGCTGAATTCACATTTGATTAACACCAAGCCCCATTTGTTCACTTCAGTCGACATTTGATCCGCATTAGTTCCCATTTTGTTCACTTAATACACACAGTATTTTCCGTATAAGACGCTGCTCCACTACTTGTTCCGCCCTCGGGATAGGCCCACCCGCTGTAAAATCATTGCCCTATGCATCGTGTGATTCGCGGACGTGAAGCGCGAAAACCGAATCTTACGATTAAAACGGCGCGGCTGTACTCAAAAGGAACTCCAAACTGGGAAATTTGAGCACAGCCACCGCGCCAGACTTGCTCGTCGCACGTGGACATTGTGCGTGTGTGCGGTGCATGTGCACGGCGTACGCGTGAGCCCTTCTCTTCTCGATCAGACCCCCCCCCCCCCTTTCCTCTCTGGCTCCAACGAACCTGGAGGGCGCCGAGTTTTCTGCTGGGCTTCGACGTGTGCTGACAGGCGTCGATCATGAAGAAAATTGGGTGCGCTTCAGGCGATTGGTGTAAAAAAAGGACCGAGAGGATGCACGGCCGTAAAGTAGTCACTAGGGTGCTTTAGCAGTAACGGTACTTGTTCCTGGACTAACTGATACATACTTTCAAAGGAAACTACACATGCGCAAATAATGTGTCTGTGATTATTTTGCGCCAGTGCAGGTAGTTTATTTAGCAGCGGAGGGTTAACCGTATGCGGTACGCACGTTAACACCGTTTCTTGACTGTCGGCACATGTGTGTTACTGGGCTACTAGGGCAAGTGTTGCCGACTGATACCCCTGTTACACGGGCGCCCTTAACCACGGTTAGCGTAACCGCGGTTATCGTTAAACGCGGTTAGCGCAGTTACACGGCGCGCGAAACGGCGGTTAGGCCGCTAACCGCGGTTAGCCGCTAACCGAGCTTGCCTAGCTCGGTTAAGCGTAAACCGACGTTTGGAAACGGACGAAATGGCGGACGGTACCGCTCCCGAGTTCAGCGGCGCTTCGCAGATATCTTCCCAAAAGTGGTCTTCTACCCGTTGCGACATATACGGAGCAGTAATGCAATTTTTGGACGATAATATTATGTCAGTGCACCCAAGTGGTCGAAACGCGTGCTTCTGCAGCGCACCGCGGTTGCTTCCGCACGCTCGTACCGCTCAGGCCAAGGCCACCGAGGCTTTTGCTACACCACCGCTCGCAGCAGCATTTAAAACTCCGATTTGCTTATGACACAAAATAATTCATAATTGAGCAAGGTTGGTAATGTTTACCATTTCTGCAACGCATCGGCCACTTCCACAGTGCCCGAGAGATCGCATTCCGCGATGCGAGAGGTAAACACGGCAGCGGCACCGGTCTTGACGAACCGACTCGCTTCCTTTCATACCTCCCTCTTCACATCCAGACGCAGGTAGAACTAATCGCACATGTTCAGACATGATATATGAGTACTAATGTTGATCGTGGTGGCAAAAACAAGCGCTCTGTGACGAGCGCAAGTCGCGCTTGATCGCGAACGGCACCGCCGTACTCCTCGCTAGGCCTAACGCTCGTAGTTGTCGGCGCCGGGCATTCCGCGGTGACGGTGGATTGTTGTGACGCGTTTGTCGCTTGCAGAGGCGTAGTTTTATCAACAATGTCCTCATAGAACGATGCAGGATTGTGCAAAGTTGCTTCTCTCGTACCTATAATGACGAGGATATGAAGTGTTGCGAGTGTGTTTATGCCGATGTGCGGGATGTGGGCGGAGCTTCTGTCAACCGCGAACACGATAGCCCGTGTAACTCCGGTGGACTACGGTTGGCGTTAACTACGGTTGAAATTGTTAACCGCGGTTACGCTAACCATGGTTGCGGGGGCCCGTGTAACAGGGGTATGAGAATGCTACGTGCCTACCGCGATGGCGCCGTATTACCGTACCGAAAGTATGCTAAGCCACCACTGATAAAGCACCCTATACTCTTCTTTCTAGTGCGCTGTAGTGCGCACCGTCTTTCAGTCTTCTCTTGACCGTCCCGCTCTCCCATAGCGATGTATTAAACTTCTGTTTGCTATTCGCTTCGCCTTGTCTGATCTGCTGGCCTTCTCCGATGGTTAACCTGGTTCAAGCTTCGTGCATGCGCTGCTGAAGGTTCGCCACCCGTGTTGCCCGGAAATTTCCACTGGTTGATGTTATTTAACGCACACTCATATTGCACACTACACGGGCCTCCACATTTAGCCTCGATAGAAATGCAGGCTGTTGTTTGATCCCGCGACATTAGGGTCAGCAACCGATTGCCATATCCACTAAACCTCCGTGGCGGGGCAATGCCTCAACACTGCCTGAAAGGCAACCTTATTGTCTTGCAGAGCTTCTCTTTACACCCTATATTTACATTGACTTCGTTTTCGCAGACCTACGCCGTTTTTTCATCCGCACCATGGAGTATCGTTCCTGTGTAATATTTAATGAATTAATTGAACAGTGAACATACAACTTTTAAAGAAATAAATCGGACCTTTTCTTACAAAAAACAAAGGGGGCTTCAATGGCCCGCTGGTGGAAATAACAGGCGTATACGCAATCATTGTGCGTTGATTCGTAGTTTCATAGCACCCACCACTGGCACTACGGCTCAGTCCATAGGACAATGGTATGCGACTGCGGTATATATCAAACTACGAATGTGAAATACGCTGTCACCAGCAGTACGGATAGCCACTTAGAGAAACGGCGACAGAATTAAGGCAACCTTAACTGACACATCAGAAAGAGAACTAAATGTAACCGTCCGGCCGACCATATGGAGTTTACCTACTGGCACCAAAACGGGGGTGCCAGAACCTTTAACTAGTGTCTTATTCACTTGGTATACGCTAAAATTGACAAGGAACGGTACGAATGTGAGATTGGCATGAGTGATAACTCATGACCTGAATGACTGGAGATACCCCATACGTCAAGTTGAACGCGTGACCTCGATAGGATTCGAGCTTTGCTTGTATTAGGGTGCATTGAGATCAGTGGCCGTGAATTAAGGTGAGGCAGGCTAAATTAAGGTGTGCAAGAGATGTCATAAGACTATCGTTGTCACGTGTCTTAGGTAAACTGGAATTTGTTTTTACATTACTTGTTTACGTGGTGCGTTGTAGGGCGGTAATCTGTCATATGCTTGATTTCTGCTCTGAAAGGAGCCCCGCACGCTAACACCGCACGCTACAAAATAAGTAAATAAATAAATAAATAAATAAATAAATAAATAAATAAATAAATGTGTACTGATCCAGTAGTTATATCTTGGGTGTATGAGTGGCGTGGTAAAGTGTGCCCGATTGCGCAGAAGGCAACATTTTGTCCGTGATTTTCGCAACGCAATTCAAGAGTACGCAAAACACTACCCGAGCGTATTTATCTCACTTCTCGGACTTATTTTTTCCTAAGTGCAAGCACCACAGTGATTTGTATTATTCCATGCAGGAGAACTGGCGAAGGGTCATCTTCATCTTCATTGACGCGGGCCAACAGGCTGCTGTACGGGTGAGTCGTGTGCAATTTTTTCACGTAATGCTTTCCTTGGTCTGCAAATATTTCACGGGCATTGTACAAAGACCTGCGGCGATCGGTGTAACATTTCTGACGAAAACTCTGCGTCTATACCGAAGGCACCGCTCTCTGAGGAAGTGTCTCAACTGCGTCATGTGACTATACCAACCGTATTTACTTACACGCTACCAGCATCCACTGGCACTGGTTAATGTTGGTTGAATAGGGTTTTAATTCTCTGGTAGCTTTGGCGAATAATGGTTAAGGATCCCCATATGATTGGTGGCTGATGTGCGCTCGTATTGGCTATGCTCGGTTATGTTGCTAACGATGGCTTTATGCACTAACAATACTATGACTTTGTGGGCCAGTGGCGCCACGTTGTTGTGCGGGCGATCGGAAGAGACACCGTCAGTGCGCTCAGGAGAAAGCTCGCGTCAAGCAATCACTTTTAGGTGCGAGAGCATCTTATGCTCGGGGCAGTGTCCGTTCTGCGGCGTCCGCACCCATGCTGCGCATGCGCAACTCTCCATCATTCTCCTCTCCTACGCAGGTGTGCGCTTTCCTCCTCATCTCTCCCCCTCTCTGCCACAGGTGCGGCGCAGCTAATGATTGCATATAACTCTCTCTCTCACTCTCTCCCTCCCTCTCTAAGGGTACGCCGGTAGGCGGCGCAAGTGTCGCGGCGCAGTATAGAACGCGCGTTCGCTGTGCTTCATTCATTCTCTCTCTGTACAACGATTTGCGAAACGCCATGAACAGCGTCAACGTCGGCGCTAGTTGCAGAGGAAGGCTCGGGAAGCCGAACGTAACGTCCGCATCGGCAAGCGGACCCCGAACCTCGTGCCAGGGAAGCCGAACGTCAGCGTCGCCAGGAAACTTCTACGGAAGCAACACGAGCTCGGCACACCGAACATGCGCACCCCCCACCCCTCCTCGCGTTGCTTTCGCATCCCACCATGGTTGCCCGTGGGGGAGGTCGTGGGTTTTTTATCCGAAATAAATCACAGCTGTACACTGTGTCGGGCCTCATAATCTCATCACGGTAGCGTACAGACCGAAATGCGGCACTCCTGAGGCGATACAACACCTCTTATGAATCTTCCCTCGATTTGATTGTGAGAGACAATCGCTGAAAGGCATTTTTTCTAAGTTTGTTTCTCAAGCGTTAACTGAGAAGATTCTGTTTAGGCCTTCGACCGGTCGTCATAACTAGCCTGATAGTTTCAAGGCTTTCAGCAAATTTTAAAGACGACAATCTTTGGGATACTTGAACGCAGAAATTTTGGTCTGTCTTTCTGTTTGTTTGTCTGTCTGGCCGGGTGGCTGAATCGTACGATTCAGCCACCCGGCCAAAGTTTAAGCACTTGCCTAACGCCCAGCCATCTTGAACTGGTAGCTGCGTTCATATTTACAAGGACACAATAGAATACACTGCTATGGAACGGGCGTCCATCTTTAATGCCTCCACCTTCACTTCAACGTCCTCTTCTCTTCCCCCCCCCCCCCTAGGATGTTGCGCCCCCTCTTCTCCTAGCGGAAGGCTAATACCGCTTCACCCTTCCGGGTTTCTTTTGCTATCCCCTCCTGGGGTAATACTTGAAAACATTTCCTATTGAAGCACATTCAACTGATCCGCGCTCACCGATGTACCAAACCGTCTTCAGTATTCCTTGCTGAGAGGCTGTCTTTGTCACAGAATAGGGAGCGTAGAATTTCGCGTTGGCATCTCTCACACCCTTCCTAACTAGAACGAGGTTGGTGACCTGAATGTCAGGAATTTCGGAGTTACGTCTCTTCGCTTCATTCGTGTGCGGTACCTCCCTCCCAACACTTTTTCTTTCCGCTCCTCGATGATCTTGAGATTTTCTAGGAGTCCGAACTCACGATCCGCTTGCAAAATAGGGACTTCTCCTGATGAAGCGAACTGTGGACTACATCCCAAGCCACTGGTGTAGGAGCGGTTATGATGCTTAACGGCCGCTTCTAAAGAGCATTTCTATCTACCAGGGAAATTATCGTACATCCTTATGAATTGTTTGACATCCCGTATCGCACGCTCTGCAAGTCCGTTCGCCGCGGGGTGGTATGGCGCGCAGAACTTCATTGATATATTAGGTTGTCGAGCCCATCCTGCTAGTCTTTCACTCCGGAACGTTGGACCGTTGTCACATACGATCGTCCTCGTTGTCCTAAACATATCTCTTTGGAGGAGAGCGATGATACTGTTTGCATCTTCTCTTCCTGCGCGTGCTGCGACCATCCGTGTGCATTCATCTATGGCCAGAAGAAAAGTTTGCGTTTTTCTGAATCCTTCTCGTTTCTTGTTTAAGTTCGGCAAAGTCCACGTGTATGATTCAAAAGGCACATTCGAGTGGCAAGGAAGTATCGTGGCATCCGTAGACTGCTTATTTCACCTTATTCACTTGACAAATGTGGCAGGAACGAACGTACTTATTGACATCTTCATGCGGGGCCACTTAAATTGCTTGACTAGTTTGTTGTAAGTTCGCAAAAATCCGTCGTGTCCTCCTGACTCTGGGCTGTCGTGGTGCAAATAAAGAATCTTAGGAACCAGCGTTGGCGGAACTTGCGAACGACCTTCAATAAAAGTCAGATGTTCAGTGCCTTCCCACAATTTCACTTCATTAATTTCGTCCGGTTGTTCTTTGCTGGGTTGTATCATTAATCTCGACAAAGCATCTGCATCAGTTAAGAGAGGTCCAGGTCGGTGGGAGATGGTGAAGTCAAACTGCTGCAAGTAGTTCACCCATCTTGCAATACGTCCTTTTGGTTGAGTCATATTGAAAAGATGAGTGAGAGCCTGGTGATCCGTGAACAAAATGAACTTCGTACCTTCGAGGTAAGTGAGGAAGTACTGAATTGCTTTAAGGACTGCAAGTGCCTCCTTTTCAGTAATGGTGTAGTTCACTTCAGATGGCTTGAGGATGTAGCTGTAATACCCGACGACGTGTCGCTTTTCGCGTCCGGATGGATCACGACACTTTTGATATAAAACTGCACCTGTCCCATAGTGTGAAGCGTCGGTGTTCAGCTCAAAGCCTTCAAAATGAGGCTCACCTCGTCCGTTGAAGACCGTGATCCAGAGTCCTTTCCACGCATCGGCTGAAGGACTAGCTTGTCGAGAGTCTGTAGACGCAGGTTTACTTTCACAGCACCTCTTCGACGTAGTTCATCAGTGTCCATGGAAGCTTTCTCCAAGACCATATTTACAAGTTCAGCAGAGTTGAGTTCCCGAGGTAGGTCCACCGCTGGTTCATCTTGAGCTTGGTATTTCGAAATGATGATATTCTCTGCGGAGGCCTCGTCAAGAAAGAAGGTCACCCACATCTTGTAGTCGATTGTCGGCTGCGCCAAAATAATGTAGCGTTCCTATTTACAAGGACACAATAGAATACACTGCTATGGAACGGGCGTCCATCTTTAATGCCTCCACCTTCACTTCAACGTCCTCTTCTTTCCCCCCCCCCCCCCCTAGGATGTTGCGCCCCCTCTTCTCCTAGCTGTAGCATACCGGTTGTCCTACACTGTTTAACCTCCCTGCCTTTCCCTCTCTATTATTTCCTTCATTCCTTCTTCTCCTAGCGGAAGGCTAATACCGCTTCACCTGTGAACATCAATACGTTTTTATTAGGTGGTGTGTTCCTTTACTGGAAGATACATAGATACGTAATTCTAAGGACCCTAGTGTTTGTTAGGCTGCGCTAAAAATGCGACGCTATGCACAAAGAAGACCTCGGCCGACGATTTGATGCTGCCACCTGGCAGTTGCCCAGGGATTCTGCACAAGCTCATGTTTCCCGACGGCGCTTCTAGATGGCCTCCATATGTCACGCAGCGTAGCACGGCCTGCAGAAGACTATCGTCTTTCAACGACATTTGCAACAAAGCACGCATATACCCGGCCAATTCTTTTGCTTGGGAATGAAGTGGACGAAATGCTTTCAAGACTCTGGCCGCGCAAGTGCTTCAGCCGCCGCCTTCATTTTCATAAGGCACGTCATCCTTTCTTTCTACACATTTTTCGCTTCCCCCAACGCGAAGTAGCAGATCAGAGCACTCATTCAGGCCAATTTCTCAACTTTTCTTTCGTAACAAATTTCTCTCATTCACACACTTCGAGATGCATAAGCATCTTCCGGCAGCCAGCTGTATACCGGCTGCGATAATGCGCGCTTCCAAATTTAATACTGGCTGCGTTTCTCAATTGACTTCAGGACAGCCCTGCAAACTGCGCTTTCTGCGTTGATGGTAAAAAAGGCGTTATGTCATGACCTGAAGGGCTAGAAAACGCGCAATACTTGCGTGCAAATTTATGGGGCGTTATTTTTTACTGGGCCGACTGGCAGGACATTAAGAGCGACATGGTAGAACTGTACAGGGTCCTTTGTTTCACAGACATTTAGATATAATTTTATAATCGCTGGGTGCCTTCACAGTTGTATCGCCACCACAACTTTTTCGCTTCTGCTGTGCGCTTAGGAATAAATAAATAAATAAATAAATAAATAAATAAATAAGGAAAAGGATAAAGAAAAACCAAGGACGACCTTAATGTACATTGCAAAGCATTGAAGGGTCGCTAGCGCCTAGCGCAATTTTAATTTAATGAGGTGGAAATTTTTGTGGACTGGGGTAGAGTTTAGGTTAAAGGAGTACTGGCATCAATTTTCGAAGCTGAGTTTACTCCACCATACAACTCTCCCATATGCGTAGACAGCTCTGAGCAAATGTTAAGCTCAGGAAATGCTGATAAGATATTTTAATTTGACGTCAAAGTCAATTTTCACATGGCGTGCCTACTGACATCGACACTAGTGTGACGTCAGGCTACAGTACAAATTTTGGTGACTTCACGCAGCAGTATGGCAAGTTGTGATGACGTCAGGCACAAAAACATGCAAAATGGCCGCTCGCGCGTCACTCTCGGTCGTCTGCTCTCGCTGTTCAGTCGCCGTAGTTGAGAGTGCCCGTGAAGCGAGCGAGCGAAGTCGAACTACCCTCTATCATTGTGCGTGCCCACGTATAACCGGAAAGCAAGCGCGCTGTGGGGCCGGAATTTTGCCCCTGAAATTCCGCGGTGGTCTCGGAGGCCACCTTAGCTTATCGCGGCCTCCGGAGCCACGCCGACACCCACAGTACGTGCCGTACGTTGTATCTTGCACTGTGCCGAAGTATTTGCTGTCGTCGCAGAGTTGCTATACAAAATTTTGTACATCGTAGACCCCTCACTCGGTGCAGGCGCTGTGCACGAGAGACCACTGGGCGAAAACGTCACTATTTTTTGCGGGAGCACGTCACGAGGGGCTCATTACTATGCACATACTGTGGCGTGACTTCAGGCTACAGTAGAAACCGAAACCTGCTTTTAAAGGCATGCTGTAAATAAATTTTCACGGCGCGCTCACGCTTACCATTACGTTTTCTGGGCTCTGGAGGGCTTGGCCTTTCATTTTATTCAAAAAAAACGCCAACTGAAAATTTTAGTGGCAGTACTGCTTTAAGCTAGCTTAGATGCAGGGGTTTACACAGAATTTCAATTTGTGGGGCGTGTTACCCATGGTGTTACCAGAACGAGGGTGTGTGTGGAAACGGCGTTGTTGGTTAGCTGGAAAACTTTTGGGGTGGGTTGGGAGGGTCCATCTCGGGCGTTTTCGGGAATGCGGGGGGGGGGGGGGGGTGTTGTATAAGTTCCTGTTCTTGTGGACTTGCTACGCACACATGATTTCGTTCTTTTCTTTCACCTCTGGCGGCTCATATGGATGTGTTCGATGCGAAGGGCACCTATCTCCAATGGATTATGATTCATTAGTCTTCCGACGGTTAGGCGACTCTTTTCCATACAATGCTTACGCTCTGATGTTGAATCTGCCTCGCACAAGTGTGAACTTCATGTTCTTTATATAATAATTTTCGTGGAAATTTTCCAAAATTTTGTCACAACCTAGTCCTGAGGTAAGTTGGAGGTACTGACAGAAAAAAAAACGCACATTATTATACCCATTTTTAGAGTTGGTCGCCGTCGCGGTAGGAAACGTAATGTCGCTTGGTCCTGGGGCCATTAAAACAGTAGAAGAAAAGGAAATCCTGCAGACTGCTCTTAAAGCACATGTAGCGGAGGCGTTTCTGTGTATTCGTGCTTTATTATGCACTTCTTATGTCTTCCTTACCGGCGTGTGTTCACATTATTCCTCTATTTTCTCCCCTTCTCTCCGTGCCCGATGGCCATTAGAGCAATGAGCCAAGAAACCCGGACTAAAGTTTGACTAGGCAGTGCCCTTGCATCTAACAACCAGGAACTACGCAAACTGGTTTTTTTTTTTTTTCACGTTCTCTCGCCCTTCCTTTCCCTTCGGATTCTGACCTCTAATGGCCAGAAAAGGCAGAGAGGTCCAGAAGGGACTGTGTATTAAGAGGGCTGTAGAGGCTATTTTGTTCTGATTGGTTGTATGTACGGACTTTATTTATTTATTTATTTATTTATTTATTTATTTATTTATTTAATTATTTATTTATTTCCAGAGGCAATGTGCCGTTACGGAGAGAAGTGTCACAGTTGTGTTACGTTGTTGCATATGCAAATAAGACAAAACGCCCGGCAGGATATGGAGGCTTGTAGAAAACTGAGAAAGAAAAAAAAAGGCGTTGAATGAACATTTCTGCTGCAGCCGACATTTCCACTAGTGGACTTGCCTTGTCCAGGGCAAGTAGCAACTTCTCTAACGTAGGCAACTCCGCTTGCTGAAGCATTTATTCCAATGACATTCTGTCGTACAACGGTTTATCATTGTCAAAGGTTTAAGCTTTGAATGCAAGCTGAGATGGGTTCCTGTCGATGCGACAAGGAGACCGGATTTCATAAGGATTGGGCCTTCCGCAAGGAATTAATGTTGACGCGACAAGTCGCCTTCTCAACAGCATTCAAACAATGAACAACACGCAGATGTGTAGATTATGGCACCAAATGAGCGTTTGCAGGTTATGTCCAAGCGCCTTAGTGTTTATGCACTGTTCCCTTTTCTTTATCCGCCCAGATGCCCCAATTGAACCAACAACCCATCTTCCTCCTCCCCCCCCCCCGCCCTCTTAATTGCCGTTGCAATGGAACCGTATGTGCTTATCGACGCTACGTCACAGCCATTGATCAAGCTACAGCGGGGTTAATATGAAACCTATTTTCCTGGAAGAAACACTGATTTGTGGGGTTCAACGTTCCAAAACCACCTCTGATTACGAGAGACGCCGTAGTGGAGGGCTCCGGAAATTTCGGCCACCTGGGGTTCTTTAACGTGCACTGACATCGCACAGCACGCGGGCCTCAACATTTCGCCTCCATCGAAATGCAGCCGCCGCGGCCGGGATTCGATCCCGCGACCCTCGGATCAGCAGCCGAGTACCATAGCCACTAGACCACCGTGGCGGGGCGGGAGAAACACTAAGGATCTTGTGTCACGAGCGACACGAAACTTCACGCCTTCTAGGCGAGTCCAGTCTAGCGTACCCTTAGTTTCGGTTATCCTTTCGCACTGGTTCTCACACCCGCGGTACAGCTCACGGTGGCGCGGTGGGTTGTGTGCGGCGCATTACGGTACCAAGACGAGGGAAAGCGACGCTGGGGGGCGTCCATCGCTGATTGACCCCACGCTGGCCAATGTCATCACGACCCGATGCCGCTGGGTGATTGATTCACAGCTCGTACTTCGAAGGCATAACCCACCCTTCTTTCTTTCTTTCTTTCTTTCTTTCTTTCTTTCTTTCTTTCTTTCTTTCTTTCTTTCTTTCTTTCTTTTGTGCACTCGCTCGCGTTCGATTAACCCTCGGCGACACCGAAACACAGGACAGTGGGGGGCTTCATGTCTGGCGTTCCGATGCTGTGCTTCTCCGCATCCCTCATACACCATTGCCCCCGGCATCGCTGGAACCCCGTTGCCTCCCTCGACTACGGTACACGCATCGCACTATATTTTCGGTCGCGTGGGCGTGGTTATGGATGTTTCTCCGGTCGTCCAACAGGGGGCGCCGTGTTTTCTTCTCTGCACCATTATGTAACGCATAAACAGGGACGCGGTATTGGGTTCTGTCGTCGTTCAGACAATGGAACCAAGCGGGTCGTGTGTATAGCGTGTTCCGACAGGCAGTCTCGTTGAAAGGGTTTTGCCCAGCGTGGGTGCTATACACAGGAAACAGTTTTTTTATCTATGTTTCTCTGTGAACCAGATAAGTGTGTACGTTAATGTGTTTCCTCCTCAACAGAAGGAAAAACGGGAGCCAGCTCCCCACTGAGCATCACCGTTCTCAAGATCATCGCTGCTGCACCAACCAGATTTCTTGCGTGGTGCTGCGTACTCTTCAACGAATACTTCTTTAATAACGGTACTCAGCATAGTAAAAACACACTATGATAGTGAAATTAAGAATGTGGTGTGGTAAAATGCGGTAAAAGAAAAAGCCGGAGATGTAATGGTGGATGCATGATCAATGACTGAAGCATCTTTATTTAAAAAAAAAAAAAGCCCGGCGAAGGGAATTGACGGCGAGTCTCAGCCCCTGTCTATTGTACGTTCCTCACAAAGGAGCAAACGCTGTGGAAGCTACGCAAGAAGTCCGCCCTTCAAACACCATGCAAGAGGTATCCATGACGGCTCCAGGCTTCGCTGACCGTCGAGCAGATAAGCAACAAAATGCAGAGGTTTCGGTTACGCAAGCGTACCCCTGCAGATCGAGTGCCTTTCTTTAGACAAGACGATGAGCGATGTTGTGGGTCCCAGGGCTCTTCACCATTCAGCCATTATTTAGTTACGCAAGGTCAGGTATTCGAGACACGGCGGACAGAGGCATCTTCAAGGCTTAAGAAAAGTCTCCTCAGCGACAGCTTAGCTGCTAATTTCAATGCACTAGCGCTGTAACTAAGGTATGCATGAGTTAGTGCATGAATAGGGAACTTTTGTGGAGGTAATATCGAATGCCATTAATAGTAACGCAATTCCATTACTCCACCGGCCAGCTAATATTTGTAATGTATCTTAACTACATTTCCCGAAATTCAAGGAAGTAATTAGTAACGTAATGTAATTACATTTAGAAATAATTATGTCATCACAGGTTCGAGAACGCCTACTTAAGGTTTGAAGCATCAGTGCAATCGGGTTCGTATTGCAATTGTCGCCAAGCACATGCACGCTTCTTAACTGGCTCTGTGGTGGTGGGGCTTTTGCGTCTACCCATCTTGTACTTCTGCATATTTTGTTGAAGCTAGCAGTCATATGCTCCCCCCCCCCCCCCCCCCCACACACACACACACTCCAACCCTTCACCAAGTGTGGCCCTTGTGTAGGTCTTGCGCAAATGGGAAAAAAATAAGTCAAGGTCGCCTTGCGTAAGATCCCCGGAATAGATGAACATGAAAAGAAGGAGGAGCACGTGGAAACAGCAATGACACGATGCTCTATTTCAACACTGCACAATGAAATGAAGAGGACGAACGAAGAAACTGTTTATTGAAACGCCGAGTCACAAGTGCGAAGCTTTCTACTTATGAACTTTTTTTTTATGTGAAGCAAGCTTCTTTAAGCTAGCCTGCATCGTCGTGGTCCACACCGAACAACTAGAGCCGTGCGAAAATTACACTTTTTTGTCATGCTGCGGATTGGAACCACCGACCGCCGGGTTGCGAGACCAGCACGCTCACCGCTTCGGCCACTGCGCGTTTCATGGTGACACTCGCTTTAAACATATCTGAGCCATATGAATCCCTTGGATTTTCTCCCTCAGAGAAATAGAGAAAAGAAAGAAATGTGGGAAGACAAAAAAACTGAAGTATCGAAACAAGGAAGGAAGGAACGACAGACAGAAAAAAAAAATGAACGAAAGACAGGGAAATAAAAAAGGAAAAGGGAGGAAGCAAAAGAAAGAAAGAGAAAGAAAAAAAAGAAGAAAGAAAAAGTTCACGCCCAGCTTCCCTTGCCCTCATTTTCCCGATAGTAGAAGGGCTCCTCAATTTTTTCTTGTAACAAATGGGCGAGTTTACATGGAAGCACAGCAGAACAAAAGCGCGAACTAGCAGGACACAAGGACAGACAGAAGTGCGACACGGCGCAGTAGTGGAAATGGAATGTTTAATCGGCGCGTTATGAACCTTAATAGTGTCATACGTTATCCAAGAGCAAGAAATGGAGTCAACTTGCGCAGGGCTCGATGAAATGGAGTTCACTGAGCGAGGCCTTCGTCGTTCAGACAATGGAACCAAGCGGGTCGTGTGTATAGCGTGTTCCGACAGGCAGTCTCGTTGAAAGGGTTTTGCCCAGCGTGGGTGCTATACACAGGAAACAGTTTTTTTTATCTATGTTTCCCTGTGAACCAGATAAGTGTGTACGTTAATGTGTTTCCTCCTCAACAGAAGGAAAAACGGGAGCCAGCTCCCCACTGAGCATCACCGTTCTCAAGATCATCGCTGCTGCACCAACCAGATTTCTTGCGTGGTGCTGCGTACTCTTCAACGAATACTTCTTTAATAACGGTACTCAGCATAGTAAAAACACACTATGATAGTGAAATTAAGAATGTGGTGTGGTAAAATGCGGTAAAAGAAAAAGCCGGAGATGTAATGGTGGATGCATGATCAATGACTGAAGCATCTTTATTTAAAAAAAAAAAGCCCGGCGAAGGGAATTGACGGCGAGTCTCAGCCCCTGTCTATTGTACGTTCCTCACAAAGGAGCAAACGCTGTGGAAGCTACGCAAGAAGTCCGCCCTTCAAACACCATGCAAGAGGTATCCATGACGGCTCGAGGCTTTGCTGACCGTCGAGCAGATAAGCAACAAAATGCAGAGGTTTCGGTTACGTAAGCGTACCCCTGCAGATCGAGTGCCTTTCTTTAGACAAGACGATGAGCGATGTTGTGGGTCCCAGGGCTCTTCACCATTCAGCCATTATTTAGTTACGCAAGGTCAGGTATTCGAGACACGGCGGACAGAGGCATCTTCAAGGCTTAAGAAAAGTCTCCTCAGCGACAGCTTAGCTGCTAATTTCAATGCACTAGCGCTGTAACTAAGGTATGCATGAGTTAGTGCATGAATAGGGAACTTTTGTGGAGGTAATATCGAATGCCATTAATAGTAACGCAATTCCATTACTCCACCGGCCAGCTAATATTTGTAATGTATCTTAACTACATTTCCCGAAATTCAAGGAAGTAATTAGTAACGTAATGTAATTACATTTAGAAATAATTATGTCATCACAGGTTCGAGAACGCCTACTTAAGGTTTGAAGCATCAGTGCATTCGGGTTCTTATTGCAATTGTCGCCAAGCACATGCACGCTTCTTATTTAACTGGCTCTGTGGTGGTGGGTCTTTGCGTCTAAGCATCTTGTACTTCTGCATATTTTGTTGAAGCTAGCTGTCATATGCTCCCCCCCCCCCCCCCCCCCCCCCACACACACACACACACTCCAACCCTTCACCAAGTGTGGCCCTTGTGTAGGTCTTGCGCAAATGGGAAAAAATAGATCAAGGTCGCCTTGCGTAAGATCCCCGGAATAAATAAACATGAAAAGAAGCAGGAGCACGTGGAAACAGCAATGACACGATGCTCTATTTCAACACTGCACAATGAAATGAAGAGGACGAACGAAGAAACTGTTTGTTGAAACGCCGAGTCACAAGTGCGAAGCTTTCTACTTATGAACTCTTTTTTTTTATGTGAAGCAAGCTTCTTTAAGCTAGCCTGCATCGTCGTGGTCCACACACGAACAACTAGAGCCGTGCGAAAATTACACTTTTTTGTCATGCTGCGGATTGGAACCGCCGACCGCCGGGTTGCGAGACCAGCAAGCTCACCGCTTCAGCCACTGCGCGTTTCATGGTGACGCTCGCTTTAAACATATCTGAACCATATGAGTCCTTTGGATTTTCTCCCTAGAAATAGAAAAAAGAAAGAAATGTGGAAAGACACAAAAAATATATCGGAGTATCGAAACAAGGAAAGAAGGAACGACAGACAGAAAAAAAAAATGAACGAAAGACAGGGAAATAAAAAAAGGAAAAGGGAGGAAGCAAAAGAAAGAAAGAGAAAGAAAAAAAGAAAGAAAGAAAAAGTTCACGCCCAGCTTCCCTTGCCCTCATTTTCCCGATAGTAGAAGGGCTCCTCAATTTTTTTCTTGTAACAAATGGGCGAGTTTACATGGAAGCACAGCAGAACAAAAGCGCGAACTAGCAGGACACAAGGACAGACAGAAGTGCGACACGGCGCAGTAGTGGAAATGGAGAGTTTATTCGGCACGTTAGGAACCTCAGTGCTATCATACGTTATCCAAGAGCAAGAAATGGAGTCAACTTGCGCAGGGCTCGATGAAATGGAGTTCACTGAGCGAGGCCTTCGTCGTACAGTGGGCGTAGGATGGGCGGATGATGATAGTGACGGTGATGCCGACGATGTTTGCTCGTGGAGCGTGTGTGTGAGCAGTCAGTTGTTTCTTATACTGAGCCTTCGGTAACTTACTACGCAACGCTAGAGGCAGTCTCTATATCCTATGCCGATATGGTTTCTGTTGCGGCCTTGCGAACGTATGCCAGTTTTAATAAAAAATAACTACGCAGATTCATTTTCTTTTTTTCATTTTCTGTCGCTCTCTCTTTCTCTCCTAAGTCTGACCTTTACAATTCAAAAAGTGGAGCGAGCATCACAAGGGGAGCTATAGTAGCAATCGAAGTGCTATTTCCATGAGACCGGATATTTTTCTGCAGACACATTTATTTATCTATTATGTGGTTTAAATATGTCGCGGCTATCCTCGTGGATGGCCTTTCAAGCACTTGTTACAAACAGAAACATGCACTATTCACTTCCTAACAGTAAGAATTCACCTACAGCATTTCCGGGTGGGTTACGCTGTAACGACAACACGGTCCTTCATCGCTTATCACTAGTGACGCGTCACATTTCCTGTATTTGACACTGCCAACCAGTCAGGAAGCGGCTGCCTCCTTGAAGGGGGCGAACTGCTGCAACCACAACAGCACGCGTTTCGTGCCGCGACATCGCAGAGTGGTGAGGGTGTCTTGCTGGCAGTTACTGGCAGTGAATTTCTCCTCGTGGCTTAAGTCCGCTGCGTTGGTGTAGTGGTTACGGTGGTCGGTCGCCACCCAAAAACCGCGGGTTCGATCGCGGCCGCGGTGGTCGCATTTTCGATGGAGGCGAAGATGCCAGAGGCCCCTGTACTGTGCGTGGTGAGCGCACGTTAAAGAAGCCCAGGTGGTCGAAATTCCCAAAGCCCTCCTACCCGAAGGAAACAACAATCTTAGCTCCATAGCATGCTTAGAGCACTGCACCTCGTCTCGACCTACTAGAAAGAGCGATTATTGGAAGGTCTCTCGATGCGGAACAAACTATGGTCTCCAAATGCTTAAACATTCACTCCCAAACACACTCAACAAATTCAGTTTTCCATTAGAACAGCTGCAGCTTCTTTCGCGACAAGATATGTTCATACTTTTTTACTAACATGATGCAACAAAAGAAATTTTCGTATTCGCTTCTTTGTACTTTCTTTTTGTATTTCTTCTAGAAGTCAAATCCTATCTGCATTTTCTTTTTGTATGTAATGTCATTTCTTATTTTGCCAATTTAACTACATATCTGTTTCTGTTTACCTGTTTTGGATGACTTCACAAATGCTGTCAATGTTTACTGCCATGTATTGCTGGGATGAGGGGATAGTCAAGCTGCGTTTATGTCGCAGCTTTTTTCCCACATTCCGCACTACACTGTATCTTCATTTCATGTAACACTATAAATATATGTAAATAATGTAAAACTCTGGTGAAATAAACTTCAACTTCAACTACGGCCTTCCTGTCCTTCCTATCTCTCTCAGTCCCTTCCCCGTACCCGCAGGGATGCTTAGCCGTGCTCCCGACATTGGCTGCAGAAATTAGCGTCCTTACCTTACTCAAACCACTATCATCATCATTATCATTATCATCATCATCATCCTGGCTTAAGGCATTTTAGGTGCGAAGCACCTTATGCTCTCGGGTTGTAGGCGCCTCCTGTCAGCGCCTCCTGTCAGCGCCTCCTGTCTCCTGCTGCGTTCTTGATGTCAATCATGTCACCTTCTGGCGTTCTAAGAAGCAGCCGCAGAGCACAGGCCACGCGTTCGCGTGTTCCCTTTGAATAAGGATTACGCTGCACATTAAAGGTCTCTTCGATTTGCCTGCGGCAGCTGCAAGAGTTCAAGGAGTCATGATGGTGCTGATTGTGGTTCGGTTAAGGAAACGAGGCTAAATTCTGTAGCCCCCGTCGGGAGCATGGCTAAGTGTCCGTGGCGGTAGTGGAAAGGGACTGAAAGAGACAGATTGGAGAGAAAAGCCGTAGTGGAGGGCTCCGGGAATTTCGACCACCTGGGGTTCTTTAAAGGGCAACTCCGGTGGTTTTTTCACCATGTTCTGATATCAATGTTTCCCAATGGTACTGATAGTTCTGTAGCAGCCAGAATGGGTCCGTCTGCCCAGAAACGCACCAATAATTTTAAATAACCGACTGAGAGGCGTGTTCAAAGGGAAACCGAAACGGGTAGACGCTTCCCGCAACGTACACGATGACGTCACAGCCTCCCCGCCATCAGAAATATGGAGCTAGTGCCAGAAAAAATGTCAGTGGCGAGGTCATCCGACAATGTGCTGGCTTGTTCCAGGTTTTGTGAACTCGACAGCAACGATTTGAACGCGCACATATGACCGTTTCGCTTTTGACAGCTCGCTGGCTCGGGTAGGCAGCGTTGAAGGTGATGACATAATAAACACAGGGGGGCCCGCGTGGGAATCCGCTAAATTTCTAAAAAAATTCATTTTCCAGGGAAGCTAAATAACTTGCAACCGCCTGGCTTGGCATATATCATTATAGTACCCGAGGGGAATATATATTGAAAATTTCATTGAGATCCGTGGAGACTGAAAAATCGACGGTGTTGCCCTTTAACGTTGACTGACAACGCACGGTACACGGGCCTCTGGCATTTTCGCCTCCATCGAAGATGCAACCACCGAGGCTGGCAACGAACCCACGTTTTTTGGATGGCAGCCGAGCGCCGTAACCACTACACCACCGCGGCTGAGAGTTCGTGGAGTGCTGCACTGTCGCATACGTTTTGCCAGTGCCAGCGCGCCCCCTCTGCGCTTGGATCTTTGGTTTTCGAAACTGCAGGACTGGTAAGCAAGTCCACATCGGTTCACATCTGCACGTGAACTCGTCCTTTCGCTTTTATTGTGATCGCGCTAGCGTTATCAACCTCTGGAACTGGTCTTGAGCACTGGTTGCATGGTTGGTACGGTGGGAGAGCTTTTCGAAACTAGAGCAGACGGGGCCGACCAAATGGAAGATACTTTAAGCGTTGTTTGCCATAAAATGGGTTATTGAACTTAAGAAAGTAATTAAGTTTCTGGTGCCGTTGTACAATAATGAGCCAAGCATTTATAGATTAATTGCGGCCTTCCTTCCTTCCTCCCTATATAATGCTCTGAAAGGGACGTTTAAGGTACAACAAATGATGATTATGATTTGGATGCTTCCTTTATGTTAGCTCGGTAAATGTGACAGTTGTGCGCTTGGAAATTCAGCTGCATTAGCGTAGCCAATTCTAATGCATTGCGCGTCATCAGTGACATTAACCGTAACACCTGGGCGTATCCGGAAGCGGTTATAATATCCTCCAATGACTGGCTTCAATTCATGCGTTAAACTCAATGTGCGAGCTCGTTTAATTTGAAAATTATTCGACGTTGCAATTCGAAATATTCTTCAAGTTCTCCAAATCATTGCAAACTGCAAGCTTGTGCAGCGAAGTCGATTACGAGGCTTAATTAAAGCATCTGCCGTGCATTCGAGATGCCTTCGTGAGTTACTAGTCACGAAGGCATCTTTCGAGATTTCACGCGCATTTGCTTTTTGTTTACGGCACCCTCTTGCAATTTTCGCTAATTCACATTTCCATTAGCTAAAGCGGAATAATCGGAATGATAAAAGATGCAAATTTCTCGCAGTTAGAAGATTGGTCGCGCCGCTGGAGACACGGAAATGCATAGAAGCTCCCCGGCATTAATTAACGCTTCCAGCGTTTTAATCGCACGGCACCCTCGGTGCCACGCCTACGGCCGACAGGGTTCTTCCCACGCAAGCGCCTGCCGCTAATGTATGCATAACGGAGAAAACAAATAAAGCCATACAGCGGGCGAACTCCAGGGTCGCGGTTCGCCGCCCGCTCGCAGAGACAAATAAAGGCCGCATGACAAATCGCGCACTAGTCCCGACATCCTGGGCGCGTCGACGAAAAACCGTGTCACTCTGACAGCAGCGCGAGTCAAAGAAAGAAAACGAAACAAAAGGAAATCAACGCTTGACAATGCAACGCGCTGGCGAGCACCCGTTATCTTCAGCGAGCCCCCCTTCTTCTGTCATTGCATACTTTCCTTTCTACTTTCCCAAATGAATATACGGGAAAGAACTATTACTCGTGCCATTGCGGTTGTACGTCAGGCGTTCTCTTTTACGCGCATTTCATTTGTTGCCTTCCATTTACTAAACACCTCTTCAACTGCGTTGCTTCCCGACCTCAGCCCGATATTTGCATAAATCGCTTGAAGAGGAAAATCTGCGTGTCTGCTTTGGAGATCCCTGTTCGCCCTTCACATCCCTATTCCTCTCTCTCTCTCTCTCTCTCTCTCCCTCACCCCCAATCTTCTATTCGCCAACCCCAGTTTGGACAGCCGAGAAAGCTCAGCTCACTCGGAACGTTTCTTTGGTTTCGGATCTGGCACGTTTCACGCTTTAGGACGACGGCAATTTCCGACGTCAACTTTTTAGGTTACAAATGGCTTCTTTCCTTGTGCGTATCTGACGTGCTTTCGAAATCTGTTGCACAAGGGGATTGCGGTTGAGCGACGACGCCAGCAAAAAAAGAAAAAAAAAAAGAAATAGGAAAGCGTGTAGTGAGTGCCGTGTGCTGAATAAATGGCGCGATGTGGTTGAGGCGTGGCGCCTCCCTCGATGCCTGCATGGCGCCTGTCGTTCTGGAAGCGTGCGTGCAGAGACAGCTGTTTTAACGTCTGCTTCTCCTCGCCGCATGTGTGAACGCCCGTCGACAAGACCTTTCGATCGCGTCACACAGGGGTAACCCCGAGGGATCGCGCAGTGCTGCATACCGCATACGAATTGAGGCTGCCTGAACTTTTCTCCATCGCTCGAGTTGCCCTTCTGTATTCGAAGCGAGGCGGATCCTCTTCGGAACGGAGGTGTCCAAGATGTGCATGGTGTCCTGGTGTGGTATGGCACTCGGCGTGGTATTTTGTGTTGCTATGGCAGCACGAGTAAATACGATATGCGCTTGTATTTGCCCGTGCGTCCTGGCTGTCATTCCGCACCTGTACTTTCTTGTCTTGTATCCTTCCTACACGCGGAGGGCCTGCCTTCTGGGCCTAGAGGACACCCGGCCTCCAAGGGGCATCCATCGCCAACTTCGTGGTGCAATCGCAGCGCGAAAACCGCGAAACAATAATGAGGCAGCCCGTATTTTGGACTCAGACCGAAATATAGAGAAGGTTTTGTGTATTTGGCCCTCATGGTGAGGTCGTCGCCATGCCGAAAATTTAACCCACACCTACATCCTTCGTAGAGCAGCGCCACGCATGTTCACAGAGAAATCAGGATACACCTTCGTACTGTGTCCAAAATGGTATAATGATCTCTAACTCTGCAGGCGTTTGTCGAGCTATCTCGCTCCCATTTCGTGCACGCCAGACGACTCTGTCTTTAGCACCTAGAAAACCGTATTCGGAAGCTAACATTTTAGCACTGCCGTAGGGCTCGTTATGCATCGCACGTGCGGATGTGTGGTCTCGTACGACAGTACGCCATTGTCATACAGTGGCGATGGTCGTACTACTTAGCGGTGTAGTGGCGTTGTTCACATTTCGGAATTTTAGCGCTATAGTGACACCATTCCCACGAATGACGTCATTGGCCGGAATGACGGATATGACGGATGTTGAGCACATTTTTGCATGCAAAACTTAATCGCTACGGCAAGAAGGGGATGTGTGCGTGGCTTATTTGAGTTTGGGGAAACAAGAGAATAACTCACAGAAACCACAAAAGATTAAAGTCAATCTACAACTACAACTCAATATACCACTTCCTTTCCCATCGCTAATACGCTTTAATACATGATCACTGAGGGCGATACAGTGGGATTATAAGCTCTGACGAGGTCGCGACACTTCACGGTGTGTTAGGCATTCAAAAACGGTTTTCACTTGCACCTGCACTATCTCAGTGGCTTGAATTCCGCTTCATTGCGGAACGAGTGAAGTGATTAGGCATTTAGTACCTTCCTTACTTGACGTTTATTGTGTGTCATTTCTTTTTCTTTCGTTGTTGCCTAAGTATAGAGCTGAGCGCAATGGAATCATGAACGGTCACAAAATAGGCTCGTTTTATTGCTCTGCTGAACATGGGGTGCCCTATCTCTCATGTTCGTCCGATGTAAACTGCATATTACATTCCTGCGTACCATCCCATACTTGCCAGCATGGGTAAAATGAACTGAAATGATCTGGCTACCGTTACTATATTTTCAACGTCACCGTTCATACGCGCATAAGCTGGGACTATCACCGTATCATAGTCACCAATACAACTATTCTCTGCTTACCCGAATAATTACATCGACCATTTCGATGCAAGATACCGCGCTTGCATCGACACAACAAACCGCATCCACCGTGTTTGTTAATATCAGTAAGGTACTTGCAATATAAGTTTGCGTGCCGGTAGCAACATATATGTTTAAAACTGTCGTACTTGTCGGATACACCTCCGCTTTGTAAACGAGGGTACGCGCGCGACCGTCGCATCCCCTTGTGGAGGGGAGGGGGGGGGAGAATCTTCTGCTCTCAACTAAATCGCGCTCTCTGGTACACAACTACCGGTGAACACGCACTCAAGCAGGGAGCACGCAATGTTCGCATTAGACAGGAGAGAGCCGGGCCGATTTCTTACAAAATATGGAACGCATGAACTTCAAACATCCATACGCGTGGTTTTGTTCACTAGAATGCATCACGGGGGATCGTAAGGGAGCGTACGCAAGGCAGGAGGAACAAAAGAGAGCACATTTTGAGCACCTCTTCCTAGAAGGGCGTATGAGCCACAACAAGAAGAAACCTTAAGAGGACGCGTTTTAGGTCGGTTCATACTTTGCGCTGCAAGTTGTCCGTATCAAGAAGAAAGCGGCCAGCACTTTGGCACTCAATGCCTGCATGTAACGAGCTACATGTTTGGAATTGTACAACTTATGTCACCGGATTATGCAACTACTGAGCAACTATCCGGACAGTCTATCCAGCTTGCATCTTCCAGCTCTGCCTGCTGATGAACAGCCGCCGCTGTCCTTCATAAAGGATGTCATTATCGTAAGGGGAAGTTAGTTTTTATGTGTTTGGACACTGCGTCCGTAGCAGCTTGAGAGATAAGGCGCCACGCTGCTATCCTCGAGGCTGTAGAAGGACAGACTGCTGGGCTAGTTATGTTTGTTTCGTTCCTTCTTGTGTCCCTTGTATAAGTCGCGCTAAGTTGAACTTTTCTAGAGGCTGTGGGTTTTACTGATGGCCAGTGCGGCAGGATTTAGATAGGGGCAAAATGCAGGAAGGCCGGTTTGCATAGATTTAAGTGTAGGCTAAAGAGCCCCATGTGGTCAGAACCATTCCGTAGGCCTCGAATATACCGCGTGCCTTGCAATGATGTCGAGGTTCTTGTATGTAAAAGCGCAAAAAAAAGTTATTGGTTTAACTCTTGAGACATTTTTAGCATCTTTCAAATTTGGTATTAGACAAGATCATTTTTTTTTTCATTTCCAGTGATTGAAGAAAAAATATGAAAGTTCAGAACACAGAGACGTTAACCGGTCGACTACCCTACATTGTAGGAAGTCGAAACACGAGAGTGAAACGCGCAATATGCTCGACCACACGCACGAGCAACTGGGTAAACCACTTCGTCAGAGGCATTCCATCAGACTTACTGTTTTCAATTAACATGCACAAAAGGTACCCTTGGTAATAACAGCGCGGAGTTCGAAAGCATGAACAAAAGGAGCAAGCAGACACAAAGCACGAGCGCTGACTATCAAATGGAAGTTTACTGGAAAAAAGCAACATTTACAAAATACGTTTAACCAATCCATTCATGTTTAAGCATTCCACGCTCTTATTACCAAGATGGTCGACCACCAACTCACCCAAACGTGCATCGTTCCGTGTGCACGGGCGCGATCATACAACGAGGACGGTTTTCGAAAAACTTTTGCATGGAAATCGGCCTAGTCAAGTTGTATGCAAGGCGTTGAAGAGCGGTTGTTCTCGTATTCAAATCGAACAGCTAAATAGTAGAGGTTTCTTGGCGGCCATCGAATACGATCTCCGTCGTTTATTCACAATACCTGCATAAATGCCTCCTGAAGGGCATTCAATAAGCGGCCAGGTCGTAGGGACAGTTACATCACAGAAAAATATGAGCGTCGAACAATGAGGCATCGCAGTAGTTACGAATAGACTAGTAAAGTGAAACAACGTCATACAATATTAACAAGAGACGTGTTCACAAGAGCGTGAAATACTTTGCAGTTAAACGTCACCTTACAGCATGTACATTCCTTATTATGCCAATAGTCTATCTTTTGCCTCCTATTTACCGTCTATTCCATCAACCTCTTGTATTATTATTCGTGGTTCCCGAATGCCGTGTTTCTTTTTTTTTTCTTTTTTTTTCCACGAAAACTGCCAACCTAATTTCATTAGCTCTTGTTGCTCACATGGATTACTCCATGTACCACTGATTGTTTACTGTGGTATATTCATTTTCTATGTTCTATTGTATATTTCCTATTACATTTCTGTTATAATTACTGTTATATTTTCTTTACGCATCGCTATTGTTTATACCTGTACATGCCCTCCTTGTAATGATCCCAGATGGGATCGACAGTGTAATTAAATAAATAAATAAACAAAGTTTAGTCCGAACGACCTTCATAACGTGAAATTGCTCTAGGCGGCGATAGTAAGTTCAATGCCATCGTTTTGCCACGCATGCGTACAAAATTGGTCGCGTTGTGGATGCATCTTGACATCGGAGAGGAAAGTAAGTGGCCGAAAAGTGATATTTAATTCTATAATATGTGTCTGTGAAACCGAGCAAAAAAAAATGATCTCGCGGTGATATTATATCGCTAGTCGACAGTTTACTGTCAGTAAGTTGCCCAACTGGTGCCCAGTGTAGGCTTTCCTGGAAGGAACATAAACTAATAGCGACGCAGAAGTAACGTTCCACGTCGTTGTAGTCAGGATTGAAATTGATGCTGCAGCAAATTTTCTTGGTGTATGCTCGTACGCGTTGTATTTGGATATGCAATACACCATGAAATACAAAATACGCACCGGGCGAAGAACCTACCTTTCAATTCAATTCAATTCATTTTCATTAATAGAATACCTTGTGCACAACTTTTGGGCCAGTAGCCAAAGGCTACTGTATGCCCGTAGTCAATATATATATATATATATATATATATATATATATATATATATATATATTGTAAGGACGAAGATGAGGACGCATCAAAGCTCTATCGCCATCGTGTGGCTCGTACCAGATTCGCTCGCTGCCTGTGCCCTACGTGCCGACTTGACGATTGTCGCTGTTACTCGACGTCGCCAATAAAGCTCCTTCACAAGCTCCTCATCTTCGTCCTTACAATATATATATATATGTCTGTCGCCACAAATTTCAGCGGATATCTATCTATTAGTGATAAAACATGATACATTTAGGTGGATGCATACACTTAAAATCACGTTAAAAGAAGACAGTGTGTAGAACTCACTGGTAATGAAATATAGAACTGTTGAGATAACAGATACACATAAAGAACTTAAGGAAAAGAAACAGCACATCACACGTTAAAGTAACATATTCGAGACTGACGGAAAATCACGCAATTTTTTATAAGTACAGTCTTTTAACAGCAGGCACGAAATGGTTGGTCATTTTTACCTCGGGAGGTAAAAATGGCCAACCATTTTGGCAAGGCACCTCAGGAGGTACCTTGCCGAGTCTGTACGTGAAAGCAAAATGAGGGCTGTCTGCTCGTCTTGATAGGATGTCCGAACAGATTTGTCAGAGTAGTCGTTGCCACGGAAATCACACACATCGTGAGATACAATTTTTGAAGGGACCTATACAAACTAAATGTGCAAAAATGCAAAAAACACCCGTGTCCTTATATGTAGGTGCACGTTAGAGGACCCCAGGTAGTCAAAATTACTCGTTACTCCGAAACCTTCCACCATGTGGAGTTCTCCATAATCATACCACATTTCGGCGCGTAAAAGCCCATCAATTATAATATTATCGGACGCCGCAGCAGCTGAAGTTGCCGCTTCATTCACGCACTCTCACCACATTACCCTTCTATATACCTTTATTAAGACTACGTATTGATTTCTCATTACCATTGAAACTGATATAGTCGTGCTTTCGTGAAAATCGATTCTTTTTCGAGGACTTCCGCAGAAGCTGCTCGCGACTTTCTTTAATAATTGTGCCAATTAAAACAGAGATATTGAGAAACAACGCTCGCACGCCACAATATCAAGTGATAATCCATGATCGGGGCACGATTTTTAGCCTCGCTGTGGCGCCTAAAAGGCATGAAACATAAGAGCTGAATTGGCAGGCTCACTTACGGACAACACCTTGGAACACGCACGCTATCCTCACCTCATCCACACAGCCGCCTTTGTTTTGCATTGTAGCAACGCAAAAGACTGGGAACAAGGAAACACGTAACACACAGGACGAGCGCTGTCTCGCAACTGAAAAAAAATTATTTGAAAGAACACACAGGAAAAGAAGCAAACAAAACAACCGAATGATAACAGTAAAAATTGTGAACTAGTCAGAAAACAAATTATCACTTAACCGTACACGTGCTGAGCAAATAGGTAAACACTGTCAGTTAGCGACAGCGATGGCTGACTGACGCATGCGTCTCCCATTCTTTTTATGTGAAATGCTTCTATCACTTCAAGCGTTAGTTTGCATCTGTGTACTGACAGGACGTTAGCGTCTTCAAAAAACAGGTGAACACCCACACGTGTTGCAGTGAGACACAAGATGCGTGCTATCAGGCTTCTTCAGTGACTGATTGTGCTCCTTCAACCGCACATTAATGCACCTGCCAGTCGTGCCAGTTGTTTTGTCGACTTCTAATCATAAGCGACAAATCAAATCTCTCCGTTGACGCTGCTGTCAAGCAAGTCGTTCAGCGCTTACTCTCGCATCTCCTAACTGGAGCACTCAAATGATCGCACACGGGATTGGAGGCTTACAGGCGCACTCCTTCGGCGCGTAGAAGTGTGTACGCAGGCTTCCCAGCGTAGGACTTGGAAGCGAGCTCAGGGGACCAGAGCAGCGTTCGAGTGTTTGCTCCTGCGTACGACACGACGCCGGGGGAGTTGTAGGGAAGCATGCGCACGCCTTGCTGGTAAGTACGGGAAACGAGCGCTCAAGAGCGACGCCGTCGCCTGGGGACAGGCGGACGCAGAACGCGAGCACCGTATTTGCATATGCACGCACAGCGCAGCTATCGCAAGAATGAGCTATCGATTGTCATAGCAGCGTCACTGGCTATTTATCAGCTTTGTACTTCGTAAGCAACGTCTAGTTTGCAATGCGTTAGAGGGCGCCCCTCTAGGTACTGCTGATCACTGAGCTGTGATACGTTGTTTTACGGTGGGGGCCAACGAAAGAAACGGTAATTTTGTAATATATACATAGAGGTGCGTTGCGATCATGTCGTGCTGTCTTGGGAGTATAAATTACTGTCGTTTCCGCGGGAAGGAGGCTGTAATAAGGGCTTAATGGGGTGTAAAGCGTACATGACCGGCAAGTTTCCGATAGTCGCGCTGTGCCAGTCAGACTTGCTTTAACAAAGGCCGGTGACAGCAGTCTTTGTCGTCAGTAACGCTGGAAGATTGAAATTCGCGCGTGCGCAGGCGTTCCGAAAACGCTTTCTGTGCGTTACTTAGTGAGACGTTCTGAGATTTAACGAGCCTTGTTGGGTGTAGTTGTGTAGTAAGTGAATGGTTGCATCCTGGAAAGCTGTACGCGTGGACCTTACCTCTTGAATCTTGTGATGTATCGTGGAATCGTTATACTTCAGCGCGCTGTGTACTCATGAAATACATATCTGTGTTTATCGAGAACATTTTCACACGAAACTGTTTTAACCCCGGCATAAAACAGTTTCGTGTTATGGCATTAGAGAGTTTTAGTTTGTCCGTAAAGTTCTTCACGTCTACGGATACCGGTTTAACGGGAAAGTGTACGTGACCAGCAGCGCTTGTGGCGACACCTGATGATGCGGAACCTAACCAGGCACACAAAGAGCTAATATTATTGTTGCTTGACCGTTTTGCTTGACTCCTGGCGTAAAACATTGGACGTGAAAGAATAATTGACTATGAGTACTTTCATTACCTCTTTCGAAGAAAACGCTCACGCTACTAAAAAGAAAATCGAATGCATTGTAGTTAAGCAAACCGCGAATAGATGGCGCTAGCAGTTCTACTTCCACCGCAAACACGCACGGAAAACCGGTATCTGCAAACGTAAAGAAGTTTACGGACAAACTAAAACTCTCTATTAAGGACATTTAGCGTGTCCGGTAAACCGGTATACGCAAAGGTGTAGCGGATACCGGATAGCGTGTAGCGTTGTTTTTCGCAGTGAAGTGGCGCCAGCTATGGGGGATAAACAGAACAAGCAAACCCGCGCTATATGTCCTCCGAGACTCCGGAAGCCACACGCTAAGCCTACAGCTTCGATAATTTCAGTCTGGCTCTCAGAAACGGCGTTGAATCATCACGGATACTTTACTGCCGAAGCTGCATGATACAAAGCTAAGGCAAATACAACCGTCAGTTAGTTACTTAAGGGCTACAGAGCGAGAGACGACGACTCGAAAGATTCGAAGCGGAGGGCGGTCAGTCGGCCATGTTTGCCAATTACGCCCGGTATTCCGCTCTACGCAAAGCGATTGCGTATAGCGGTTTACCGGACACGCTAAATGTCCCTACTGACTAAGAAAGCTGCTGCGTAGAGCGCCACAGTACGTCAACAGCGTTGATGGGTAAATGCCGAGCATTTGGACATGTATGGATGCCGTTGTTGCACCGCATTTACCATGCACTGTTGTTGTTAAGTGAAGTACTTCAGTTGCCACAAGGGGCTGGTCACAGTCATTGACGTTAGTCGATGTAGGAAATGTGCCACCATGCACCAGGTTGCATGCGTCCACGTCAAACGATGCCATAAGAGCGAAAAAAACATCTTAACAATGCGGAATTTCATCGCGATGTACGATAAACATTCAAATGCTTTTCTGGAGAAACATTTCACTTTCGAGTTACACCATTTTGTATGACGCAGCGATCAGCCACATCTTTTTAGGGGCGAAGCTCCTTAAGGTTTGGGTCTCTCCGTCCGTTATAGTAGCGCGTTACCTACTAGGAACGCGCTACTAGGAGGGCGCGTGTGGGTGGCGCACCCTCGGCGCGTGCCGCCCAGCGCGCGAGCTCTCTCACTCTTCCATCTGCTGTCTTGTGAGAGAGAGAGAGACAGAGCGAAAGGCGCACGTTGACTATGGAAACGCTCTTTCTTCGATGAACGCGCTACCAGCTCGCAAAGAAGGAGAACGCACCTTCACCCGCGAGAGACAAGCTTGACGCAGGCAGCGTCTTCTAGCGAGTTTCTTGATTGAAAATACCGACTCCTCGCGCTGGAGAACCATTCACCGGCCACCCATATATATATATATATATGCACTGGATCTTGACTTGCAATGAAGTGCCGGTGGGATATTTCACTTGTGCGTAGTTAAATCATAAGGATTCGTCTTTACATGATGATCGACTGGGCGAATTACACGGAAGATTAACGGTTTACCGGTGATTCACTCCGGAGCTTCGCCCACTCATCATCATTCACCCCGTGGATATGCTGTGAATTTTAGGGGCGAAGCTCCTTAAAGCGGCACCCGTTCGTCCCTCGTCGTAGTCGTAGTAGTGCGTAACCAGTCTTACGCTTTGACCTCCAAGGTGGTGCCGGTGGGAGATTTCTCCTGTGCGTTGTTGAACAATAAAAAATTCGCAGCGTGCGCGTTAACTAAAAGCCGAATTCTTCTGTCTCTCATTCCCCATTAGCAGCCATTGGCATATTCCAGTAGGAAACGTTAGTAGAAGTAGAAGTGTAAGTGTTAGCTAAAAGCCGACTTCTTCTGTCTCTCATTCCCATTAGCAGCCATTGTTTACCTCCGAGTTGCCTTCAGGAACGTCAGGTGGCGCGCGAGCTCTCTCACTCTTCCATCTGCTGTCTTGTGTGAGACAGAAAGAGAGAGAGAGAGCGAAAGACTGTCCGTTTCTAACGATGATGATGGGTTTGTGCTAGCGCGTTACGGCGCGTATAAGAAGCTGGTGTAAGACGCTGTGGCCTCTCCGCCTTATACTCTTTCAGCAGTCATGTGATGGCGTCGGCAAACGCGGTGCGCGTTCCGGCCTGTGTAAGGGGCTGCGTAAGACGCTGTGGCCTCTCCCCCTTACTAGAGTGTACTGCATGTTTGTAACGCGTTTGTGCTAGCGTCCCCTTAAACGCCAGATCCCAGCGTTCGAATAGAATGTTTCTGACGTCTTTACATGATGATCGACTGGGCGAATTACACGGAAGATTAACGGTTTATCGGTGGTTCACTCCGGAGCTTCGCCCACTCATCATCATTCACCCCGTGGATATGCTGTGAATTTTTGTTACTTGGTCAGTGACCGTAATTTCTCATATGGCCAATTCTCGATATCGCCATATATAGCATTCTTCTCAGGGATGAGGAGGCGAGCAAATCCTCGCGAACAATACCCAGAAGAGACGGAGCAATCCTGCTGACGTCTGACACTGCCAATGGAGCCGACTGCTCAGGCACACATCACGTCCTACCTAGCATAAGAGAACATAAACTCCGCTCGAGGTTTTTGCCTAGTTATTCAGGATATTGTTCTCCGGGTTTCTGAGGAACCGCGCAGTAAATGCAACCTCGCCGTAGAAGTGCGTCGAGAGAACATATCTTTTTACCAAACTTCACCAAGCAACTAAACGCACAAATCAGATGCTCACGTAAAAGATGTGCGAGGCAGTAAAGTATTATCCGCGAAAGGTATAGACAGGGTTTGGCTATCGCGAACAGAGCGCTGCCTCTTGCATTCGGCTGTTTCCTCGATGATGATGATTGTGGTTCAGTTGTGGAAAGGACGCTACTTTATGCAGTGGATGTCGGGAGCATGGCTGAGCGTCCGTGGGGGTAGGAGAGAGGTACTGAAAGCGATAGGAAGAAGAGAAAAGCCGTAGTGGAGATGCTCTTTACATCGTCGGCTAGGATGCATTAAATCCAACCGGTGAACGTTGCCCCGTAGTGGAGAGCTGCGGAAATTTTGACCACCGGGGATTCTTTTGAACGTGCACTGACGACGCACAGTACACGGGCCTCTGGCATTTTCGCTTCCATCGAAAATGCGACCGTGGCGGCCGGAATCGAACACGCGTTTTAGGGGCGAAGCTCCGCTTGTCTGCCGTAGTTGTCTGTCGTAGCCACCTCGTCTAGTACGTGAAGTGATCACTAGATGGCGTTGGTGGCGCTCGTTCCAGCATCAAGGGAGCACAGACAGGCAATAAGGGAGAAGCGGCCGCAAGTAGATGTCACGGAAAGATGGGAAATATATTTAGAGAAAAAATCTATTGTACAGAAATTGGTCGAGGCAAAAATTAAAGGTGAAAGCGAACGCTGGGTGACAGAAATTCATGACAAAAAGAAGGGCGCGCCTAGGATATTTTGGAACCACATAAAAGCGCTAGGTAAAAAAATTGCAGCACATCCACGGAGCGAATGACGATGAGTGGGCGAAGCTCGGGATGTTCATCGTAGATCGTGCCGAGTTCCGGATAAATTTAGTTAACGCGCATGATACGAATCCTCACGGTTCAACTATGCACAATGCACAAGTGAAATCTACCACCGGCACTTCATTGCAAGTCAAGATCCAGTGTCTATATATATATATATATATATATATATATATATATATATATATATATATATATATATATATATATATATATGGGTTGCCGGTGAACGCTTCTCCAACGCGAGCAGTCGGTATTTCTCAATCAAGAAACTCGCTAGGAGACGCTGCCTGCGCCAACGGTGTCTCTCGCGGGTGAGGGCACGTTCTCTTTCTTCGCGAGCTGGTAGAGCGTTCATTTAAGAAAGAGCGTTTCCATCAACGCGCGCCTTTCGCTCTCTCTCTCTCTCTCTGTCTCTCTCTCACAAGACAGCAGATGGAAGAGTGTGTGAGAGAGAGAGAGAGAGAGAGGCACGCGCTCGCCCTCGGCGCGTGCGTGCCTCCCGGCAGGCACGCGCCGGTGGCTACCTACTACAGGGGACGCACGACCCACGCCTTAAGGAGCTTCGCCCCTAAAAGTCTGCCACATTGCAACAGCATATTGTTGATGAGAGAGGAAATCAATTGGAAGGGTACGAAGCGTTGGGTTACATCCAGAAGGTAACAGCCGGTTCGTTTAAAAAGATCGTCCAAGAGATTCCCCCAGTGGATAAAACCATGACGGAGAGCGAAACTAAGGAATAGCTAGAAGTTGAGAATTTCAACTGGAAAAAGGCCGAAGGAAACATTTGAAACCTCACTGCTCCGGGTTTAGATGGGGTCCCCGTTAGCCTCATTAACGAATTAGGACAGTACACCTAAAGAAGCACTATTGAAAGCCGTAGAAAAATGCTTGCAGGAGAGGCAGATACCTGACAGTTGGCGAAAAAGCAGAATGAAATTAATCTGTAAAGGCAAGGGGGAAAAGAATAAGATTCGCTCGTATAGACCGCTCACCATTACATCGGTACTATACAGGATGGCTATGCAAGCAGTAAAATTAAATATAGAAGCCTGGGTAGAACGTAATAATATTTTGGGAGAACTTCAGAATGGATTTCGAGTAGACAGGCGTTTAGACGATAACCTGTTTGTTCTTACTCGGTGTATAGAAATATCTACAATAGAAAGCAGGCCGTTGTATGTGGCTTTTCTAGACACACTGGGGCGTATGACAATGTTAATCAGGAAATATTGTGGGAAATTTTGGAAGGAATGGGCATAGGCGGCGATTGTGTACAGCTTTTGAGGGAAATATATCGAGAAAATACAGTTTGCATAGAATGGGAAGGAATCAGTAGCATAGAGAACGTTGATGTTAGCAAGGGGCTGAGACAGGGATGTCCTTTGTCGCCGCTGTTATTCATGTTGTACATGGTTAGAATGCAAAAAGCGCTAGGAGATAGCAACATTGGTTTTAATCTGTCACACAAACAGGGCGGCGTGATTGAGCAGACGCTTCCGGGTTTATTTTATGCTGACGATATTGTCTTATTCGCGGAGAGTCGAGATGATATACAACGGCTGGTGAATATATGCGGAAAGGAAGGCGAGGATCTAGGACTAGGATTTAGTGCAACAAAATGCGGATTGATGGTATTCAATGATCCCAACGACCAGGCGGTATCCATACAGGGCCAAGAAATACCGAGAGTAAGCGAATATAAGTACCTTGGCGTATGGGTAAATGAGGGTGATAGATACATGGAGGTACACGCAAAAGCCTTGGCAGAAAAGGGAAAGAGAAACGCAGCAATAATGAAGCACAGAGCGTTATGGGGATGCAATAGCTACGAGGTGCTTAGTGGTCTGCGGAAAGGGGTAATGGTACCGGGGCTTACATTTTGGAACTCAGTGGTGTGTATGAGGCCAGAGATACAATCAGGAATGGATGTGAATCAAAGAACTGTGTGACGCCTCGCGTTGGGTGCTCACGGGAAAACGACAAACGAGGCTGTAAAGGGCGATATGGGATGGGCGAGTTTTGAGGCAAGGGAAGCGCAGAGCAAAATAAGGTTTGAAGAGAGGCTAAGGAATATGAAAGAGAGTAGGTGGGCAGTGAAGGTGTTCCGCTATTTATATAGAAAGAGCATTGACACGCAATGGAGAAAGAGAACTAGGAGGCTCACCTGTAAATATACGGCCCTAAGAGAACCGACAACAAAGAGCTTAAAGGGAAAAGTCAGAGAGGCGGAGAAGATTTACTGGAGGGCAGCGATGAAAAAAAAACCGACTCTGAATAACTACCGAGAGGGCAAAAACGAAATAAAGAGGGAGGCATTTTATGATAATTCAAGAGGAAGCGCTTTACTGTTTGAAGCGAGATCGGGCTGCCTTAGAACGCGTATTTATAAAGCGAAATTCAGCAAAGAAAAATGCACATGCTGTGAGGAAGATAGGGAAACGACGCAGCATGTTCTGATTGCATGCGGGAATGTCCACCCAGGTGTACGTTTGGGCACTACCCTACATGAAGCCTTGGGTTTTAGGGCGAACGACGGGAAGCTGAACATAGCCGCGATTGAAATAAGTAAGAGACGGTTAGAATACTGGTGGCAGAAAACTAGAGATAACGGACAAAAATAATTATAGGGAAAAATATGGACTCATTTATGGTGACAAGTGTGCAGACTCCGATTTCCGCTCTTCTGAAAAATATGGACTTTCTGCCATAAGGGGCGCGGAACTGGGCTATGAATTTCCATTTTAGCTATAAACTAGAAGAGAAGCTCAGGGGAAGATGGATGCTTGAATCGATGAACAAATCGCAAAGTACAGTTTAGGACAGGGAGTGTCGCGGGCTCCCGCGACATTCCCTGTTCTAAATCGTACTTTGCGATTAGTTCATCCATTTTAGCTATAGTATGATCGATTTGATTGAAGTAGATTTAAAAGGCACTGAGGACAATTTAAAGAAAGAAAAAAAAGAAAGGTTCTTGAATTTTCTTACGAGCCTGGTGGCGCACATGTCACCGCCCCGTTAAAAAGGGGACGCTCATAGCATCCATGCATCCATCCATTCATCCGTAGAGATACATGGTAAAAGCTAGTGTGGCGGGATATCAGTAGATGGCGCTAGCGCAGCATAGTTGACGAATTAAAATACGAGATGGCGCTTCGGCGCTCGCTCCATTCAGATGTATGGGAGCGTATAATGTGACGAGCGATCACTAGATCATTGGATGGAGGCGATCGTTCGAGATGTTTCGATGCAGTGCGATGGGAGACCGCTAGGGGTTAGAGCTATAAAATGCGCTCGCTCTTGAATGATCTCAGAATGATCACGAGATGGAGCTGCGGTGCTGCTTAGCTAGTACGTGAATTGATCAATAGATGGCGCTGCGGCGGTCGCTGCTCCTAATATCATCCATCCATCCATTTCGTTGTCGCGTCGTAGCCACGCTCGCGCTCGCCCTCGGCGCGTGCCTCCCGGCGCACGAGCTCTCTCACTCTTCCATCTGCTGTCTTGTGAGAGAGAGAGAGACAGAGAGAGAGAGCGAAAGGCGCGCGTTGACTATGGAAACGCTCTTTCTTCGATGAACGTTCTACCAGCTCGCAAAGAAGGAGAACTCGCCCTCACCCGCGAGAGACAACGTTGACGAAGGCAGTGTCTTCTAGCGAGTTTCTTGATTGAAAAATACCGACTGCTCGCGCTGGAGAACCCACATATATATATATATATATATATATATATATATATATATATATATATATATATATATATATATATATATATATATAGGCACTGGATCTGGACTTGCAATGAAGTGCCGGTGAAAGATTTCACTTGTGCGTAGTTGAACCATATAAGGATTCGCAGCGTGCGCGTTAACTAAATTAGTCCGGAAGTCGGCACGATCTACGATGAACCTCCGGAGCTTCGCCCGCTCATCATCATTCACTCGGTGGATATGCGTGGATTTTAATATGACGTGAGAAACAAAACATGGAGGTCACGTGTGTCCCCTACTCCGGGCCCTGATTCAAGAAGCACCTGATTTGCAAGAGATATTCGCTATTGGGCAGGACCGCATTTGCTAATGATATCTCAAGCATCACCATTGAACGATTTTTTTGATAATTTTACTTGAGACGATGTTGTGATTACTGGGCCAAAGCACGCCGTAACAATGACCGCTTCCAAGAACAAAACGTGCGGTGTTATTTGGTTCTATCTTAAACACTGCTCACATGTTACATAGCAAAATTCCACATTTATTGTCTTCAAACTGTGCTAATGTTACAAGGCACTCTGTGTTAGGGAGGACGTACTTAACGAGGACGATACCACAAGTGCGTCCTCCCTAACACAGCGTGTACGGTAACGTTAGCGCAGTTCAGAGACAGGGAAACACCAACTAGACCAATACCTCACTTTGCTGACTGCCTTTATGCTTTTCCTCCGAGTTCTGCCGGTTAAGCTCTGATTACACCAGCTTTCACCGGGTTATCTTCCGTGTATACCAGGGCTGTTTGTCTCGTATTACCTAATTTGGCTCGTTTTACGGCTACGTTTGCTTTCTGGAACGCCTGGACAGACCTTGTTTCCAGGCGGTATTCCTTTTCTGAGACTCCCTTCCTAATCAGCCGGCTTAAGGTCCTCTGAAGGCTCATGTTTCACAGTGGCTTTTAGAAACGACGGTCTTTCTTGGGCTACGTAAACGCGAAAAGCTGTCTGTCTGTCTGTCTGTCTGTCTGTCTGTCTGTCTGTCTGTCTGTCTGTCTGTTCTGTCTGTCTATCATTCGATTCAACCGCGCGGCCAAAACCGGGAGAGCCACCAACACTGGTAGCATGGGTCATACACGTCAAAGTTATACAGCGCAAAGGAAACGTCAGGCTGATTTGAAGTAACATTTCTGTACAGTGCTCACGGATAGAAATGGCACATGTAGACATTGAGTTAAACCAACCAAAATGTGCAATTGCTTGCTGTAACCGCGTCATGTAACTGCGAATCTGACCTCTGAAGGTAGTGTTCTTTCTCGTGCAAGTATACGAACAAATTTTACAGCGGTGCTATACGAATTGTGGATTTTAGAATCAAGATATCTGCATTACTTAGCCCTAACTTTTCCTATTTCAGTCCGTGAGTACTGTAAATAACCGTGATCCGCAGAGCTCATTTAATTAAGACCACGCATTGGACAGGTTTCTACGTTAGTAAATGAAAAATCAACGCGTTATTAGAAATCGTGTCGGAGAGGCGCTACGCGTTAAGACAACACTAATAAAGGGCCCCAAAAGATGGCGCGAGAGCGGGCCGAACGCGGGATATTGAAATTGATTTCAGCAAAACCTCCATTGCATCAGTCATGGGAGGAGTGAGAGGGGAGGGGGCGGGAACGGGGTGTTACGTATCAGGGTCGGCAAAAGACTGTCGTCTTTCAACCTCATTTGCAGCGAAGGAAGAAGATATGCGGCCTTTTTTTTCCTATGCCCGTTCATACTTTAAGTGAGAAGAGTTGGCCTTATACTGGGAAGGATGCACACATGGTGCCAAGAGGCACCGCTAATGTCATGCGTAGTAACCCTGGTGTGCTTGAAATCAGGTGATGGGCTTACGCACACTCGACGTCGATAGCGGTTCTATACGCTCGTGGTGGACCAGTACGGCTTCCACGGTTTTAAGTGCGGATCACTTTCGAGGCTCGCCCTGTCGGTGTGTAATGTACCATGATGTGCCACGTCGCGCACTGAAAGAGCGCAAGCGTACGTGCACCGGTGGATTGCCATATAAACCGATCAATCATGGTTAAAAATAAAGTAAATGTATCAAATAAGGAATGAGATGAGGTCAAATAAGGAATGAGAAAGATGCACTATATGAATAAATAATTGCATAATGAGATGAAATTAAGCGAGAAAGTTTGAAAATGCCGACGATAAACGCAACAGAAACAGAAGAGAAAACCAGGCGAGTCACTGCATTGCAGCATCTTAAGCTTACATGCCCCGGTTCACAGAACACCGGTCAATAATGGTTGAATATAAAATGAATTGGTCCATATGGATAATGAATAACATGAAATTGCTTGGTATAATAAAATGAAAGGTGCGCGTGAGGGGTGAATAATCGCATAATGCCATCAAATTAAGCAAAAATAATCTGAGAACGGCTGCCATGAACGCACCAGAACCGCAAGGGAAACGCAGGCGCATAACTGCTCCGCAGTTAGGTGCAGTTTTCACTCCAGCGGAACTGGCTTAGGTCCTCTTATTCGTGTTCTCTCATGTTTGTATGCATTTGGCCGCCATCTAGCACGAGTAAGTACTTGTGAAACGACGAAATTAACACGTACTGTTCGAAAGGATGGCCGCCGCTTAGCCAGAAAAAGACGCGGGAAGAAAAGGGTTACTTTAACTTGACTGGTTACCTCCTAAATACGTTTAAGAGGATGAAGGAGCTCTTGACATTTTGTCCTGTTAGTGTGTTGCTCCGTGAATAAAAAACTTACACTCTTCCATGCGCTGTTTACCCTTGCACTTTAGTTGCCTCGGATTACGCACACGGGGAGAGCGTATTTGTTATGTTTTACGTATTTCTGTAGTACATCCCTTGCTTTTTCTCCTGTGAATATAATTCATAGAGAAGTATGTCTCTCGCTATCATAACGAAGCTGCACGATTCATTGGTTCGTTCCTTGCGCTGCAAGTGCGCATGGCGCTTAAAATGCAAGGCATAAACAAGCCTTGTCGACGACCGTCTCCAACTCCTGTCGCATGACGATGCTCTAGTTCGATGCCCTCGGCCGGCAACAGAGGGCACCACCGCCTTGCCGAGAGCGCGATTTCTCCTCCCACGGCGCTTCTCCGGCCCCAACGGCAATCGCTGGGTTGCCGGTGCTACGCACTTTCTCAAGTTTCACAACAGTGCAGCTGTTTAAGCTGTCGTCGCTCTCACACGCCGGTGGCGGCGGCGGTCGCTTCCTTGTACTACGCTCCTCTCGCGCTGACTGCTCCAAACGCGTGCGGCGGGGTTTTTCTTTTTCTGTTGAAGAATAAATTTACAATTGCAGATTCTCCTGTTGTTCAATTTGCACGGCTCCTAGTCGTTGATTTAACAGTTTATACTGTACTAACCAGTCAACAACTATTGCACATCCGCCGTGTATATCTACTGGAGGCCTTGAGCTAACAACACCAAGAACATTCTTCGTTGCAGTGCCCGCGCAGAAGTATATGGCGAATAAACTCAGTCGACTATGCAGGTACAAAATTTAGTACAGCGTGGAAACAAAAGAACACTGCTCTCAACACAACAGATTGATCACCCGCCATCCAAAGTGAATGTGGGGCCAACTGCACGAAGAACTTTCTTTATACCCTGAGGGCTCTCCGTCATTATCCAGTCACCTTTACGAGAAAAATGTTTCCGATGACCTCCGTTGGCTGCGAACGACACTCGCGCACAGTTTGATTGTAACAACATTTTTTTTTCTTTGTCTTCGAATACAAGCCTTGTTCTACAACCACTGATCATGAAAGCAGCAATATGTCTTACCGTGATCTCAGCGCGCTAATGTATTTCCCACAATATGGCACATCGGTCAGCACCGGAACTTTTCTTGCGATATATTCCCCACTGAGGATTTTTTTGTTTTGTTTTGTTCGCCTGGCCCAGTGCGCAGTGGCCTTGTACGTGATATATCCAGCGCTGCAACAAAAGCTCCTCTGATAATTCTAAAGCGATGAGCGATCGTTCGCGTCCAGCGCGTACGTTCTCCACTGAAGCAATCGGTCATCGTCCATCGCTCGTGAGGCCACGCCCGGGCGGCTCTCCTGTAACGACGGTGTGATGCTCGCATCGACCCATCTTGCCTTCGAAGTTCTTGAGCTTTCCCTGCCGGAAGCATTCCCGGTGGCAGTTCTGTAAGATCGGCATTATTCTGGAATTCCCGTGTTCGAGGGTTTGGCGTTCGATATATATTTTTTGTTTTGCGCCTAGTCCAGGTTTCTGGCGTTCCATGTGGAACAATTGAAGCCTAGGGCAACAAAAGCAATGACGTTGTCTTGGCTTGTGAGAGGAATGGCTTCTCCGAGAACCAGGATCCACGGGTGTGGTTTTATTTCGTTAGGCGTTTTAATCAATTTTTTTTCATTTAGGTGTTTTATCAATCAGGTAGCTTTTGTTTAACCTGTCTTATGGCATTCACTGCAACTTATAAGAAGAGTCGTGAGCGTGTGCTGCATGTCTTATAATGCCTGCTTGTTCGCAATGCCAGAACCTCAACTGATCCTTTTCTTTGAATTCAGAGAACCCAATGACTGTCAAAGCCTTTGCATTGAAAACGTTTGTGCATCCGAGTTCCACTTATTGTAGCACCACTGTCGGTCATAAACGCTGCATACAAACGTTCACGCCTTCACACGCAACAAGGAACCACTGCAGCCAATTAGTGCGTATTTGATGTCACTATAGCTGACAACGGACGTTATGGCGAAAGCAGCGGCGTAGCCAGAATTTTATTTCGAGAGCGGTCCGAGCCCGATTTGTGTGTGTGTGTGTGTGTCTATGTGTGTTTTTATGTGCATGCGTAGGTATGTGCGTACGGACTTCAAAAATTTCGGGAGGAGTTTGACCTCCCCCCCCTTTGGCTACGCCTGCGCGCGAGAGGGAGCATGAGCACGTCACCTTCATTGTAGACTGTCAGAGCCGATATGCACGATTGCTCCTGGAACGTCATCTCCTGCACACTTTGAGTGGCAGCTGCCACGGAGATTCGACTGTCATCACCACGAGTGATACAACCCGGAAGCGACTCCAACAAGCGATGTTGAGGACACAACAGGAAAGAGGGCTCGGGGCAGCGGATGAAGGTAATGTGATAGCGCTATTTTTTGCCGCCCTAAAGGCAGAGTGCCTGACAGCCACAAGGAAAGATGTTAGAAAAGCTAACGAATAAAAGAGGAAACAGGTGATATAAAGAGAAAGTAAATCGAACAGAAAGGAGATAGGGGCGTTGACAGAACGCGTTGTGCGGAAAGCCGAACGTCTCTAGCTTTCTCGCTTATTTCTTCGCTCGCACACACTACCACAAAACACCGCTGTCAAGCATGGCTGTCGCTTCAAAGTCATCTTCGACGGTGTCTCCCAGCTTCCTATATCTTTCTGGGGGTGGAGGTACTTTATCTATATAAAATAGCAACGTAAAGCTTCGCGAAGGTGGGCAAGCATTTGCAAAACTTAACTAGTTTTGTAAGGGCGATTGCTAATACCGGCAAAGACGCGTCTCTATGTTTTGTAATGTAGCACAACGAGCGCTCTCCCACGCATCGCTATCAGGAAAGCGCTTGTATTGGTAAGTGTTTAGTACAATAGGTTTTTTTAACCCAGCAAACCTACTAAAGTCCTTTAGAGAATTTACTTGGTTAGCGATTGCATCCTCATTTGTGACATAGCGCCGTCAGTGTCATGTTACTCTCCGCCTGCCATGGAATCTAGCAAAGAAGCGTTTACTTATTCTGTGCCTTGAACTACTCGTATCTTTCTAACAGCACTGCTTGCTTGCATTTTTTCTTCTGGTTAACCTTCGGGTCACCGCTTTGAAGGCTATTGACAACTTGAAAGCCAGTGCTGAGAGGCTTAAAACTGTTCCACCGTTCTTGCGATGGTAGTTATCAATAAACATTAGTCCCACAGGGGCTACATTTAACGCATTCGTCAGCGTTCCCATTGTAAGTCACCAAAGATGTTGGCGACTTCAAAAGATATTCGGAACCTGATTACGACCAGAGGCTGTTCCTTCTCGAACACGGTGTGCAAACGGAACCATCCTGTTTGCACTAGGACACGTAGAAGAAGGTAAGAAAATATGGTGTTCCCTTTTCACTTTACAAGAGAAGATTTCTCTATGGCAAGCAAATACACTCCGTGTTTCCTTCTTTCCTCTTCAGCCGCGAGACGCTCCCACTCTGCGATGGGCCTAAGGGAAGAACTGCTTTCGCTGAGCTTTGCACTTTTTCTGGGGGGGGGGGGGTCCTGCTGTAGCCGTGATGTGAGATGGTGCATCTTTATCTTTAGCCGCTCTGGGACAGGGACAGAAAGACATGGACGTGTTGCTGCTGTCTCAGCACTTTTTCTCTTCCGCCTTTCTTTGCAAGCTGTGAGACACATTTCAAGGAGCGGTGTGTAGTGCATGTATACTATCGATGTAAACTGAAGAAGAAACGCTGGGCGTATTCGTGCTCTCGCAGGAATTCGCTGCTGAGGCAAGCCGTGCCACGCCGAAAGTAACAACGTCCGATAACAGGAAAATATACGGGCACATGGAGAGATATACCGCACGACAGTTGCAAGGAGCCGCCTGAAAACACTAGCGTAGTAGAAGCTAGCAGAAGGCAAGAGAATTCCACGTGAACACAGGCATGGGATAGTAACCTTTATCTGGAGTATATATATTCGCCTCCAGTGCCGAATTGTGTTATCTTTAGTTATCGTTTAGCGCACACAGACATTGAATATGGATTGTGCTGAAGCAGCTGAAACGGATTCAAACACCACGTGATCTTACTGAGGGCCAAGGACAATAAAAAGATGTTACGTGGGGTTTAACATCCCAAAACCAGCTCTGATTATGAGAGACGCCGTAGTGGAAGGCTCCGGAAATTTTGACCACCTGGGGTTCTTTAACTGCACTGACATTGCACAGCACGCGGGCCTCAACATTTCGCCTCCATAGAAATGCAGTCGCCGCAGACGGGATTCGCTCCCGCGACCCTCGGATCAGCAGCCGAGTACCATAGCCATTAGACCACCGTAGAGTGTAAATTTCTAATGGAATCTTTGTTTTTCCACTTCTTGAAGATTAAAACAGCTTTCTCTCGCGGTGAAGCCATTTGGCATCATGCAAGGGCTTCTGCAGCCATGCTGCTAACCACTCGATTATGAAGGGGTTTTCTTGTTTTTTCATGTGTCTCGGTAAAAGAGTGACATGCACTCACCAAACGCTTTGAAGAAGTAGCTATTTTTTTCCTCGCACACTCTTCGTACCACATTTTGTAAAGTACCCGAGCATATCTCCAAGCGTGATGCACGTCTTCGAAGCATAAGCTTCATGCCAAGGGTAGTGAAATCCCGAATGCATATACCCAGCGTCCGAGTTTCTGTTCGAGTTCACGACTCAGCACAACTCAGCTTTCATAACTCCTTTTTAAGCAACAGCATATTTCCTAAGTCTGCTAGCGCCTCCAGTTTCAGAAATGGGCAAGCTAAATGGGTAATTACTACGAACGCACAAAATCCAAGGGAGGAAAAAAAGTAAAAGAGGTTGCTTGTAAAAGCAGTACCTCTATGATAGCTTGCAGGCCCTGAATGATGGCCAAGGTGTCTGTCACGTAAAGAGCGCACTGTTCCACGCAGTGTTTGTAACTTTCAGAAGTATGCAACAGCCTCGACGCTTAAATTCAATTACATTATTCAAGGGCTCTCATTAGCGCATGTCCTATGAAGCGTGTACTTGCGCGGATATGTGGCTTGCGCCATATATCGGCTTTGACAGCTGAAGGGCAAAGCACTTAGAGCGGCAGTGTGTGCCGTACCTCCTCTATATGGTTTGTCCTGGCCGTTTGCAACCAGTTTCACCGTTAAAGCAATATTTTCCAACTAGGCCCAACCGAAGTTTTATTGCATATGTTTGATTTGTCGGGTTTAACGTTCCAAAACTAGCTCTGATTATGAGAGACGCCGTAGCAGAGGGTTCCGGAAATTTTGACCACCTGGGGATCTTTAACGTGCACTGACATCGCACATCACACGGGGCTCAACATTTCGCCTCTATCGAAATGCAGCCGCAGCAGCCGGGATTCGATCCCGCGGCCTTCGGATCTGCAGCCGAGTGCCATAACCACTAGACCACCGTGGCGGGGCGCTTTATTGCATATACTCAGAGAACTGTCCAAGATACATAACTTATAAGTGCAGAGCACTTTAGAGGCCTCGGCTATCGGTGTCTTCTGTGGTCTAATCAAGGAGTTTTAAGGCCAATTTCAGTGTAATGTCGTGCTCACTCTCAGAAAGCAGCAATATAAAACAGGGCTAGAAAGTGCTAATAACTGGCCCAAATTTGTTAATGTGGATCCAGATTAGGACTGGATGGTATCAACCAGATTATTATAATAAAACGAAAGATGGTCATTCAGCCTAATTAATCGCAAAACGGTATGAAAATAGGCGAAAATAACTTGAAAACATCAACGATAAACACAAGGGAAAACAGGCGAATCACTGCGTCGTAGAAACAGTAAGGTTACATATCCCCAATGAATTCGCATAGAACAGATCAATAATGGTTAAAAGTAAGCGAATGGGATTCAGGTTAGGGATGGCTAATATGAAACAGAACAGTATAACAAAATAAAATGTAAGCCTTAAGGGCAAATGATGGGATAATGAGATCAAATTAACCGAAAATGATTCCAAAACACCGACAAGCACATGTACATGCAGGAGAATCACTGCTTCCTACTGCTTTGACTGCTGTGGAGCTGCCTTTCATCTTTTTAATCGCGTTTTCTCGAAATTTTGCAGTGTCGTACCTGCACAGTTGTTCCTGTATACAGCTCTACAGAGCTCTCCCATAGTAGAGTTCCATGTACTCCGAATCGTTCACCACTTCTTCTAAACACACCAAGCCGCCATTGATGTCCCGTTCGGCCACTCAGCACAATCTACGATTTGAAGAACGACGAAATAAAACTGATCTACTTTTGAAAAAGATACCCGCTGCGTAGAGAAAGGAAGGCAGGCTAAACCGGAAGGGAGTGCGGTTTGTTAGCCTACAGCAGGGTAAGAGGAATAGGCGATAGAAGGAACGAATAAAGAGGAGAGAAAATTAACAGTGCTGCCCCGTCCGAGTTGGCACGTTGGCGTCACCACAGTCTGCCAGTGACGCATATAAGAATCGGTTTCCTGAGCTTCAGGCTCTTGTTCCAAGCATGTCACCGCGGGTATCACATGCCGGACGTATGCAAGGTACATGTACATCTCAATGATTTCTGATGTTTTACGTCCCAAAACCAGCTGTGATTATTAGAGACGCGGTAGCGGAGGGTTCCGGAGATTTCGACCACCTGGGGTTCTTTAAAGTGCACTGACATCGCACAGCACACGGGCCTCAACATTTCGCCTCCACCGAAATGTAGCCGCCGCAACCGGGATTCGATCCCGCGACCCTCGGATCAGCGCCCGAGAAACATAGCCACTAGACCACCGTGCGGGGCTATGGAAGGTACAAGAAGACACAAGCGGGCGTTAGGTGATTGATTTGATTTGTGGGGTTTAACGTCCCAAAACCAGTTCTGATTATGAGAGACGCCGTAGTGGAGGGCCCGGAAATTTTGGCCACCTGGGGTTCTTTAACGTGCCCTGACATCGCACAGCACACGGGCCTCAACATTTCGCCTCCATCGAAATGCAGCCGCCGCAACCGGGATTCGATCCCGCGACCCTCGGATCAGCAGCCGAGTACCATAGCCACTAGACCACCGTGGCGGGGCGGGCGTTAGGTGGAGGTCGCAGCCGAACGTAGACATTGACAATGCCTTCAAAAGAGACACGGACACAAGTGTCCCTTGTGTCCGTGTCTTGCACGCCTCTTCTTTTGACTATGGACCCTTACCAACTCGCTCAACTTTCTGTCCTTTTGACAATGCCTTCTTGCGCAAGTTCTCGAAAGTGTTCATATAGACTTGTGGAAACTCTGGCAGATTTTGTTTTACGAATACTGCAGCCAGTCTTTGGGATATACTCCTTAGATGCCTAACTTCACTATTCTCCATTCTATGTATTCCTAAGTCCCTGCTCCAGCACTTCCTGGACAATTATTAGGCCCGTATTCAGACACCTACCTTATCCTTATCACTTGTTTTCCTTATCTTTCTTGAGCGTTATCATGCTTCATGAATGAATTTGTCCAGTGCCTACAAACAAGGCTTACTATAGTCTCTCGCACTGATAACCATTTTAATCCTCTTAACGCGCCGTTAAGTCAAAGGGGTGATAAGAAAAACAAGTGATAAGGTTAAATACGTTTATGAATGCCCAAGAAAGTTAGTTTCGTTTCTTTTTTTCTTTGCATAACGCTTTCCTTTCTGCTGTGTAGTGCATTGTATAGTGGTTTCTATAGTGCTTGGCCTTTTTATTATATACAACTATTTAAAACATATTGCACAATGGATTTAAGCAACACAGTCTGCTATAGTGGCCGTTGCGCAACTCAGAGTTTGGGGTCCCAACTTCATAAGTATAAAGCACTTTGTTTTGTTCTGACTAGTAAACTGATTGATTGATTGATTGATTGATTGATTGATACGTCGCAATTGTAGACGATACATGAAAAGTTTCCTACGTTACAACGGTACACAAAATGACGGCCTCTGACATTTGGCTGGTGTCTCAACACTTCCTTTAAACATGGTTTCAATGGACTCTGTAAAAGCGGAAGATGTTTGTGCACTGCAATTCTCCTGATAAGAGGACGCCGTGTTTCAATCGAACGATGCAACGCACCACAATATTGTCTCGACGACAGGGAGGCGCTCGCGGAGCCGGTCGAAAGCAAATGTACGTGCCGCCCACTTTACCCTACCTCGGGCAAGCGGGTAAGCAATTTTACGGCGTGTCTTTACACAGAGTTATAGCGGCGCTTCCGTTGGGTCTGTTAGGCGCAGAAAGGTTCCGTCTGCAAACAGCCGTAGATCTCACTCCGCACCGCATGGATGCATTGACCCGCAAGTGTAAAGGATGGGCTCGGAGAAAAGAACACTTTACCTTATTGCATTAGCGCAAATGGACCAAACAGAGCGCCGGGCGCGCAAACACACAAACACCCACACACACACAGACAACTTCCAGTGCTTGATTCGACGAAACTGCAGCTCCTGTCCTCTGGCTCTTTCACTCTTCCAAGGTGTATATATATATATATATATATATATATATATATATATATATATATATATATATATATATATATATATATATATATATATATGTGTGTGTGTGTGTGTGTGTGTGTGTGTGTGTGTGTGTGTGTGTGTGTGTGTGGGACGCGCTCTTTCTGCTCAGGGCGGTCGATGGTGACTCGGTACTTCACGGTGCACCTACGTATAGCACCAGTACGGAGCAAGAGGCCGATCGAAGAACAGACAAAAAAAGGTTTTGCCACTACGCTGCTTTGAACCAAATGGTACGCGAAGAACTAAGAAGGCGTCGACGGTTGTACCAATTGTGTTGGCCGTTACCCGTTTGAAGACTGTCGTTGACTCTGCTGGTGTTTGCCGTCGCTAAGCTGGGACAGCGCAGCGCCGCTTGATAAGATTGACACGAACAAGCTCTCCTCGTGATATTGAAGATACAGAGAGAGAGAGAGAGAGAGAGGGAGGGACGTGGTTTGTATGAAGAGCAGAAATGAAGAGCTTGACCTGAGACCGAGATGGCGAGTAAATAAAAAAAAATGATGCTTTGTTTGGTGATGTGTGTACACCGTTGGCGCCAGGAAGTCCGGAAGGGGCATTCGGGTTGATGTCAGCGGGTTTTTTTTTTCGTTTTTTTTCCCTGTCTGTTCTCCGCCCCCTGGCTCGGGATACAGGCCAATCGGGCTATTCGAGTGAAAGAAAATGATGTGCCGTGCGCATTTCTGCGACCCCACAGTGTAGTGGCCTCGACGTCCTGTGCTTCTTGGGACCTTGAAAGGGACCTCGACGTAAATGTCTGGCCATGGCAATTAAAAAAGATAGAACGCAGAAAAGAAAAGTAGCTAGGAGAGAGTGTTGCGAATCAAGTGAGATAAAAGGAGCAGCCACTTTTTACGGAGAAATCAGATGGAATGATGGAGTGCTTTTGCGGGGACAAAACAGTCGCGGCTCGAAATGTGCCTGGCCGTTCCGAGAGAAAGATAACCATAAGAAATACATTCGCGCGTCCTTTATTTAATTTTTTTATTGTCCCGCATCGCTTCCTTTGATGTAGTGGTAGTCCTGCGAAGACATCAAGATAACGGAACGTCGGGTTAAGGTGGCCCGTGCGTGCCTTTAAAATTGAGAAGTTATCCACAATGAATCAACAGCCAGATTTCTTTTTTTCAATAAAAACCTGGCTTCACAGCCTTAGACATCGCTGACAATTACTGTAACTTCGCATTTTTTGTTTCTCTCCAGCAGCTCGCGTTGGTTTATTTAGCAGAGCTCACCGGTTAGACAGTGCATCCACCTTCGCATTTACATTGCGGATCATCTGTGTTTTGCAGTTGCCTCACAACGTGTAATTATTAACATGGAGTGTCGTCCCTTTTCTTATCACTCGTAATGTATAAGATTATTATGATTACCTATACGTCTCGTAGTTAGTTTTTTGAGGTTCTTTCACTTCACGGTCATTTGGCCCGAAATATTCGATCAGAGCTTCTTCATCTAGCGGTGATCTGTCAGGTTTGTCCGTTCGATTTAGTGGTTTCAGGTACGACGCGTCAGTTAAATCAGGCGCACGAAAATATTGAATTTCCCGACAGCGCTGAGGCAGAAATGATAGCGGTTATCGTATACGAGCGTCAGGTTTCTTTTCCAGGATAACTGCCGAGGGAGAGACGACCCAAAATTGGTGCCGACGGGAAACATTTTCCGCGCATATATACCAGCACATCAGGTACGACCGGTATACTCCAGTTTGCTGGGGAAAACGTGCTACATTATGCATGCAAAGTCCGAAATATCTTGCTTGTGGAAGCCTAGCAGAGATGCAGGTATTCTTGCGCTGATGTAAGCGGTTTACTAGGGAACTGCCCGTTTATGATGCGCCCTCACGTTGCAAAAGTGCACAAGTAAACCACTCGGTAAAATGGAGCGCTTGCCATGTTCGTGGCAACCTTTTCGATCACTTCGCGCCAAATGATGCGGCGGTAAAAAACCTGACCTCAGTTTGAGTTTTGTTTGTTCGTTTTCTCGATCGCAGTGCACAAGGCATCGCCACGTCGTAGAACGTTTACTTGTACAGGACTGCTTGGTCGTGCATAGATACATCACTGCACTAGCGCCGGAAATTTCGATTCGCGATTCTTGCTGCACAGGTGTACGATCTGAATGTTCGAATATGTCTCCTTAATAATTTTTAATAATAGAACAGTAGCATAGACAAGCCTTAGTCGTCCTAAATGTTGAGCGATCATGACCGCTTCTGCATCTACCGCAGTTTTGTATCCGAGTAGTCCGATATGATTTCACATTTGTAACGCACAGCAACGTGCGCTGCTCATCACATGTGATAAACACGGACAAGCTTTTAAAAACATAGCTGACAGTACTAGTAAGCAAAATGAATGAAATGAAGGTAATGCCTTATAACTTGCAACCCTGTGATTTCATGAGTTCGGCCCCTTGGATAATACTTGTCATTCATAGCTCGGGAACTTCGGGGCGTTATTTTGAGAATGGGCACATAGCAGTTCTGCTCTAATGCAAGAAGCATCGAGAGGGTGTATTGGAGCGAGAAAGTCCTCTCAGTTTTGTCATGCTGTTGACATTTTGTTTACATTTTCTGCGTTGCGCATCTGTGCCACTGCGTACCGGACTCTGTGAGATGCAAGTTCCACAGGTGCGAGAAATCCGTGGGTATGATAATGTAGCACAGACATATTGATAGCTGTATGCAAGGTCCGGAGGGAAGAATATCGGTTTCAACAGAAAACTCGCGATAAGGCTATATCTTTCAGCATCGAGCAGCACAGACGGGTGTTTACCTCGGGGCAGTGCCGGGCTCTCTCTATATATATACACCGGTGTATGTGTCAACAAGTGTTGCATCTATACAGTGTCTACCCCTGTTAAAAAAAAGAGACATTTATGTTCGACAGTCTGCGCATGGTACCTAATTTAGGCGTGAGCTTTACGTGTATATATACTCGCATGAAGTAGACACATGTGGTGTTCTTCCTTGTTACAACTGAAACGGCGCAACTGCACCTGAAACGAACTCCTAGCGAGGACATAGTCTTTTGAGCCCAGCCACCAAGCCAGCGTCTGCAGACTTGCTCATCGCACGCGGCGATGGTGCATGTGTGCGGTACGCGTGAGCTCTTCTCCGTCAGAAGCTCACCCCATCTCCTCCACCGATCAACTCTGAGGGCGTCTGGTTGTCTGCTGAACTTTGACGTGTACTAGTAGGCATTGATTTTGGAGGACATTGGGAACGCTTCACGAAAAGTGGTATTAAAGATGAGGGAGGTGGCGTCGAAGTCGTCACTCTCCACTCTAGCGTTCCGCTGTAGGCGCGTTGCCTAGTCTTCTGTAGAGCACCCTGCTAACCCTAGCAACGTATTAAGCTTCACTTGCTTGTTCTTCCCGTCGCCCCTCGTCTTCCCCGCTGACCGTCTTCGATGGTAAACCTTGTTCGAGCGTCATGCAGAGGCCACTCAATGTTTGCCGATCCAGGCTACCCTTCGATCCACAAAAGTGCGCGTTAATTTCGAATGATCTTTGTGCAGCCAGTAAAATCACCTTCCGTGAACGTATAGTAGCTTGCTGCACTTTCATAGCTCCCAAGCTTTATGTCTGCAATATGTCGACAGGGTTTCAGTTTAGCGTATTTGTGCATCTATTTTGGTTTGCTTCAGGGGTGTTAAGATTTGGAAATGTTCATGAACAATTAAAAGAAATCTTAAGGGTTTGCGAATAACTACTATTCCAGTCGAAGAAATCAAATATCGACATCACTGGAATCGTCGTTCGAAATTTCCTCATCTTCATCCAAATCATCGGCAAACTTGAGTTATTGATTTGTGGGGTTTAACGTCCCAAAACGAGCTGTGATTATGAAAGACGCCGCAGTGGAGGTCTCCGGAAATTTGGACCACCTGGAGTTCTTTAACGTGCACTGACATCGCACAGCACACGGGCCTCAACATTTCGCCTCCATCGAAATGCAGCCGCCGCGGCCGGGATTCGATCCCGCGACCCTCGGATCAGCAGCCGAGTACCATAGCCACTAGACCACCGTGGCGGCACCGGGAGACATGCGCAACAACATGACACACAAGAAAGAAGACGGTACAACACGTATCTTGTGTGTCGTCTTGTTGGGAAAGTTTCCCGATAATTTCCATATCTGAAGACCAACTAGCCCAACATGCCGCACTTCTAAAGTATTTTTCTCATGTTCGCGCACTCCTATCAAGTACCATTTCTGCATTCTTCCTTCAGGTGCCGTTAATGAACGTCACGACCATGCCGATTGAAAAACGCGGGTATTTTGTATGACGCTTTAGCAAAGAGGTACGCGCAAATAACGTCTTTACTCTCAAGGTACGGATTGTTAGTTGGGAGGCCGCGTTTTACTGCCTCCAAGATGCAGACCGTTGGCGTTCTGCACCTCCGAAGGAACATCGTTCCAGCTCATTTTTTAAGGACGATAGTCTTCCTTGGGATACCTGAACGCAGAAATTTTGGTCTGTCTTTCTGTTTGTCTGTCTGTCACACGATTCAGCCTCCCGGCCAATGTTGAAGCAGTTGCCAAACTCCCAGCTATCTTGAACTGGTAGCAGCGTTCATACTTGCGAACATTGTCGATCAAAAAGCAAATATTACGGCATATCTGAGGCGCAACATCAATACGTAAGTATTAGGTGATGTGTTCCTTTACTAGAAAATACACAGGTACGTAATTCTAAGGACCCTCGTGTTTCTTAGGCTGCGCTAAAAATACGACGCTGTGCACGAAAACGGCCTCTGCCGGACGATTTGGTGCTGCCACCTGGCAGTTGCCCAGATATTCTGCACAGGCTCATGTTACCCGACGGCGCTGCCAGATGACGTCCCTATCTCACGCAGCGTAGTACGGCCGGCAGAAGACTATCGTCTTTGACGACATTTGCAGCGAAACACGCAGATACGCGGCGAAATCCTTTTTCCCTCAGTCCCCCCTGTATGCATGCCTGTCATGGTGGCAAATAAATAGGCACGACGGACAAATCATTCTTGATTAGCCTTTCTGTTCGTCGCAAGAATTAGGCACACGGATGCGATACTCTTAGCGTATGAAACATTGCCTGCCGTAGGCATGGAATGCTCAAGACGCAGAACGTCCCGGATGCGCATATCAAGAGCTATGCTACTCCTTAGACTGCGACCATAAATCTTTTCCGGCTGTTCCTCCCGTTGCATTTGCGTTCACTGCATCGGTTTCTCTCCAACCATGCAGAAATATTCGGGGTGTCCCTCGGTGCATCGGGGCACTCTCGGAACTGCGTAGGTAATGGGGCGCTACCAGAACACATCGTCAATCTATGCTAGCTTGTATTCGACGTCTTGTATTTGTGTCTGTGTCCAGAACCTGGCACAGTTCCATGATGGCGGCTCGCTCAACCGCCGACAGGAAGAGCGAAACGATTGACTGCATATCGCTTCGCTGAGGTTATTGATCAGTGGACTGTGGAACCTGCAGTGGTTAGCAGGGTCATGCATGCTGTGACTATTGGTTATAACATCGGCTTTTTCCATCCAAGTAAGCCACTCTTTCATGCAGTATGTAATGAGCTGGCTAAACTTGACATTTTGCTGATTGGTTTCACAGCTCATCAGTTTATCGCGAAAGGAAAGAAGCAGTGTCCATCTCGAACCTTTATTTTGTATCTCGGAAATGATAGTGAATGCTGGTTTGCTTATATGTAAAGCTGTGGCAAGTGTACTGTAATATACGGAATGTTAAAATGAAAAGATCGACGACAGTATCCCGCCAAAGGGATTAATTGGCTAAACAACTTTACATGGATTACTAAAGAGATGTGGGAAAATTCATATTCAGTTAATAGCGTGCTTCACTTTTGTTCTTCAAATTCTTGTAGTGCTCCTAGTAACACATCGCAGATGTTGGCGTAATTAACTGTGAGAGACTTTCGTAAACCTCTTCAACTATCAGAATGTGCTATTACCGAGTGGCTTTTGTGACCACAAAAGCGCGCTATTACGCACCTGATTGCGCTTTATGCCACGGAAATGATTATGTAGACTAAGGACACGGAGCTTAAACCATACCCAATTTGACAATTGTTGTATATCATTATATGTGTCTCGAAATAACTGATGTAATTTTGTGAATTAGGCCATCTAATTGTACCACATCAAGTCAATTCATGTCTGTTTTGCATAGCTGCGATAAATAGCGACTCTAACGCTTATAGAACTGTGTCCTGTGACCGAACTGCGCGAAACGAAGACAGCGGAATTTTTCTCTTGTTTAAAGCTTTTATTATTGGAAACGGTCGGAAATGACGCTCAGTGGTTACATGCAGAGGCGCGCGTAACTTGTCAGAATTTCGAGGTGCGAGCATTAACCATTTTTACGTGATATCAACAATCATTTATCATCACTATACCAAGGCTTTTCATTTCCATCCTTAGGTCAATCATCGAATTTTCTGTGCCAAAACGAGCACTAGTGAACGTATATAACCACAGGTCCATAATTCTGGTCTCCTTATTCGAATGCTCGGGTATTCGCCTGTATCGTCTACGCCAAGCTACTAATGTGCGGCCATAATTGCTCCTCAAACCGTATAAAAGTATACACATGGTATATAGCTTTGCTATTAAACTAATTGATAATTATACTGTTGACGTTAAATATTTCTTCATGAATCTCTGCGCATAATTTCCCGGATGTCTATAGCAACATATTCCTGTGACGTGTTGGTATAGTCGGTGAACCAGTGTGCCAAGGTAAAGGCACTTGCAATGTCAGCTTACTTCATCGCGTAATAAATGTAATCTCTACGCAGTTCTTGAATGTAGTGACAATCAGAGGGGTCACAAATACCTGTCTTTTGTTTCATTTTCTGAGAGTGACAGAGTGAACCTGTTTGTAATACTCTTGGGCTGTACCCTGCACGGACGCCATGTTCGACCATGCTCTGGCGGCATCGTCTTTTCCTTCGACGAGGCACATCGGACGCCTGAGCGCCTCTCTGTACTACCGGACGTATCGATTGCCAAATGGTCTTCGCTCAGCTCCTCCCCGCCCCCCCCCTGCAGCCTTGGAGCTCGTTCGGGCTACGTGACGGCACAACAGCCTCTCCGCAGTTCTGAGTCGCTGTTCTGTGCAGTTGTTCTTCAAGGGTACCGACGCGGCAGGCAGTGCTAACAGAGTGATGCCATCAACAATCGAAACTACCTTAGAGGAATGCTATTTTCAGAGCGTACATTTGTAAAGGATTGTCTCTCTGTGTCGGTGAAACATAACAGGATACGACGAAGGTCACCTACACGGTCCCATTCTTCTTGAGTGAGTTGCGTATTGAGAGCAAAAGGTGTATTGAACACTTAGGAGGTGGATGTTCGGTGATTATGAAAAATTTATACGTTATATTTGCTGAAAATTTTCTAAAGAACCATGAATTAAGCCAACAGCAGGCGAGCTCTAGCCAGACACTATTACAAGATTAAATAACTGGCGATAGCTGGGAACGAAAACAAGCGGGTCACGTGAAAAATAATACATCTTAAGCACAGCCTAATTAATAAGAATTTAGAACGCTTTGGAACAAGATAAGTCAGGCGAAGATGACACATTGAAGTGATCGAAAACCGTTGATCAGGAAACGTCGCTAGAGCCAACGTTTCGACATTCGGAATTAAGCTCAAAAGGAAGACAGGTGAGCGAGTTGATAACAGTCCATAACGCGAAGAAAAGGCATGCAAGACACGGATACAAGGTAACAGGAGTGGACAATGCAAATACCAACTATCCAGTGAAGAAGTACTTTTTTCTTTCCATTGAACGTTGCGTGCTCCTTAGTTTCATCTCTAGTTTTTTCGTTATCCTCCACGTTTCTGCACCGTACGTACGAAGAGTACTGAGGCGAAAAAGAATACACAGAAGTTATCTGCGATTGCAGTAGAAGCGCGTGCGTTGGTGAGCCGTCGATTAGCTCAAACAGAGAAGAGTTAGAATGTATTGACAGCTGTCTATCACGTACACCAGCACTTGTACCCGTTTGACAGGTGGTGCTGCCATTTACGAGTGTGCGCCGGTAAGTTGTGTGTCTTCTTTCTTTTTCGCCTTAGCGGTCTTCTTCAGTTGATAGTTTACGTTCGTTTTGTCCACTCCTGTTACTTTAGCGTTAAACGATTGTGTTAAAATACATTTGTTTACACTACATTATACTTGCGCTACTGTTACAGAAAAGTAATCATTCATTCATTCAGTCAGTCATTCATTTGTCCTTTTTATTCAGGGCTGCTCAGAGAGCTTCCTTTCGAAAGTTTGAGAAGTACTTTTGTAATTGCGCGATTTCGCAATGCCTCCTCGAGAGCCCCGCTAGACCTGTCTACGCCACTTGAAGGGAAAGCATTACTGAATGGAAACCTTGTACGAGTAAGATAGTCTGTACGTACATTTGTAGCATAGTGCGACCCAAAATCTTATATGTGGACAGCAACCGCTCTTGGGGTCCAAGTGAAAATAGTCACTTGGTCCGAGGGTGTCGCCTCCAATACAGGCCACCCTGAGACCTCGCCGTGACATCTAATAAAGATGTTGTAGCCACCACCCTATAGGGTGGTAAGAATAGTAAGCGCTGACACGGTGGAAGCGTGGAAGTGCTTTGCACAAGGTACAATAAAGAGTTCACTTGAATGCCATTAACACGTATAGCATACGTTGTATATTCATTTTGCTGGAGTTTCACATGCCAAAAGGTTATGATATGATTGTCAGGCTCGCCGTTGGGCGGGTTCTAGAAATGCTGACCACCAGGCATTCTTTGACGTGCTGGGTAAGCCACGGTGCACACTTTAACATTTCCGGCTCCATCAAAAATGCCACCGTGGTGGCTTGCATCGAACCTGCATCTTTCGAGTCAGCAGCGGAGCACTCTAACCACTATACCAGCTTGATGGACATATTATTATTTTAGCGAAGATATGTGAAGGCATTTTTGTATGCAGCAGACCACTGCCATGTACTTTAGGGACAGTAAAGATGAAGTGGTTTATAACAATAAGTTATACTTCGAGAACTCTATTGACCTTAATTTCCACATATTATGTTCTATATCATAAGAGATAATGAATAACAATGTTACAGTTTTGAAATTCGCGCCAGTGCTCTTGAACGTAATCACGTCAGAAGGCCGATTTCCCCTTTTTTTTTTTTTTCATATTCTCGTCGAATTCGCTCTACCAAATATTCTGAAACTCCCTGTCAGTGGTTAAGTCTACGGCTTCCTTGGAATACAGTGTATGTATTTAATAATAATAGGTCCTTTTTTTTTCATCAAGCATAAGATGAGGGCGGCAGGGAGAAAAAATTGACGAGCAGCTTGACTAGCTCCGGCCCCCCCCCAAATGTACACTTCGACGCGTTTACAGCAGACTGTGCTGGACATAAGGAATAACTAAAATGACAATGAGAAAGTGACAGGCTATTAAGCGGTGTAGATGTACAGGCCAAAGAAACACCAAGGAAATAAAATTAAAATGATGGAAGAAAGAAAACATTTAGGAATAATACATTGCATTTTCATTGGATATATCATGTAATCCCACACTACGACACTTGGTATCAGAAAACATTCGTAACTAGAAAACTTACTAACTAGAAACTAGAACTAGAAACTCAGTAACTAGAAACTCACTAACTATCAGTAACTAGAAACTTACTGATAAACAATTATGTAATCCAGACGCCGTCAAAGATCTGAAGAAGAAGAACAATAAACTTTATTGCGTCAACGCTCAGTGGTTAACCTCGGGTGGAGCCCTGTTGTAGAGCCCCACTGGCCACTGCGGCTCGCCGGACCTGGTCTAGCGTCGCCAGTTGGCTCCCCAGTGCCAGCTCCGAAAGCCGCGCCTCCCAAGACCACGTTATGAGCGCTTGTCCTGAGCGCATCACTCTAGATATTGCTGTGCCGATCAGTTGTGAAGGCGCCTGTGAACATGAGAGGGACATGCGAGGGACGTACACACCGGAGGATTTGCAATGCGGTTTCAATCAGCTGAAAATCACCCACTGTCCTTTCAACAAATGACGTCACATGTCGGCACCGGCTAAGTCGTTTGACTTCTTCCATGGCTCTTTTCAGAGGCATACTCCTATTTTCTTTATTTGTTCAATTAAATGCGAACAAACAAACCCTAGGAGGTGTTCTTTCCGTGGGCATGAAATCATTTAATGCTACTCGTCCTCAAACGACTTAGGTAGTTCCACATGTGACGTCATACGCTGAAAGAAGGGCAGGTGCTTTCCAGGTATGCTTGAATCAAAATTGCGTATTCCTTGGTGCATGTGGTGCAATAATGTTTGGCTCGCGTGTTTACAGGAGCCTCTACTTCTTATCGGCACCGATTTCCGGCTATGTTGTAAAAGTTTTGGTATGCCTCTTTAAAAATCATCAAAATGTGAAACACGTAAGTGGTTCACACTGAAGAATCATTCTGTGTGAACTCCGTTGTCGCTTATTTCGCCCTTTCATTCTCAATATTAGCAGAGAAAAGGAACTTCACAAAGTTCGCGGTTTACATTTTGCGCCGAGACATAGAGCACGTGACGTCACTAACCTAATTCATTTTTTTTTTCTGCATTATGGCCATCTGCCTCAAAACAATTTTCTGAAACAAGTCATGTTGAGTCTCTAGCTTCCTCAGATTGCAATGGACGTCGTTTGTAGGGACGAATAGTTGTGTACATTTTAGCAGACGCCGCCGAACTCAACTAAACGTCGCGCATATTAGTGTGGGACATGGAGAAAAGCTACGAGGCGGCGTCACATGGTCTGTTGCCTTGTGCGGTGCCCTTGAAGTAAGATCAGGCCCACATGGCTGCCCGACATCTCGAAGTTGTTTTGACGCGGTTACTTGAGCACACCAATGTACAGCTTACCTGCACGTGGCCATGGCCTATTACTCATTATGCGCTCCATGAAATTTTGTATGACTAGGCTTCAGTGTTGTCACGTGGCACCCACTGATAGGTTCTTTGTTTCCCCAACGGTGCTGAAGCAGCACAGTTCCCTATTTCCTCGTTGCGCATTTAGTAATTGTTGTTCGGTTAAGTGCTGCTTTGTCAGTGCACGTTAAAGAATCCCAGCTGGTCAAAATTTTGCAGGACCCTACACCATGGCGTTCCCCTTCTTTCTACCTCTTTCATTGCCTTTTCCCTACCTCCGTGAACGCGTCGACGTGTCCCCGCATGGGCAGCAGAAATTAGCGTCCTTCTTTAACCGAACCACAATTATTAAGCAAAGAACGCCATTTTGTGATGATTAATGATGATTGTGGTTCGGTTAAGGAAAGGGCGTTAATTTCTGCAGTCCGTGTAGGGAGCACGGCTAAGCGTCCGTGGGGGTAGGAGAAAGGGAGTGAATGGGATGGAAAGTAGAGAAAAGCCGCAGTGGAGGGCTCCGGGAATTTTGACCACCTGGGGTTCTTTAACGTGCACTGACATCGCACAGTACACGGGCCTATGGCATTTTCACCTCCATCGGAAACGCGACCGCCGCGGCCGGGATAGAACCCGCGTTTCTTGGGAGCCCTTGCAGGAGCATGGCTCAGAGACCGCGGGGGCGGGTGAAAAGGAATGAAATAGTGGAAACGAGTGGGTCGCCGTAGCGGAGGGCTTCGTAATTCTTGACCACCTTGGGTTCTTAAACGTGCACTGAAATCGCACTATATATATACAGGCAAACAGCATTTTTATCGGAAATGAGGCCGCCGCGGCAGGCCTTGAAACTGCGTCCTTTGGGTCTGCCGTTCGGCGCCATAACCACTAGACCACCGTGGCGAAGTCGCGCCTTTTCTAACTTTCCAAGCCTGTTCTCCTCTTGCCAAAAAGCGTGCTTTGGGTACTGGCAACAGGCGACGTACAAAAATGAATAAAGGTTGCTTTTCCCCTTTATTCACCTTTAACGATGTAAAAGTGGATTAGTTTGGTTGCTCGCCCCGCCACAGTGGTCTAGTGGCTATGGAACTCGGCTGCGGGATCGAATCCCGCCCGCGGCGGCTGCATTTCGATAGAGGCGAAATGTTGAGAACCGTGTGCTGTGCGATGTCAGTGCACGTTAAAGAACCCCAGGTGGTCGAAATTTTCGGAGCCCTTCGCAACGGCGTCTCTCATAATCAGAACTGGTTTTGGGACGTAAAACACCAGAAATCAATCAATTAGTTGCTCATGAGGGTATATAGTAGTGAACATCTAAACATTGACGTTACTGAAGAATTCACAAATGCAAGCGCTTGCACTTTTTTCTTCTTGAGATCGTCCCTATGGAGATGCGCGATTCCATAGCCCCCACTGACATAATAAATTAAGCCTAAGGCCTGTATTCATATTCACATATCCACGTTATGTATCTTTATCGCATTTTCTCCTTACCTTCTGTGCGCCATTAGCATACTTCATGAACAAATTAGTTCATTAAGTCTACACAAGCCTTACGATAAGTTTTAGCACTGATTCCCATTTTAGCGCACCTAATGGCACAGGAGCGATAAGGAAAAGAAGCGATAAGCACAAGTTACGTCTGCGAATACGGGCATGAAAAGCCGCTGTGTAACGTCCAAAACAAGACGTCACGAGCATGGAGATGCAAGCGGGGAAACTTGTAGCGATGGAGACGGGGGAACAGAGGGAAGCGATTTTTACTTTTTTCTTTCTAGGCAGAAAAGGCGGCTAGGGAGCAAAATGCGTCCGTGGGGGGAGCCAGGGACGCTACCTAGAGAGCACGCCGCCGTCGGCACCCAGCTCGAGCCAGACGTATTGATTGTCTTGGCTCGCTTGCCGAGTGTACGTTCCGAGTGCGTGAGAATAGCAACAGCCGGAGGAGAAATATGGCTCGCATGGGAAAGCACGCCTGCGCTGCCAGGCACCGTTATACTCAGTTATGGCAACGCGTATGTACCTATCCGGGGAAGAGTATATATGGGTGCGTACAGCTACGCAGAACCTGCTGCGTATGGATGTCGTTCTTCGTTTTGGGATAAAACCCTGTCTAACCGGGCTCCTAGACACCGAACGTGTCCCACAAACGGACCTCTCCAGGACACGTGGTGTCCTGTCCTGGTCCGTTGACAACCGATGAACAGTGAGAACTACCGATGGAGGGAGTACGGAACAAAGGGAGACCATAAGTTAGGGGGGCTATGAGATTAAGTAATTCACTGGCATAAAGGGCATTTACGTCCCTCAAAACAGGACGAACTCTAAATCGTTGGTACAGGGCTCGTTCCTGCATTGCACATAGAACGGGCTGGCGATGATGATGAGTGTAAAACCACATCTTTCCCCAAACCGAAAACCACATTTATTCCAGAAGGCGAAAACCACATACCAGCTTTTGTTATGTTTGTTTTTTTAACTCTGTACGGAGTTTGCTGTGCCGTGCGCACATGTGTTATCTGTCCCACCTAGGAAGCGAAGATCAGGGCCCGTATTCACAAAAACAACTTAAGACAAAAATGTTCGTAAGAGATAATTTCAGCCAATCCTGATGCCGGGCATATCATTACAGAAGCCCGTTGACCAATGGTAAAAAGCATTTGCGAAAGAGAAGTTTTGTGAATTCGGCCCCAGGTCCGGTTGACTTAAGTGAACGCCAGTGACGTATAGTTAAGTTCACAAGTTGCATGCAGGGCAGTGAACGCTAACGTGGCTGTAGTCCGTCAGTTTGCCTCTGAAGATCTAACAACCCCCTTAAAAAATACAAATTACCGAATGGTTCTACAAAAGCATGATTTCAGCCGACTGTCGGAATATGTCGGATGTCTTTGCGAAAACGTAAACGGTCTAACGGGACTATCGCATAAATACAGACATCGCTTGTCCACCATTCTGAAACGAACTGCGCAACTCATTATTTTTCTCTACACAAGAGTATTTCTCTCTACACGGAAATGAAGAATACAGTAAGACTGAAAGAAAAGGTTGACAGTGCTCGCAGCATAATCTGGCTTACGCTGCCACTGTGTTGCGTCCTCCGCGCAATCCTGGGAGTTCTTTTTTTTTTTACTTATTGGTTTCTTTGTGTTTCTTAACGAAGTTACACGCACGTTTGCCGTGAGCCTAACAAACTATTCGAAATTCTGCACATTTTGCTTCACATTATCATCATCATCATATAATCGTGGGCTGAGGGCAAGACTTGGCAGAGCCCCAGCGAAAGAAGCATGCGCGCGAATTCGCGCTTAAGAAGCGATGGTAGGTTTCTACGTACAGAGGACCGCCAGATCTTTCTCTCGCCTCGTAAAGCATCACTTTGAGATAAGCTCCACTCACAGAACCGCGACGCGCCGGCCATTCATTTGTGGGAGAGTGCCACACAAGCTGATTTTCGTTCCTAACAGAAGCGCTTCTTTTCTGATAAAAAGAAAAACAAAACACTGCTCACTCTAGGAATTAAACGTCCGTTGCACCTCCCCCTACGCCCCCCCCCACCCCCTCAACCAGACAATGAAGCCTTGGCTTCATTGTCTGTTTGCTCATTAAGTTGTTTCTAACAATTAAAAGCAACGTGTAATTCGTCTAGTGGATATGGCACAATTGACGGTTGATCCAATTTTTGCGGTATCGAACTCTTGACACGGCGGCCGCATTCTGCTGGCGGCCAAAGGCTAGATGACCATGTATTGTACGTTGTGATTGCAGGTTAAGGCACCGCAGTTGTTCGAAATTTCGGGAGTTTTAAGATAGGGCCTCTCTCATAATGTCACCATGGTTTTGGGACGTAAGCCCACAGAAATTATCACAATAGTTAAGATGCACGAGTGTTCTTTTTTCTTGATTACCAAAATTTGGAGCATACCTTGTCATAAAAACAACGAAGGCAATAAAAAACGAGTGAAATACAGTGCACATTTTGTGAATGCATATTGAACCAGCGTCGTGTTGGCTTCGTTTTGTTAAAGATTGACGCAAAGCTACAAGGAGCTCTACTCTTGAGAGTCATTCTTGAGGTCTGCTGCCACTTTGCGGATTTCAACAAACCAGTGCGCGTAATACATTCACGTAGGCCACACGTCTTTGTCAACGTCGTATCCTGCGACTCTAAAGTATCAAATACAGTGGTGGCCTAGTAGAATGATTACATCGAAAGGCACCTCTGATTATTATCTATGCTTAATTTCGTAATGCCATGCGGGTCTCTTAGTGAAGGCTTTCTTGAAAGTCGCAAAAAAGAACCTTCCCAACAGTGCGCCAAAACATGATCTGTTGTTTCAGACTGCTAGCAAGCTATACAGCGCGATCGCGACGGTAAAAGTAAGCCCTCTTTATTCCTTTTATTTCTTCTTTCCTTTACCGGCGCTTTCCCGGTGTTTTCACTGGTCGTTCAATGTCCTAAACATGGTGGCATAGAATGCAAGGCATTCATGTGGTTCTGGTATCTTCACATCTCGCAGGTGTGGCTGTGTAGTCTGGTGGTGGTGGAGGTGATGATGATTATGATTGTGCTTCGATTAAGAAAATGACGCTATTTCCTCAAGGAAATTAAGCGTCCTTTCCTTAACATTCCTGGCATTCTGTGAAAATTTCTGTATATATATAATTTTTCTTGTGTCATTGCACCGTCAGTGTGCCTCAATATTCGTAGCGCCCCACATTAAAAGAAACATTTTCTAAACACAAAGGTTGTGGTTCTTTTAAAGAAAAGAAGACGTTTTCGGGCGGCCCGCGTCAGGAGTACGGCTCAGCGTCCATGATGGTAGGGCAAAGGGAATGAAATAATAGAAAATGGAGAAAAGCCGTTTGCGGAAGGTTCCGGAAATATTATCCACCTGAGGTTCTGTAACTTACACTGACACTGACAACGGACAGTACGCGGGTCAAATCAGAATTATGATTAATTAAAGGTACTGTAGGGGGACTACGAGTAAATTTGTTTTATTCAATTGTGAATTAAGCGAATGAAATGCTGAATAAGAAGTCTGAAGAGTGCCGTAAGGGAACCAAAGACGCAAATCACTTAGTTGTTACTGTCAATGGTTTAACTCATTCCATTGCTGAACAGCTCAAGGGTGTGTAACATTGGTCAATCGGGTCAAGTAATTCCACAGCCCCGCTGAGCAATCCAGCTTCATAAGCGGGAACGGCTCTGGATTTTTAGTAAATATGGGCCCCTTTTTGGATGCATTCTTGGTATATGTGTTCGACTCGCCAGTTACAAACTTCAGCAGCGTATCACGTGAGTTACGTCGTTGAAATTCGCCTGAACGCTTCGGCTATGCTGCACATAACACTTGCGAATCGTCTCCGGTAGCGCGATCGATGCCGTCGAGGAAAGGCAAAGGTATCGCAGAGAACGTGCCTGTGCCCAGCAACTGCAGAAAGACCTCGAAGCCAACAGAGGAAACGATGGACTTTCGCTACCGTATACGCTTACCATTGGCTCGATACGGGACTGGCCGGTGGTCCACCGCGGCCGAATTAATGAGTATTAGCCGGCAGTCTTATGTTTGCCCCTTGGAGCGAGAGCGATGCGATGCGAGCTCTGTATCGTTATCGACCGCAATGAACCCAGAATATGCTTGGCACTGTGACATTCACTGTTGGTATACGCGGATCGCCGAGCAACGCCCAGCCGCTTGATCTATATTTTGTTCCATGTTAGCTACGCTAAGGGTGGGACAATGTATAACGTGAAATGATCGACCGCGACTTCTACTGGTGATCTTGCGGGGTCTTTCCGTGAAGTTCTAAATCTGTAAAATATTGATTTGAGTTTTCAAGCTTAACCATTCAATGGGGGCAATGAAGGTCAATCGTTGCGCTAAGAATAATGTTCTTGCAATCACCGACCATTAAAGTGAATGACGGTTGTGATTTCGAAGTAGCTACCTGCCTGTAATCTAAACTGCACTCGATCGGTTGACATTTAGCGTAAACTGAAAAACGCACTGCACTTGTACCCGGCGCTTGATGTGAGCCCGGCGCAGTTATATCGGAAAACAAAAACTTATACGCGATTACCCCAAGAAAGAGAGAGAGAAATGACGAGGAAAGGCAGGGAGGTTAACCAGATATTAGTCTCCGGTTTGCTACCCTGCACTGGGGAGAAGGGGGAGTTGGGTTAGAAAGGTGACAGTGAGAAAGGGTAGAAGATTCCAGACAAGCACAAAAAATAAAACAGGAACACACACATATACACACACAAAGGACGTTCCACATAGAGGCGCTCACGAAGGCCGGTAGATCTCAAGAAGCGCAGTAGCGCTTGCATGACCTTCTCCTGCGACGTGAGGTCTAGACGATGTCGTAGAATGCCTTCTTCCGACAGTATTCGGTCATCCACCTTGTTGAGTGTCTAGCGAAGGGATTGTCTCTATGCACTGTACTGTGGTCAGTTACATAAAATGTGTCCTAATGTACCGCAAGAAAGCACCTTATACCCAATAATATGCACCGTCTTTTAAAACGGCCATACACACGTTTGGAACACAGTCACAAAACGGTGCTGATCCGTCTTGGCGGCTCGTATGAGCGAAAGTACTTGTTTTTTGGCGAGTTGGTGACTAAGTTTGGTAAGCGTGTGCATTGGTGCGATCGGAGGTCTTTGTTCGGAACAGTACGCGTTCACTCGCTGCAACGTCACCAGGTAGAGGCGACGCTATCGTTGTGCTCGCCGCGGATTTGGCTACCACGTTTGGCCACTCTCCTTTGAGTGGGCACGGTTTCACGACGGGGTGACCCATAAGATATACGAGAGCGGTAGGGCGAGAGCAAAAGTGGTGAACATCCCAACAATAGATGATGGTGACGATGATGATGACCTTTGGGCAGTGGCCCACACTAAGGGACTGGCCATGAATCGGTATCGCTAGCATATTAGTAATTATACAGTTCTGTCATGCACTGTAATATATCTTAAATAATGTAAATAAAAGGACAAATATGAACACATATAAATTTATAATAAAAATAAAAAACGCATAAAGGGAACACTGCATGAACTGGAGGTTGCTGCGTGTGTGAAGTCAGATAAGCATGTTTTGTTGTCTTCTTTTAGACAATATACTACAAAACAAAATGTCTTTCGTCTTCACATTAATAGGGCAGTTTTTTACAAACGAAGAATTCTTGTTTTTTCTTGAGCTTAAGTGGTGGGTCACGTCCAGAGAAATGGGGGTCATGCAAGAACACGGCCGCACTCCGCCGTTCACGAAGTAATCATGACCGCTGCCAAAGGCATACAGTGAAACGCCAACAAATCCGTCCGCGTTCGCAAACGACGATCTCCCATCTCGCCCCAGGCGCAAGGATGAAACCGGGAAAAGAATACAGAGACGCCTGTCTCTTTCATGTCTCTGTATTTTTTTTTCCGGTTTAATCGTTGCGCCTGAACATGTGCGCCAAATATTATTGCACTTCACGCACCACGCAACTTTTACATTGGTTGTAAACGTAGCTTCTTTCAACAAATGACGTCACCGGAGGCACTGACTGCGTCACTTTGTTTGTTGTTGTTGTTTTTACCCCTTAAGAGGCATACCCACATTTTTATTCATTAGTTTAATTGAATGACTCGATGACTGAATTCCGGAGCTTTACGTCTTTAAAACCGCTGTGTGTTTATCAGAGACGCCGTAGTTGAGGGCTCCGAACATTTTCACCACTCGGGGTTCTTTAACGTGCACTGACATTGCACAGTACACTGACCGCCGAGGCCAGGTTAGGATCCTGTGATCTCCGAAGAAGCAGCCGAATGCCGTAGCCAGCAGGCGAACTTGGCGGGGCTCAGCTGAGTTCAAATCGAACAAATATTGGCTGGTAAACTTAGAGCAGAGCCCACATTACCTTTAGTGGCCGGAGTCGTTAAGGCGTGAAGGGGATGTCTTGAGCTATTGGCCGTACTATTTGTTGCGGATCAATACTAACATGCCACGTTTCACCGGGTGAGCACTGTGCGTTTTGCGGCGACGTCCGTGTGCACTCAACAGCAAATGTTTACGGGGTGCAAAACTATCGATAAAGCTGTATTACCGGTTAGCCTCGGAAAACAGCCTTCAATTAAACTCTTTAGTGAGTAGAAGTTTTGTGAGCTGTAAGCTTTAATTGGAGGCTCTATTCTAAGGATAAGTGGTAATGCAGCTTTATCGATATTTCCATGCCCAGTAAACTATTGCTGTTGAGTGCACATCGGTAACTCTCAAAGGGTTGCAAAAACGGAGCATGCAGTTATTGCTATTGTTCTACGGTGTTCCCACTCTGTACTGTTATCAGTACCATTTGTAAAGGGCACAAGGAAAGGGAAAGGGTCAAGGGCTCGTTTATTTGTTAGAAACAACTTAATGAACCAAAAAACACTGAAGCATAGGAAAGCTTAGGGGAAGTTATTCAAGTTCCCAATTGTGGTATTGTAATTTTTTCGAGTAATTAGAAATGAATTAAAGTGGAGGAAAAAGAAAAACCTGCCTTCGGTCGAAACCGAACCCACGACCTCGGGACTTTTCGAGCACTTTAAATCATTTCTACTGGCTCCAAAATTACAATATCACAATTAGGAACTTAAGTAATTTCCCCTGTGCTTTCCTGGGCTTCAGTGTTTCTTGGCTCATTAAGCGCTTTCTTGTAAAGGACACCTTATACTAAAACCCTTCTCTACTACATATTTTTGCAGGAGGCATTACAATGACGTCTCCGTCCGGCCCCTGCGGACGCTTGGCCGCGGATTATCTGGACCTAAACTCGCCCCCGGAGAGCGTCAACCGCGAGGAACGTTGTCTCGCTAGCGATCCAGGGACCGTCGCGGGTGTCCAGGGTCCACGTCCCGGAGCGATCGCCACCATGGCAGTGTCCGGCGCCCGGTGACCACGCCGGTGATCTGCATCAGACGCCGGCGAGCGACGCATGGAGGACGGCCGTCCGCCGCCGTACTCGAGCCGCGGTTCCGTCGCCGATCACCGACAGGTGATCATTGACTTGGATCAGGGTGGTATCGGTGCTGGTGTAGGGACAAGGACGTACAAGTCAGTGCCGTCGCAGCAGCCGCAGCAGCAGCAGCAGCAGCAGTCGTCGCAGCAGCAACAGCAGCAAACCGAACCGCCGGTGGTGATTCCACGCTACATGCGGAGCGCACCGATCAAGCTCCTCACCCATCCCGTAGATAGGAACCTCACTTGGTACTTCGTGGCCTCCATCGCGTTCGTATCCGTCTGCGCCATCATTGGTGAGTATCGTAGCGCAGTGCTACGTTTCGTTGACTAGGCATTGGTTAGACAGACTACTCGCAACTTCCACTTTGCTTCCCTGCACTATACAAAAGGAATGAGGAAGTGAGGATATAAAAAAACAGCAACGGGTGCATTATAGTCTTTCCAATAAGCACTGCCGCGTAAAACTGTCAAAAAGGCTTTATCTGCTCCCAATGCGATGACAGTTTTGGCACTGTTTTAAGGTTTTTCTGAAAGTGGCCATTCTTTATTCATACATAACCCCGCTTTGCCCAGAGGCGTTACAGCAGGGGGGTTACAAACATGAAAAAAATACATCTTCATTGTCACTGCACACTTGCTCAGATAGCAGAATGTTCCATTGATTAATAGTTTTCACAAAAAAAGAATTTGCGTACAGGTTCGTCCTGGCCCGGTATGGCCTTATTTTGTATATGTGATCTGTACGTTCAGATATGTAATCTGGCTGTTTTAAGTAAATATCTCTGTCAATTCCTGTTTTATTGTGAAATATCTGATATAACAACTTCAAACGTAATTTTTTACGTCGTGATGACAGTGACTCCCAGTTTAATTCCTTTTTCATTTCGGTACAACTGTGATTTCTTCCATACCGACTCATGACAAACCTGGCTGCTCTGTTTTGAATTTTTTCTAATTTGTTAATCAAGCCCACTTGTGACGGGTCCCAAAGAGTACAAGCATATTCTAAAATTGGTCGAATACAAGTGAGGTAAGCCGTGCTCCTGAGGTTAAAATCTGCACATCTCAAATTCCTTTGAATATAGTTCAATGCCACCGCAGCTTTAGCAACCACATAATCCACATGCGCATTCCAGGAGCAATCGTGCGACAATAATACACCCAGATTTTTGTACCTACATTTTCTATCTAAAATGTTTCCCCTTAAATAATATTTTGCATTAATTATTTTTTTCTTCTTTGTGAAACACACATGGACGCACTTGTTAGTGTTTAAATTCATTTGCCACTTAAGACACCATTGATGAATACGTTCAAGGTCAGCCTGGAATTCAGTGACATCGTGCTCATTTTGAATTTTTCTGTAAATAACGCAATCATCAGCAAATAGCCGTGTATTGGAGCCTATGCCTACATTAATGTCATTAATAACAATAATAAATAGCAGAGGCCCCAGCACAGATCCCTGTGCGACGCCCGATGTTACCTCAAGAAAATCCGACCTAATACCATTCAAAACAACACATTGGCGGCGTTGAAACAAGTAATTTTCGATCCATTTAAGAATTTTTTTGTTTATATTTAGTGCTCGTAATTTTCCAAGAAGCAGAGGATGGAAAACAGTGTCGAAGGCTTTACTATAATCGAGAAATATGCAGTCTGTTTGCCCACCTAAGTCTATTGCTGATGCTAGGTCGTTAAAAAACTCAAGAAGCTGGGTCGTACATGAAAAGCCTTTACGAAAACCGTGTTGTTTCTTTGTTAATAATGCGTAATCTAATAAATGCTTCATTATAGCTTTATATATTATATGTTCAATAATCTTACACGATATCGATGTAAGCGAAATAGGTCTATAGTTCGCGACGTCTTTCTTGGAACCTCCTTTGTGAATTGGGACTACGTTTGCTACTTTCCAATCTTGTGGCAACTAACCAGTACATAACGACTTTTCAAAGATTAGATAAAGGTAAAGCGAAATTGGATGAGCACACTGTTTTAGAACTCTTGGAGAAACGCAATCAGGACCAGTAGCTTTGCTTTCGTCGAGGTTCCCGAGCAAGGCCTCAATGACGCGAAAGCTGGTTAAAATGACCGCTAGGGAAAGCATGTGCCCAGTGTAGTGATAACAGTGGCAAAGAGCATGTTTCATGGCTTGCTTCCTGGCGCTGCATCATCCCCATTGATTTAGAAGGCAAGTGATTTCGTGACAGCGACACCAAGCAACAGTAGGTGCAGTACGTGATGTTTCTCGAGTCGAGAAAGTCCAAATGAGAATCCAAGTCCAAGGCACGGTTCTAGTTGGTGCAGTCATGTTGGCTTCAAACTTTGCGTGCTTCGTAAAATTCTTGCCTTCATTTGTGATCGCACTAACTTTCATTGCTGCGCCCGTTCTCGACGCTATCATGATACCTTGCAAGCCATCTTCATGTTTCGATCGACCATCGACCGCCACGATCCATTGCAACGTCGTATCTTACCCTTGCTCAACGAGGTGGCGAAGCAGCAGCAGTTATTTCGAGAACTAGTTGCTCTTGTTGGCAGCGGCGTAAAGCAGAAACGAACCCATGGAGCACAGACTACGTTCCTGAACGCGCTCCCGTTCATGCGCAGTTGAAAAAATAATCGCGTAGAGCGCAGCGAATAGCAGCAAGTTCCGTAGCAGTGAATGTAGTCTCTCGAGACATACCATTTTTACGGTGGCGGTTTTTACAGTAAACATCACCGACCCTACCTGTCCGCTCACGTCGGTTGAAGCATCGGTTTTACATCCCGAAAGGCCGGTATGATTATGAGAGACGCCGTATGGACGGCTCTTGAAATTTCGACCACCTGGGGTTCTTTAACCTGCACTGACATCGTACAGTACACGGGCCTCAATATTTCGCCTTCATTGAAAGGCAGTCGCCGCTGCCGGAACTCGATTCCGCGACCTTCGGGCCTGCATCCGAATGCCATAGCCACTAGAACACCGCAGCGGAGCTGGTTTGAAGCATCGGTATATAGATGGCAATGCTCGTTGCATGTCTCCTGCAGAAAAAGCGAAAAAGTTGTTTGAGTCGTGGAGATTCTAGTCGCGCTTCCGTCTGTATCCCTGGTGCCATCATCTGAACATATGGTCGAGTCCAGCACAGCGAGGGAATCGGTACTCTCGTTGGAGCTGTATAACCTGATGGAAGCCGTGCGACATAAGATTGGATTTCCTGGTAAAAAAAGGCACGTCGTCAGTCTTCTATCAGCCAGGCTATATGACGGGCAGGGCCTCCAGAAATGTGCCTGTCGTGTGCTTTGAGCGCTTCCCGGACAAATCGAGGCATGAATAGGTAGTCGTTTGCAATCAGTGGGGTTTCAGCTGTTGCGCACAGCAGCAATTCAAGAAGCAGTTTAGGCGCCTCGGCCTGTACGCTTCTGATCATACAGATATTACAGCAGGCAAGCTGTATAATAACCACAGCAAACAGCAGCCGGTAAAGTTGCATTATTCCTTCTACTTAACTACCCCATGATTTAGCTCCAAGAATATAAAGTTAGACAATACAGCTACAGGACATATATCTGTTCAAACGTTCCATTTTTCCCAAAAGACAATTATCTCGGGAGCCTTGAAATAAATCGCATACAAATCTGGCTCTGATAGGCTAAGTACGTCCAAGATGATCAGTTTACACCTTGTTCAAGAAATTCCTTAAAGGACAAGCAAATTATGCTCTATAGGCCTTACTTATGCGGTATCACACGTGTTCCAGGCAAAGCTAGCTTACATCTCAATGATGTATCCTCTATGCAATACGTGCATTCGATGCTTAACGAAGAGCTTTTACGCACTATAAGTGCGCACACTCGTGATAAATAATATATATATTGACAGCATGAAAATACGAGACACGCAAGGCGAGAATGCGCGCAAGACAGGCGATTGTGTTCGTTCTCTGTCTCGTCTTTATCGATCCTTCAAAGTATATGTGTCAATGATGCACCGAGTAGACTTTCAAGATTTTCTTTTGAGGCCTATAGTAATAAGCACCTATGGGTTATCCTGAAACGCGGTAGACAGTGCGTATAATCAGTGTCCCTACTCATTACTGTAGCTTTTTGTGAGGTGCTCCTTTCTGTGATCGAAAGAATTATGTACCGTTGAATGATTGATGGCTACCGCTACCACTGCGCGGGCGAAAACGGGCGTTGTTATCTTGAAAGGGTGGTCTTCAGTAATTCAGACTTTCCTCACATTCAGCACGTCTTCATCTCTACTGTAAACTATTCAGCACGTCCTGATCTCTACTGTAAACTTCGGAGCCCGGATCACTCCACTACATTATTTACAGGTTTCTTATGGAGAATAACATATAGGTAATGGCAGCCGGTACAGAGCCTTCGGCAACGCCGACAGCGAAAACTTCCTCCCCGCATGGTTCGGTTTGGGGGCTGCAGGTTACCATGGGAACGGGGTAATCATAACGGCAATCCGTGCGGTAAGCCGTAAAAAGTCGTCGTTACAAGTGCCGAGCGCAGGGAACCAGCTGCCGCTGTTAACGACGACATGGATGTCCTGGATGCGTTGATAGTTACAGCTGTCACGCGGCAATGGCTGTTTCCGGCCGTTTCCGCGGCGAATTGCAGCGCCATTCGGCGGCGGTGCGATCGCAGCCGACAGCAGGAGGAATGGGTGCGCAGAATAATGGCGCGGCATTGATCGTCGACACGCGAGCGTTAGTAGACGATGGGAGAAAGCTGCATTACGTAACTTAACTGGATCCAGATGACGCAGACTCAACACGCAGACAGGCCGCTTGAGATTTGGCTCGTGCCCTTCCGGCGCACAGCCCACACTTGTGCAGAAGACTTCCCATTTCTAGGCCTCTCCACAAGTGACAGATCAAGAGACATTCAGTCGAGGGATCTAACCTTGGCCACACCGGACGCATTTCAATAGAGGCAAAATGCAAAAAATAAAAAGAAAGCACCTATGTGCTCAGGCATTGTATTGAGGCCCATGTACTGTGCGATGTCAGTGCACGTTGGAGAACCCCAGGTGGTCGAACTTTCCGGAGCCCTCCACTACGAGGTCTCATAATCATATCGCGGATTTTGGGCGTAAAAAAGCAGAAATGAAGTCAATGAACTCAGATTTTTGTGCTCGTTAAACAAGCAAGGTAGTCAAAATTATATCAGAGCCCTTCACTACAGGGAGCCATTCGTAATCATATCGTGGTTCTTGCACGTTAAATCCTATCAGTTATTATTAAAGTGGCCCCGAAAGACTTCTCCTTTTTCTTCACATCGTCACATAATTGAATCGATAAGTCGTGTAGGCTACTATGAACACGTTACGAAAATGCTTAAAATGTACTGTTTTTGTTTGGTCGAAACAAAGATAAACGGCAGAATATTCTAGATGCATTTCGTGTCTTAGATGTCTTTCTTTTCATGCCAAAATAGGCAATGACTTACTGCGATCACGTTCAACCAACGAAAATGTACAAAGCCACATATTATTCTTGCAGTAGGTTACCGAGTGCTTGATTGAATCCTGGGCTCTCACGTGCCAAAGCCACGATATGACTATAAGAGAAGTCGTAGTGGAGGGCTCCAGGAAAGTTCGACCACCTGGGGTTCTTTAACGTGCACTGACAACGCACAGCACACGGACCTCAACATTTCGCCTCCTTCGAAATGCAGCCGCCGCGGCCGGGATTCGATGCCGCGACCTTCGGATCAGTAGCCGAGTGCCATAGCCATTACATCACCGCGGCGAGGCTGCAAGTGCTTCAGAAATAAGTTGTTTATATTTGGAACATTTACACTCAGCCCATCATAATTTGTGTTTTAGGAGCACACGCTAGAAAAGAAAAAAGATAAATGTGCGGCTGATCCCTATGTCAGAGGAATGGGTATAGCACGAAAGTGAAATGTGTCTTCACAGTTGAGTGTTTATTGTATAGCCGCCAACTTCTTTAACTGGAGTGCGCGAGCGGCGACCGTTTTGTGCGTCAGCGCTGCGTGGCGGAGCCAACTTGAGAAAGGTTCGAGGCTATGCGCCCGCAGACACCGCGGGCTCGGCTTCGACCGTCGTCTGCTAGGCTGTTCTTTTTTACGGAAAGCACGTCCTTATCAGCTTGATATCGATGCCTGTTTTCGGAACACCAGATACGAGCGAAACAATTCGCCTAGTCGTGCTGTCTGTTCGTCTCAATCAAGCTGATAAGGGCGTGCCTACCACAAAAATGAACAATGTAGCAGATGATGGTCGAAGCCGAGCTCGCGGCGTCGGCAAGCGCATAGCCTCGACACTTTTACAAGTTGGCTCCGTCATGCGGCGCTGACACACAAAACGGTCCCCGCTCGCGCACTCCAGTTAAAGAAGTTGGCGGCTGTACATCGAGGCAAACTTGCCCATTGTTATCGGTCTTTCGCTGCTACGGCACCGTTTGACGTTAATGCACCACTGTCAAGCATCGCCTCCATAACATTCATGACCGTGACCAGCCTTTGTGGTAAACAATGGAACGGGTAACAATTAAGGCTATTATGACTCACCTAGAAAGAAACGAACATCTATGTAGACAACAGCACGGTTTTAGATTAGGCCGTTTAACTATAACCGAATTAGTTGAAATAACTCAAGATATAGCCAGTGCAATTAACGATGATGGCCAATCAGATGAAATATCTTTAGACTTTCTAAAGCGTTTGACTTTGTTTAGCTCCAGGATATATTCGCAAAACTATCAGATTTTGATGTTGATAAGATAATATCCTGGATTAACAGTTTTTTGACCAACCGAAAACAGAGCGTCACAATTGAAAATCAATCCCCTGAATGCGAAGCTGCAGTGCTTCACTTCGTACTCTAAGCAGGCTGTGATTCCGCTTCCCAGCGTGTCAGCCTAATTTTTTTTCTGCGCGTTTTTCTTTCTTTGTTGTTCTTACATGTATGTCTTACTGCGTAACTTCCGTTACGGAACTGACGTGTGGGGTCGTGGTAGACCTCGGCATAAGACACTTTCGTGTTAAATTAAAGCTATCTTAAGGTGTTGGTGAGAGTGCTGGTGACTGAATTATCCTTTTTGGACCCATATGAATGTAAAACTTTTTACTGTGCGCAAGCGCTGTTAACGTCGTTCAGAGAACGACGAGCAAGGGATCTCAACTGCACATGCTCCACAAGCGGAACATCGGGTGTTTGCGCCCATGAGCCGTGTGCGACGGTTGCCTGACAAATAAATCCCAGTGGCCTTTGCGAAAGCGAGAGCTACTGCCATTCAGCTCGGTGCATGCTGCCATGCAGCTCGGAGCAGCTCGTGCCATGCAGCTTTTTGTCAGGCAGTTCGGTTATGCCCTCATGTCAGCCTTGCTTCTTGCAAGAGACCAACTCATCCACAAGTACCTCGCCTGGAACATGGTTATCGCAAGATTGAAAAGCTATTTAAAAGGCTGAAAATCCCTTTTACAGTTTAACAACATGCAACACTGCTTTCACCGTGCATCAGTTGGTTCATTAAAACCTCGCCTTGGTGGCAGGGGCGCTTCGTCCCTCATTTAGGAAAGCAGGGAATGTGGTTATCGCGCTGTTTGTTATTTGCTGAGCTACATACTAATCACGTTCATTTTACAGTAAACCTTACAGGTGTATCTGTTTCGAATCAGATTGACGGCAGTATAACCAATCTCTGCACATTTGTTTAAAGCAAATTAAGAAATTGACTCTGCATAGCAATGTGCATGCTTGCACGCAGCCTCCCCTCTTCGAATGCTTTTAAGCAGAAATAGAAATCGTGAAAAAAAATTATTGCTTACTATTACGTGTGACATTTTTTTAAATATACTTATTTCGTTTCTAGCAGGCTGTTTTGTTTTATGTTGGTACTCGGCAAGCCGCCACGGTAGAGGTGTGTTTTCCTGGCAGTAATCGATGGCAACCGTTTAACAAGTTTGCTGAGCATCGAAAGTGTCATTTCGTCAAATCGCGCGTAAACGTTCAAGCTTGAAGCTGCTACCTCCAAATGAATGAATTTACTGTGCTCGGCGATCTAAACGCGACACTTGGATCGCGTGACGACCGGCCCATTCTGTGCTGCAGAAGTGTGCAGGGTGATCACAGAGGAACCAAACTCTATCACAGTGCTTCAAAAGGTATCTCGCCTCTATTGAGCACCAAAACGAATCATCTCAGTGTGACCAGCGCAAAGCTATGACGCAGAAAGCATCGACAGCCATGCACTCCGAGTATGATGTTTTATTCGCTGTCCATTGTGAATAATTTTTCCGGTGAGTGACTATAGCTGTTAAGGCATATCTTAAAAATAAAGATGTGCACAGAGCGACTGGTCAATCCTCCGAACAAGCCGCCGCGATGGTCTAGTGGCTACGGCACTTGAGTTCTAGCTAACCCGAAGACCGCGGGATGGAATCCCGGCCGCCACGGCCAGGACTCCATCGCTGTGGCGGCGTTGCGATGGCTTCGAAATGCTGAAAGTCCGTGTATATATACAATGCGATGCAGGTTGTCGAAATTTTGAAGCCCTCCACAAGGGGCGTCTCTCGCAGTCGTGTCGTGGTTTCTGGGCCGCTGCACCACAGAAAGTATTTCAGTGGGAGCACCATGGGAACCTCGGTTGGTACTGGTCCGGGAGGCACTGGTTGATGAGCGTCTCAGCGGAACAAGCAACACCATGAATTTAATGTTGCATTTAATCACTGTCAACGTGAATGGCATACAACGACGACGCTCGAGGAGCACTCCCTCTGCTTTTGCGTAAATGAGCGAAGTCCCTCAAGGCGCTGGCCTTCTCTGTGGGAAGTCTATAGTAAGCCATCAGCTTTCTCATGCATACATAAGACACTTAGTTGGCGTCCCCCGTGCGGGTGCGTGCGGGTCGGTGGATGAGGTCATTCTCGTGGGACGATTGCCCATTTCACACTGCTCAAGCTGGCAGCCTACCGCCGCCCCATGCCTCTAAAAAACACGCCTTTGGCGCTCTTAAGGCGAAGCGCTACACTGAAAAATGGCTTGTCATGAACCACTGCGTGGGGTGATTCCTTGCAGATTATTTCCTTCCACCGTCAGCACTCTTCTAAGGGAAAGAGAGGGAGACAGTTCCGTTTCGGTGGCGCTACCATGGCTGTCAACCAGCACCGTTGCGTATTTTTAGCGAAGAAATCTGTCAAATGCAATGCTAATGATGCAGTCGTAGACATTCTTCTCGCATGTGTCTCACACTAGTTTTTCTCGTTATGTGTGCCAGTCTCAGCGAAACAACTAAGCTGCAATATTCCAATTTGTTGCAGTAGAGCAGTCTGAGATTCTTTTTTTCTTTCTTTCTTTCTTTCTTTCTTTCTTTCTTTCTTTCTTTCTTTCTTTCTTTCTTTCTTTCTTTCTTTCTTTATTAGTTTATTAAGAACAATCACTGAAATTGTCCAAGGAGACACGGCTAAAGGTAAACATTGCCTGACTGGGCCGTGCCAGCCATACAGCAGCAGTAGCATAAAGACATTTACGGACATAAAAGCCTACATGAAAATCAAACACTGCACCTGTTTACATAGAATAGATGCACAATTCATCAAAATAAATAAAATAAACGAAATGAGCCAAAAAGATCAATGTTATACAGTTTGACTGGTACTTAGCACTAAAAAAGTAGAACAAGTAGAACACAAAATATAAAAAAAGCACGTTTAACTATCGAGCAGAAAAAAAGAATGAAAGGCAACCAAGAACAACCTGACAGGGCTTACGGGTCACATGCGAAAAAACGGAAAGAAAAAGCGAAGCAATACATAACATTGATGCGGAATCATAGTCTTCACTAATTAACTTTAGTTAGTCCTCTGAAAATGACCGAATTGTTCAGGGCAGCGGTAGGGCCCAAGTTTGACACTCTCTTCCTTTGCTTCTGTCAATCGGTCCAGCTTCGGGCCATACACAGAGGAGAGGACGTGGCTGCCAGGCATGGCCTGGCAGACTTGCTCTCCTGATGGATGACCATAGGGTCAAGAAAGGCTTTCATTCTCTCTCTGTACCGGGTAGGAAACAAGTTCAGATATGCGACGCATGTGACCTGATGAACACACCCAACGTTTCGGTGGAGAGGTATAAGAACAAATTCTTCGTAATTTTACGTAGACACTTGCGGAACGTACAGACATCTTTCCCATTATTAATTGAAATGAAAGATGGTGTTTTCAGCATGACAACGCCTTTTTTTCTCGGGCTTCCCTTTTCAAGGTAAATGTACTTCTAGCCAGAAGAGGGAGACGAAATGTGGGTAAACGGTAAAAACGCAGGCCTTTTTATATATCCCGAAAGGTACAACATAAACAAATTTCCATAGCGCATAAGATCTGCTGCTGCTCCTTCCACCTTGACAGACTCGAACGAAGAAAGTGATGCATCGTTTCTGCTGCATCGCAGGCGCGGTGTCGAAACCATAGCACGGTTGTGTTCCGGAATCAGTTTTAAAACGAATTCAGGAGTGCCGTGTGCAAACGAAACGCTTGCCGCATATTCCTCGCAGAGCGCTACAAACTTTATCCTGAAAGAATCGAAAACTGAACGGCTGTATGCATCGACGTGAATTCTAGGTAAGCGTTTGTAGCAATATATAGCTTAACAAATGCAGTAAGTACAGAACCAGTCGCTTTTTTTTTTCAACCGACTGAACGGTGCTGTTCGCCTTGCCTCCAAATCAAGGGCCGTTTAGCTTCTTATCCAGCGGCAATCCGTTATCGGTGCTCGAAGGGAATTCCCTTTCTCGAATCGGTTACTCTCGCAAGCCTGTTCAGGAAACGTTCACGCTAAAAAAGATATCATGGACAAATGGAGGCCGGCGCAAATCGCTCAAGTCTCGCACGGTAAAGAAAAAAAATATCAGAAAGACCTATAAGTTAGGCAAAAGCGCTGCTTCTTTTGTGCATTTTTGCTCGTACAGAGGGCCGTTCGAAGGCTTCCTTAACTTTTCCATTAGGGAACCGAAGCAAATGTGTCATTCCTTCTCATTAAGGAGGGATTTACGGTTTCCGACGGCCTACGAAGCCGTGAAAAGAAAGAACACTGCTGTTACTCGCCATTTCTATTGCTGTGGACGTTGAATACTTTTTTTTCTTATAGCGTGAAGAAAAAGGAAAGAATGAGAAATGTGCGCTGGTGGGGCAAACGAAAAAAGAAACTGTAAGCCTGAAAGCCACACCGCCTGTGGAGCTACACATTCTGGCAGCTTGGCGTTGTTAATGGCTTGAGCAAGGGTGAACCGATGGTGGAGTGCGGCGCGAGAAATATGGACGTTCGCGTCCCATTAAAAACGAAAGCGTGCGGGTAGGAGGCGTTGCTTGGCAGAAAAGCCGGCTTTTCGATGAATGAGAGCGTAGTTATGGCGGCGTGTACCTCATACAAGCGTGTATTAGGCGAGGCGAAAAAGAAGAAATGTGAAGAATAGGAGGAGTTCTATCCGGCACGAAATCGTTAAGCGTACGTGCCTTTTAATAAGGTGCAGGCGGTGACCGTTCTTACTGTTATCCAGTTCATTTAAAAGTTGTTCCTTTTTTTTTTAAGAATGGGACATGTACAGAGCGAAACCGAAACGTGTATCCATACAGGTAGATGCAGCTTTCTTGGACACTTCGATGCAAGTATATGAAATGCGCACATTGGTAGTCACAATAAATGGCGCCAGGTTTGATGCATTCCCTTTAAGATATGCCTAATGTGAACCTTCTTCGCATTTTCCCTGCTGTCGTCGATTTTCCGATGCGCAAAGCGTAAGCTTTTCGGCCTTTACCAGGCAGCTGCCGTAGGCTGATATGTCCGTGATGGTTCCTGGCAGCACTTGCCTGTGAGAGCATACTGTGCATCCGGGCTTATTGTCTGGACATACTACCAAACACAACAGCGCATTAGCGACGGGAACAAAGGCAGGCATTGAGGAAGACTAACGCGGCGCTGATTTTTTTCTTATATTATATAAAACTACTACGATGGCGCTGGTACAAAAGGCGAGAGAACAAGTCCGACTATAGATACCTACGCCATAGACAGCGCTGAAAGACAGCACCGCGTTTGTGTTTTAAGTGAGGAGCACTTCAGGGGCTCGGCGTGTACTAACGCCTTTCTCGTTCTCAGGAAACAGAATTGGCAAACAGGGCCAGAACATTATGATAACTGACGGAAACAAAGTAATATGGACACGGATTAAGAATGGTTGCAGCAAAACACATTAGTATCATGAAGGAAAACACACAGCAAGGGTAATTAATCGCATACTTATATCAGTCATTGGAATTTGCGTGGTGTCGCTTAAGGGGAGATAATTTTTCTTTTACATTGGAGGCACCCACGCTTTGTTTCCAAAAAACCGTTCTCCTCCTTCTTCCTCCTCCGCGCTGCATTTGCCTCCTCTTTCCTTACTCAGGCGCCGTTACCGTGTGTTCGCTGCCATTTTGTTGAACCTCACTTTATTACGAGCTAAACGCTCAACTGAACAGTACTCAACTATCTGATAAAAGTCAGAGTTCTGTTTTGGGGCTAACTACACTTTGGGGTCGCCACAAACAACGTCTTCCCTTGAGGCAGAGGGTGTGGCGCTGAAGGGACGAGACAGTGTCAGAGACGAATGCTGTCTTCTTTTGTGTCTCGTCCTTTAAGCGCCGCATCCTTTGCCTTGAGAAATGAGCCAACTTGCCCATCAACAAGTCCTGCTGAAAGCCTCTCCTCTCCCCATGGATGGATGATGGATGGATGGATGTTAGGAACGTCCCCTTTATAACGGGGTGGTGGCCCGCGGGCCGTCGAGCTCTACTTTTATTTTATCTCCTTCAAACATTTGTTTTCCCGAATCACGCATATTTTCCCAAAAAGATTTTCTCCTGGCCTAATTATTTTATCCATTATCGTTCCAACACAAATGCTCTCTCGCGTGTGTTCCCTCGATCCCACATAGCTGAGAGAGCGCATGTCGCAGTTCGGCTTTATATAGGACATCACACCAACGCCGACACCGACAACGCACATTTGTCTTCGAATGTGTCCACCAAATTTATTACAAAAGAAAATAAAATTTCCTGCTGCGCAGCCTCAACCGTGACATGATTGAGACGCATGTCATAATGAAACGTTCCGGCGTCACACTACTTGGCATGCTTTGGTTCTTCTATACCGAAGTGCGCGGGTGCTTTACTGTCGTACCATTACAATTCTCACGCGAACAAGATTACGGTGGCGTCCGCAGATGGTCTCTTTGTGTGACAGAACCGACCTGTACGTGTGAGACGAAGAAAGTGTGCAACGTCACAAGCGAACGCGACGAATGGAGGAGGGAATGTGAGGCAGGGCGTTTCATGGAAGGAAAGCATGATCCGATGCCCAACCTTTTGATTCTAGAGGAACGCTGGCGGCTTGTGACGCTGCGCTTCAGAGCGCAAAGCTCAACTGCGAGGACACAGGGACATTGCACTGAGGAGCGTTCCGGCGGTCTTAACAGCCTCTCTGTGGCGTTGTACGGGTTGCACGCGTCATTTTTATAGTTTACCATGAATAGACTAATCACGCGGGAGATCTAAATTGCGCACCCTGGGAAGCTTATGTTTCGTGGTGATGATGTTCGGTGTGATGATGAACACTTTCACTGTATGAAAACGAAATGGCTCCAATATTCACTGGCTACTAGAGGAAACGCGAAATCTCGGAGAAGGAGCATTTACGCCAAAGCGGCTGCAAGTAGTGCTTCGAAAACAGAGGGTGGGTAAGAAGTGTGACGTCAGTAGCATAAGCAGTAACACAGCATTTCACGCTCGTGGCGAGTCGCCTCACGATTCCTTGAAACGCGCCGGACTCTCGCGGCAGTCTTTTCTATATCGTCCAATATCGTCCTTTCGAATAACCGCTCAATTTCGGTTCCCTCGAGGCGAGCCATCTTTCTCTCTGCTGGCTCTCTGACTTCGCGGTATTTTGTTTTGTGTGCTGGAATGGCCGACAATGCTGTCTGCGACGACTGCCTCTCACAAGACGACCGTCGAATGCATTCTGCGACGTACTTGCAATACCAGCCCAAGACAGGCGCTAGCCCTGGAACTCCTCCGCGACCAACCGTTTTCGGTGCGGGAAATGTTGGAATGCGGGGAAATGTGCTCTAGTAGCGTTATTGTGCTCAAGTGCCTTGGCAGAACCACTTTCTCACTGCAGTGCTCTTTTTTATGTATGCTCATCTCCTTGCAATCCTGTTTCCCTGCGTGTCTCCACTACTTTTATATTTCTTTCTGTCTTCCTTTTCCACCTCCTGAGTTTAGTTTAGAAATCCGCGTTTCTTTTAAGGGCGGCCTCCTTGCGTTCCACATCTCATTGCACTACCGGTTTCTCCAATTGCATGCCGTTCCTTTAGCACTTTATCTTATTGAAGACAGTCTGCCAATTTCCAGGAATACATTAGTCCTAAAGCACGTCAGTACCATTGTGCATGCGTCCCTTAGGCGATGGCCCTTTATCTTGATGTCAGATACAGCAAATACATGGCTTCCTATTTCGGTCGTGTGTGTTTGGTCGCTTATTTAGCAGCATTGCATTCAAAGTAATGTTTGCCAATTCACCTTTCTTTCTTTTTTGTTCTTCTCGCTAGCTTCAAAGTGTCTTATTTTGTCTTGAAGTCCTCGTCATCTAGTACTGTATTAAAGATGAGTCGAGATCGTTTCATTTTCCTTGAACTCAAATGATGCACCTTCCCACGGCCCATGCACTCTGCGATGTCCGGATCCCTTCAATGCAGCGTCCCTGATAATCATATCACGGTTTTCGGACGTAGAACTAGAACTCAATCATGTTTTCTGGAGACTGTGAGGCAAGTGGATATCAACTCTTTTTCAACAAATGTGAAGCGTTTCTTCGCGGGCTTGAGTAACCTTCTATCTATCTATCTATCTATCTATCTATCTATCTATCTATCTATCTATCTATCTATCTATCTATCTATCTATCTATCTATCTGCCAGCGCTCCCCTGGTCGTTCCGCTCATTTGGTACATAGCAAGGTATCAGCGCATGATGAACATAAATAATTTATCTAGATATCGCTGCAATGATAAGCTTGTCAGTTACGCCATGATTTACGGCGATACGATCAAGTGTGGCTCATCCCCGCAGTGCTCCGCCCGGAGGGAAGGTGGGGGGAGGGGGCAGAAATTGAACCGGGCCAGCAAGGTACCAAGCGACCACGCGACCAGTTGTCCACGGCGCCTCTTCACACACCTTACCTGTTGTAAATATAACTATTTCATCAGCAGCTGTGGTGATGGTTCTTATGCTCGCATTGCAAACAGACCTTAATCCTACTCGTAACATTTGGCTGAATGCCATATAGCTCGCCTCAGGCAATTTCGTCGCCGATTTATTCGCGTTACATCAATCCCACAATATGTGAGGTGCGCCATTTTTTAACACGAAAGTGTTTTATGCTGGAGTGCACCACGACCCCACTACGTCATTTCCGTAACGGAAGTGAGGCAGTAAAATTTATATGTAAGAAAAATTATATTATAAGATTACTGCATAAAGAGTGCGCTTTCTATCGGGAGCTGAGCATTTTTGCTAGAGTGCACTTAAAATCTCGTTTGCTTGTTTATTGTTCTGATACGCGATGTGTATTAAGGTGTCAGAACAATAAGATATCAGCTGTTAGTCAAACCTTGTAATATCGTCCTGCCTTCTTTCTTTGTCGTTGGCTAGTGCGCGCTGTTCTTGGCCTAATAAGCCAACTAGCTCGAAATGTGCTATCCACCTTGTCCGATGGTTCATGTTCGCAAATCATTAACTCACATTGTAAAAATGGAAGGCGAGAACCTTCGTGTATAGCGAACCTTATGCAAAACTATTTCATGTTGTTGTTACTATAGTTAGCAAGCATTGCATTACCGGAAATTTCTATTGTATTTTTTTCTTTCTAGTACACTGTAAGCAAAACTTGCCCGATATTCGGGTTTTTGCAGCTCATGAGCCTTCAACACTCCCTTGTTTTCAAAATTACTACGTCTTGTTGAGGTAAAGTGAGCATATGACAAAGTTTTACTACCACCTGTTAGAAAGGTAGTAAAAGGACGTTATTGCCCTATTTTACTACGTAGGAGGTTTTCTGTCACGTGATAAAAAAACCACAGCCTAGAGTTTAAAGCCACGTGATCAAAAACTACGTACCACGTCACGTGGTAAAAAACTCCAAACTGCCGTGGCGCAGGGGTGGAGGCCGTGCTAGCCCTCGAATGACTATTTAGGCCTAGCCACATGGTACGCGTTTGCAAGCAACTGTTAGTCAAAAGCGTCGGTCGCGGAAGAGGGGACGCGACGTCTCGGGGCGTGAGTGTGAACGGCGTGAGTGTGATCAGCGCGTACGCGTATCGGCGCGTACGCCGGCATCCATCAACCACAACGTGATACCGTGACATCTCCGGCAGCTATGCTATAGTGACCGTCGTGTCGAAGGCACCGCCGAGTTCTGGGAAAGCACGGAAACTAAGGTCGCAAACGTTCCTCACTGACCGCATCGTCAACCAGTACGACAACGACACGGCGAACTACCCCGAGTGTTACGAGTGCGGCGTGGTTTTGTGCTGAGTTCGAGCGATGCTGGCTGTCATAGCGCCGGTCTTGGTGGATGGCGGCCAAGTGAAAACGCACTTTCGAGTATCTCTGCTCCCGCGCTTGTGCCTGTGTTTGTTGCGCTCTCCACAAGCGAAAACGTGCTTCCTGTGTTATAATTTTTTTTCTTTCTAGTAATAACTTCTCTTTGTAGTGCCCTAAGACTTTCATGGCACGAAGTGAAATGAACTAAAAGATCGCGCAAAAGCTAAGAACGTCGAAGAAAGAGCGAGTCGCAAGTCAGTCTGCTGTGTCTGTCACTTTTCCTTCACTTCTTGTTTTAACGCGAGAGCGCCAAGCAGCGCGTGTTGCAGAAAATTTGGCGGCGGCGTTGGCGTCCGTGATGGCAAAAAGTCATCCCGAACCAACCCATCACGCAGTCCCTCCGGCATGGCGCAGACGCGTTAGTGGACAGAATTGCATTTCTCAAAGAAAAATCTTTCCGAAGAAGAATCCTTCAAAAGATATTCTCGACCACGACTCAATTAGAAAATACGTGCATAATGGCTCTGACTGTAATTTCACTTTTTTCGCCCCGCCACGGTGGTCTAGTGGTTATGGCACTCGGCTGCAGATCCGAAGGTCGCGGGATCGAATCCCGGCCGCGGCGGCTGCATTTCGATGGAGGCGAAATGTTGAGGCCCGTGTGCTGTGCGATGTCAGTGCACGTTAAAGAACCCCTGGTGGTCGAAATTTCCGGAGCCCTCCACTACGGCGTCTCTCATAATCAGAGCTGGTTTTGGGACGTTAAACCCCACAAACCAACCAACCGTAATTTCACTTTCAAGAAAACCTAACTCAGTTATAAAGGCTTTCACACCAAACAATTTTTCAGCTTTTATACCGCCCGGGCAGCGCCGCCAATGTAGAGGAAGTGTTGGCCCGTGTAGGTTATTTTCGTAAACGTCACCCAAGTGGCACTCGCCATGCTGTTACATTGCATCGTTAAAGTCTAAGCTGAAGCATTTTGTGTGCTACTTTAGCTCGACACAAAGCGTAAGCAGGCGTTACTTCATGAGAAATCGAAAGCTAATTAAGGCACGTATTCATAAAGCTACCGCATCCATACCGCATCTCTTCCTTATCTTCCCTGTGCCCTTATCATGCGTCACGAACAAACTAGTCCAGTGTCTACAAACAAGCCTTGTGACCATCTTTCGCACTGATTAGCCTTTTAGCTCCCTTAATGCGCCTCGATATCACAAGGGCGATAAGGAAAACAGGCGAGAAGGACAAGGTAGGTTTACGTATACAAGCTCCCTGCTCAGCCAGCTCATTGTCGAGCGCATCCTGGACAAGACCAACGACGAGGGGAACCGCATCTTTCGAAGGTACGAAACAGACAGGACGGGCGCTTCCTTCGTTTCTTCTTGTGTCCGTGTGTGTTTCGCGCTAAGTTGAACTTTTCCTGATGCATAACCAACTAGCCCAGCAGTCTGTCCTACTAAAGCCCCAGGTTCATTTCACTAATGGAAAATTACGTTCTTACGCACCGTACGAAATGGCAACGCGGTCTGGCGTGTGCGCAGGTCTTCCGCTGGTACTGCTGCTGCTGTCGCTGCTCCCGGTGGCCGTGGTGCTGCGTCACGCCGGCACGTCGTGCGCCTCGGCGAGGGAGGGAGTACTTTGCGAGGATGACAAGCGGTTCGTGTCGCCCATGGACACGTACTGGCTGCACGACACCGAGTTCAACTTCCACGTGGCCCACTGCGTGATGTACCTGGAACCAGGACTCACCGCCTCCCTGCTCAGCCAGCTCATTGTCGAGCGCATCCTGGACAAGACCAACGACGAGGGGAAGCGCATCTTTCGAAGGTACGTGCTTTACAGCCATGAAGGAGCTGGGAGAAGGCGTCGCCTGCCGATCTGATTAAGAGAGAGAAAGGGAAAGGAAGGACAGGGAGGTTAACCAGAGGACATCTCCGGTTGGCTACCCTGTACTGGGGAAGGGGAAAGGAGAATGAAAGAGGGAATGGACAGAAGAGAGTTGAGGGACATATCGCTATCACTGTCACTTGTCAGGGCGTTGATTGAGGTATCTGATGAAGCCTTGTCGTAAAAGTATGAGGTAGGGAATCATTAGAAATACAGCCTGGCCACTTGATCGACAAGTGGTAGATTCGGGTATGGTCAAGAGCCACTAAAAGACAACGCGAGCCAAACAGCCTCGAGCAGTCTGGCAACCATGTGGGCCGTATCCTACCCAAGACATGATGAGCGCAAGGCATCAGAGAACGTTGGCTCGCCGAGGCTAGCGGAATCACGTGATGGTGCCTTGTAGGCTTTCCTTCCGCCATGTTTGCAACCGCTAGCTGCATCACTCAGAGAGATGACACAGTGGTGATTGCTCGGAGGTGGACCAGACTGAACCATACTGCCTACCGTGCTTTGGGACAGTGAGAGCGATATTGAAATGTTGAGAGAAAGGAGGTCTTAGTAAGCGCGCATAGCTGTTATTCACGGCCTGGTAAACATTCGGTGGTGCATCAGAGGCTATTAGAGGAGCGTCTGCTATCACGCCTCGCGCGCTATGCAAAAGGTTGAGGCTGCGGCATACTCGATCGTCAAGCCAAGGAGGTTGCGGCCAGGCACAACCTGATATTTATTTCTTGAGTTTCATTAAGCTTGCTTCTCTCTCTATCTATCCAATATTCATTGTCGACTTTCTTGCTGCGTCGCTACGCCTGCCTGCACACTGCCCCTTCGGCTGATGCTCTGCGCCAGCCGTGACTGAAGACTAGTCACCAGCGCTCTACAAGAGTTCGTGGGGAGCAACAGGACTGCCGCACACTCTATACACTCTCATCACGCAGCAACTACGCTGAATACAGCGCTATGAACGGTCAAACTTCCTATTCTTTGTTCTTCAGTTTTCTATTCGCTATAGGTCGCGTGCCACGCCATGTTTACAGAAGAACTATCTCTCTCTCTCTTAAGCCCTCAGCATTGCATTGATAAAAAGAAGTGCGGGGGTGGGGTTCTTTAAGCACTAAAGCGACAAGTAGGCGTATTCAGATTGCTCACAATTTCTACACACCACAAAAGTTCAAAACCTTGCAGATTCATTTCCAATAAAAGTGATTTCGTGGCTTCATTCACTATACAAGGGCGTTAGTCTACATGGAGAGAAAAAAATAATATTCCGCAAATAGAGTTTTGTTCCATCCTAATTTTACTATCTGCACACGTTTTCTCCGGACGCCTCGAGAGTCCAAAGAAGCCGCATCGCCGACAATAGTATTTCAGGCCTTACTCACAGAGCCGTTAACAAGGTCGTCGCAATTCAAGCATATGTCTGTCTACTTCATGCGCAACGTACATGATGCATGTATTGCTGCATTGTGTTAATTGGTGCGCAGGAGTACTTCTTGCTTGCTGGAAAGTGTCACGTTTGTCGGCCACTACAAAAGTTGACGAAAGTCAACCTATGTGGAGACGTGTCCTTGTGTCTTATTAAGTCGGTATAAATGCCCATCTATCGTCTGTACTGTGAGAATGTGCATTCACATATGCGCTCATCAGGTGCGCTCAACCAGGGCGCAACGATAATATGCAGTTAACCAATGCGTTATTCAATATGGACTTATTGTTTAAGACTCCAACGGTATTTTCATTGTGTATTTGTTAAGGGCACTCATTGACTTGAAATCTAATTGAAAATCCATTTATTGAACGGTTGCTCGATCGTTTATCAACAATAGCTCAATAGTCACTTTTTCAAAGGCTGCTCTGACATTCATAAATCTCAGAGCAGGCTGTTCTTTCTAATCAGTTTATAATGGCTTGGACACTCATTGTTTTCTATCACAACAGTGTGTAAAATGCTGTTCTTCTGTTTTTTTTGTTTCACTTTGTTAGTTATAAAAAGTCCACAAGAATGCGCCATTAACAGTTCATATTTCTTCACGTCAGCTGGAGAATGCTGAAATTTTACTCTAAAGTGTGTATAAGTATGCTAGTGAAAGATAAAATTCACAACATGGGAACGGCTAAAGAATTAGCACCCCAATAGTCGATTACGTAATGTTCGAAATAATTCTTTAACCAATGGAAAAATCTGAGGATGAACAGCGGCACTCCTCACGTGTTAGCGAATAAATGCGAGAAGCTTCATCAATATCCAAACATACTGAGCACCTACACAAGACGGCTAATTCCAAGAAGCCGCCACAAATGGAAGCTTGCTTGAAAAAAGTACATTTTAGCTGCAAAAACGGCATAACAAGGGTGATCCATCGCGATGCTACAGCGGTTATAGTGCTTCGCTACTGACGTGAAAGAGTGCAATAAAAATCATGGCCGTGCTGGTCGCATTTTCAATAGAGGGTCAAAGCACTTCCATGTAGTGTACGTTGTGACCGCGCATTAAAGAGCCACGGGTGGACAAAGTTCCCGCAGGCATCCTCTAAGGTGTTTTTCATAATTGTATCGTGGTTTTCTTAAGTAAAACCCCCGAATTTATTCTTCTAGCAGATGTGTGTTCCCTTATTATTTCTCACTTCGCGAACCTGGAAAATCCTGGTCATTTCGAGAATTTCATTTTGGTGATCTCCTCATACAAACCGCAATGACAGGCACCCACGCTGTGCTGGCTGAGCGACTCCAGACACAGCGAACTCTGCACATTCTTTAACAATCACTATGCGTTGATTATGCATGTCGTAGCAGGTAGCGCGCATTTTTTATTCAGATTCAACTTCGCTCGTGCTGCAAACTCAACCTCATAAAGCATGACAGACTTAGATATTGTTAATATGGAAAAAAACTTGCATTTTCGCCTAGAATCTCCTTCAGCATCGATACGCTTTGCCTTATGTACAAAAGTTATTCATTTCCCGCAAATTTGGTGAGATTCAAAGACCGGAGCCGCAGGTGCATAGGGAATGATGTGAGTCTCAATGTGGAGTGACGCCTCTAAATTCTTTCCTTTTTTTCACTTTCGGTCAGGCACTCATATGATTGTAGAAATCCGAGGGCCGTCGAGTCCGTTGTACTGAGTTCCAAATGGACCAGCATTGTCCACTCTCGGCGTGTGCATTTCACCGCGACCTTTCAGCTATCTTGGTCGATGTTAGCCTTTAGGAAGGGAGCAGTGCTGCGATCGCAAATTGGCTGGACATGCTTGTCGCTTCTGCATCGATGTGCAGTCAGCCTAAGCAAAGCTAAACAAAAGCAGATGTATATAAATGCACAGACGCGTCAGAGCGGGAGCAGCACGGCATTTCGGCCTTGTATCTCCGAATTGTACGGACGTGACGAAACAGTTCCCAGCCGCAGGAAAAAGAAGGCTGCAGTAAAACGCAGGCCGTGCGATGCACTGTAGCGTAGAAATACCCGTGCAACGTCTTTCACGCTCATTGTACCAGGCTGACAGGGGATATATGCTTTTGCGCAAGCTATTTATTCTGATCGATTTCTACCCGTACTTTCGCGCTATGTCTTTTCTTTCTTCTTTTTTTTTTTTTTGGCGCTCGCTATTTCTGGGCCGCTAGTGGCCTGACGTGTTGTACTAGTAGAAAGGGCCAGTTTCAGATCTTTTTCTGTGCTTCCCGTTTAAGGCCTAAGGTCAAATTCGGCGGGAATGTCAGACAGCGATGGAGGTATTGCAGGAACTGAACGGCCACAAACGTGTAAGCGTGCTTTGTCTGCAGCGTAAGTGCATTTAAAGACCGCTCGGTAGCTATAGGTAAGCTAAATTAGTGATTGCCAGATAGCTGAACACTGTTAGTGATGATGTATAATAACTTAAATGTTTCTCAATGTGGATTGTAGTATTTACAGAAGCCACTTCCTCAGCCGAAACCCAAAGCAATGCTTGCTTTTAGATCTTCAACGGGCCATGCCTTCGCATTTTCAAGTGCTCATCAACTAAAAGGAAATTGTTCGCGGACGTGATGCAGACTCTTCAATATTCGACGGAGGCAGTATGTTGAGGCCCGTCTGCTGTGCGATGTCAGTGCACGTTAAGGAACCCCATATGGTGGATATTTCCGTAGCCCTTCAGTACGGCGTCTTTTCTCATCATATCGTGGTTTTGGAACGGAAGACCCCATAAGTCAATCAATCAAATCAGGGTGTGGCGTGCTTTTCTTCTTCTTCTGGCACAACACTTGGGACATGAACTGGTAGTGGAGTTTCTGCTAAGAAAAGAAGAGAGGGAGTAGGAACGATGGTGCAGATGCATCAATAAACCACGCTGTATTTTCGGAATCGCGTTTCAGAGTGCTACAAGAGCATTCAATGAACTTAATTCATACAGACCTATTCCACATCAGTCTTTATGGAGCTTATACAAGGGGTGGGAGCATGCCTTTTCGTCAACGCAAATATAGAAACGGGTATGTCCGCTCCGTGGTGTACTGTGTCGATTTGCGTAGTATGGAGACACCAAAGCAAAATAGAGTACAGGAGAAGATCGCCAGACGTCCATCTGGTTTGCTACTCTGCAAGCCAGGAAAGCAGCAGACCAACCGATAGGCACTGAAGGCACGAGGTAGGAGATCACTAGTGGTGGGAACAGTAAATTAGCACGTAAATTTGCACGCAGTCGCACAAACATGTCCAGTTCAAGAAAACGAGCGATTAAGGGTTTGCAATGTCAGCTGCGCGAACACTTTTTCGTTGTCGACATTGGTGCTGTGTGAACATTTTTGTTGCCTGAACCCTTGTTTCGTATGAAGATTTACGTTGCAATATTGGCCCTGAGTATGCGGGTGTCCGTGTGCTTATTTGTATACATTTGGGAATTGCTGACAACTTTTCCGACGACCACGACCACCATGTAAGGGAAGGGGAGCAGCCGGCACCACACACAGACGCCAAGCATTCCTTAAGCACGCCGATTAAAGAAAAGCCCCTAGAACCGTTCGCTTTTTTCCTTTGACACTTGAGTCGAGCATATCTTGGAAGCCGATCGCGAAGACGCCGTCAACCGCGAACAATCCAAAGCGGAGGAAAAAAGAAAGACAACGCGGCTTATCGGATAGTTTATTGGCCTTCTCGGCGAATCGTATAGAGTGACAAACCCCTACTTAGCCCATATCCCGTTTCCGCCGGGGAGTAAAGGGGGGAAAAGGGGGTGCAAATGGTTGGTAGACTGGAGGAAACTATATATGGAGTAAATCTGCGCCAACCAGGGGGCGCGTGCCAAGGGCGCGACGAGGTGACAAGATAACTGACAACGGCCATTGTGCCCGCGTTCTGCACCGCGGGAACTCGACTCTGCTGCGTCTGTACGGTATCGCACACGCGCTTTTGTGTCGCGTTCCTGCTTACTTGTATGTTTTGTTCTAGTTTGGCTTCCCGTGCTGGCGGCCCAGCGGGGCGTTCCCATTGTTGTCGGGTAACAGCGGAGGCTCTGTGTGTCCCTACTCCTCTTCAGCCCTTCAGTCCCGTCGCAGTGGTGTCCGAGTCTCCTGGGGCGGAAGTCGGGGCTAAGTGTCCTTTGAGGCTTTTTCCGGTCGGCGCTTCCGCTGCAGGGCTTGGGTCCCCCCCTCCTCTGTCTGTCCAGGCGCCCGCTTTGTTCTCGGGGCTTCGTTCGCTTACCACTCCGCAGTTCATACCGCAGTTACTGGAGGGATGCTGCTATGGTTGCTGGGAGTTTCGCGGAACGCGGTACAAGCTATACATCCTGGCTTACAGGTTCCTTCTATAAGGTCGCGCCATTGTTCTGCAGTGGTCGATTTCCTTTGTCGTCATTTGCCGTTGTGTTGTGCTTTCTGTCGTCGAAAGCGTCGCAGCTCCGGTGAAGAAAGCGAGTAAACGCTACGGAGACGGCACGAAAGAAAATCTCGGCTTTCAAGCGCAACCTTTTTCTTTCCGTGGAACTGGAGATGATTGTTTACAGGTGTCCGTGGCGTTTGATACGCTGTGTAAACAGACACTGCGAGACTGGTGTGTTCTTTAAAACGAATGCTGGGACAAGAAAAATTCAAGCGTAGCGTTCTGGAGCAAATATATTTCCGTGGTTTTGAATGATGAATGCTGGTAACTATATTCTAGTTGGACTTAGGAGGATAAAGTGAAACTAATAAAGCCATGAAATGGCATGGACCAACAACAGGTGGTTGCCTAAAGAAACTTATAGACGCAAAGAATGGAAAACCTTGTTAGAGGGGCCAGATCACTAAGTATAGCGAAGAAAATATCTTATTTGGGCATAAAGTTACGCCAGGTGGTACAAGTATACGTACAAAATGAAAACTTGACAGTGCATACTTCCTCGATCAGAGGGTATTGATGGTTTCAGTTTCAATCAAAATTTTTGTTTTCTATTATTGTGTTACCGTTTGCACTCTTCCAACTGTAACACTTCTTGAAATTCAGGAAATTCACTTATTGAAGCCGTCGGTTTATAATGTTCAGTCTGCCTCTGAAATGATCGTGGTATTTCTTAGGCTCATTTAAAGTTTACCGAGTATGCAGGGCTGTCAGCGCTTCGAATGCAAACCATTCAGGTTTTGTAAGCGGTTTCTTTTTTCTTTGCCAAATTTGCAGTCATTATGCAAAGTATCTGGCGGTTTTTAGTCGACTGGGCGACTGGGCCTGTCGCGGAAGTTTTGCCACTTTTACGTGAGACCAAGGTGTTATGCCGATACCGCGACAGCAGAGCAAGAGAGATACGCGAGGCGTACCACATACGGAAAATTGGTCCTGATTGTGTAAGTGACACCTCAATAGCTCTGCATAACAGTGAAATGAAGTTTATAGACAACCATGGTTAGGAAGTGTGTTGCGTCGCGCAGGCGCAGGGACGGAAGTTTTCATGTATTTATATGTTGTCTTCGTGAAATAAAAATTCAGTTGCAAGTCTGCGCTCGTGTCTGTGTCTGGTTTATGTGGTTGTTGGTCTTTTCCGCGCAGTTCCTTTCCTTTTGTTACATTAGCACTTCTCGAGAATGGATGTACTTGCTCTGTTTTATGTTATTTCAACCGCTACAGTTAGTACGTTATTTCCTCAGTATCTTTGAGATTTTTTTTGGGTGCTATCTGTTAACAATAATTAACCGAAGAAATGACGTCATTCTCAGTTTGACATTGGCTGATTGCGTGTGATTTAGAAAAGTAGGTGTAATTTGCACCTTTCTATTCTGCTCGGCGCCTAGAATGGTCTCGCATCGTCTGTACAAACGTCATGGGCTGATTTCTATATATTTACGAAAATATTTGAAGAGCAGAAACAACACCAATAATTAAGACTTCAAGCGGGAAAGAAATGATTAAAGTATACTGATAAAAATGAAAGTTCTGTACGGTGCCAGCAGGTACAGCAGCGAGCTGATGGAAAAGATTTTCCTTCAGATTTTGCTATTGTTGTTGTCCAGTGGCAGGGATCCTTGTTTCTGCTACAGCACTCTCCAACGACCGTTATTGCCAGTGACATTCGTTCGCTGATCCGCCATTTTTTTCCTAAACTTCGGCAGCTTACTGCAGCAGTCCAAGCGTGAAGCAATAACGCTTCACTGAGGGCGCGGTGCCACCTTAATTAGATCAAGCTTCGCTGTGTTCATTCGAAGGCAGTGATCTATCTTACTCAACTTCCACTCAAGGCATTGCGGGTTCTCCAGCATTCGTGGCTCTAGAGCCAGGGAAAAGAAAAAAATGAAGCTTTGAAGAAAAGTTAAGCTCCATGTTCATGTTCCAAGAAAGTGGATTTTCTACATTTCTGTTTTCGTTACAAACTTTTTTCAGCCCCTTTGTTCTTTATTTTTTCTTTGCTTACGCTCGTAGTGCTATGTGCTAGACGGTGTTCTGTATTCTGGTGTATCCTGTTCAAATAGCTTACCATTTGTGACATGTCCACACAGTAGAAAAAAAATAAAGGTTGTTGGAAACAGCTTGAGAAGACAGGAAGCCCGCTTTTAAGCTGGTTATTCTGAGACGAAGTTTGTTGACAACGTCGTTGTTCTTTCTTTCTTTTTTTCTTTGTTTACGCGTGGAGGGATGCGAAAGGTCGGTGTTCTCGTCAGCAATGTCGTGTCACGATCACTTGCTCTAAATTGACGTCCCTTGCTTCAAGTCGAGTGCGCTGATCCGCTCGCTGAGACAGTAAGTGTTCTGTCAATTTTAATAAGGTACGGTAAAAGCTTGTCAAGCCAAAGTTCACGTCTACTCTCAAGAAAAATGGTGCACCGATGAGCAAATTTACGATCCCAAGAATGTTTTCTTTCTTTGGCCATATTGCCTTAATACGTGATGCCAGCGAAGTGAGCGTCATTTTCTCTTAAATTAGGCTTTGTTGACCGTAATTTTTGAGCACGATTTTTTCTTTACACCATAGTACACAGGCAGCGCCCTTCGGACTAAACAACAAGGAATGTCCTTACGAGGTTGTCGGTTAATACGTAAACCTTTTGATTGACTTCTGATGGCTCCATCCGACCACCACCGCATTTCATCTGGTAGAGTGGCGCGCGGATAAAGCGAAGTTCGTGGGTTCGTTCCACGGTGGAAACAAGCGGTTTGTTAATCCATTTCCTCTCACTTCTAATTATTTTATAATTACCACATTTCAACTTAATGCTGATAATAGCACTCGCTGTTAATCTTTTGGCTTCATCACTCATTAACCTTTAAGACCGTATCAGGCACATGTGCCCCATGTGTAATTGACCACAGACGACAGAGTTGCAGCGACGCTATCATGAATTGCTGTCCCTACGTGACTCAGACGCACGTCCGACTACGTTAACACGTCCCCTGGAAATCGAAACCGAAAGTGGGCTTTTAAGGAAGCCGTATTAAAAATATATTCGTTGCATTATCAAACAACACGATACTCTTTTTGGGGTTCTCCACGCCAGTGCTTTCATTTACAGCAAAAATACGAGAATGTCAAAAATTCGTGTCAGTACTCCTTTAAGACAGTATCAGGCACACAGCGTAAGCTTTATAAATAACCGAAGTAACTTTCCTTAAGCGAAACACGTTAATTTGTTTATTTGTGATTTTAGTTTATTTTATTGTTGTTTCAGTAGTCATTGCAAGTGTTATTAGTTAAGCTTCTAAGAATAATAATAATAACTTTTACTACCATCAAACGATAGAGGAGGCTGCGGGTAACAATCACCGAAGAAACAAGTTACTTGACAAATAGTTCAGTTCGATTCAATTCAATGCTTATTTATCTTTCAAAGAAAAAAGAAAGGAGCTGTCACAAAAAAAGCTACTGCAATGAGTAGCTTGACGGAATGACAGCCCCATTACAATGACAGCATCAGACAGTGCGTGCACAGATACTTAGAATATCGTCACAGATCTTCAACATATCTGCGCAGGTATTAAGGAACAACAAATTCCACTGTTAATGTACTCTTACATGAAATGGTGGAAAAGGAACAACAAACTAGTGACACCTATTGATCTGAGCAAGTACTTCTAAAATGGGGAGACAATACCGCTCTTATAAAAACAGCCAGCCAACAAGGCTCAACACTATCGAAGAGTACGCCTACATTATACGATGCCAGCTAATATTAACTAATCCTTGAAGCAAATGATGTAGCTCGCAAAGAAATCCATTTGCTCTGGACGTGGGAATAAGATCAATATTGCCATCCATAGCGTTTGACGCAAAATGAATCGAACGAGATCGAAAAGACATTGTCCTAAAGAGCACGCTTCCCGTGTTCAAAACATAAACTCGACCACATAATCTTGCAACTTGGATGGCAAAAATTGGTCCTGGCTCAATGTCTAGGCAATCGAAGTACACGGAGATACGCACATTCAATACTGCCCACTGACAGAGCGTGCAGGACTGGCTGTGTAACGCCTGCATTTATGATGTTTGTAGACGCTTGCACCATCAGCCAACAACGCTACCACCACGACGGGCCAACAGCTGTCATATTAGCGTAAATAATATCGGGCCGAGGAAAGCGTCATTGAATTAGAGTGAAACCGCAGTGTTCTTGCATTGGCGTAAGTGGAAAGCGATGTCCAGCACGTTCGCGTGCAACGCCGCCTCGTTGCGCAAGTACGCATTCACTGCGGCGCCAGCGCTGGCAAATGAAACGCTACCGCTTCCACGCATTATACACTGTGCAGCAGGGGGTGGGGGGGACCTCATCACAGACTCCGCAGATCTTTTGCCTTACGCTTACTTGCTTTTTGTTTTTTATTGCTTCCTCTCGGAGAACCACAAAGCGAGCGTGTGTTTTGCATGAGCGTGGCCCGTTGTGCATAAACAACAGATTGCGGGCAAGAATAGCGTGCGCTGATAGGTTCCCGAAACGCATTACGCTGATGGCGTCGGGCAGTGTCGCTCCTTGTGATATAACGCTGAGTGTATGTAGTGCACGCACTTGTGGTTTCACGCGATCTGCAAAGTCAAGCAGCGAGCCCCCCCAGCCCTCTTTAATTTACGTTTGAGCTTCATGGAAATCGTGTATATAATGCGCCTGTCCTGCATCTAGTTGGGTGCAGTACAAAAGGGCCTTCACGCTGCGTCATTGTTGTGAGGCCAAGTATGCGCAGCGCCACATCATCGCCTATGTTTCCTATTCACGTCTTGCAATAAATGCTCCGGCGTGGGCGCTGTCCGCTTCAGTTCTTATTAATTTAATTAGGTGACATTTAATACAGCGTAAGCTTGAAGTGGCATATTTACTACTTGCGGACGGCCCGTGTTCGCAGAAACAACTTACGATAAAAATGTTCGTAAGAGAAAATCTCAGTCTATCCTGATACTAGACATATCAGTAGGGACGACCGGCAGCCAATGGCAAAAAGCAGTTATGAAGGAGAACCTTTTTGAATTCGGCTCCTGTTAATTAACTTATGTAAAATCAGACACGAAGTGAGTGTCACACCTCTTGTTCCGGTATCAACCCTGTACGAACCCTGCAAGGTAATCGTATACCATAAATAGATATGACCGTGCCGCATTCTTGTGTAAACCATAGAGGTGGGGAATGGGGAGAGGAGTAGAGAGAAAAAGAGAGAAGGAATTGCGATTGCAGATCCTATGCTGGCAGGCGGCATGCGCACACTACGGTTTGTCGTAGGGCTGAGCTGAGGAGGTGACCTCGCAGCTGTGCTAGAGGTATCTCCATATTGTCAGGAACGGTGTGGGTTTTAGTAAATCTTTTAAACAGGGCAGTGAGCTGCGCTAGCGGGCACATCGTCAAGTTGATAAAAACCCGGAAAAGCACGCGAAAGACACGAAAAAGTGCTCGTCCTACATGCGATCGCAGGGCCGGGAACTTGTGCCTGTACTTTGTCAAGAGAGGTCAAGATGTGGCCATGTCGCCTTGGTGGTTCTTAATACACTTATGTTTTTCACTTAAGCTATATACATAAATCGAAGGTGTAGGATCGCCCCGCGTATTTTCCGTTTCGTAAAGTGGGCCGGTCCTCATGGAAGATCCAGGACCTTTCCCCTCTGACCAAATGTAAATTTCCTGAAGGTTTCGTTTTGGAACAGAGCCGAACGCTACTTTATCGCTTGCAATAGCGAATAAGAGCTGGTCATGTGGACCCCAGGAAAAGAAACACCTTGTTTCTTTCTCATAGAGATACATATTAACAAGAAGTGCTGCAGCTGCATGCCTTCTCAGATCGGAAAGTACTACTTACTACTTCGCACATCCGTGAACTGCCACTCTTTGCAAGTGCAACTACGGTGTCCCCTCAACAATAAGACAGGCTCACAATTTCAACCTTTGCAGTGGTCACCGAGGTGCAAATGGCAATTTTATCGGCTGCTTTATTTTCGGCGGGCATTGACGCGTTCACATTAGCCTGTGCACGCAAAACGTCCCTCGCATGCATTCCGCATCTAGGGAACATTGAACTTTCTCGTCAGGTGCGAATACGTTTATAAATGCGAAGCATTTCTTAGCGAACTTCGGCGACTTTGAGCGTATCTATCTATCTATCTATCTATCTATCTATCTATCTATCTATCTATCTATCTATCTATCTATCTATCTATCTATCTATCTATCTATCTATCTATCTATCTAGCCGCCTACGATTTCGTGCTCTCCTGGCCGTTTCGCTAATCGGATGTTTACGAAAATTGGTATGCCACAAAATCACTGAATGACGAACATAAATGACACGCCATAACACAGAAATCATGGCATTCATGTCATGAGCGGCGTAATTTACGTGCCACGGTCTTGGTGCTCTTCCGGTCGTTTCGTTAACTTGATATATACCAAAACTGGTTCGGCGAGACAACAATGTGTGACGACCACGGCACGTGTGACACGTTCTAAGAACATGAAAATCGTCACACTCATGTCATTAGCGGCATGATTTACATGCCACGCGATTCGTTAATGGGATGTACACCAAGATTGCTATGGCTCAACACGACTGCATGAAGAACGTAAATGACAGGTCATAACATTAGAATTATGAGATGCGTGGCATGGTTTACATGCCACAGTCTTGATGTCCTTGCGGCCGTTTCGTTAACTTATGATTTCGTTAACTACTGATGGTTTAGTACAAGCTCTTCACTTTTAGTCGCTTTGACAATTATTTACATCCGTTTAGTTTTAAACGTAGTTGCCTTGCGCTTACTGTGCTTGTTCGAGAGCGCATTCTAACCTCTTTTTTTAACACCGTATTTTGACGTAAGATGTTTATTGCGTCTCTGCTTCTTTTCTGGAATGACTTGCGCATACCAGTGCTTGAAAGGTTGCATATATGCTTCCTATCTCGCTTTTCAGGGGAGGTTTCTTTTTTCTTGGTCATTTTCTTTACTCATGTACTATTGCTGTATCTTGATGTGTAATCTTGCTGTATCTTGATGTGCTAGTTTCTACCCACTCCTTCTTACAGCCTCATCTAGAGGCTAGCAGCACTGTATAAATAAATAAATAAATAAATAAATAAATAAATAAATAAATAAATAAATAAATAAATAAATAAATACACTTTATATGTACCAAAATCGGTATTGCGAGACAACAATACAGATCCATTTTACGTTCCTGATGCGTACTGCGCATTTCCTTGACTCCCGCTGCACGTGGGATCTGCCATTTTTATTTGTACGACATCGTTCTGTCGAGCCACATTTAGGCAAACTACTGGCAGTCTCGTTAAGCGTGCCACGAACATCAAGCGGGCCTGCAACATGCTTAATTGCGTGCTTGAAGCGACGCACCTGTAATGTACACGCAAGGTGGCACGCTTTCGCTATTTACCTCGTCAGAGCCCTCTGTGTGTTTTCATTCTTCATCTAGGCCAGATGCTGAGTTTGTGGCTGTTCTCTTTTCTTGTCTAGAGACGCACATAATCAACATCTGCGCGTTGATTTATGTTAGGTGATTAAACGCGCGTGTGGAGAACAGCAGGCGACCAGTAGGGGAGGCGCACAGGCGCTGCGCGTGTCGGCTTTTCTTCCTAATTACGCGCCCGTCAAGGATCCTAATATCCCACTTCTCGACATGTGCTTTTTTTTATATTTCCATATTTCTGTGCATATATGCTTTTTTTCAATGCCTTCTCTACTAGATGCCAGCGACGTCGCTGCTTTTCCCATCTGCGGCGAAAGTTCCTCGTAGTTCAGTGTAGCCTCCGTGAGGCGGCGCTAGCAACCGACAGTCAGACGCCTCCGGGACGCCAGTAACCGCCTTTTAGATGCGAAGCGGCTATGGCGGGAGCTCTGTCCCTCCCTCCCGCGGCATCCACCCCCCACTGCGCATGCGTGTCCCCTCCCCCTCTCTCTGCTCTCCTCCTCTAGGAATCCTCTCTACTCTACGGAGCGGCGCGCGTTTGCGCAGCATTGGAAAAAAGCTCAGATTACGCGTCCTTAACACTTGAAGGTGGGATATATATATATATATATATATACGGACACTTCTGGCCTTCCCCAGGCCCATGCAGGAATATGTACAAAGAGATAATAAGGTAAATACATTGAATGGCTTGGCATAAATGTAAAAACATATGAATCACAAGTACATAAATGAAAAGACATACCAAGGTGCTGTGCATATATATATTGTTAATACACGACATGTTTCTATGTCAGCCAATTACATGAAGAAAATTAATGTTACTGATATTATGAGTATGTGAATCCAACGACACAGAGTTCACTGCTTCTTCAGCTAATTTATTCCAATAAATAATTGCCCGAGGAAATAGAGACAACTTGTGGACATTAACGTGGCTAATTGGTCGTCTGAAAGTTTTACAGTGATGCGCCCTGGCTGAAAATTTTAAAGAATTTTGAATGTAAAGCTCCCGTGTTAATTTGATCTCGAAGTGATAAAGCTGCTACATGAATTTTAATCTAGATACTAGCCTGCGTTGCTCAAGTTTCTGTAGGTTAGCATTACTGCGTAAATCGGTAGCAGTAGAATGTCGGGAGTAAACCGAATAAATGAAACGCAAAGCTAAATTTTGTACTCTTTCTATTTTTGAGATGCGAAGCGGCTTATGGTCGGGGCTATGTCACTCCCTCCCTCCATCCATCCATCCGCCGTGTGGCGTCCATACCCGCACTGCGCATGCGCATCCTCCTCCCCCTCCTCCCCTTGTCTCGTTTCTCCTCTCGGCATTCCTCGTCTCCCCTCCGAACGGCGCGCCGCGTTGACTATGGAAACCCTCTTTCTTCGACCAACGCTTTACCAGCTCGCAGGGAACGAGAACGCGCCCTCGCCCGCAAGAGACAATGCTGACGCAGGCAGCGTCTGCTAGCGCCAAACCGATGCAAACGCTGGTGTGCACCCCCCATGCTGCTTCGCATCGCCTCATGGCCCCCTTTAGTCCGCCGCGGTGGTGTAGTGGTTACGGTACTCGGCTGCCACCCTATAAACGCGGGGTCGATCCCGGCCGCGGCGGTCGCATTTTCGATGGAGGAGAAAATGCCAGAGGCCCGTGTACTGTGCGTTGTTAGTGCACGTTAAAGGACCCCAGGTGGTCTAAATTTCCGGAGCCCTCCACTACGGCCTTTCTCTCCTCTCTATCTCTTTCACTCCCTTTCCCCCACCCCCACGGACGCTTAGCCGTGCTCCCTACATGGGCTGTAGAAATTAGTGTCCTTTCCTAACCGAACCACAATCCTCGTATGATGAAGAAAATTTCTGCGATCAGCTTGCTGAAATGTGTATGCCAGTGATGTAGTTACTTCCTTCCCGTATGCGATGTTATGAGGCTCAGATAAAGTTCACGAGGACTGGGCAAAACGTAACCGAATGACCTTGATACAAATTTAACCGCAAAAGGAGTAAGCGTAAAATGCAGACGAAATCAATAAATAGGCGTCGCGCTTTCTGTGGATGTATACATTGATAATTTGAAGTAGTTGTACCGAATGTTGGCTGCAATGAAGCGATTGGGATTTCGGTCTTCATGTACGGCCTACGGTGTTTCAGTCTTCCACTACGGCCACGAGCCCTTCACTACGGCCTTTCTCTCTATCCTTTAAATGCGAAGCATTTCTTAGTGAACTTCGGCGAGTTTGAGCGTATCTATGTATCTATCTATCTAGCCACCTACGATTTTGTGCTCTCCTTGCCGTTTCGCTTATCGGATGTTTACGAAAATTGGTATGCCACATCATGACTACATGACGAACATAAATGACAGTCATAACATGAAAATCATGATATGCATGTCATGAGGGCATGATTTACATGCCACGGTCTTAGGGCTCTCCTGCCGTTTCGCTAATGAGATGTATGCGAAAATTGATATGCCACAACATGACTGCCTGACGAACATAAATGGCAGGTCATAACATGAAAATCATGATATGCATGTCATGAGTGGCATGATTTACATGCCACGGTCTTAGTGCTCTCCTAGCCGTTTCGCTAAGGGATGTATACACAAATTGGTATGGCACAACATGACTGCCTGACGAAGATAAATGACAGGTCATAACACGAAAATCATGACATGCATGTCATGAGTGACATGATTTACGCGCGACGGTCTTGGTGCTCTCCTGGCCGTTTCGTTCATGGGATGTATACGATAATTGGTATGCCACGACATGACTGCATGGCGAACATGACTGACACGTCATAACATGAAAATCATGATATGCATGTCATGGGCGACATGATTTACATGCCACGCGTTTCGTTAACGGGATGTATACGAAAATTGGCATGCCACAAGATGACTGCATCATGTACGTAAATGACAGGTCATAACATGAAAATCATGACATGCATGTCATGAGCGACATGATTTACATGCCACGGTCTTGGTGCTCTCTTGGCCATTTCGTTAGTGGGATGTGTAGGGAAATTGGTATGCAACAATACGACTGCATGACGAACATAAATTACAGGTCATAACATGAAAAGCATAACATGCATGTCATGCGCGGCATGATTTACATGCGAGGCGTTTCGTTAATGGGATGTATACCAAAACTGCTATGGCACAACATGACAGCATGACGAACGCAAATGACAGGTCATAATATTAGAATCATGACACGCGTGTCATGACCGGCATGATTTACATGCCATGGTCCTGGCGCTATACTGCCGTTTCGTTAATGGAATGTATGGGCGTCGTCTACTGACCAGAGGGCGCTGCGTAGCTCTCGTCGGACGGTTCAGTCGCGCACTGTGGAAACCGAGGCAACAGCGACGCGCGCGTTTCTTCGCTGCTTTCCGGGCGTGCTGCGAACCACACGAACGCTCGCGGCGTCGCCCTTTGGAACAGTTTGCCGCAGGTTTGGAGCACGCGTCTCAAAGGAAATAAAACGAAAGAAGGTGGGACGGGCGGTCGCTGCTGCTATAGAGCTGGAGACGCGCATCGCGTTCGCGTATATCCCTGTCACAGTCTGCCCAATTTTGCTTCTTCTCTCCGCCAGGCAATGCATTTTGGCGCTGATGTCGCACATGGAAAACTCGACTGCACGGAGCCTATACGAAAATTGGTTTGGCACAACATGACTACATGAAGATCATAAATGACAGGTCATAACATGAAAATCGTGACATGCATGTCATTAACGGCATGATGTACATGCCACTCGTTCTCTTAAAGGGATGTATACCAAAATTGCTATGGCACAACACGACTGCATGACGAACGTAAATGACAAGTCATAACTTTAGATTCATGACATGCGTGTATGTGCGGCACGGTTTACATGCCACAGTCTTGGTGCTCTTGTGGCCGTTTCGTTAAATTCATATGTACCAAACTTGGTATAGGGAGACGACAATGCAAATCCATTTTACGTTCCTTATGCGTGCTTCGCATTTCCTTGATTGCCACTGCACGTGGGATCTGCCAATTTTTTTCACTCCCTTTCCCCCACCCCCACGGACGCTTAGCCGTGCTCCCTACATGGGCTGCAGAAATTAGCGTCCTTTCCGAACCACAATCAATCAATCAATCAATCAATGGCCCCCTTTAGCGGGAGATGGTGTAATTTTAAAATAAAATTGGCCGCGTATCTCCGTGCTTCGCTGCAAATGTCGTCGAAAGACGATAGTCTTCTACCGGCCGTACTACATGAGTCCCGGTTTATCTGCGGTTCGGCACTAGCTTCGGGCGTCTGTTCAGCCGCCGGGTACGCTCTCTTAGCCTCTCGGTCAGTGACTACTCGCGCATCGCGCACCTCGTCTGTTTCCTGTTGCCTTCGGGCGCGCCTCGATTCACGATTTTTCGCTAGCCGCTGGGCTCGTTGCTCTGACGTTTCCTGGGCACGCTTGAGACGACGGGCATCGGCACGCCGGCGCTTCTCCGCTGCAATTTGTTCGTCGGTCTTTTCCCTGCATTGTCTGGGCATGTCCTGTAGAGTGTGTTCTATATCATCAAACGGCCATTTATGTTTTGCCTTGTCTCAGACAGCGCCCCGTCTATATTGAATCGGCCGCATGTGGATGGCATTGATGAAATGGAGGCAGCGCTGCGTCATATATGCACGCCATCTGGCCATGATATCGGGAAACGCAAGAAGCTTGCGTAGTGCGCAGAGCTACTGGTAGGTGGCAGCACCGTGTCGTTTTACCGAAGCGTAGGAAACGTCCGCTTTTTCGTTCATACGCGTCGCATTTTTAGCGCATCCTAACAAGCACTAGGGTCTTTAGAATTACGTATCTACGTATTTCCTACTAAAGGAACACACCATCTAATACTTACATATTGATGTTGCGCCTCAGGTATGCGTAATATTTGCTTTTTGGTCAGCTGTGTTCACAAGTATGAACGCAGCTACCAGTTCAAGATGGGTGGTCGTTGAGGAAGAGATTAAACTTTCGCCATTCTACTGAATCGAAAAGCAGGACACACACACACACACACACCAAAATTTCTGCGTTTAAGTATCCCAAGAATGACTATCGTCTTTAAAAAGCGATGCCAAGGGCTCCAAATAACGTCTGCATACTCCATATAGCACGAGAGCGTGCTAGGGCCAACATTACTGAGGATAAGCTAGCGTAATTTACTTCACTAATATGACGGCAGCAAAAGAGCAGATAAATCAGCGAGAGTGAAACACCCATCGCTTCATTGCAGCCAACATTCGGTACAACTACTTCAAATTATCAATCTATACATCCACAGAAAGCGCGACGCCTATTTATTGATTTCGTCAGCATTTTACGCTTACTCCTTTTGCGGTTAAATTTATATCAAGGTCATTCGGTTACGTTTTGCCCACTCCTCGTGAACTTTATCTGAGCCTCATAACATCGCATACGGGAAGGAAGTAACTACATCACTGGCATACACATTTCAGCAAGCTGATCGCAGAAATTTTCTTCATCATACGAGGATTGTGGTTCGGTTAGGAAAGGACACTAATTTCTACAGCCCATGTAGGGAGCACGGCTAAGCATCCGTGGGGGTGGGGGAAAGGGAGTAAAAGAGATAGAGAGGAGAGAAAGGCCGTAGTGGAGGGCTCCGGAAATTTAGACCACCTGGGGAACTTCTTTAACGTGTACTGACAACGCACAGTACACGGGCCTCTGGCATTTTCGCCTCCATCGAAAATGCGACCGCCGCGGCCGGGATTGAACCCGCGTATTTTGGGTGGCAGCCGAGTACCGTAACCACTACGCCACCGCGGCGGACCATCATACGAGGAATTCACATACAGAATTCACACGCAACATTTAATTAAACCGACTCTTTAGCGGCGAAACATTTGGCCCACCGATTCGACGGTGCGCTAGGAATAAATTTATTAAATTTTCAATGACCCATCCGTGGGAAAGAAGGGTCAACCATAATTTTTGTTGAAATAGTGGATTAGAGAGGTCGACTTCTTAAATATGGTACCGGCTATTCTCCTTTAGTAATCAAAACAAATGTTAGAGAATTCTCACGAAATATAAGACAGTACAAACACTATATATAAGCGGCAACTCTATGCTTTCCGGCAGTGCACCAATCACAGCTCCATGCGGGAGTTCACTTAGGAAAAGTAGATACACGCGTGAGCACACATACATCGAAAGTTGGTATTGTCGCGTGGTCGCGACGATGAACGACGCAAATCCGAAAGGCAGTAAAGGTCAAACTCTCTTATTGGAGGAAACTGTGCCCACCAAGTGACGTAGCTCTTTACAACTGCGGCGAGCGTAAGCTTCTGTGGTCGTCGATAAAACCGACCACCGATGAATGGCGCCGACTTGTACACTTGCGTCATGGTACATCCTACATTTATTTATTTATTTATTTATTTATTTATTTATTTATTTATTTATTTATTTATTTATTTATTTCATACTGTCAACCCCGTGCTTGGGGTCATTACAGGGAGGGTTTCGCGTTACAATACATGGTATATAACATTCGTGCACATCCCTTGGAGTACTGAGAGAACATACCTGAGGGTACTGAAATAAGTAAATAAATAAATAGTACATCAGGACACCAAACAAAAGACCAACATCAAAAAAAGTAATAAACAAAGTTCAGTGATTATACAAATAAATGTCAACCAATAATTTCTCGTGCCAATATCTAGTTCATATCACTACCGAGAAAAGTGTCTAAGTCATCTTGAAAATCAACTGACGTCTTATGGTCTACAACTGCGTTAGGCAAACTATTCCACATTTCTATTGTCTCAGGAAAAAATGAGTAACGTAACGCATCAGTGCGTGCGAAATAAGGCTGAATAGCTGGGCTATTGTTAAGACAATCACATCGCCTTCCTGGGGGCTGTAGGTATAAATCCTTGTCTATTTTTGTTTGGCCGCTTATCACTGGTGCTCTGGAAGATGTTGAAACATACGAGTCCGGCTTGCGAGGTTTGTAGAACAGTCGAAATCATTCGAAAAGGAGCGCACAAGATAACCGCAGCATGCTCCGAGCGATAACGTGTCTACGCCGCACCCCCTTTTCAAAAAAAAAAAAAGAAAATAATGAATAAAGCGGACCCCTCGAAACAAAGGGGAACATGTGCGCGTGTCAGTATACACTACTGTGCAGAGTAGAATACCCTAACGCAGTGAGGATTTTTTAACGCGCAGTATTTTTTTTTCGAAAGGGAAAATTAGCATCCACCCGTTTTGTAGAACAAGACCACAAGGAAATCCATAGGTATTTCTCAGAAATGAAAGCTTCCTAGTTGCCGAAAAATTCGTCCTGGTCCGGGCTTCGAACCCGGGAACAACGCTGTCCGGGGCGCTCGCTCTACCAATTGAGCTAACCAGGAGGCTAGCGATTGACAGCGCGAGGGCGAATCCATGGACAACTCGAAGCACAACGCCTGGTAAATGAGTTCACCATACGGATTTCTCAGAAATCCGTATGGATTTCCTTGTAGTCTAGTGCTACAAAACGGGTGGATGCTAATTTTCCCTTTCATAAACGTTACTCCACCTTGCGGGTTTGTGCAGAACTCATTTGCCAGGACTTTTTTCCCAGAGTTCGAGCATTGACGCGTGTTTTTTTTTTTTTTTGTGTCATCGCGCAAAACCACTTAAGGCTTTCGCCTTAGTAGAGCCAGTCTTTGCAGACTGCTCAATGAAAGGTCGGTCACATAGATACCATCCTTGCCTTCTGAACGGGAGGGCGCGCGTTCGATTCCTGGCGCGCTGGTCGCGATCTGGGCCCTGTTAGAGAGCCCTGTGCAGTTAAAGATTCCTGAGTCTTTCACTACAGCTTACCTCGTAATTATAGCGTGGCTTTGGGCTCTTGAAACCCCAGCAGTTATTAGTTATATATATATCAGATACACTGCCAGGAGAGCTCGTTGCAGTATGGTGGTCCACAACTAGCGCTGTACTGCTTTGGTGGCCCTTGACTCTCGTGGCTACGGCGCTCGGCAGCTGATCCAGAGGTCGCGGTATCAAATACCGGGCGCGGCGGATGCTTTTCGATGGAGGCGAAACCTTGGTGGGCCGTGTACTGTGAGATGTCGGTGCATGAACCTCAGGCGGTCGAAATTTGCGGAGCCCTGCACTATGGCCTTTTTGATAATCATATCGTGGAATTGTGGCCCAAAACCCCAAAAATCAATTGTGGCCCCCTACGTTTCGAAGGTTTGTGGCCATGGTGCCGCGATCTTCGCCGCTTCAGCAAACGATCTTCTGTCTTAGCGGCTTTTGTTTGTACGCAGAGCACATTCTTGGTATCCCTAGGTCGACAAGCGGCCCAACAATGATTGAGCCGCTGTTTCGGTGATTTCAATTTTTCAATATAAGAGCGCATGTGACATATGTGAAGTAGGAGAAACACTTTAAACCTTTAGAGCGCCTTCGTTCCCATCTTGGCATTCACTATTTATCCCTGCCCTTAAAACAAAACAAAAAAAGGACTGAGTGGTTTGTCAATGTTACGCTTAAATATTTTGACCTCAAGAAATCTTTCGAAACAGACTCATTTTCTAAATGTTCCAACGATCACCATCGCTCGCGTGGAACGTTGTGACAAGACCTTTTCCACATGTGTCTGCCATAATTATTTCATTATGACGTAATCGGTTCAATAAATATGACAAGCTCTTCTACGGCGTGACGCTGCGCAAATCACAAGGCAGCACTAGCAGGTCCTTGTTATCGCAGTTTCAACATTTAAAGAGATGTACTTCTACGCCACGAATAGAAACAATTCACTCTATATGATGTGTGTCGAAGAAGTGCCTGCGATACATTAAAGGGGCCCTGCAAATATACATTAAAGTGTCAGAAAAACTATACCGGTCATTCGCGGGGGCTTCTGTCAGCACATCAGCCAAATATAATTGCACTGCGTGCACCACGGAATCCGCAGTTTGATTTCAATTGCGGCTTCAAGGCACCCGCTCTTCGTTCAACATGCGACTTGCATGGTGTACCATTTCCCTGAGCGTTGTGTTTATGCAGCAAACCTCCTTTGAATATTCCTGCTGCATCAACATTTTTAGCACACACAAGGCAAAGCAAACTGTTGCAAACTGGCAAGCAAACCGGCAAGGCAAATTGTAGCTCGGCCTCCCCGCGGAGGCTGTAGATGCAGTAATGTCACCGAAAATGCACGCATCTCACAGCCCTTGGGTTTAAGGGCACTGCTGAGGTAGTAGTGTAACCCTCACAAGGACATTCCTAAATATACTAGCATCCCTATCTTTTAGGACTACAGGAATCGTTACTCACCGTTTCAACTGCTTTGTATTTTAGACCATCCAACAGCGACTATTTTAGATCACTGTCAGCGATTATCACATGTGAACCGCTTTTATCTTTCATGACCATACAACTCGATGGGTACTGGTATCATTTTAATAGTTGTGTATTCTGCGCCTTTTAACAGCGTTTAATTTTAGGTCACTAAACAGCCGCATCCTGTGCCCCATTCATAATTAATCGCCCTTATCACCAAATTGTCTTGGCGCTCTTTGTCCGTCAATGGCTCTTGCGCCAATAAACATTATCCATCATCACCGTACGACGTTACATGATGTACCGACTTAAGTCGCTTGAGGTAGAATGCCACTGAACGATTTTGATGATCGCGCAAAGATCATCTGCTACGCTTTATTTGTTCGTTTTGAGTTCAACAAGTAAAGAAAATATGAGTTATCTCCTTCAATCAGCAACAATAACAGATATCGGACGACTTAGTCGGTGTCTCATGTCCCGTCATTTCTTGAAAGAAGAGCGGACGCTTTTTAGCTCCTGTTCGAAACCAGAGTGCGAATTTCCCTGATGCGTGCAGTGCAACGCCAGTTGTCTCACGTATTCGCAGCAGCCTCCTCGGGCGATCCTTAGCGTTTTCAGACTATGTTTGAAAAGTGTCCCAGAGCCCCTTTAAGACGCCACCACCTGTAATATGTGCGTAGAACGTTTTGTACCGTCACTTTCCGCGTCACGGTCAGTGGAACGAACAGCGTCACCAGCTGAAATACAGGTAGTCTTCGTTTGAATTCCACGCGAACTTCTTTATGCAGGCTTCTGTTCCTCCACCTCGGGAGCATAATGATCTTGATCGGAATGGGCAGCGGTAAACATAAGACGAAGGTTTCCTTGAAACGGAAAAAAAAATGGAGCGCTAAAAAACGACAGACAAAGAAGCAGGCTGCACACTGGACTGAGTATCTATAACGCAGCAAGACATTTTGCGATGCGAGCAGTAGCCGCGCATTCGTGATTTACTCGGCCTCAACACCTAGTTTGGACGCTAGTCGTTGTTTTGCCATCGAATCCATAACGCCGACGTTCCCGAGAATGAACGACCAGGTATGCAGCTCTTCTTCTTCTTCTTCTTCTTCTTGCTTTCTCGTCAATCGCACTCTCCGTAGCTGACACTAAATCTCGGGCTGGACGTCCCGAGTGGTTTTGGTTAGCGGAACATCGCGGCGCGGCCAGAACCGACGGGATCCTTCGACGCTAATGCGCTTCCCTGTAGGTGCGCGCGGGCCTTAGGGCCATCACTCCGACAGCGAACACCCGAAAAGAAGCGGCGGCAAGACCTAGCCGAGCGTCGAAGCGAGCGCCCGCGCAGCCTAATCTCCACTCGCTCAGCCTGCAGCTCCGACTCGTATTATTCAATTTTAGCTTTCTTTTTTTTCGCGGATGTAGCTCGAGTAAGGGAAGGCATGCAGGTGTCGTGGAACACGAAAATATACGCACCGAGGGCTTCCTCCGACACCATCACCATCGCTCATCCCGGGGAGTCTCGCAGAACCCGCGCGACAGACCTCGACTGGCACGAGTTTCTGAAGATTCTCTTTAGCTTTCTGTTTCTTTTATTTTTTTTTCACTTACTCTGGTCACTTACTCTGACCGCTCCCGACTGGCGCTCCATCATGCCGGCTCGGGAATGAATGTGATTCGCCGACTGTGGCCACATCCATCGCGGCTTGTTTCTCGCCTCTTACGTGCGAAGCTTTGCCGTGGACGATTTTATTTCTGCCCGTTCATTATTATAATGCATTACGATTGAGCAGCGTCATAATCGGCTCACCTGTGCTCAAATCCTGAGTTAAGAGTATAGGTGAAACGAGCATCGACTATTCTTGCGTACAGAAATGTGTTTTTGTGTGTAGTTCGCAGTCAGCAACAATAAGTAATTATGTTGCCCTTTTTTTGAGTTTCGTGGTGTTCTGCACCATAAATCTGTTTCATCCTCTGCTCATCCGCGCCAACTAGCCCGAAGGAGTGTTTTATTGAAAGTACTAGCACAGCTGGTGTTTCACGGATTACCCTCAACGCTTACACGTATCGTTTGACCTAAATGCAAGATTTAATATAGTCTACGTTCACTTTACCGTATTTAAAGCGTCTTGGTATTGTTGGTTGTTCTCTTGATTAAGTCGTCACGTTCTTAAAATGAGCAAGGAAATTTTTAACAATAAATAATTAAGCAGTATTTATCATAACTCTTTAGACGAAATATCTTCCACGTTAAAGACGTAAAACCCGTTGATTTCTGTGGAAACACCTTCGTCTTCAGCATAGCTACTTTTAGATGGGGAGAAAAAACACTTTGCGAGCTTTCGCGGAACTGATTTGCCAATGGCTACTACGGGTCTCCATATTTTCCGCTTTGAAGTATAACTCTCCGAATTTGAAAATTTTTGCCACGTAACTAAGTACTTTCATGTTGCGACTAGTAGTGCCCTCATATATGCCACCAATAAATGATTTGCGCTCCACGCAGACCAATGGCATGAACGTGAGTTGAGCGACGTAAATCGATAGAACGCAATGATCTGACTTCCACATTTCCCGAGATATATTGCCTATTGAAGGAGTGAATCCCGTCGGGCCATTGGATGCGTGATAAATAATGCATTTCTATTATCCGAGCTCGGTCACCGTTCTTGCTGCGAACAAAAAGCGAAGGGGGCGAGGAGGTTTTATTGTCGACCAACGATGCCGCTAAGAAGAATAGTGCGGCTACCGCTTACCTCTTCTACATTTTTTTTTTGCTTGGAAACTGGGCCTACTTTCTGCTTGCTTCCAGCATCAGTTATTTGTTAGGAGCCGGCCTAAAGGCACTAATGTTACTTCCCGCGAGCTTCTAGTCACGTGGAAGCGTTTCTCCTCTCTCACGATGTTACATAATAATAATAATAATAATAATAATAATAATAATAATAATAATAATAATAATAATAATAATAATAATTTTATTGCTCATTTCACAAGAAAAATAGTACGCATATCAGGCCTGCCAAAGCCACATAGTGTTTGAGCGGCAGTGCCTGGCATCAGCGGAAAACAGCAACCTTTGAAGTTATACATTTGCATATATAACAAAATAATAAAAGAAAAAAGAGCAAAACGGCACAGGATAGAGAACAACCACGTTGCTTAAGACGATAAATAAATCATTCGTCTGAGAAGCTTTCTTTAACTTATGTTTAGTCCGGGTGCGCAGTCCACTTGGAGGCAGCTTATTGAAATGCAGAGGAACATAGTAGTCTCGTATAATTGTTCCATATCTTGTGTGACATCTGGGTACTAGGAATGGATCCATCGGACGTAAATGGCGTGCAGGAACATATCTGGTTTTGAAATTATTGTTCCAAAAGTGCCTAATCACAACACTTTATATTAGTGAGTAACGTCCGGCATACATAAGGCTTTCAAAGCGTCATTTCTGGTATTGAGGCATTTTTTGGCATTGGCATTGCGCCCAGGAAAAATATTGAACACACGGTAGCTAGAAAGAAAAAGAAAACATCATTTAGTTAATCATAATGGGTGCTAAAACTTCTTCCTTAAATATTTTCAGTTCTAATGAATCCTTCTGATTTTTTGATAGTTGATTATTTCTTAAATAAACTCATTTCGAAGAAACTCACCTGGCCTAAAGGTCAGTGAACGATACAAAGTTGGTTGCACTCTCGCATATTGCACGTTAAATTTTGTTAAGTGACTTCCAGGTTAGTTGAAGTACCTTGTATGCACAACAGAAAAGCAGTGTCCAGCTTCTCTCTTGTTCCGCAACTCCACACTGCCTCCTGCAGTTACGTCAACATGTTGCTGTAATTTTCCGGTACGTCAACCTTTTGTCGTTCCTGCCTAGTCAAGTACACTTTTTTTTCTCGAACCAGCGTCACTGGAAGGAAGGCGAAACAGAAAGGCAGGGAGGTTAACCAGAAAGGCGTCCGGTTTGCTACCCTGCACGCGTTAAAGGAAGTGCCCAATATCCGATACCACCTCAGGACCCAGACTTTGGAACCACTCTTTTCTTTCGACTTTGTGAAGTGTTCCGAGACATGCGTCACGTCCGCGACTGTCTGAACGCTTCCAACAAAGCGAGACGAAAGGGAAAAACATGCAAGTTAATCACTCCTACTCTCGGTTTGCTACCGTATATAAGGGGTACCACACCGCTGTGGTACAGTTTTCCCCGTATGCAGAGATGTAACTTGCATCGCGCCTGGACTTGCGGAAGTCGGCCCTGAAGCACGAAGCGGACTTGAAACCGTCCAAGTCTGCTTTCGCGTTTCATAGACGCTCGACCTGACCAGACCTGACTTACTTGAGCAAGTCAAGGCCGTGCTTCAATGCAAGCGCGTGTTGCTTGTCTGTGTTCGAGGTTAATAATGAATTCATTGGCGTAAGACACGTTGTACGGCAAAAAAGTACGCCTTCTTCGAAATATCAGTCAGCGCACACACGCTGAAGTGTGCTTTGGGTCAAGTTATTGCATTCCGTGACGGGCTGCTGCTGTGATATAGAGTGTTGCTTGCTGAAAGAGGCCATTTACCGCGGGTTTCAGTGCGGTCTCAAAGAGCTGCACAAGCTTCCTTGTTTCAGTTTTCGCTTCTCTACTTAAAGGTCTTGTTTCGCGTGTGTACAACTGCCCATACAGAAGCCAAATGATTGGTGTGCCTTCATGGTGCCTTTCAACGGCTCTTGCTCTAGATTGTCCCAAGGCGCTCGTGAGTCGTCTGGGCCGGCACCTCGATGTGATATGCCGGTGCGATCGTATATGATCGGCTTTTGAAGGAGTTCGCCTTTCTTTCTCCCGTAGGCACTCCAAAAGAATTGCAGCTGCCCTTGTTATAATCCGACTACGCGACCCTTTCAAGAAAAGACCAAGATAGACGAACGCGCTAGGTCGGAATGTTAGCAAAAATAAGAAAAGAACGAACAAAAAGAGATCAACGCGCTCCGAACGACGAGTACGGGCTACGTGGGTCCCCCTGTCGGTCTCGCATGTTTCACGCTGCCCGCAAGAAGAGCAGAAGGAAAGTACACGTGCAGACAGTCTGCTTTACGTGAAACATTCCACGTAGACAACAAAAGGACTAGAGTGTACATGCCATCGTCTAGTAAATCAGGTTTCGGAGCCCGCGTGCCGGCCACCGCGCTTCGTTTGGAATGATACTGCTGTCATGTCAACAGGACTTGACGCTGAAACGTTGCAGCCGTGTGCGATCTCGTCCCAAGATAACGCATACAACCAAAGGCGGCACCCGGTTTTACAAGATATGAAAAGAGCCTGCTGACCGTACTCGTGAACGACTACGGGCACACCATGGAATGCCACGTTGTTTGAAACATATAAAGGATAACCACATACGGTATCACGCGGCACGGTAACCGACAATAGGAAGAAATGTTAGGATAAGCTAAAGGAAAGCGGAATAAGGAAGCTGCAAAAGAAAAGCGATATCACAACAAAATTGCTAAGCGCACATTACTGGCTCATTCGGGCTGCTTTTATATTTTCTCGTTGGGTGACTGCGTGACAAGTTCGGCATGCTGAACGTTAATACAGTCATGAGCGCCAACAGTGATTGGAAACAACGAAATTGGCTCGTAATCACGCTTTCAGCGAAGCGTGTTTCTTACCTTGAGGATTGTTTACACTGCAAGAAAACGGTTGACAAACCGATCCCTCGAGGTAAAAGAATCGCTAAAGATACATGAGCAGCACTTCCGCGTCGTCACCATCACTTTATTGCACGCGTGTGTGCAGTCGAGGCATCCGGTTACACAAAGTAATTCGGCCACTTCATGAAAATCCCGTGTCATTTTAGGAGATCTCGCGAACTGCAGGAAGCGTGCACACCAAAATCCAAGCGGCTTCGCAGTGAGTAGGGTTATTTTTCCAAACGCACCACACACATGTTCACGGAGGAATCCGCACGAGACCATCGGCGACTGTTTGAAGCGTACTGGTTCCGTGAAACCACACAGCCGGTAACTGCAGCGTCCAAGGCACAGGCTGTTTCCCAGAGTAGTCCTCGCTTTCTCGGCGAGGCATCGTACCCAGAAGCTGTCGCCCGGCGTTTTCGTGCACAAGTGGCGAGCGAGGTATTGTTCGTCGTACAGCGTCCCCTAGCTACCTAGGTCACGCAGGGGTGGCGGCGGAATTTTCGACTCGCGATGCGCTTCTGAAAATGCTGCATCCACGGTGTGACAAGCAAATTCACGAACAGGTAACCTCCGCTTGACGTCCGTACGGGGGGCAGCCATGTTGGAATGAAGCACGAAGTCAGTTTCAAGCTAGCCCCTGAGCAGACTTGAAATGAGAGCGGACTTCGGCCCGTCCAAGTCCTCCGCAAGTCACCCGCAAGTCAAGTATGATTTATGACATGCGGCTAAGCGTTCTTGAGACTGGCGCAAGTCAAGTTCGAGCCAAGTTGCATCTCTGCATACGGGGGATTCTACAGAGCAGCCAGGGGTCACACTGCACGCGAACTGATGGAGGCATACCATATAAAAAAGCAAGGCATCGAGTGTATCAGTCATACTTCGATTAGGCTCTTACCATCAGAGATATGTTTTTAAATGCGAAGCATTTCTTAGCGAACATCGGCGAGTTTGAGCGTATCTATCTATCTATCTATCTATCTATCTATCTATCTATCTATCTATCTATCTATCTATCTATCTATCTATCTATCTATCTATCTATCTATCTAGCCGCCTACGATTTTGTGCTCTCCTGGCCGTTTCGCTGATGGAATGTTTACGAAAATTGGCATGCCACAACATGACTCCATGAAGAATATAAATGACAGGTCATAACATGAAAATCTTGATATGCATATCATGAGCGACATGATTTATATGCCACGGTCTTAGTGCTCTCCTGGCCGTTTCGCTAATGGGATGTATGCGAAAATTAGTATGGCACAACATGACTGCCTGACGAACATAACTGACAGGTCACAACATGACAACATGATATGCATGTCATGAGTGGCATAATTTACATGCCACGGACTTAGTGCTCTGCTGGCCGTTTCGCTAATTGGATGTATGCGAAAATTGGTATGACGCAAAATGACTGCCTGACCAACATAAATGCAGGTCATAACATGAAAAGCATGACATGCATGTCATGAGCGGCATGATTTACATGCCACGCGTTTCGTTAATGGCATGTGTACCAAAATAGCTATGGCACAACACGACTGCATGACGAACGTAAATGACAGGTCATGACACTAGAATCATGACACGCGTGTAATGAGCATCATCGTTTACATGCCACAGCCTTGGTGCCCTTGCGGCCATTTCGTTAATGGAATATATACGAAATTTGCTATGGCACGACACGACTGCATGACTATCATAAAAGACCGGTGATTACATGAAAACCATTACATGCATGTGATGGTTTTCATGTTATATGTCATGACCGGCATGATTTACAGGTCATCGTCCTGGCGCTATACTGCCGTTTCGTAATGGGATGTATACGAAAATTGGTTTGGCACAGCATGACTGCATACGTCGATCATATATGACAGGTCATAACATCAAAATCGTGACATGCATGCCATGAGCGGCATGATCTACATGCCACTCGTTTCGCTAGTGGGATGTATACCAAAATTGCTATGGCAAAACACGACTGCACGACGAACGTAAATGACAGGTCATAACGTTAGACTCATGACATGCGTGTATGAGCGGCATGGTTTACATGCCACAGTCATGGTGCTCTTGCGGCCGTTTCGTTAACTTCATATGTACCAAACTCGGTATTGTGAGGCAGCAATGCAAATCCATTTTACGTTCCTGATGCGTGCTTCGCATTTCCTTGATTCCCACTGCACGTGGGATCTGCCTTTTTTTCTTCTTTCTTTTTTTTTTCTTTACGAGTAGTTACCCCGTATGCGGATGACTGTTTCGTTCCTGCGTTCTGCACAACTTTTATTTTTGGTTATGTGTAGCTACATGCTCTGAACATTAAACCAGTTCAAAGTTACCGCCCGTGTCGTCCTCTCATTCTCCGTCCTTGCTTTACTTTAGCAGCGAACGAGTACAGGTGCTCTGCGCACACCCGCAAAGCCTCCATCCATTTTTTAGTCCGCCTTCCCCATTTTAATTGGAGAGCAACGAATGTTTAACGTCGCTATAACCCCCATGCTTTTCTCTGTCTTGCCCCATTTCAGATTAAACAAACCTTCAAGGTTCCATCATCTTTTAAGCATTCCCGACAGCAGGCTTAGCAATAAGCGGTGTCATTTTCAAACATAGGAACCACTGCAAACGTAGTCAATTTTCTAGTCATCCTGATACATGTAAAACCTTAATGCCTAGAAATTTGCTACATTTTTTCAAGTGTTAACAACAGTTGTGTGACACGTATTATACGTGATCTTTTTGCATATGTCAGAATATGTGTTCAACTTCGGTTAATACTGCTACAGTGTTTCATGTGATTAGTTTTGCCAAACGAGTGATGCGGTTCAGCTGGTTCTGGGGCACTCCCAGCACGGCTGAAACGCTACTTTCGCCTAAGGACCTCCGATATGGTGTTGGAAATAAACGTGACGTCACTTCACTTTAACTGCTACGTTTGGAAAAGTAGGGCAGAGATAGGGAGCGAGATAGAAGTAGGGCAGAGAATAGAGATATCAAGCAGAGATAGAGAGCAGGGTGGCTGTAAGGACGACAGAGTGCGTACGCTGCCCTCTCTAACTCTAACTTAGAATGTGAGGTGATTACACCTCACGTTCTAAGGTTGCACAAGGCAAATGAACATTTCGTACTTTTGGCCATTCTGCTAACTTCATCAAAATCGTATTTGTCGACATGCAGTTAAAATCGACTTGGACACCGCCACTATGGCCTTGCGAGCCCACATGAAATGGCTCCGTGATACCAGCCCCGTGAATTCGTAATCAGCATCACGCATAATGTCATATCCGTGACTCATTACAAGGGGCTGTCTTCTACCCGTGCCCGCCGGTACAGCGAGCGGTCCGCGAACCCTGCGGGCACGGACGCTCTCGGATGTCGTGCTGAACGCGACACAACCAGCAACGTTGTCTCAAAATGTCTCCTTTCTTTTGGGCTGCCGCTGTATTGGTCTGTGTTTTCAGAACAACACCGCAACGGCTGCGCCAAAACGTTAGGGCTAAGATCCATTTATATCCTGCCATTTTATTTCATTTCATTTCATTTATTTGGACATTTTCATAAAATGCCCAAGAAGGGGGCGAAAGGAGAGTGTGTCTCCTGACTTGGCCCCGTCTTCGTGAGGCACTTCGGGCAGGTACAGCAGGACAGTGTACGAAAAATATACAATAATATACATACAAACAATAAATAAACGTGTCGGATCCCGACCGTGTATAATAAAATAACAATAAATAAATAAACTATAAACAATAAATAAACGTGTCGGATCCCGAAACGGTGTCGGATCACGACCTCTCCTATACGACATTTTTGGTCAAGTGCGGGGCATTTTTCGTGACATCGCTTGCTATCTCTTCTCCACGTCCCTCACGCCACGTTACAAACGCGAGCTGCAGGGTGTTTTGTTTGCTTTCTTGCGGAACGCTTCCTGTGCATGTAAGGTGGGGGGGGGGGAGCGGGACCATTTCCTTTGTTTTCCAGACAAACGCCATTGATGTGCACTGCGCCTTCTCTTCCGCAATCGTCGCCATAACGATCTCGGTGAAAGCTCGCTGATTGGAAAAGCAGTTAGCGCTATGTTTGGCTGAATCGAAGACAAAAGCGGTGCCCGCAAAAAGAATGACGTCGGTGATGGTTCGGAGTTCACGGTAATTAGAAAAATGGCGGCCACCCGGGGATGTGCGCAGGGGAAATAAAGCAACAAATCTTCGCTGGCAGCACCTATCCTCGAAACGTAATTGTGGATCTGGTCTTAGGGATCGGTGAAAAGAGAAGGAAAAAAGAACGATGTTACCGAGGCTATTTTTGACGGAGTTCAACTTTGAGCAAGGCCATTTCAAATACTTACAAAGAGCGCCCACATGAAGCGAGGCAGCAGACAACAAGAGTTCCAAATATGTGTCAACAAAGAAAAAATCCAGCTCTGTTCATTGCATTTCGGCACGCTAAGCGATGGGCACTGTTGTAGAGGCAGCTTGCGATGCATCGATTATATTTGCTGGCCTATTTGGCGTGCAAATGTGACGTACAGAACAGTGTATAGAACATGAGAGTAATGAATAATCATGTCAATTATAGCGGTTGGCTCCTCGGATACGAAAGCTATGGTATCATTTAAGAGCACTTTTCTGCAATCAATTTCTGCGCCCTGGCTTCTAGGGGTGGCAACTTCAGCCAGCACAGCATTACTTTGCATCACACTCCCTTTTTTTTCCGACTCGTCAAGTATTAAAGTGCAGTAATGAGGAATGCTGCTGGACAATCATTCATTAATGTACAACATACAGGTCTGACTTCTTTCGGTGTTTTTGGTGTCAGGAGCCGCTTCCCTTTGTACATCTACAAGGATGCCTCTTCATTTGCTCATTTGCATAATGTTCTGAACAGAGTTACCGGGACAGAAAGAGTACGTCCGCCTTTGGTTCGCTTATGTTCGTCCTGTACGCGTCGCAGGTGTCTTTATTCCGAGCATAATTTTCCGCCGAACACGCGATGCGCAAAATTTGCATAATAAAGCAAATCACCCCGCTTGCCGCTTAACTGGAAGCGCCGGATCACTTTCTTTCCGCACGGTTAGCAGTTTATTGCGCTGAGGTTTGGGCTTCTAGGTCATCAGCGCGGAACCATTTGCAGCGATAGTGCAGGCTGCAGAGGCAACAGATGGTCAGGGACGATCATGGCGACAGCGTTGTGGCAAAATGTAAACGCGAATTCACGGCCCATCGCGGCGTTTCGAGAGGCTTCCTCCACGTGCTAATGAGATGCACATCACGGCGTGTCTGTTGTTAAACATAAGTGACGGTAATTGAACTAGGCTTCTTAACTAGTCTTAGAGCACAAGACTATCAACAGCTTAACCTGCGTGACTCCGCTTGCACAGGCGGTAAACCAGTGCTGAGCAATCGCTTGTGCAGTTCTGCTGTCGACAACGGAATAAGTGCGCCCCATTCAGCTGGCTTTTCCCCCACAGCGATATTGCATAAAGCGACAATAAGGATAACAACAGCACAGCCAGATCCAGTGCAAGAAGTCTCTTGTGAACTTGTTTATAGACGGCAGAAATTATGTGAGACCCAGAGTGGGTGTTTTGTCAGCAGCCATTAAGGCCGTCTTCTATCGCGAGGTATCGACTCTGCGGAGAAGGATTACTCACAGCCAGGGGAGTTGGTCCATTGGCATCCTTGTGTGAGCAGTAGTGTGCAACACCTGTATAATGAAGAACGCTTGTCTGACACAGTGTCGTATAATAAGGTTGACGCTATTATCGGATGCCTAACCCATGTTTTCGATCCATAAAGCCTGAGCCAGCGCAAATTGCAATCTTCTCCAAAGGCACAGAAGAACACCGTTACGTGCATCTCAAATATAAGCACCTTAGGCTAACAAATAGTGTGTTGTAATTCACGATAATCTCTTTTAAACATTTGTGAAAGTAGTATGCTATTCAACCTCTCATGTCGTTCAACTTGTGCGTTTGCGTTTGATGGTTGAGATAAGGTGACACCGACCACGAACGTAAAAATTCCAACGTTTCGATGCCGGCTTGGCTCCTTCTTCAGGGATGACGGGTCGGCGCTGGAAAGCAAGGTTTGTTTATCGCTTTGCAAGGCTTGCTGTCTCCGTGCCGATGTCAATGCGTAAAGATTGAAACGTGAACATTTCACAGAAATCTGCTTGAGCAGGTGACAGTGTTGCTGTATAGTGCGCAGTGTTGTAAGCGTCCCGAAGAAAAGTAACTAAATACGGCACTTGCTGCGCTACGCTAGGAAACCAAAAAGGACCGCGTTACCGTCAACGCTGCTACTGTGTCTCTCTGACCGTTGTTTGAAGCCCGACTATTTTTGCTGTGCTCTGTAAGCCACAGATCGATGTGCTGGTGGGCACCACACAAGATGACAGCTGTTCCTAAGCACGTACCCCATGAAAAAAAAAAACGAACAGCAATAACGTGCACCATTTGTCCTGTGACGGAGAATGTTCTTCACCGCAGCTGCAACGCAGTTGACACGTCTTCTCCAAACCCATCGCAGGTTCACGCGCAAGGTGATCCCCGTGGTGGGCGGGTTCACGTGGGTCGAGGACGACACCTTCCGCATCGAGAACCACGTCCTGGAGGACAAGCGCGCCGTCAAGGACAGCGCCCAGCTACGGCACTACTTGATGGCGCTCATGTCGCGAGGCATGAACGTGAACCGACCCCTGTGGGACGTCCACGTGCTGCCGAACTACGATAGGGGCCGCGAGACCGTACTCATCGCCAGAGTGCACCAGGTACGGCCACTCTGTACGTTTCATCTCGATGAAAGGTAGTAAAATGGCACACTATCAGCGGCGGTACCGAAGACGTTCTTACGCTGTGCAATTGCGACAACGTCAAATATCACTCAACGCTGCACTGGAAGCCCTGCTGGGCCCCGATAGCGTGGAAGGCACAGCGACCAACTGCGGAGGGAGCACGGCAGTCTAGAGCGGCTGCTGTGCAATCTTGGTGAATCGGCCATCAAGCAAAACCCTGCACGTGCTTAGATAGCCTTGCATGACTATCGTTTTTCTTTCCTATTCGTTTATTCAACGGGGGTGGAAACCATGGTAGCGTAGTGGTTAGGGCACTTGGCTATGGAGTGGAAGAACTGGCGTTCGGTCAAGGTTTGGAATCCTCGTCGTGGCCTTTTCCTGCAGTGGACATGACGTGGCACATGTGCCACCTTTTCGCTATAGTTTTGTGCGGCCGTAGCGTCGAGCAGTATGCCAGGTAGTGCTCCTGCATTAGTAAACGCTTAGAGGTTATATTAACATATTAAAAGCTACTGCAACCTTAAATTGAAACCCAGTGGAGATCGTATAGTCATCCACTGCGAATTTGTTCGTGCGTGATATAGCCAGTTTAAATTAATAAGCAATCTTACTGATTTTCCTGGGTAGAGGCATTTTGTATGCACAAGCGTGCTGTTAATTATATGCGTTATAAGGAAGAACATAAAAACTCCTCCTCTACCGAATGGAAGGCACGGGGGATGTCGAAGCTCTGCCCAAATGACACAGCGACTTCAAAAAAAGGGGCGGAAAAGACGCACGATGCAGCAGGTCGTAGTGCACGTTCAGTAATAGAGGAGTTCAAATTTGCTGCAGCCTAACACGCGCTTTTTACGAGAATATGCATAAGCAATAATAGCGGTGTGCAGATAGAAACTATATGGCTTTTATTCTTCGTTTCCATGCTGGCAGGAGACATTATGAATTCAGCAACATTCGAACGTTTAATGAAGCTCGTTGCAGTGTTCGCAGTTTGGGCTGGACAGGAGGGTCTGGATTTTTTTGTCGTGTTCCGAGTTGGCAAGTATGGCGAGGCGCCGCCAAAGGTTTCAGAATCACGTCACTTCCGGGTTTACTGAGCTCCGAGAAGACGTTCACTGGTGAATACAAGCTAGACACTTTTATTTTGCTTTTTTTCCTTTTCCTCCCGAGGCGCTGCTTCTGGGGGGAAAAATGGCCCCACGTTTCATTACCGCTGAAGTGCCGGTGTATCCTTCTCCAAGAAAGCCAACTCTCGACGCGCTCGTCGCAGTAAACCTGGGGCCTTAGGGACGTAAAAGCGCCGACACGCGGTCCGAAGTGCAGCTCCTGTATAGCAACTCTGCTTGCTTGCTCGCATGTCCCGTGCTATCTTTATAATGCAGGGACCGGCCGTGTCCCGTGGGGCCACAGACCTATATATTACTGCTCCCGCCTCCTATTCCGTTCTTATGGCTTGTTTTCTTTCTTTACTTGCATTCGTTTTTTGCCGCGTTCCCTCAGCAGGCACTCAATGTATCTTCTTAGTGAATAGGTCAAGGTATACTATCTACTCCGTTGACACATAGTGCCTTTCCATTTCTTTTTATGGCGTTAGCACCTAGTGATTACATGCTTCTCAAGGTGCACGCCGAAATTTGCCCCCAGCTAACAGAAATTTGGTGTTATGGAGTGAATGTTGCGCGTGTGGTGAAAGCCCAATAACAAGGATGCGAGCAGTGACCCAGGATTATGCGGGTGCTAGTCACACGTAGATAGATAGATAGATAGATAGATAGATAGATAGATAGATAGATAGATAGATAGATAGATAGATAGATAGATAGATAGATAGATAGATAGATAGATAGATAGATGCTACTACGTGTGTCTTATAGTCACATGTGCATTGTACATACAGGTATGGGGCAGAGGTATGACGGTACGAAGAAAATGTGGTGGATTTCATATAACGTCTACCCAAGTCAGAGAAACATTCGCGAACCTCCAGCGGCTAGAGCCTTCAAAGACACCTAAACAGTCCTGGTCGGCTATGGCATCTCGGTTTTCCTTTCATTCCTCGCGCACCGTGATTCCCAGGTGATCAGCGACGGCGTGTCGTTGATGATGCTGTTCTGCAACCACCTCTGCGACCCGGGTCCGAGTCTGAAGCTGAAGCCGCGCTTCGGGGGCTCCAGCTTTCCCCTGAACGTGTGCCGGGCGCTGGTCGTCGGTCCCCTCACGTTCCTCATCTCGTGGCTCTTGCTCACCAAGCGCGACTTCAACTACCTCAAGCGGGGCTCCAAGCCCCCTGGCCGACAGAGGGTCATCGCGTGGACGGCCGGAAGCATACGCCTGTCGCAGGTACGCATACGCCGGAACCCTGACTCCTTTGCGACACGCACTGCCATCTATAGCGTAGATACCTGCACGAAATTTACCTACTGTGCATGTCAAGGGTTCTTTGACTACTACACTTAAAGCAAGTGGAATTACTTGAAAGGATTGCTTGCGTGTTCTGTGCCGTTAACGGGGCACGTTCTTAGGAAAATTGCAGGTTCTGCTGACTAATCGATACGTCAATACCTCAAACACCGGCGAATGTTTTCTTGTCCCGTAAGCTCAGACTACGAAGACTAATGATTCATCTCGGTGTTCTTGTCCTCGAGGCTTTTTGCGCGCTGTGTTCCTCAAAAAAGATATATCGAGCCACGACGTTCTTTCAAGAGATACATGGCATAATGGACCTTCCAAAGAAATTCTGAGAGGCAGGTACAGCCTGTCGGCTAAGATGGCTGTGGTGGTCACTATGTAACGAACACAAGATAATTTCGCGTGATGGCGCTGTTTGTTAACTATATCGCGCGTACATTTCGCTTCGCTCTGAAGAGAAGTGGCGTCAACTTCAAGTGTTGCGTATTGTCACTCGGGTTGGTCACGGCACAGTATGCTCAATGACGGCTTGGCTTTCAGGGCAACGACTTCTCGAATAGTTGCGTTGCTTTCAGGGAAGCTTTGCTCGTGCATTCCACTCACTCGCCTATACTTTCGCAGCAGCGGGAGTTGATTATCGTGGTTTAGCATAAGGAATGGAAAAGAAATGCAGAGGTGCAAAACAATATTTTGCACGAGCACTAAATCGACATGTTTGGCGAGCTGGGTAAAATCAGGTTTCGTGTTTCGTGGTTTCGCTTGTGCGCAAGGTCGTGGTGGTATTGTTCATTTGTGACGATATCTGAAGAACCATGTGGTATGGAGCAAGGTTACCACCATGCCACGTGTCACCATACCGCAAGAGTCGACGACAACCCGCTGATAGTTTCCTCGTTTTCCTAAACTGCGCATTGTGGTTATGTGCCCTAATTTGATGCCAACCCAAAGATGCACATTCGCATATCCTAAATAAGCGCAATAGTGATAGCAGCTTTCAGTATCATCCTGGCAACTTACATGCCTAATATCGTCGCTTGCGAGAAGTACTAGCGCAACCACTGACCGTTTCGTTTATTCCGGGTGCATTTCGTAGGCGCCAGGGTCGCGATTTAAGGAATCAATCAAACCTCTTTCCTCAAATATTTGGATATACGGCTTCACGGGAGCCTTACTTATTTATGAGGAAAGTGTGAGAAATTATGGGTGTTGCATTCGCACTAGCGCTACTAGATTGATGATCAGTATAATTGAAGTCTTGCCACAGCAGCAGCAAATATAGTCGGTTCAGATATCCTGCTCGTATTGCTGTCGCAGGTGTACCGCATCAAGCAGATTACACGGAGCACCTTCAACGACGTCCTCATGACGGCCATGTCGGGATCTCTACGGAGTTTCTTCAAGAAGCGCGGCGTAGTCAACCCGCCCGACATCAAGGTTAGATCTTTGCACGTTTAATGCACGCCGTTGATTGGGAACGGCGTAAACAACATGCACATCTCTATGATTTTTTTAAATTTTTTGTCAAATAATATTAATTTCAAATTTTTGTCGTTGGTGCGTCCTAAAGCGACAGGAAATCCGGGAAAATCCCCGATTCATCATATCCTATTAGAACACGGCTGCGACCCAAAGATTCCCGATTATCTCAGCACCTGTCCTACAGCTGATTAATTAAACTACCGCATCCGCATTACCCGCAATGACGAAATGCTATTGGCAGTTAAGTTTGCCGACATGCGTCAGATGCTTGAGTAACGGCGCCTGACGTGAATACGCATCATGGAAACACAAAGCATCTGCAAACGGCAAACCTCTCACCCACGGCATACACGACGGTGTCTGGCCATATGAAGGCTTGTCTAAGCACTTACTCAAAAGTACACATACCAATTTCAGACAAATGCAGTTTCAATTGAAACCCCAATCTTCCTTTTTTTGTTTCTTTTCTTGTCTGGGTTCATTTCTATCGAATTTCTAGCTCCCATTTCTGGCTCCGAAGTGTAGGACGCCCATTAGCAATAAAAATCGATTGAGCAGTTCCAGTATTTATTATAGCGCTTGTTTACCGTTACTGGTGAATCGCGTTAAAAAGAACGTCTAGGCTGTCATGCAAGAAAAAGTAGCACAACAGCCCAGGCATTGTTTTGTAACCTGTAACTCGAAGTACTTTCGCTCTGTGTACATGGACATCCACGTCGCCTGAATCAGATGCCGTCATTGCTCCACTTCTACTGCACGTTCTGCCTGCTGCGTATTGATCGAAGAGGGCAGATACTGTCGTAGTATTGACATTGGCACTACGAACGGAAAACATTCCACCGAGCGGCAAACACGATGCACACTGCAGCAGTGCAGGTTTACTGCTTGACGGCTTCTGCCGCCGTGCGGAGGGCGCTGAATCGATGAAGCCTTCATACATAGTGAATGAGCATGAGTAGCCTTATAGAAATCAAATTTTGTTATAGTGTCGGCTTATAGTAAGGTCGCACTATCGATCGCGTGTAGTGAGAGCGAACTGTTCCTGACAGCTGTCATAGAAAATGCAACGCCAACGAATAGTTTTCTTTTATATTTCTTGGTTGCTCCTCCCTATTGACTCTGTCACGCTGCGGAACCAGGTGCGGAACCATGTGTTGCTAAGAGTTTCATACAAAACAGCTTCAGTTAGCTTTACGACGTCCTTTAGGACGAAGACACAGCGTTCATTTGGGTGCTCAATATCTGATCTACAGCGCACGCCTTAACTCTTCCTGTTTCTACTCTAACCAGGAACTGTCTGGCCGTCACTATTTCGAAAAGAAGCACTCTTTCACGCACTGGTAATTAGGCAAAATGCACAAAAAGAGGAGACCCTTTAAAGCAGCACTTTATGATCATTAAGAATGCAGTAGCCGCAGATCATATTCGCAAAATTGGCGTATCCTTCCTGTTAGATGTGGCTTCGCTGGCCTGGCATTGTCTGTATTTAGCAATATGCTTTGTTTAACGGGTCTTGGTTGTAAATGAATGTATGTACTGAAAGCTCGGATATATTTGTGTGACGCCGGCTATTCTTTTCTGCTATCATTGTGTTCGTAATCAAGCTTTGCCAAACCACAACAGTTCGAACAAGAACACAGGTAAGCAAGAAGACATATTCAGTGTGCTGGTACTGCAACGTAAATGTTTGGGCGATGTCAGAGGGTCACAAATGTTTCTTGTTTTACGCGCCCATTCCCTTCATATTCGGCTTCATATTTGCGGTCACCACCTTTTATGGTGTGCGTTCACTCGCTACCTTTTGTAAACTGCTTCGTGCTCGGCTATGTATTTTCGCATATTTCGTTTTCACTGAAGAAGCGATACCGTTTTCTGGCGATCCGCAATAACCGCTCGGCGCACACTGACACCACCACAGGACCTAGAATTTCTCAATTCCCACACACCAAGAAGTCTTCTACCGTTCCGAGGGGCGCTTCTTGCCTCTTGACGGCCATTAGGCAACACCAGCGGACCACCACTTATCTACTCTTCATATTACATGTTGCGCACAGCTTCACTCTTAAGCATGCGGTGCCATGAGTAAAGCCACTGCCCCACCACGGTGGTCTAGTGGTTATGGCACTCGGCTGCTGATCCGAAAGTCGCGGGATTGAATCCCGGCCGTGGCGGCTGCATTTCGATTTCGGAGGCGAAACGTTGAGGCCCGTGTGCTGTGCGATGTCAGTGCACGTTAAAGAACCCCAGGTGGTCGGAATTTCCGGAGCCCTCCATTACGGCGTCTCTCATAATCACAGCTGGTTTTGGGACGTTAAACCCCACAAAATCAAAATCAATGAGTAAAGTCAGTGCCTTTTCTGGGCTTTGAAGCGAGAACATCCGGGGACTCAAATGAGGTATCGGGGTACTCACACGCGAACACTTGGGCATGCAGCTAAAAGTACGCGGCCTTTGTCCACAACCTTATTGTACAAGAGCACTTTGCTTGCGCTAGTATTTGCCAAAATGAGTTACAAACTGTCAGATTCCAAGTTCTTTATGCCTGTTCGCAATATGACTCACGGCGTAAGTGTTATTAGTGCGCTGATACCTTATTTCCCATTTCCAACAACGATGTTGCAATGGCAGATATACAGGGCACCATACTCTTAAATACTATAAATAGTGAGGAACACTTTTACAGCAAGCAGCAGCATTGACCATCGTACATGTACAGACAAGTTAACAAAAGGCTATGCCAGGCACGGTTGCCGAAATATATCGAAAGCGATAAGGGCAAAAAAACATAAACATAATTATAAGTCATGCTGGTGAGCCTTTTTCACATAGTAAATATAAAAGAAAACAAAAAAAATGATGTATGAAGCACCTAAGTTCCTGTAGATTCCATGTTATATAATGTATGAAGGGAATTGTTTTATATGCGATGCTAAGGAGCTGCTGGAGTAGTTTGCGACGAGTAAGGCAATTACGCAGGTGCATGTTTCAAATGTTATTAGGTGGACTGTTGGCGTAGTTCAGCTCACTTAGAAGCAGATCGCTGTAGTTTATGTGTATTCAACGCCAGCGATCTCCGATTTTGCCGCACATTGTTACCTCCTACGAGAAAGGCGCCACCATGCGTCAGAACGCCGCAGATGAAACTTCCTTGGAACGAGGTCAAGTCCAACGCCAGCAGGTAGCGGAAACCCGACTCTCGGAGCGCGTGGCGGGGTCGGGTTGCCGCCACTTCGAGCACAGCTAAAGTTCAGTTTAAAAATGGGTGAGGCTTAGCTCAGCTGTATGGTCGGTTGTGCAAGCGAAAGCTTGCGCTGTGTTGCTAAGCCGGGTTTGGCTTATATAGACAACCACGTGTTTTGCATTGTTTGCATGGTTTATTCACGGTTTGGTTATAGGGTAGCAAATATTGTTCCGTGGTCGACGCAACCTGCCGTTTTCGCCGCTGCGAACAGGCATAGATGGGCCAGCATCCTCACTCACTACTTCCATCGTGCGACTACGCCACAACTAAAGTCCCTAGATCTTTTTTTTTTCCGTTTTTAAGTATCGACAACTACCTCCTCTCCCGGCACCATCTCGCTCAAATCCCGCGTCGGCAGCCATGTCCTTCCTAAACACGTGGAGCGGAGCACGTGCGCGCAGATAGCGTCCGGTCGTCAACATACGCGTTCCTATCGAATATGATAGTGGACATGTCATATGTAAGGAAACGCCTACTGAAACGCGCAACTTTCTTCGACGTTCTCTCGCTGCAGCATTCAAGTAACAACTTTAGGAAGAACATGGCTGCCAAAAGCAACGCCGACCAATCAGATGCGCCAGCGGCACATCAAAGCTTTTCGCCACTTAAAAAAACGGAAACAATATCTAGGGACTTTAGCCACAACGGCTCAACAGAAGCAACTGAAGCGCTAACCCGCTAACCGAATGGGAAAGAGCGTTGGAGAGAGCGTTGAGTCACGTGGATGCGGCTAGCGAGGTAGCCGTAGTCAACAGCGGCAGCTGCAGCGACGGAGCGCGGCCAGTCAACCGCACACACACGCGCGCGCGCTTACGCACGGTGGCGGAGCGTGCCTATGGCCACGCGATGTCCGCGCGATGTCCACGCGATGTCCGTTCGTCGCTCCAAGGTCAAGCGTAGATACACGGAGAAACTCGCTCGACTAAGCCAGTAAATTTTTCAATTTAAGAGACGTTCATTACGGCCCTTTGAGCTTTCAGGCCTGCGTCGCGTCGTGGGCGTACAAGCTTCTTTTGAATTGCGGCTGCTTGCCGCAATAGTATCATCTGCGACCAACCTTTTCTGCTGGTCGCCATTTCCTGCATACATTCACTATTCAGTTACGGGATAGCAAGCATTGTTTAGAAGGGTCGACGTTGATCCGTAGGGAGCGACGTTCGCAGGTGACAGCGGAGCTGTCAGGCTGAAGACAAAAGCGGTACGGTTCTTGCCCTTGATCACCTACCACAGCCCTACATTACATTGATTATGCGAATGACAACATAGAAACAAGAAGCAAAGAAAGAAGGAGGGAAGGATGGATGGAAAGAAAGAAAAAAATGAAAAACAAAGTTCCGGTTTGCGCGGTACGAAAAGGCAGATCCGCGCTTGCCGACGAACCATTAACCGCACTCTTTCCCACTGACACGTTCTGTATGGCTGTTCCAGGGTAATCCCTTGTGTGTCCGTAAGACTCATATGGAAGTGTACATCAAATATACGACAAATCGATGGAATATGTACAGACTGTATGGAGACATATGTTATTATTGGCATATGGAACGGAATCGGTCAGCAGTGTTGCCCTCAGATCACTTCTACGTGACATTGATAGTGATGCTGTCAGTGCTACGTGCTACCTGTAGCATACTTGGCAACCTCAGCTGTTTATTCAGATTTCTCAGGCTTTGAAGAGACGTTCAGTTTTCATTTTAGGGGCGAAACTCCTTAAGGTTTGGGTCTGTATGTCCATTGTAGTAGCGTGTTACCTACTAGGAACGCGCTACTAGGAGGGCGCGTCTGGGAGGCGCGCGAGCTCTCTCACTCTTCTATCTGCTGTCTTGTGAGAGAGAGAGAGAGAGACAGTGAGAGCGAAAGGCGCGCGTTGACTATGGAAACGCTCTTTCTTCGATGAATGCGCTAACAGCTCGCAAAGAAGGAGAACGCGCCCTCACCCGCGAGAGACAAGCTTGACGCAGGCAGCGTCTTCTAGCGAGTTTCTTGATTGATAAATACCGACTGCTCGCGTTGGAGAACCGTTCACCGGCCACCCATATATATATATATATATATATATATATATATATATATATATATATATATATATATATATATATATATATATATGCACTGGATCTTGCATTGAAGTGCCGGTGGGAGAGTTCACTTGTGCATAGTTGAACCATGAGGATTCGTAGCGTGCGCGTTAACTAAATTAATCCGGAACTCGGCACGATCTACGATGAACCTCCGAGCTTCGCCCACTCATCATCATTCACTCCGTGGATATGCTGTGAATTTTTTTTTTCAGACAACAGTTGCATTTTGTGGCATTCGTCGCCCTTACCCGCCTGGTGCATTATTCCCAGCGCTGTTTTCATTTTTCTTGGTCTTCAACCTCTCCGTCCTCTTCTTAATATTAGAAGTGGCGGCTGTGAAAGCAGTTTCTTGTTTCGTTTTCTCTCATTTGCAGTATCTACGGAACACAGCACCTTTGACATTTTTGTTCTCGCTTCGTCACCATATAAAAAGTTTCTGCCTGTTTGTGCAGCGAATGAAAATTCACACTCACGTGCAGGCCACAGTTGTGCCGAATCGCTTGAAAAGTGGCATAACAAATAGGCGACGCAATTTCCGTCTCTCCTCTCTTGGTTCCTCAAGTTCTACTCTGCGCCTCGTCGACTAAAGCTATGGCAGTGAGGTGCACCTGGAAGCTGGCGCACGTACAAATCTCGGCATTTATTTTGTTTGGTCTTCGTTTGTTGAAAGCATCCCGACTATTCTGCAAGCACATAGACCGGCATAGTTCGCATTTTCGATGTTGATTCTGCGAAGCAGTGCCGTAGCTGTCTTGAATCACAATGCAGTCGAAGTACGCAACGCACTCTCGAAAGGCCCGTTGCTTTACGGTAAGCACGCCTGAACTGGCAATGACGCACCTGTTTTACTCCAGCAGAGCATGCCCGTGGCCACTTCTTCTCGTGGCTTCCTGCACACGTTCAAAACGAACCTACAAGAAAGGAAACCATATTTTTCTCTTGCTCAGGCGCTGTGTCTTAGGACTTCCTGGGTTACCCTATATGCGGCGTCTGAATACGCAAGCACGCGCTAGTTGTACTTCTGAATTCTGGACGCGAACGTCTTTCTCCACCTTCGTTGCATGCCCGAGTAGCTTCCGCTACCTGCGCTGTTGAACTGGTGGAGCGTGGAGCAAGGATGGAGTCCGTCTATTCCCAGCCCATCTGTTCAGTCGCTGCACGTGACTTAGACCATGAACGACGTCAACTTGCACTGTGTTCAAGTTCTCTTCATCCACAATATCGGTCCACAATATCTTCTGGTACGTCTAATGCTAGATTTTTTTGTCAACCTGGTCCTCTACATTCATCTATGATAGTACATTATAGTCTCTTTACTCATTATGGAGTCAGCTTAGAATACGCCGTTGTTTTCTAATTTGTCGCTGTTACAGGCATTTATTTGTGTCTGCGGCCCCGCAGCGGTGGTCTAGTGGCTATGGTACTCGGCTGCTGATCCGAGTGTCGCGGGATCGAATCCCGGCCGCGGCGGCTGCATTTCGATGGAGGCGAAATATTGAGGCCCGTGTGCTGTGCGATGTCAGTTCACGTTAAAGAACCCCAGGTGGTCGAAATTTCCGGAGACCCCCACTACGGCGACTCTCATAATCAGCTGGTTTTGGGACGTTAACCCCCACAAATCACATTTATGTCTGCTATTTTGCGGTACCAAGGAAGGAAGGAAAAAATAGAGAGGGAAAGGCAGGGAGGTTAACCAGTGTAGGACAACCGGTATGCTACCCTGCACGAGGGGAAGGGGACGGGGGAGATTGAAAGGTGAAAGGAAAGAGGAAGAGAGAGAGAGAGGGTGCACATATAGCACATTGTCAGAGTCAGTGGCACCTGCATGGTACGTGACATCACACATCGCTGTTAAAGTCGTTTGTGCAAGTCCGTCGTCTTTAAAAAGTGCAGCAGCGCCTTTGTCACCTTCAGTTGCAATGTCTTGTGTGGCCGACACTGCAGAATGGCATCAACCGACATCCGTCGCAGGCCAAGGGGAGCAAGAGTGGACGCCAATGTTTGCCTCTGTATGTCATAGCGAGGACAGTCGCATATGATGTGTTGAAGCGTCTCTTCACGTCGACAGGTGTCACAAAGAGGGCTGTCGGCCATTCCGATCATAAAGAATAAGAGTTCGTAAAAGCCACTCTTAACCACAAACGATAAAGCAGGGTGGCCTCTGCTCGGCGGAGTTTTGGTGGCAATCGAAAATGTCGCAAAGACGGAAGGTGGTGTTGTCGACTGTTCTGAGTTGTTTGGCTGCTTGAGGCACTCCACACCGACAGCGTAATCTCCTGTGCAATCGCTTGAAGTTGCCTGGCAGCGTCGGACCTTGAGAGAGGTATGGGCTCAACTTTTGTGCCTTCAAGTGCGGACTTGGCGGCCTTGTCAGCATATTCATTTCCAATGACGCCGCAGTGACTGGGGAGCCACTGAAACGTCACGTGGTGTCCCTTCTCATGTGATGCATGGAGAAGAGATCTGATCTCCAACACCAGTTGCTCGTATGGTCCGCGCCGCAGGGCTGCCAGCAAGGACTGTAAGGCCGCCTTTGAGTCGCTAAAGATCGACCATTGTCGGGGTGGTTCCTCATTTACTACACAAAGGGCAGCACGCAGAGCAGCAAGTTCCGCAGCTGTCGATGTCGTCGGGTGGTCGGTCTTAAAACTGATGGTGGAAGCTTTCGCTGGTACAACCACCGCTCCGGACGAACACTGGAGGTTCGAAGACCCATCCGTATAAATATGCACTTTGTCGGCATACCTCTCGTGTAGAAGAAGTAGGGATAATTGTTGCAGAGCAACTGATGACAGCTCAGCTTTTTTTCTGATTCCTGGCACACCAAGGTGTACTGTAGGTTGAATGAGACACCAAGGGGGAATCAATGGTTTGGCGGCGGCGGTGAAGCCTACCGGAAGTTTGGCAGAGTACCTGGAGACCATTTTGCCGAATGACGCGTTCCGCTTGTCTGACGGTAATGTTGCGAGGTGATGACAGCAGGCACGGGCGAAATGCCTGATGTGGGTTCTCAATACTTCCACCGCAACGTGCGTTTGTATTGGTTGGTCCCGAGCAATCGCTATAGTTGCCTCTGATAATGTACTCCTCGGCAAACCAAGGCAAGTTCTCAGTGCCTGAGCTTGTGTGGCCTGAAGAGTGCGAAGATTTGTCTTACAAGTGTTGGAAAGTACGGGCAGGCTATATCTCAAGAAACCGAGGAAAAGTGCTCTGTATAGTTCCACCATGGCTCCTGTCGACATGCCCCAAGTTTTTCCAGCCAAGAATTTGAAGATTTGGGGCGGTACCAAACATACGCTGTAAGGTGTGTATGTGCCGTCGCTCTTTGTAGCAGTAAGGTATGGTGGGGGGGCTAGTTGGTAATACATTTAGTCCAAAACTTAAACTGCACGAAGGACGCAACACCGCAGTAGAAGGGGACAGGACAAGCGCAGACTAACAACTGAATTTATTGAAAATATAAGACCTGCCGCTTCTCACAATGCACATGCGCACAAAACACCCGAGAAAGACATGAAACACACTCCTAAAAGCGATTATACCTATCCTAGAAATTTGTTGTTGTTATGTGGGGTTTAACGTCCCAAAACCAGCTCTGATTATGAGAGACGCCGTAGTGGAGGGCTCTGGAAATTTCGACCACCTGGGGTTCTTTAGCGTGCACTGACATCGCACAGCACACGGGCCTCAATATTTCGCCTCCATCGAAATGCAGCTGCCGCAACCGGGATTCGATCCTGCGACCCTCGGATCAGCAGCCGAGTACCATAGCCACTAGACCACCGCGGCGGGGCTACCCTAGAAATTCGATTTCTTTCTTGTGCAGATGGGCAGGAGGCTCGCTAACACACTTATCAGGACCATACCTCAAAATCAATGATGTGATACATCATAATCTTGGTAGCGTCCAGCAAACACACTATCAAAACTTACGCGCATTCGATGGTGTGGAAGATTCAAGTCTCTGCAGACTATCACCAAGTAAATGATTTAGTTTCTCTAATTATTGACGTCGCTGTGGTGGGCGTATACGGACATGCTAAACGCGGCCATGTAGTAATTTCCGTAATTAAGACTGAAAAATTATTCTTTTTTATCGTGTGGACATCCAGCACTCTTTATTGCACGTGCAATCTTAGATAGCACGTGCACGTGCACATAACCACCTAGACCTCTTTCTTCTCTCCGTTTCTTTACGGCAATATTAGATAAACATATAAAAAGAACACCACTTTCCCACGAGAAGGAGTGACCGTCACTGAAATGCCATGGCATACCCACAAAATAAGAGCATTTGAGAAGTAGATATGACATTATGGGGCAGATACAGTGGCCTAAGTGTGCTTGGGCAGCGATTTCTGCACGTTGCGAGTACTCTTTCGTTCCATTTCTTTCGCGATATTTTGCAATATAAATACTAATTGTCGAGTTCATGGAGGCTACACCAGTTACATTTGTACAGTGCTCAGTAACCTCGCTATGTTTGCTAACTAATCGTTTACAGGTAATTTTATGCTGGCTAGCTCGGTCATCATTTGCTAAGGCCGATTCCCCTTGGTGCAATATATTTGTCTATAAAAGTCACGGTAATGAAAATATAGTAAAAATAACAATGCACAGAAAAGTGTATTTTCGCATGCTGTGTTTCATGAGCCGCGGTGCAGGATCATTCGTTCGTGTAAGGTACGCTCCATTTGATCGACTATATACCTAAAGCTTGTCTGCGATTAACTAGACATTCGACCGGTCTGAAAAGAAAACACATCATCTCCCCCTACGGCCAACCACGGTGGGATGCGAAATCATCGCGGGGGGTGCGCATCGAGTTTCCGTTTCGTTTCACTTGGCCACACAACCCAATGAAAGTTAGAGTGAGAGAATGACGTTGCACAGAGATCGTTGCACAGAGAGAGAATGACGGAAGCACAGCGAACGCGCTCTTCGTACTGCGCCGCGACGCTTGCGCCGCCTACCGGCGTAGCCTTAGAGAGAGAGAGGGAGAAAGTGAGAGATATGCAATGATTTGGTGCGCCGCAGCAGTGGCGGAGAGGGGGAGAGGGGAGAAGGAGAGCGCAAACCTGCGTAGGAGAGGAGATTGAGGGAGAGTTGCGCATGCGCAGTATGGGTGCGGACGCCGTAGAACGGACACTGCCCCGAGCACAAGATCCTCTCGCATCTAAAGCTTCTTGTGGAAGGGCTTGGGCTTTTAACGTGATGTTACAGGGTACGTTCTACTCTATGCAATCGTTGGTTCTGAAATTTACAATGGTGCATGCGACAGTGCATCTTCTTGGTATGCTTGTTGGGCCCACCGCTCTTTACTGAGTTTGTTAAACATACAGTTGTTTTATAGGCAAATTTTCCAGCTTCTACTGACACAGAAAACAATGGTAACCCTACCGTTTTGCGCAACGTTTATCGTCCTCTTTTTCTCGCCGTTGCTAAGACGACAGCGCGTATTATGTTGCGGTGGGCAAAGTGGGTTACAAGGCGCGTTCGGTTTTACGCCTTGCAATTCACTGACGCTTCCAGTTTGTTAAAATGGCACACCTTGAGACTGACATGAAAGGGTTGTTGAAGAAAGAAGCAAGTAAGCAACTATTTCAAAACTAAACGCCGCCGCTAACATCCCCACTTCCTGATTTGCCCTGTCACGAGGCGAGAGCGTCTGTCGGAATTCGACGACTGCGCGATCGATGGAGCTGCGGTGCATTTTATCTCCGTGTGTCCTTCGTGTCAGTTCCCTGCCCTAGAAGAGACAATGTTTTGTTGTCGTTTAAACTGAGCGCCTTTTTCCCTTTTTTTCTATGTCTGACGCAGTCACTGACCTGTCAGTACGTCAGCAGAGTCGCATTGTCTGGACTGAAGGGCCGGGTCCTTTTTTTTTTGTCTCTTTGCTTCCTGGTCATGTAGTGTTCGTCTTATTGCCTGGATGTCTTTGAAGTACCTGGAGAAGGGCTCTCTCTTTCGTAATGGTCGGGCCACGGTGAGCCCTCGGCGTTCATATCTGGAGATGTGAGTCGACAGAATGGGAGCTCGTAACAGTAAATAAATAAATAAATAAATAAATAAATAAATAAATAAATCGCACGTGAAACGACAGACGGCACCTGTCAAGCCAACTTCGATCCGCGAGTCTCGCTGTTAGCGTTAGGAATTCCAGTCTCGTCACACCGATCAGACAGAATAACCAGTTCACTTTGAAGTGACGTCTGGTGCTCGGAAAGAAGCAGCTGTACGAAACGCCACATTCCTCTCCTGCCTTAGCTGTCATGCAGGAAAGAGGCGGAAGTTAACTTTGAGGGTGCCTTGCAAAAGGAATTATCCCGACGAAAACCGAAGATAGCCCAACGTATCTATCTGCGGAGGTTTCACGTACTTCGTTAGGACAGTACGTTGCCGAATTTGAAGACGTTCGGTCGTTCTCAATCTTGTTTTGTGCAAGTCCTTGATGGCCAGTTCATGCTTAAGTCGTCCTGCCACCAAATGGTGAGGCGCCGCTCCGGCTGCCACCTGGAAAGGTAGAGAGAGATGCGTTGACGTTCTCTCTCTCTCCTTCCAGTCGCCGGCGAAGCGGTGTGGACCTTTTCACAGGAGGCACGGAGCACCGCCATATTGGGTTGTACACGGCAGTATAAAGGCTCGTGTCGTCTGTTTCGTTTCCTTTGTTTTCGTGTCTGTGCGCTGTTTGATTATGTAGACTTACCAACTGGCCAAACATGCTACTACAAACCCACGGCAGAGCTTTTTTTGCGGGGTCACGCATATTTAGCACAGCCCAGCGGCGGTTATGGCGGCGCCCAGGGAGCCTTTAATGAAAAGGTGTGTAGGGTGGCTTCAGCGTGAACTGGCCCCAGCTGGGGCCAGTTCACGCTGACGCAATGAGCGAAGTGTTTCTGGCAGTAAGGTTGGTAAAACTTATGACCAAAAAGCAGAAAGTGTTGCACTCGTGGTATTTACACTGAGCAAGATTAAGTAGCAGAGACTTAAAATTCGATTCGAATAAAATGCTAGGCAGGCTCAGCAGAAATTGTTCCAATGCGGCTTCACTTAGCAAGTAGAGTAGAAATTTAAAGAAAAAAGATATTGTTTCCTTTTTAAACTGAACCAGCATTTTTAAGATATACTGCTAACAGCACTGCACGGGTCAAGTCACATTGATCGCACTTATATGATATTTCATTTTCAAAGGCTAAATGCTACCATGACTGATTTATGATGATTCGCAACTAACTGCTTTGGTATGGCCTGCCGAACAGTAGCGTCCCTACGTGAGCAATTATTTCTTCTCAAAATGTTGTTGCAGCGCCAATTTGTCAATAACTCTATAAATGTCACGTTATTTAACAATTTCTTTAGATGAAAGAACCCCAGGTGGTGGAAATTTTGGGAGCCCCCCCCCCCCCCCAACGGTGTGTCTCATAATGATATCGCGGTTTTGGGACGTAAAACCCCAGAAATCGCTCAATAATTCCTGTAGTGATTGCCGCTTCTTTGGCATTTCCTGTATTAGTTTTTACTATTCATTGATCACCTATAACCTTGATGTTCATTGGCCAAGTAAACGCAGGAATATAAAAACGAAACCTCATTGAAACGAGAAGAAAAATTTGCTTAAATAGCAAAAGCAAGGACATAACCAAGTATTTGTTATAAAGCTTTCTTTGACGGCGTCGTCCTGTTCTCAAAAATAGCTGGTGAACGTGACAGTGCATCGCGCGTACGAAGCAAGTAAGAAATTTTACCTGGCCCTAAATTCTCTCACGCAGTCGACCGAGCTTAGTCGCTTTCGGCAGCATCGTGGCCGCCTACCTCTTTGACTTTCCGAAACCATTGCGTGGAAGCTGCCGTTGCGATTAGAGCCGGTGTCAAAGTCACCTCCAACATTAGTAAACGTTCGGGTGGATGTGTATTCTAGCGGCACGAGTAAATTTCGTTGTAACCTCTAAAGAGACGCATTAGAAGTCTGAAGAGCGCTCACGCACCCGTGGTGTTACCTGTAATCGCTATCGAATCGGCCATATCTACGAAACCTCGCACATCAACGCCTTCACTAGCTTCTAATTTTCCGTGCACGGGTATCTCTAAATCTTTTGCCTACAAATGGCTACCAACTACTGGGATGTAGCAAAAATAGGGTCCCGATAATGAATCCGGATTACGGGCGCAATCCAGTTCGCTCTTATGACCGCAGCGGTGGTTAGATGACTCAGCATCCGCCTAGTGTGGGCAGGGCGCTGGATTCGATTACAAATGTCGCCCACAAACCCTGCAGGTATCCCAACAGGTGGAAATGCACAGCATTCAGGGAGTTGGTTGTGCATTAGTTCTCAATACGAAAGGTTTTTGTGTGCACAGCTTGTCCCACCACAGCCTGGTATCCCGAACCACCTGCTGGTATAAGAAACAAGGAATTGCTGCCGCCGGGTGAAATGCGTACCGAGAACTTCTGCACCGGTTCTCCGTGGAATTCATTTCCAAATCGGTCGCTACTACCTAAAAGTGTACAGCGCTACAGGCACGCACACACAGAGGAGACACGGACAGCGCAAGTCCATGTGTCCTTCTCTCTCTATCTCTCTCTCTCTCTCTCTGTGTGTGTGTGTGCGTGTGTGTGTGTGTCTATCGCGCTGTACTCTTTTAGACAATGGATAGCCAAGTAGCACAACAAACCGCTTTGCTAGTACCTTGCGTTCCTTTATAAAAAAGATCATGTGACTGGTATGGCTTGTGCTCTGCCGCAGCTGCTGAGCTCTACGACAATGGTTAGCAAGGGGATCTGCGTCTAGTTTTGTCGTTGCGTATTGGCGACCAAAGCAACCGCCTGACGATGGAGAGGACATATAGTAGACGCTTGTCTGTCGGCTGTGCCTAAATTACTGTTCCTGCCCATAGATCTGGTACAGAAGAAGCGGGCGTGGTGTCTCTGTCTGCCACTCGTAGGCGCTCTCAGCAGTTGCCACTGAGCTCGGGTTACGCTTTGGTGTGTTGTGTTTCTCAGATGGCAACAATGCACATTCAACGTATGGGACGAATGTACAGCCTGTACAGTGTGACCTGCCCGTGTTGCTCTGTCTGCCGTTGTTGAAATTCGCATATTTTCTTTTCCCTAGGGATGTCAAGGAAAACAGGAACCACGGTGCCACAGAGCTCAGAACAGTTACCTCCTTTTATGTTTCTTTTTTTTTTTCATCGAATATCACGCGCCGTTCGTAGCTTAGCGGTTCAGGGTTTGGCTTGCTAATCTGTTCAGGCCACGGCTTCCAATGCCGGCCACAGCTGCCGAAGTCCGATGGCGGCCAATTTGCCGAAGACATCCGTGGGCTTAGATTTAACCGCATATTAAACTATCCCTTATTGCCTGCCAATTTTGCTCCGTAACCCTCCACTACATTACGTGGCTCATAATCACATTGTTCTTTCGGCAAGTAAAACCACATCAGTTGTATTATTATTGTGATGACATTAAACGTGGACAGTACGTCTTATCGAGAGCTCATATTTTACGTCGCTGTAACAAAATATGTGTCCTCGGTGGGTATGACGTCAGGGCAAATTGAGTCTTTGGAAATCTTGTAGGTCCACGAGCGAAATGCCCCGTTACATAATCCCTTATAATAAGATGTTCCCAGATGAACAATACTCTTTTTGGGCTTCCGCAGCCTATAATTCGAAGGCAGCACGAAATTGTGAGGACAGGCTATTTGAAATGGGATACGTCGCGGGTGTATGAGCGAAATAGCTCGTCATCTAATTTAGCGAATGCGTCGTAACAAGGGGAACTTTTTTCCCGTATCTCATTCCTTTGTACCATGGCACGCAGTAATTGGTTTAGTCGGGAAGCCAGAAGGCAGCAGTAATAAAAAAATAATGGTTGCTCTCCGCTCCCAACTGAAAACGTTGTCGGAGACGTTCTCACGCAATACGAGATCGCCCTGAAGTACTACAACGAAACGAAGAAACATAAAACGCGCACCAATTTCCCGGCTAAACTTTGCTTTTGTCTTTTGTTAAGCTCTTGCCTCTATTGAAACAAAGTGTCGAAAATTGCGAAGAGAGCACGCAAGGAAATGCGCTCCGTGGTGTTTCCACATCTTCCTTTTATTGCGCTTATTTCATCCGCGCCAAAGAAAAACACGAAAAGCCTCCGATGGTAAAAGGACGTCCTTCGGCCTCCGTTCCGACTCGGCGGTTGGTTCCCGTCATTTCCTTTGTATTATTGGTCTTTCTACATTTTCCCTTTGCGTTTAAGCTTTCTGAGCCTGAAAGCGGCTTCAACGGGTCGTGCTCTATTCATGCGAGCCCTGGCTTCTTTTCCAGAAGGCGCACGGTCACTTTGTATTGCGTTTTCCTTCGGCGCATTGTATTTCCACCGCTCCTCGCAAATTTTTGTGTTTCCTTCATTCCCGGAGGCTAAAACCTGCTTTTATTTCACGCCGAGTTGAGTCGAGGCGCGAGTAAGGACTTCAGGCCTAGCTTTCCTAATATTTCCGTTGCGTCCAATAAGCTTCTCAGCGGCCTGGAGGCGTCGTGACACTTGTTTCTTTTTTCTTTCACTTTACTGCTTTTTTTTTCTTCTCCGGCAGCCTATATGGGATTGAACGCGTCTGTCGCCTCTCCGTATTTCGCACCCATTCCTCTTACACTTCGAATTCTTTAGCACACGAGTGCTTCATTCCGCTCGCTTGGGCGCATTCCGTCTCTTTTTTTCTGAAAACCCAATCGCGAACCTTCCCGGAGGCCCAGGAAGAAAAAAAAATTGTTTTTCACAAGACTGCCTTTTCATTCTTCCGTGAAAGTGTTGGTTCTCTCTACTGTACAGTAGTTCTCTGCCTGTTTGCAGATTTGTTTACCTACCTTCTCTTCCGAAGTCACCGCCCCGCCCTTGTGCAGTGTCACATCATTCGAAGACGCCTTCCAAGCCCTCACAGTACGCGGAGTCGGCCCGCTGCGGCGACTGTCACTGTTCCGGTCTATTCAGACTCACTTTCCGAGCTACCCATTTTTCTTACCCGTCTCTCTCTCTCTCTTGCGCGCATTCATTCATGAAATGAATAAGCGTTTATTTCGCCTTCAAGCGTCTCCTGACACTTCGGGCACGTGGCTGTGCCGGCACAATCAATTTTCTTCTTCAGACGTCAGATAAAGAAGCGCCTCTCGGAAGTGTGGCCGCGTTTTTCCGATCCGCGATTGGGAAAGTGCTTGCGAACCTTATTGAAAAGAGTTTCCTAGGAGTCCCCGGCTGTTGCCTGACACTTACAAAAATGCTATATATGGTGATATCAGGAATTGGGCAAACGTGGCTGTGTATGCCACGTGCCCGTATGTGACCGTATTTGCCCAACTCGTGTTAGAAGCATATATGGCAATGAAAGGCACACACGAGGAATGCCGCGTAAGACTCGGATGTGTATTGTATGGTGAGGAGGCACAACCTGCGGCTTAAATTTCTTCATAGTAGTTATTACAATAGAAATGCCATTAACCACCTTGATTATGTCTTCGCACCAACGTACGTCTCAAATCGACGAGATAGTTCACAGAAAATATTATAATACTACTACAAAACCCACTCTTTTGGCAGTACCTTCTTCGTAAAAACAATACAGGAACGGAACGGACTGCCGGATGATATTGTTAATGAAACTGATAATGAAATCTTTTTTTCTTCCCTGTAACAACGCCCACAGTACCACTGCCAATAGGAGTGGTTTGTTGTCTCTAAGCCTTTGGGTGTTTAAATATATATGGCTGTGTCACTGTTTATGATTTGTGTAATTGACTGTTATTCGAGTGTTCTTTTTTTCTCTTAAAAGTATCTTGTGTATCGTTGTATTTATCGTAACTATCATATCGATTGCTAACTACGGTATGTTATTACCCATGTGTACCTCCCCTACGCAATGCCGTACGGCGATGTAGGTGAAGTGCGAACAAATAAAATAAAATAAATAAAATACGGCAAAATACGGACACGTGCCATATATAGCCAGATATGCGTAATGGCCGTATATGCATATGTGGCTATATATGGCACGTATGTAGCCGTATTTGCCCAACTCGTGTTAGAAGCATATATGGCAATGAAACACACACACGAGGAATGCCGTGTAAGACTCAGATGTGTATTTACGGCCACACACAGACACGTGCCATTATAGCCAGATATTCGTAGTGGCCATATATGCATATCTGGCTATATATGGCACGTGTACATATGTGGCCGTATTTGCCCAATATGTATCAGAGTCTTACATGGCATTCCCCGTGTCGGTCTTTCATTACCACATATCTTTCTAACGCGATTTTGGTAAATACGGTCACATACGGGCATGTGGCATATATACCACATATACGCAATTCCTGATATCGCCATATATGGCATTTTTGTAAGGGAAGGGACGTAAAGGCGAGAGCGGGGACGTTTGGTAGACGAACCGAGACCTAGGGATTGGAAGCTCTAACCTGTGGCGGTTCAACGTTACGTGAATGTAATTTAGCGTACGCTGTGATGGTTAACATGCAGCCGTGCGTAGCTCACATCCGCATAGCCACTGTGGGTTATAAGACACACGTCATCGCTAGAAGATGGCGACAACTCCTTGATTTCCTTTTACTTTAATAATAATAATAATAATAATAATAATAATAATAATAATAATAAACAGAGCCACACGCCAATATATTATTAATCGTGACGTAAGCGATGAGAACGTTACGTTATTAATGTCGTTACCTAGAAGTAATGCTGTTCATGCGTTTGTACCCTTCCACGCCAATTTTGGTAAATTCCAAGTGAGCAATATGCTAGTTTACCATATTTGTAGCATTTTTCGCGCCGCTTTTTTAATGTCGCCTTCTCATAAACGTAGAAGGCTTTCGCCTTGCTAATTTATTCACGGTTTTGACCTTGAGACGCGCGATGGTTTACATATTTATTACATAGATTTCGTGGTCACTTTCCACGCGCAGTGCGTTACGGTCTGCGATCCTCTGTAATTTCGAATTGGTAATAAAGGCAAATCCCCACTGCATTGCAACATAACTGATGGTCGAGTGAGTGAGTGAGTGAGTGAGTGAGTGAGTGAGGAGTGAGTGAGTGAGTGAGTGAGTGAGTGAGTGAGTGAGTGAGTGAGTGAGTGAGTGAGTGAGTGAGTGACAAATAACTCTCACGCCTGCGCAGAGAACGCAAAGCATTGTCAACGTAAGCTGGATTTCCCTGCGTGCAGAGACCTCCCATTTTTCTCTTTCGGTGTTATATGCGATCCGAGCAAGTCGCGTTCTGCGCTCTGCAGCTTGTATCGCTTGCATAGCGACATTCACTTAAGCAGAAAGATTTGCTCTCGCGATAGTAGGAACGTGCTTGCACGTTTTTTTTTATGGGCGCTCATTCAGCGAACCGTAAGAGGAACGCGCAGTATGATGCAATGACACCAGCCAACGATGTTACGGCCTGGCAGAAGGCCAGCGCTGTCACAGTTCTTTTCTTAAAGAGCTCTTGAATACCCGGTAAACACAAAACACGCTCTGGAGATCAAATCTTAAGTGTACCATAAAGTAAGGGTGCAATACGAAAAGGCACGTGACGGAGAGGTGGCGTCACGGCGTGACGTCGTGATGGCGACACACTGTAAGCTAAAATGATGTCATGATGTCACTGGGAGCGGTGCCAATGACGTCCAAGCGTAAAAAAATAAAAGCTCGGTTAAATGTCAGGACTTTCAGAGGTTGTTGCCAACTAACTCAACTTGTTCCCCCCTACGGCTTGGTATGAGTTGTGTAGTGGCTATGGCACTCGGCTGCTGATCCGAAGGTCGCGGGATCGAATCCTGGCCGCGGCGGGTCCACTTAGGTGGAGGCGAAATGTTGAGGCCCTTGTACAGTGCAGGTTAAAAAAACCCAGGTGGTCGGAATTACTGGTCACCCAGTAGAACGGTGCATGAGAACGAGCCATATTTTTAACAAGAAATGTAAATTTCAACGACGCAATGACAAAAATAATAAAGTATAGACATTTAGAACTTACGCTTGGGCCACTTGGTACGAATCCATCAGCTCTTTAAACGGCCCTACACAATAGAAGAAACTCCCAGGCAGTTCGCAGAGGACGCAGCGCAGCGGCAGAGTAAGCTATACTCTGTTTCACTAGTTCCGTACAGCGGAGCCAAGGCTACGAGGCCATCGAGCGCAGAATCCTTCCGAAGTGAGATGCAACGCCATTGTTCGGACACGCAACTGCGAGCCGCTGCTGCCAACAGGGGCCCCATTTCATCCTCCTCCTCCTTCTTCCAAGGCTGCCGCTGCCAGAGCAGTGCCCGCCATTGGCAGATGACAAGCCGCGGAAGGACACGTTTAACATGTCTTCGCCCTCCAGATTGGCCGAACAGGCCTGTAGCTTCCACAGCGCTGCACGGAACTTATGAAACAGACCATAGATACGCTATGGCCACCGCTTTCGGCCATTGTAACGAGCCCCAAATAGCCTGCGCTGTAAAAGGCCCAGCAACACGCAGACCGGAGTGCCGACTCTCAGCAGTTGTTTATTCCTGTGCGCAAGACAGATTCAGAAAGGCCTCAGCTTATTCCACATACAATAATAGCTTCATTGACACGGTCAAACGGGCGATTTCCTGTTACTACAACGCGATATAGGAGAACTCCTGCATAATTCTTGCTTTCCTCTGTGTACTGCATGTCTGCGTAAATTGTTTGACCGATCCAGTCGTGAAGCCTGGCAAAGATTCCAACTTGTCTGAAATCACATTAACGCGCAATCATGCCGCAGTGCCCTGCGATATGCGACCGACCATTGTTATGTGTGGGTGCTTCTTGTTGTCTTAATGCTATAACCTTATGCTCCTTATGCTAATGTTTCCTTAGGCTAACATTTTTCACAAGCTTAAAATACTTACTGTTCATCAACTATGTAGTCTTAAAGTTACGAATATATATCGGAAGAGCAATTGGAAAGAACGTGAGCAGTTATATGGGAAATTGCTACCCAAGCGATGTTCCATATGATGTGCGTTGTGACAGATTTACACTACCGCTATTCAAATAAACCTACGGAAAGCAATTGTTGTCGTAACATATTCCTAATCATCTCCACGACTATAGTTATACCCGTGAACTTATGCTACAAGGCTGTTCTAAAAACAGTCCGAAGAAAAATGTTAAAAATAAATGCGGCTGATCCCCCTGTCAAAGGGATCGGTATAACACGAAAGTGACATGTGTCTTCGGATAAGCAGTTGAATGAATAGTTACATCGAGGTGAACTTGCCCATAGCTATCGGTGTTCCGCTGGTACGGCACCGTTTGACGTGGATGAACCCACGTTCAGGCATCGCTTCCACATCATCAAGGGCCAATACCGTCTGGTAAACAAAGTAGTTTACGTAATAACTGGACACTGCCGACAGTAAATGCCGCGCAACAGAGCCGTCAATCATATTTACTTACGCCACACTGACCCGTCAACGTGGTGCTTGGGCACCTAACGCAGCAATTTTATTGTTCCCATCACGCTCGAAGAGTGCTACCCACGATGAAAGGTGACCGGCGCTCTACCACTGTGCTACCGGCCCACGTACGCTCGACGCTGTACGAACGCGGCCATGTTCTTTGTGATCACGCTTCTTTCTGATGCGCGTGCCGCTCCGCACGCGTGCATCGAGGCGGACTTTGGAGCGCGCCTGGAATGGTGACGTCATGCAGGAGAGGCGAATTTGCAGGGATTCACTTCGCTCCTCCTCGATGGCGGCACCGTTCCAGGCAATGTGCGCCTGGATGCGCGCGCGCTGTGCCGGGCGTGAGCGTCAAACAAAGTGACCTTGAATGAATATAAAGCGAGTTCGTAGTGCTTCCGGCACATGCGGCGTTAGCGCTGCGGTAGAGCGCTGGTCAGCGCCGGGAGCGGGCGGCTTTGAGTTCGATCCCCAGTGCATCTACAGAAGTTGTTGAGAGTGTTTGTTCTTTGTTCGTGTTCAGTCTACTGCGTCATATCCGTTGCGTTAGTGATGTATGGAGTCGTGGTGAACCCCGGCATAAAACACTTTCGTGTGAAAATGTACTTGCTCTCTTGTACTGTGCCATAGTGTATATTAGTTAAACCTATCTGTTTGCGTATCTTCCGTACTTTTCTATAATCGCGTAAAGGGCGCTCTCGTCTTTTAATACGTAATTTTCTATTCTGTATTGTTTTGTGTTTCCATCAAATATGTTCCTGTATTCAGCTCACTATACTTCACTATTTTTATGTACGACTGCATTTAGCAATTGTATCGTTGGAGGGATCCTAGTTAGGCAGAGGTAATCTACTTCTAGTCCTTTAAACCTAGGCAATTTTTTATCTGAATAAATCGAATTGAATTGAATTGAATATTCACACGCCACGCGGTCTGGAAATAGCAATGTGTTTGCCCAACAGTGATCGATTTTAGATAAATATCGACTGCACCGGAAGTATTTAACTTTTTGATGTCACCAAGCAGTAGTCAAGAAACTTTCGCAGGAATGAAGTAAAGCAAGAAGTTTACCGCCCGAATATCATGACGTCTGTATTCAGTAGGAACTGTACTGCACGGTAAATTTTTGAAGAATAACTGTTTGCTAATTTTAACTAGTTGCGATAGCTTTACTATGCAGCCTCTAGAATACGTTCTCAGTGGTAATGGTAGTGTGGAGCTGTATCCCGCATATCGACTTTTGCGTACGTTTCACTTTTGAGTAGGCAGTTCGCAAAAAATATCGTGTTTCAATTAACAACGAGGCCTGTTCTTAAGACTGTAATTAGTTTACGGGAACGCTGTTAATCAGCGGCCAGAAGCAGTTCCATGTCTAACTAGCGGCTACTACTTCCGTATCGCTGGTTCTCTTAACCAGCGCCGAGAGCTTTCTTCAGTCGAGAAATTAAATTTTGTCTTCTTCTATGCTATACCAGTTATCATAATTTGCCTATTCCGCAGGGCAGTTCCTTTTGCAGCTGCTGCCGTCTCTCGGTTAGTACAGTACAGCGAGACATGCGGGCCCCTAACTCCCTACGGTGACGCTAAGTGAGAATTTATTCCGCTTTCTCTAACTTTCATTTTTTTTTTACTTCTAAGCATGTCTCCGACCACCGACGGTGACCAAGCAAAATTTGACCATCATGTCTGCGCGGAAATTTCAATTATTCCATGGAGGCGAAATCGAAGCGCCTACAACTGTTCTTTCGTGTCTCCCACGCGTTTGTATTTCCATTAGCACCTTCTCGAGTTCGCCCTATACGCGCACTGCCCTTTGGCCACTCCCTGAGAATCAAATCAAATCAATTGTTCTTATCAGTTCGTACACGCTTGATGGTCAGTTGGGCCAGAAGCTACGAACGCAGCTTGACGTGACCCGATGACCAGACCAGGCGGCAACATTATACGGCGGAAGTACAAAATGGACAATGATAACTATTGGGGTTTTACATGACACTACCACGATATGATTATAAAGCGAGGAGTACTGAAGGGATCCGGGTATATTGACCCCCCCCCCCCCCCCGATGGGTTCTGAAAAAGTACATGGGACTTCTAGCATTTTCGCCTCTGTCGAAAATGCGACCGCCAAGGCCGGGTCGAACCTGCGTCCTTTGGGGTCAGCAGCTTAGCACTATAACCACTGCGCCACCGTGCTGGACAGCAGTACGCTGAAGGATTCTTTCTATGCCATAGAGCTATCGCGAAAAAGAAAGTTGGAATACCTTCGCGAACGTTTGCTGGTGGGCTAGACGGCGATGCATTCTAAGAACGCAATAACGTAACTATATAATAAAAGGAACACTAAGAAGAGAGTGCTCAACCCGGTACTCTGATGATTTCTAGGGTTTTACATTCCAAATCGTCGATATCATTGCGATAGTGGAGGGCTCCCGAAAATTTCGACCACCTGAGCTTCTTTAACGTGCACTGACATCACACAGTACACGGGCCTCAACTGTTCGCCTCCATCGAAATGGAACCGCCGCTGCCGGGATTCGATGCCGTAGCTCTAAACACTGTCTTCTCTATTAGTTTCTTGTTGTTCGGTGATTGTGGTGTTACGCATGTGAAGTGAACACCTGCCACCTCTACTACTACATGTCGCGGAATATTCAATCCTGCAACTCTATACTTTGTCTTATGTCATCATTTCTTTTTACGTGTTCGTGGTGTTATGCATATGAAGTAAAACACCTGCCACCTGTACTACTGCATATTGCAAGTCATTGTCTGCATGTGTGTGAGTTCCCACAAGTCACGCACATATCAAGGTCCTCAAATGGACGTACGAGGCTGTAAAGGCTCTATTGAATGGAGGGACATTTCTTTGGCTAATTCTACCCAGACTTACTTGGCTGTGCTCAACTTACACCAGTTTTCTCAGTTAAAATTCTTCATTGTCAAGGGCTGCAGAATATGTCCTCTCATTCTTATTCGGAAAAAATAACATGTAAATCACGACAGACAGTTTTAATACTTCTTCTTCGACTAGTTCGTGCGAATTGAACACATAATTACAGGGCGCTAAAAGAACAGACATAAAAGAGGGTCACACAGACACACAGAGCGCCACGGGGCGCTCTGTGCAACTGTGTCCCTCTTGCGGTGAATGGTGATTAGTAATGCGTATCATGCAGCTTTAAACAAGCTACAAGGCCTACCGATTTAGCACCTAAACCACAGTGAGAACGTGTGTTCCTGAGCTCATTGGTTGCATATTGACACGTACGGTTGTTTTGGTTTGTTTAAGTGGAAAGCCGTTATTACTTTCCTGGGACACGCGCGCTTGTTTCGGCTGTTTACGGGGAGTACCGTTATCACTTTCTGTTAGGCGCAGCGCCGGCCGCGTTTATCTTGCATGTCGCTTCAGGAACCGTGTTGACCGTTCTTGAAATTTTGCATGCCTGACGAGCACATTTGAGTGCCTTCTAGAATTTCAGAGATAATGGGAGAGCGCATTTTGGCGTGTGTATAAAAAGCCAGCGCATTTCGCCGTTTGTCAGTCTTTCTAAATGCGGAACATTTCTTAGTCGCACGATGTCGCGTTTCGGCGTCGGCGGCGACGCCGTCCACACCCCCACTGCGCACGCTCGACTCGTCTCGTGCCGGCCCACCGCGCGTTCAGCAAGCCGAACATGCGCAGTGGGGGTGCGGCGGAGCGCGCGTTCGGAATTCAGTCAAGGGCGTCTTTGCGGACCTCTCCCCCGTACTCCTCTCCCTCGAACGCGGGCGGTGTGTATATAAGCGGCGGAGCGCGGGTTCGGAATTCAGTCAAGGGCGTCTTTACTTGGCTTTCGCTTGACTTGACGCTTTGCTTGACTCGAGTAGATGCGATGGAACGAGGCGCTTCTCCTTCATTCAATAAATAAGAATAATAAAGACGAAATAACAATTAAGCATTCCCAAACCATACCCAATTACGCAACATTCACGCGATACCCCCACCACTCTGCGACGCATTTACTCGAGTTCCCCCCGTGGGAAGATGCGGGCGACATTTTTTCGTCGACCGACGGCTGTTCACGCCGCCATTGCAGTGCGTTGTCATTCGCTTTGTTTTGCTGGGCACAAGTTCGCCCAATAAACAGTTCGCCTGACATCGTCTTGAGTCCCGCGTGCTTCGTCTTGAGTGCTGCATGAGTCACTACCGCGTGACAATATAGTAACAAGGATTTTCATCAGAAATTGCTAACACTGTGATTGAAACTGTTAGTACATACAAATATCTCGGTGTTGCTATCTCCAAAGATCTTAACTGGTTTCCGCATGTGTCCAACATCATCTCACCTAGTAACAAAACTTTAGGCTTTCTGAGACTTCATCTACCAAACGCCCCTCCTCATATTAAACTCATTGTCTACAAGACTTTACTTCGTCCAAAACTTGAATTCGCGTCCGCAATCTGGAACCCTAATCAAAGTTACCTCATAGACGCAGTAGAGTTGGTGCAGAACTGCGCCATCAGGTTCATTCATTCATCATATTCATACAACGTAAGTGTATCCTCATTAAACGCGGAATCAGTCTTTCCCACTCTTTCCCGTCGCCGTCGCACTGCCAGCCTCTCTCTACTACACAAATTGTACCACAGATCACTCAATCAGACCCCTTACTTCTCGCCACCAGCTCGTGTATCTTTTCGTACGAGCCATTCCTTAAGTGTTGCTCGCGCACAAACCCGCATTGTCGCCTTCTCGTCTTCTTTTTTCCCATGCACCAATGTAGACTGGAACGGCTTTCGCTACGTCATCGTTGCCATCACCAACTCAGAAGCTTTTATTGAAGCTGTAAGAGCTCATTTCTCATCCTGAATGCATGGTCAAGTGTCATGCATCTTTATTGTAACCAGGGGCCTTTAAGGAAATAAAGTGAAAGTGAAATACGGCACACCGATATACGGGCATTCTGTTGTCTTTCTCTGGACTGGGAGCCGGCCCTGCTCGGCTGTCTGAACCTTCCGGCCCGACAAACCATGGTCCAGCCTGTCAGGACAGCGGCCACGACCTGACTAGGGACTCCACCTAGTAGTGCAAAGAACCTCGCCCAGGGGCTGGCTTACTGCACGATCTCTTTGTAAATACTAATCTCATAAATGTATTCCACCACCACCTCCTCCTCCTCTCTTTCCTCTCTTTATCAGCGGATCCAGTTGAGAAACATTTCACAGTGTTAAGTGCGAAACCTTTTCGCCGCGGACAGCATAGGAAGGGAACACACTCACAAGCGCTAACTATCAATATTGCTTTATAACATTGTTGGCACACACACACACACACACAGTATCACACAGTTAGCGCTTCTTTTTTGTTCCCATCCTGTCTCGTGTGCGTCCAAAAATATTTCACCCTCAACACCGTGAAAGGCCGCACGGACAAGGCCAGAAATCTACCCAGCTTAACAAACTTCTTGCAGCTAAAGTTATATGAAGATGCAATATTTTATTACGCTTGTTCCACAAAATTCATGTATTCCGAAGAGAAAGGAGAATTTCATAGCCAGGGCTGCGTGTTAATTTTGGCCACCTGGGGTTCATTAACGTTCATCTACGTTTAACTAGATAAGGGTCTTTGTATTTCTTCAACCTTGGAAATCTTACCTCCGTGGCCGTTGGTCGAGCCCACGTTCTCGCTTTTAGCAGTACGGAACCATAGCCACTAAAGTACCACCGCGGTTTCGCACCAGGAAATTACGTCTAGACTACAACCACGCATCACAGCGAGTTGTAACACCTACTCCAAATGACTCCAGGAAAACTCTTAGATTCTCTCACAATGTCCATGGCCGACCTTACATACCCGCGCTCAAGACAGCTCAACGTCCAATAAAATCGTCAAATACTTGTAGTGACTCGGTGAAATCTCCACGAAAAGATTTTCTTATTTCGGCATTAAATTCAGTTCGGAAGCATTCCATCTCAATTTCCGCATTCGCTCGGCAGTAAGAGAAGTTTTGTGGCCGCAATGATAACAGACGCACTGTCACTGTTACCCCGTGAGCGCCTGGTGTAGCTCGGAGCGGCGCGGCCCAAGCAGCCAGGTCCGCAAATCAATACAAATTGCTTTTGTCCGCAATCTTCGCGAATACCGGCTGGCAGGTGCTACCGCGGCTCGCTGTGTAGATTCACCGTTCGCCTGCGCCTAACAAGATTGACGCTGCCGTCGCACGCGAAGCTTTTGTTTGACGCTGCGCAAACAACGCGCAGCGCACCTGCGTAGTCGCGAGGCGGGGCTCCGAGCCATCTTTATTCCGCTGAGAGCGACGCTGATCAAAAGGAAAAGTTTCGACTAGGCGACTTAACTTATTTATGACGTGATTTCGTGGCCGAAGGAGCGACGCGGACACGACCAGAAAGGGGGCCTCAGCTCGAGCATTTTTATATTACATATTTATATTATATTTACATTATATAGCGAATATTATATATTATATATCTGACGCCTTTTTAACTCTTTAACAACGTCCTTATTACGCATGAACGTACAAGAAACCGAACTTCCATAATTGTACGTCACTTTGGAATTGCCTTAGGCGGACGAACGCGCTTTCGCTTCTTCGAAATCGCGTTTAACTGCTTTTTATGTTACGTATGAATCTAACGTAGTGTAAAAGGAGAAGGCGGTAAGACGGCCACGTAGCTTCCCTGTTCACTTGAGCTTTACGACTACTGCACGTCGTCGTTTATCTCTACACTTTAAGAGAAGAATACCTTTTTTCACTCCTTGATTCATCAATCATGCAACGCGGCTGCGCAGTCTGTCTTGCGGCTCTGTCACTCATTTAAATATTCATCGATTGCTCCTTTTCCAGTGGCGCTCCTGAAATTCTGATCCCGATCGCTGCTGTACTAATGTAAATAATTAAAGAGACCGGATGAAAGGCAGCAGGCGATCGGCGCTGTTCGTTCGTTTATTATGTGCTGTTGGAAGAATATTTACTCTTCGAGAAATTTGCTCTTCAGAGAGGGCAATTCGCTTCGCTTTTGCTGCATTGAATTCACGGGAAAGAGTGCATTATTGTGCTTACGTTGCTTCAAAGGGGCACCGCAATGCATTTTGGACATAACCGTAAAAATGTGTCTGTCAGTTCTGGACGCTGCTGTGAACATGTGAGCCGAATATTATTGCACTGCACGCCACGCACCAGTGAACTGGCAATTTATTTTCAAGCACTGACCCGCTTCGGTTGTCCCGTGGCTGTTGCTCTTCGCTGCTGGTACGAATGTCGCTGGATCGAATCCCGGCCGCGGCGGCTGCATTTCGATGGAGGAGAAATGTTGAGGGCCGCGTGTGCTGTGCGATGTCAGTGCACGTTAAAGAACCCCAGGTGGTCGAAATTTCAGGAGCCGTCCACCACAGCGTCTCTCATAACGTCTCTCGTCCACCACAGCGTCTCTCGTTCGTGGTTTTGGGGCGCATAACCCCCAGCAATCAATCAATCAATCATTCAATCAATCACCATTTCAAACACAGCTGGAAAGCGCCCGCTCTTCTTTATTTATTTATTTATTTATTTATTTATTTATAAATACTGCGGTCTAACTTAGACCATAGCAGGGTGGTACATAAACATAAATACTCACAACGTACATTTGGGCAAAAAGAACAACGAACAATGGCAAAGCAATCAGAACAGGTTACAGGACACTTCAAGTCAAATACTCTTCAAACGATACCAAAGATTTTTGGATTACAGCCTCGTTAGACAGGTTATTCCAATCGTTTATCGTACGGGGAAAGAAAGAATATTTAAAGGAATTGTCTCTTTGCATCAAAGGCTTAATTGTTTGTGAATGTCGGATTCTGGTTGCGTAACCTGTCGATGGAATCAAGATATGTGGTGTGTTAATTTTGTAATGATTATTTACCAACTGATAAAGGAACTTCAATCTACAAACACGGTTTCTTTCAGTAACCGGGGCAAATTACCTTTTTTTATCAATTCGCTAATAGAGCTGCGACCATATGAGTTGTAAATGAATCTTAGAACCTTTTTCTGTATCCTTTCTATCTAATTTCTCGATATTTGATTTTGTGAAGGGGTCCCAAATTATCACGGCATACTCTAACATAGGACGGATAATTGATTTGTAGGCGAGCAAACGTACTTGAGGGGTAGCTAGCTTGAGCGTACGCCTTAAAAAGAACAACTTCCTTATGACATTGGCACAACAATATCTGTGTGCGTTTTCCAGGAGAGTTTGTTAGTAATTAGCAGTCCTAAGTATTTATAGTGCTCAACCTCGGAAAAAGCTTGGTCACCAGTAGAATATGTAAACGCCAGTGGTTTGTTTTTATTAGTGATTCTCATAAAAATAGTTTTTTTCAAAATTGATAGGCATTTGCAACTGCTTACACCAAGGTCATTATTTAACCTCACCTGATCCTCTACTGAACTCACAGTTTGATACAACACGCAGTCATCTGCATACAACCCAATATTTGTTGAAACGTCATTAACAATGTCATTTATAAACACCAGAAAAAGCAAAGGACCGAGAACGGACCCCTGGGGAACGCCCGAATCAATTGATACACTTTCAGAAGAAACCCGATTGAACGATACACGTTGACAGCGATTTGAAAGGTAGGCCCTAATCCAACTTAATATTTCTTCGTTGTTTATTATATACCTTAGTTTATGAATCAATTTATTGTGCGACACTTTACCAAATGCTTTTTTTAAAATCCATGAAGATTACGTCCATCTGTTTACCTTTATTTAAAGCCTCTGCGAAATCGTGTATAATACCAACTAATTGTGTAGCTGTAGAATATCCCCGTCGGAAACCGTGTTGAGCATTTGTTAGTATCTTATGTTCTTCAAGAAAAGTGGATATGTGTTTATGAACTATATGTTCAAGAATTTTGCATGCTGTTGAGGTGTTGAGGTTGTAGGGCGATAATTAGTAATACATTTTTTATCACCGGATTTATGAATGGGCTTGATTTGGGCAGTTCTCCAGTCGTCCGGCATGACACCTTCCTTTAATGACCTCGTAAAAAGCACATGCAAAAATTTAGAGCACCATTCCGCGTATTGCTTCGAAAATGCGTTAGGTACCCGTCAGGCCCACATGACTTTTTAACATTCAGATTTAACAGTAAATTTAGGATGCCCTGCTCTGAGATTTCTATATTAGGCATCTGTGGTACTGACATACAAAATTCTGGCAGACGTCCATTGTCTTTGGAAAAGACACTTTTGAAATGGCTATTGAAAGCAGAAGCAATTACCTTTTCGTGGCTTTCACATCTTCCATGTATAGTAAATGTGTCAATAGGATTAGAATGTTGTTTTATCGTTCTCCAAAAATTTTCGGGAGATGATTTTATGAAAGCTGGGAGGGTCACGCCAAAATATTTTGCTTTATTTTGTGAAATGTGCTCTTTTAACTGTTCAGATACCTTATCTATGGCACTCTTGGTTTCATGACAGTTTGGTTTTAAAGTTTAAAGAAATCCACCGTAGAATAAACATGGGATGGCGCGCATATGGGACACATTCACAACTCATGAACGGAAACCTACCACTATCACTCAAGCGGAAACTATATAACTACTGCATCCTGCCAGTACTGACTTACGGATCAGAAGCCTGGAGAATTACAAAGAAGCTAGAGAGGAAGTTAAGAACCGCGCAGCGGGCGATGGAACGAAAAATGATTGGCGTTACACTAAGGGGTAGGAAGACAGCCGAGTGGGTCAGAGAACAAACGGGGGTCGCCGACATAGTGAACGATATTAAGAAGAAAAAATGGACATGGGCAGGCCACGTGATGGGAAGGCTAGATAACAGATGGACAGTTAAAACGACGGAATGGACACCAAGACAGGATAAGCGCAGCCGTGGGCGGCAGAGAGTAAGATGGGGGGACGAAATCAAGAAATTCGCAGGCAACAAATGGAATCAGCTCGCGCAGGACAGGCAAGGATGGCGACGATTGGGAGAGGCCTTCGTCCTGCAGTGGACATAAGATGGGCTGATGATGAAGTTTGCGCTTCAGATGTATAGTATCTCGAGTAATCCAAGGGTTTTCTTGCACAGATTTTTTACTTAATTTAGGTACGAAGCGCTCTATGCAGTCTTGTACTATTTGTTTAAAAAGAATCCAAAGGTCATTTACACTGCACGTATTGCTTTGAAAACTTTCATAGAGAAAGCTCAACTCATCGATTACCGATTCGTTATCTGCACGAGCAAAATTAGGGAACATTTGATTTTCATTATGCTGACGTAATACTGTGCCTTTTAAAGTTAATACAACACCAAGGTGATCCGAGACGCCATTCGTTACTTGAACCTCAGTATCATTGGTTATGTTGCCTCTTACAAAGAATAGGTCTAGCACCGATTCGGAGTTATTATATTTTGTCGTAGGCTCATTAACAACCTGTAGAAGATCGAAATCGTAGGCAATGTCGAGTGCTTCTGATTCAGGAGATTTGGAAGACTGAGTCGTAAAAGTGCCCCAATCAATGTTAGGTAGGTTAAAGTCGCCAGCCAAGATTAGTCTGTCTTCAATTTTCACATGACACTGCATATATGACCGAAGCTGTTCAAGACCAAAAGCCGAAGAGCCAGGGGGTCGATAGTAAGCTCCAAGTACATATCTAGCGTTATTCACGTAGGCTTTACAAAACAAAGCTTCTACATCCGGTACATCGGGCATTCTAAAGACCTGAAGCGAAGCTTTAAATAAGATCGCGACTCCCCCGCCTCTTCTGTTACAATCCTTACGAAATATTTTGTAATCTTTTGGAGTTATTTCGCTGTCGAATATATCATCACACAACCAGGTTTCTGTTAGTACGACAAGTTGAGGGTCATGTAAAGCCAGAAGAATCTCAAGCAGTGTTACTTTGTTCACGATACTTCGACAATTAATATTCAGAATTGTTGTGGTTAAGTTTTTCTGCTGTGGTCACCTGCCCCTTCTAGTGATTTTCTGACGCTTGTCAGTCGCTTCATCCTAAGCAAACATTGAGTCACCTACTACCAGTTTGTCAAAAACTAGTTTTGCCTTCGCTCCATTTTTTCTCTCCTCGAACGAACTGTGCCACAATTTTCTCCTTAATTCTCTAACTCTTGTTGAAAAATCTTCAGTGACTGAAATCGCAGAACCCTTTAATTTAGAACATGCTTTCAAAATCAATACCTTTTCGCGATAATCCAATAATTTTATAATGACCGGCCGTCCTAATGACGTCACTAGGAGCACCGTCTACGTCACTTGTCATTCATGTTTCTCTTTAAGCGAGATAAGCACACTTTGTTTGTTTGTTCCAATTCAAAACGAACAAATACAGCGCTGCATACGATCTCTCCATGATCACGAATTCAACCAATGCTATTTTCAGCCATAAGCGACGTGTGTCGCTCAGTCAAGTCATTTGTTTAAAGAGCGGCTTATATCCAGCTGTGTTTAAAACAACATTGCGAATTCCCTGGCCCCTGCAAGGCAATGACATTTGACTCACGTGTCTACAGGAGCCTCCACTACTGTTCGGCAGTTTCCTGACATTGTTCAAAATACAGGGGGCCTCTGATGTAGAGTGGAGGTACGAGTACAAGTAGAGGTGTGGGCTTATTCATGGCGGCCTGTGTTAAGCATTTGCCACTTAGGCTGCCGATTTGGCGGTTAGGTGAGCAGCTGTTGTTTCCTGCAATCGATGTCGCCCGTGTACTGAAAGTAGGGAAATGTTTTGTAAACGCTGAAATACCGTCAACAGAGGTGTTCCCTCACTGTAGTAGGAAGTTCATGTTTTAGAAAAATGGAAAGGCCGGCACGAGGGGGGTGTTCTGTGGCTTTCTACGTTACACTGCAAAGGGGCGACGCGAAAGTAAAGGGAGCGACGAATGATAATCATAGGCTATGGAGGTGCGCACATGCATGTAAAATGCGGTCCGCTGTTAGAGGGAACACACCAGCTTGCGCATTAACTTCAACTGGCTGTGTCCTTCGATGGCACAAATGTGTCGAAGGCAGTCAGATCTGCCATCGGCAACTTATGTGCCCCAGATACATGTTACAGAGGCCTAGCAAGCAAATGAAATGCGGACGCGCCATACGTGCCAGTGTTCCCTTCTACAGTGAGTTGACCCCTCTGCACATGACTGTGGGAGAACTCTCAAGTCGTGTCTCTAATCCTGCGGCTTCAAGGATGATGATGATGATTGTGATTCGGTTAGGAAAGGACGCTAATTTCTGCAGCCCATGTAGGGAGCACGGCTAAGCGTCCGTGGGGGTGGGGGGAAAAGGAGTGAGAGAGATAGAGAGGAGAGAAAGGCCGTAGTGGAGGGCTCCGGAAATTTAGACCACCTGGGGTTCTTTGACGGGCACTGACAACGCACAGTACAAGGGCCTCTGGCATTTTCGCCTCCATCGAAAATGCGACCGCCGCGGCCGGGATTCGAACCCGCGTTTTTTGGGTGGCAGCCGAGTACCGTAACCACTACACCACCGCGGCGGACAATGTGGCTTCAAAGCAGGCATGGTAGCTCCTGTGACGACATGTAATGAGAGAGAGAGAGAGCTCTTTATTGGAAGGCAGAGAACTTGGCCGGCGTTGAAATATCGCTGAAGAGGGAAGACAGACGACAGGACAGCAGATAGGCAGAACGCTGAAATACCAGCGTTATGTATATCTGCTGTCCTGTCGCCTCTCTTCGCTTTTCTTTCCTTTCTTAGCGCTGGAAATACATTAGACGTGCACATTCCTCCTAAAGTCCCTAGATATTTTTTCCGTAAAAACGGAAAAAAATATCTAGGGACTTTAATTCCAACGAGCCCAGCCAACCGCCTATGACGGCAGTTACGCTGTTTGCGGCGGACGCGGGAATATTTTTGCTCCCCGTAGCTAAGGCAAGAGTGGGTCCGGCGTGGGAGACAAGCATTTTCGAAGCACGCTTCCCTGCGTTCCTCCTCTATCTCGCAGGGACCCGTATCTGTTGGTGGCAACATCACGTACGCTTCCTAGACAACTTCTTATGCTGAAGCTTTTGTGACAGCTGAGGGGTTTAGGGTTGCGAGCCAAATCAGTTCTTGGTGGCGTTCGCCGTCAGCAGCGGAGCTGTCACCCAGGAGGGCAAAGCGGACACGCTCGTTCTCTTAACCCACAGCCCACTCTGATATGCGGCACTAATTATGTGAAGCACAATACAGAAAGAAACAAGAAAGTAAGGAAGACAGAAGGATCGAAGGAAGGAAGAAAAGAAATAAAGGAGAAAAGGTCTGTCGTTTCACAGAAAGAAAAAAGAGGGCCGCGCTTGCCCTTCACCCACTATATCTATACATGCTTGCGTTCAGCGCAATACCGCGTGATGGTGGTAGTTATGATGATACTGTACCATGAAACTGACAGCGAAGTTGACGTTTCTGAAAAGGGCCAAGTATAGGCGCTTTTATTCTTCTAGAAACACATACATAAAGTGTTATTTCTTTTCTTTTTCTTTCTTTGTAGGCTATAACAAAAGTAACAAGTAAGTCAGAAAAATCGACGACTGCTGAGCCTTGCACATGAGAGATACAGTATAGAACATACGTCTTTTGTATTAAACAGGCATTTAACCGTCAGGCTAATGAACGAAAATTGTGATCAAAATTAAAATTACGTGTGTCTCATCAGCATTAGGTATGCGGGTATGAGCGACATGTGGTTCTGAATGTTCTCGTTGTTTTAGCACCCCTCCCGCCCATCACCCATCACCTACCGTAGGCTGTCTCTACCACGATATCACACACTCGTGACGTTAGCGCATTAAAATAGTCACCAACAGACGGTGAATCACATCTGTACCCTATGATGGATTCGGCGTTGTGCCCACGTCATTGTACTAGCACGCAAGTGTTTTATGGCTATGCTTCAAGGGCTACGTTGGCGAAACGTCTATGTATTCATACGCGATGCCGTGTAACCGGGTGAGACGAAAGCCGCTTTCGGTTTAAGCGACCTTGTACAGTTCAGCCGACCTTCCGTCACTAACAGCAGACGTACAACATAATCATTCTTCACCGCCACCTCAGACAAAATGGTCATGAAAATGACTTTCAGTGGGCGCCCAGTCACAGCGGAATCAGCGGCAATTATTGCGCAGGTAGCGCTGCTCGTAGGTCACATCAAGACGTGAACATCGTTTCCATTCCGTTCTCAAGGACACGCTGCATTGCAGCTTCGACACCTGGCGCGCAGTCTCTCAATGGCGGAGTGAAACTCTCCAAGCAGGACTCTTTCCTGCATTTCCCGTTCCTGCGTTTCCTGCATTTCCCTGCATTTCCTGCTAAACCCTTTCCTGCATTTTCGCCCTCCATCAGGGCTTCCTCGACGTTGTTAAGATCGGCGTAGGCCCCCCATGGATGTGGTGGAGGGAGGCTGCTGCCGGTGGCCGCTGGATCTACTTTACAAGGAAGATGACCGTGGGGAGCGCGTGGGCCTGCGTTCCCACGAATGTACTTCGCCGGGCTGCCGTCTCGAAGAGACAAGGGCATTGTTTTGGACGCTGTAGCGACGGCCTTGTTCACCGCTTGCCTCGAGCTTCCGACCGGCCCGCGTGAAGTTCCCGGAACGCCTGGACCGGCGGTGGGTCGTGCGGTGTGCGTGTTTGTGCCGCTTCTGGAAATATGAACTTCTGGGCAGCATCATCGCAGCGGGAGCGGTACAGCAGCACACCGGACTCAGGACTGCTGCAAGCCGGTGGCCCTACGGCGGCCCCATTGTGAGAACGCGGCGGTGTGTCGTCAAAAGGACGAGGCCGGGAGGAGCGCTTTTATTTGTGCTGTTGTTGTTTTTCAGCAAGCCTCTTCTCCGGGGATCAGCATCGGCTGCCACTTGGGCCACGTCATCCCTTGCCGCGGAGAAGCAACGAAGGCGGGGCGTGACCCCCTCTCCTCGAAGGCGGAGACGACCTTGGGATTGGTCACTATTGTATATAGCATTGTATAAAATAAGAACACGGACACAAGCTCCCGCTCATCATGATGTAAAATAAACCATCTCTCTTCTTCCTCTTCTGACTCGTCATCGTCTCCGTGTCTACTCCGCACTCCCTTGGAGTCGGGATGGGTCAAACGTCGACCTAGTAGCGGTGGATCCTAGGACCGACGGCCCGACTCCTGCACTTCCACCAGGATCCCAATATTTGGATGGCAGCGGCTGGGATGAACCTGGTGACATGGCACTGCATTTGCGGGTGAGCGTTTGGTTTTTGCTTTGAGATTTACCAGGCTTCAAATTCTGGGTTAACAATTTGAATTCCTGGGTGTGTGTGTTTCGTTCAGACGCAAAGTGCGCGGTTTTAAGCATCTGTTCGCAAGCAAAACCATCGTTTTAAGCAGTGGCCATGGACCTGAGTAGGTTGCGAGGGGCAGAGCTGTTGCAGTTGTGCGACGAGTTGGCACTCGAGTGGGAAGAGTCGATGACAAAATGTGAGCTACTGAAATTAATAGAGGAAAGCGGTAGCAGTGAGGAAGATATTAAATTCGCTTGGGGTCTTGTTCAGGAAAATCTGAAAGAGGAGGAAGCCAAAAGAGCATACGAGAAAGAGAGGGAGGAAGCAAAGAAACGGTACGAAAAAGAAAAGAAAGAAAGGGAGAGGAAATTGTTGGAGCTCAAAATTGAGAGGGATCGGTTAACGGTTCGAGGAGGAATTAGCGGAACTCCTGAGAGAGCAAGCGTAAAGCGTAAGGAAAGTAAAGTGCGGGAAGCCTTGTTCAGGCGTATTGGTGTCTCCGTTAAGGATGAGACAAAGAAAGAGGTGCTTGAGATGGCGGAAGATTGTGAGGCGTCCGCTAACGTCGCGTGCACGTTTCAAGCACAGGAAACAGTTGATTACAACTGTAAACAGCGCGGCCAAGTAGCCAGTAGCTGTAAGCGAGAGAAAGACTATGATGAGAGCGAGACAGCTTCCAGAAGCTGTAAAACGGAGTGCTCTTATCATAGCGAGGCAGCTACTAATGATTGTGGTCTAGAGGCGGAAGAAATGAAAAAAGTCGGTAAAAGCGAGGTGTCACTAAGTGACGAAAGTGAGGGTATTGTGCTGGAGGTGGCGAAATACTCTGATACCGATATGTTGGAGGGCGCATTTCAACCGCAGAAGAAAGTTGATTGTTACAACTGTGAGGAATGGGGCCAAGTGGCCAGATGCTGTAGTAAAGTGGAGTCTCAGTGTAGTGAAGGAGGTGTCCAGAAAATGAGTGACGAAAGTGTAGAGGCTTCCACGAATGGTCAGACCTTGGAGGGCAATGCATGCGACGCAGTTTGTAGCAGCGAGCGGCAGTACAAAGAACTGCATGAAGCTAATTTAGGAGAAATGGCCGAGTGCACGCGCAGTGAGGAGGAGGTTTTGAGAAGCGCTACAGATGCCCTTGAACAAGGAGATAACCTTTCCACAACTTGTGAAGCGAGCGAGTCTTTTGTGGAAAAGGAGGAGACGATCGCAGGGGCATCCGAACAGTTTGAATACGCGACGCTGAGTTCAGAGGAAAGTGCAAGCGCGTCAGGTGTCCGTAAACACCGCAGAAAGAGAAAAAAGCGAGCTCGAGCAGCACACAGGAAGCGCTTGAAGGAACCAGCAGGGGAGTGCGCCAAACAAAGGGCAAGCCCAACTCGCGGCAGGAGGAAATGCTCTTTGTCCCGTTCGGTAAGGCGAACTAGAAAGAGGCACGTTCTCAGTAAACGGATGCAGCCCCTCCGACGAAGGAAAAAGGTGATGTTCTGGAAGAGAATAGCGGGTCGAGGTGGTTTGGTCAGTAACAGGCACCCTGCGCGGCCAAAAGCACTGGCTAGATATTGTTTGCGATGCCAGCCGTGTCTAATTGGTCTCAGGAGCAACACTGCAGTTGAACGTCCCGCGACAGTGCGCAGAAAGCGAGACAGACCGACCTTCCATCCATGCTTCAGGTTAGCCCGTCAGAGGACAGAAGGAAAGCGGCCGCGAAGCCGAATCAAGCATGACAGCAGAACACGTGGAACAGCTTGCGGTGTGCGTCTATGGCGAGCGAGAAAGCCGTCGGGACCGAGACCCCATAGGGTTCGAATCAAAGGAATTCGTGTACGGGGAGCGGTCCGTTGTCATTTCACAAGTGCATGCACGAGTGTAGTTCTTTTTAAGAAACGACTTGAGTTAATTCATTATAGGTTCTTGAGACAGTTTTAAGAAAAATTAGCATTATAGTAGTACTGAATTCAGATCAGGCTGTAGTAAACGCACTTATTGAGGTTAATTTCCGAGGAAAGCTTCTTAGTGCGAAACCAACGTTTGTGAATTTAGTAGCTTGCATGTTTGATAGGAAATGGTGTACTGTGTATTACACTCTGCGTAAATCAAGGCGCGTTTCAGAGCTCGTTCAAGAGTAAAGCCAAATCAGTTTTGTGAGAATTCTGGCTTCAGTGGTGCAGTCTTGTGTACTCTTTTGATACTTAGTTTACAGCGCTTGAGCAATGCCCTTATTTTTTTCTTGTTACTTTCATGTGTACGGCATTGAAGGTTATTTCGAGTAAGCGGTGGCTGCTGTAACAGTTAGTACGCGCAGTTACGTTAAGTTGGTCTAAGGGACAACGCGCGAGTTAAAAGAAAACAAGTGTACAATTTGAGGCGCTATGATTGAGAACCGTGTTATGTTGAAGCGCTCAAATTAAGGAATAGCGTTGTGGAGTTGGTAAGCGGCAAACTAAGCGAAGTTGTTAGTAGGCTGTACTTGGAAGGGTTTTCATTTGCGTAGAGCTCGTTGCAGTTGTGAAGGAGTACATTATTTTGCGGAGGTGTTCATGACACTGTAGGTAGTGTCTGTTTTCGAGCTACGTAAAATGCGAGTTATGACTTTAAGGTTATTTCTTTAGTAAGTTGTTCGTTGAACACTTAATGTCTATTTTTGGAGAGTGAGCTTCGGGCACCACAGACTAGTTAGGCTTATCAGCGTGAGTGAGTTTTTGTAAACTTAGTTTTGAAGTGAGTTTTGTTTGAGTTGAAGTTCTTATCCTAAGTGTTTATTTGAAGGTTAAGAATGTTACGTTTTACTTCAATACGATGTGAGTGACCGAGGATCGGGCGTTATTTTCAAGTTAAATAAGGAGAGCACGAAGAACATTCCATTTCTTTTGAATGTAGTAAGCTAGTTGACAGTGTGAGAGGAGGTGTATAGTGCGGTTGAAAAGTAACGTGTATGCTTTGTATGGGTGGCACAGAGGATTGCCAGTTGCGTGCACGAAGCGAATATTACTCTCGCGATTGATCGCTGTCCGCTTATCTGGTTAGGCGAAATGCCTCAAAAGTATGGAAGCTTGCTCCGACGGATTCCGATCCTCCAAGAATGCTTTACCGCTCCGTATGGGAAATGTAAGGTCTGTGGAGGTGCTGACGGACTCAGCAGGATAGTTTGAATTCTAAAGTGGGTACCATCATTGTTAACCTTTTGCTCGACAAATTCTGTAGAACCAATTCTTAGGTAGTTCTGGAGTGCGAACTCTTCCATAGCTTCCCTATAGGTTTGTCTCGAGCAAAACTTTGCGAGGGAAGATGGTCGCTTGCTTGAAATGAGTCCGAAATTTTTTGGGGGGGTGTTTTAATGAGGTTTTGATAAGCCTGGTAGATCCGAAGCAGATTCTGAATGCCTGCGCGTGGTGTAGTGTTGTGGCGCTCGGATTGTTCTGGCTGCGGTTCGTCCTTGCGGGATGTTCGAGCCGCATGCCCACAATTTTCATCAAGCCCTAGATCTCTCTCATGGACAGCAATTGCGTTCCTGGCCATTCGAGAGTTTCCTGGCGCCGGAGGGACTGTTAAGATCGGCGTAGGCCCCCCATGGATGTGGTGGAGGGAGGCTGCTGCCGGTGGCCGCTGGATCTACTTTTCAAGGAAGATGACCGTGGGGAGCGCGTGGGCCTGCATTCCCACGAATGTACTTCGCCGGGCTGCCGTCTCGAACAGACAAGGGCATTGTTTTGGACGCTGTAGCGACGGCCTTGTTCACTGCTTGCCTCGAGCTTCCGACCGGCCCGCGTGAAGTTCCCGGAACGCCTGGACCGGCGGTGGGTCGTGCGGTGTGCGTGTTTGTGCCGCTTCTGGAAATATGAACTTCTGGGCAGCATCATCGCAGCGGGAGCGGTACAGCAGCACACCGGACTCAGGACTGGCGGCCCCATTGTGAGAACACGGCGGTGTGTCGTCAAAAGGACGAGGCCGGGAGGAGCGCTTTTATTTGTGCTGTTGTTGTTTTTCAGCAAGCCTCTTCTCCGGGATCAGCATCGGCTGCCACTTGGGCCACGTCATCCCTTGCCGCAGAGAAGCAACGAAGGCGGGGCGTGACCCCCTCTCCTCGAAGGCGGAGACGACCTTGGGATTGGTCACTATTGTATATAGCATTGTATAAAATAAGAACACGGACACGAGCTCCCGATGATCATGATGTAAAATAAACCATCTCTCTTCTTCCTCTTCTCACTCGTCATCGTCTCCGTGTCTACTCCGCACTCCGGCAACCTTCCCTTGGAGTCGGGATGGGTCAAACGTCGACCTAGTAGCGGTGGATCCTAGGACCGACGGCCCGACTCCTGCGACCCCACCAGGACCTCAACAACGTGAAGCCCCACTCCTTTGTCGAGTGTGTCTGGGAGTTCCCTTCACAAAGGCATACTCCGCGTTAATTGGAGCGACCCGCAGTGCAGCATGCGAGGTTTACGCCACCGACGAAACCCTCGACCATTTGCTGTGCCACTGTCCGTGATTCGACGCGGAAAGAAAAGCACTTCCTCACATGCTACGACAACTCGTCGATCGGCCACTTTCCGTGCAGATTCTACTTGAACACTGTCCCGACATCGCTCGTCGGCCCTACAAGGCATTGAAAGCATTTTTGCGCTTCTTGAAGACGACGGGTTTGAGCGAAAGCCTATGACTGATGGAGTCATCCTACAACGTTTCTTGCGTTTTTCCCCTTCCTTCTCTCTCTCCCATCTTTATATTCCCCCTTCCCATTCCCCCAGTGTAGGGTAGCCAACCGGACGCCTTTCTGGCTAATCTCCCTGCCTTTCTGTTTTCTTCTTTTCCTCCTCCTGGGTATGAGCCGGACAACCTAAATTTCAACCGATGTATACCCCGTGAACTAATAAGTCCACTTCGGTCAAACAAAAGTGGCCCAAAATCTGGCAGCTGATGCCATTCAACACATTCTAGTGAGGCTTTTACCACGTCGACGTTACGAGATGGTAACGGTAAGGCCGCTATGCCTTCCGCACAACAGGAGTTAACGGTTGTTCTTTTTATTACATTCGGGTTCGAAAGCATGTCGCACCGCTATAGAGCGGAACATCGACCGATAAACCTAAACCCAACGGCAACTCTCGCTGCTGCCATCGATGCTTTGAGCGAAGCTCCTGGCCTTTCTTTTTTCTTTAGATTAGTTTTTCTCTGTCTAGAAGGGGCATAACATCTGTTGTGTGCTTCTTTTTCCATATAAATCAATAAAACATGCAATTTTGAGGAACACAATAAAGCAATAAATTGCCCCGGTTCAAACTGAAGTAGTCAGCGTTCTGAATTTCAAGTCCGCACTTGTGGCATTCGTTCCCCGATGGATCCCGGCGAGTTCGGTAGACTACTAGAAAGGGCCCACGTGGGAGGTCTGCAGAGGCACATTATTCATGAGCCCTGTCTGCCGAATGCGCTACAACCGTGATGTATGGCGAGGCATTTTGCGAGAACATTTGTGCGCACGTTTTTCATGTCAATAAAGGGCGAGAATCCGGGTGCCAGAAGCGAGGAGTCCTGTTCAGTCGCATTGAGGCAGAGAAGCCAGAGTTCCCGTGAACGGTTCGTGCTTTTACAAAGGGCGAATACGCATGCTGCTTTCAGCTCTAGGCGACTGCTGCAGCTTGGTGCACCTCATCCGTTTTATCCTGGACCGACTGGGCCTTCTGAACTGGATCGTATGTAACAAATGAGGATGATTAAGGAAACAAGTAGAGACAGAAATGCAGAAATCCTTTGTACTAAGGTAGGACATCTATTGATACGCTACATGAACGCTAAGTGAACACTGGCAGAAAGAAAGCATGAACATAATGAATGTGTGCGAATTTCAGAAAAAGACAACGCCAGGTCGTAAGTACATCAAGGCTCATCTTGGTTCACGAATTGGAGAAAGTACATTAGGCCATGAATTAATGAAGAGATCACTGGAAACAATAAAGAACAGGGAATGACGCTACAGCCAACGCTGGGACAAGTGGAATTTTCAGAGAAGTCAGGAAGTTATTGCGCGACGCCGGCATATATGACCTATATTTATGATGTTCCACTACAAAAACGTTCTGGTTAAATAGTTTTACTGTGTGTGGAGAGACAAAGTGCGCAATGTTATGCAGAAGCATCGGTCAACGGCACGATCTAGCTAACTTTAGCGCACAATTGTGACGCGTCCTGCTTTAGCGCGGGTTTCGTTATCACACAGATTCGAAATAACACCAGGAGATCTTTGTGTAAATGATCAGCACGCCGTTATGTGCCGTGTATCGTAATATCCTTCCCTCGTCGTAATAAAAGTCAGCCGACGTCACAGTCGTCTTCTTCTACAATGTGAAGTCCTTCCTACTTCTTGGAGATCAAAGGGACCCTGAAGCCCGAAGCGGTTTTGGCGATATTGCACAGACGCACTGAGCAGGCAATGCCAGTCCCTCTGACCACTAGCACGCAGTTGTAAACGCCTCCTGCTCATTGGATGTGCCATAGTCAAGCAACATTGCGCTGGTGATCGATTCGATAGACCAGTCAACTGACGTCATGAGTCAACTGCTATTATAGTCAGCAACACCTGGCGTTGCAGATACGAATGTGCTTCAGCGGCAGCCCGCGCGAATCTCGGAGGCCATGTCGCGACCGCCGTCTCCGCAGCTGTCGCAACGCCTTTGTTCGACGAAGAAACGTAGCCGTCGCTAGCGTGGACCCAGCCGATTGCGGATCGATGTGGGAAAAGCAGTTCCAGAAGTGTAATGTGAGGTAGCCGGCAGCTGTATTTACAGAACGTGCTGCGTGTAATATAGAGTACGAATGATTTGCTAATGCTGCAGTCCGTTGACTGACATAATGTCGAAAAACCGTGTCAGGAACATTTTTCGAGGAATTGCGCCGCTAGTGATAAGATTAAGCGAGAGAGAGATAAGGAAGGGAAGGGAGAAGATAAGAAAGGGAAGGATAAGGAATGTGAACCACTCAGGAGACCGGTTGGCTACCCTATACTGGGGGTTGGGACAAGTGGAAGAAGAGGAGAGAAAGAGAAAGGGGAAATTAGTGATAAGATTCAGTGTCCGTTCGAACTATTACAGAATCAACGCCCATCAGGTCTTCAGGTCCCGACTAATGTTGAAGTTTTGTTTTTTCTTAGAACCACACCGTGATTTCTAACGATGCGGATCGCTGTGGCAGTGGAACACATTTCTTGAAGAAACGAGAATAGAGCGCAAACATGTTTCTTGCCTTCTCCCAGATTGAATACACTACAGTGAACCAAGTCACGCTTGCACAAGTCTTGTTGACAGTGACCGAGACTAAAAGATTTAACGATTGCCTACTCCGATCATCCAGCCAATCGCATCAGCAGAAAGCCTTAACCAACCATTCAACCAAAGAACCAACCAACACACATAAGTTGATATGTGTGCATGTTGCCTTTGATACCAAGCGCATGTGAAAGCTTCGCTGTTGGCACTTTCCCCCTTTGCGTTCTTCACCTACACCCCGACGACTCAATCAACGAAGTAGCGCTGCTTCGAATAAAAATGCTCGTGCTGTTGGCACTACGCATGCGCAGGCTAGATGCAGGAGCAGAAAACGCAAGGAAACCATGCTGCGCATATTTTCGATCATTGTTGCGGGGCGCATTCAAGTAGCTAGAGAGCACTCCATAACCCCACAGCACGTGTCCAAGACACCTGCCGCAGGCGTAAGCATGCTCGAACCAATCAATTCTCTGCTCAAGGAGGCGTGAAGGCAGCTTAAACTTTTAAATCATGCTCCAACGGCATTCTCCGTAGTGTTCGAGAGATTCGCTGGCCAATCATATTAGCAGCCATGAACTTCAGCTTACGTTGGTTTCAACGCTGAACCTAAGCATGATTATCGTGTTTCTCCTCGTTCTTTTACACGTCCAGGTGTGTCTGGCCGTAGATCTGCGGTACGAGCCGGCGACCGGCGAGCCCGTCCCCGAGTTGGGCACCCAGCTCAGCAGTGCCCTGGTGCGTCTCCCCACCAACACCGAGGGTGCCATACCGCGCCTTTGGGAAGTGCGGCAGGCCATGGATGAGCTCAAGAATTCGCCAGACCCCGTGGTGCTGTACGGGGCAGCCAACATCCTCTTCACCCTACTGCCCTGCCGGCTGGCACACTGGTCAGTATACTCGCATCACGCTTCATCGCCGCGGCCGCAGATATTACCACGTAGATATTATCACCAGCACTGGAATGTGTATAGCGCTGAATAGGATGAAAACGACAAGCATGCAGCGTCCTCTGCAGTTCAATAAGATTGAAAGCTGTGTGAGTCCGTAGTTTCTCACCATACCTTATGAGGGTATCTGTGCACTTTCACGAGGACAAGAAGGAACAAAGAAATAGCGAATTCTCTCTCTTGTTCTCTTTAGGCCTCGTAAACGCGGGCTGCTTCACCTAGAAGACTGTCCTAGGCGTTTGCACTCTCGTACCTTAACCACCTTTTGTCGTCTTTTAACCGATTTATGCGTTTTTTCTAGATGTACCCCGGCGATTCCACCGCCGAAGGAACGCTCCTTGGTAAAAAAAAGGCCGGGTGAGCCGGTGGCGTTATGAAGCGTTGACAAAGTCAAATTACGCCATAGTGTTGATCAGCACAGCGTTACTGTAGCACGTGTTACGCTGTGTTACACATCTTCGCGCAGAAACATTACCTTTGTTTAATGCAAGAATGCGGTAACTCTGCGACGTCCAGCAACATCAGGAAACGTTATCTCTGGTACGAGGACTATGCTCTAGGAAATAATTTCCCATATGATGCGATGCAAATATGTCAATACTGTATTCTGTGTATGCATTACGAACTATCTGGAGTGTGTAAATAATTAAGGCACCTCAAAGTAGAAAGCGTGAGTGAAATGGCACCTGGCCAACATTATATACCAGCAGCTTTTCCGGTTTACCGTCAGCATTCAGCAACATATTCATTACATGCTGTTATTACATTTGTTATCTCATTTTCTTGCACAATTTTCGTCCGTACCAAGCCTCCGATGACCAAACCAAGTAGTCCATTTTGTCTGAGCTAAATAATGCGGCCATGTATCCGCCACTACTGAAATTTTAATCCAGAACACGCGCACGTTATCTTAGAGCGCTGCTTTGTTGTATGAATACAAGATCCCATATTTCATGCAGCGGGCGCCCTGTGTCGAATGTCGTTACGAGCATTCAACAGGATTTCACCATTATTAGCATTTTAATATTTTGAACTTTTTGATTTCATGTGTCTTCCCATCCTTTGGTCTTTGCTATCTTGTGGGCGTCCGCTAAATATTCCTATTCGGACCTAGGAGACAATGCTCGATGACATCACTTCCGATAAAATCTTTTGCTTGACTTTGATTGAAGGCCAAAGTGCTATGAGATAATTAACTTCTAGTTCGTTTACAGATTACATAAGTGTTGCCTCGTTCCAATAACGTGGTTTTTGGCGTAAAGAGGCAGTAGTGTACTGACAGCCGCTGCACTCAGCTGACAACAGCCGTAAAATGACGCCGACGATTTCACGCCTTTGATGACGTAGCTGCCCAGTGTTTCCCGCCGTCGAAGCGACCTATGCCAGATATCACTGACTGCTGCGGTTTTGCATTCAAAATCGTGGTCGCACTGCGCGGTACAATACTGTTTGTACGGTTTTTGCCTGGGAACATCCGCTCCTAACCACTAAAGTACTTCGTAGTTGCGGTCGATGAACATCCTACTAACGTGTAATCAACTTCCTTTTTCATTTTTGCTTTGTTACGAGTGTACTTGCTTTACGACTTGTATTATGTGCTTGCATTTTTTTCTGTTGCGTAGTATTTTATAACGTCCCACTCCTGCTATAGCCCTGAATAGCGCTGAAGTATGTACAAATAAGAAATAATAAATAAAGTAACCCTCCGTTCACCTTGCCGTCTCACGCTAAGCATAGCGAAATAAAGGGGCTGCGTGTTATAACGTGGATCTCCCGGCAGGTTCATGGGCATGTGGCACCGCAAGCCATCGGCGGTGTTCTGCAACGTGCCGGGCCCCGAAGAGCCCGTCGTGCTTGGCATGACCCGCGTCAAGACTGCGGTCGCCTGGGCAGGCTGGACGCCAGAGGTTCCGCTGGCCGTCACCATCACGTCCTACGCCGGCGCCTTCAACGTGGCCGTATCATCCCAGATGGATATCGTGCCCGATCCAGACGAGATTATCAGGGAATTCGCCAATCAGGTACCGTGGTGATGCTGGAAAAGCAACGGCGGACAGTTCAGAGCGTGAAACGTTTTCGATAGCGTCGTGTGCACGCTATTTGTCGAACGCTGTACTAGAAGTAAGCGTTCTCTGCTTGAACTGTGTGTGTTTTCCACGTAAGCACTTTGTTGCTGACTCACTGAGAAATCTGCGTGTCCGTCAGTTACGTAAGGCAGATAGGTAGAAAGGATGTATAAAAGAAAGCATAAATTTGTTTCCTGAGGTGTGTTTTAAACCTACGGGCCCACGTTCCGAAGACGTGTGCCTTGCCACTGAATATAGCATAGCATGAATATATGAAGGAAAGAGAACTTTTTTGCTGAAACGTTGTTTTTGGACTGTTAGCGTACTGCGCAACCAGAACAAGATAAAAGAAGACAGCAAACGGCGCACACTACCTGTCTATCGCACACTACTGCACACTACGCTCTTTTTTTTCTTCTTCCTCCTCCTGCAAGTTCTAGATGATCGTTTAATCGATTGCTGTAATGGCGTCAGTGACACACATTGTCGCGCACCATCTTCACACTTTGGACAGAAAAGGACGCTTTTTATGCTGTCAAATGCCAGACGGCTGTCTCAGGGACCAATGGTACTGCTTTTGTATAGGTCCTTCCGTGTGTGTAAAGTGCTGACTTTCATCTTTCTCCCGTTCTGGTTTACGTTCCATTACTGCTAGTGTGAGGACGTAAACGGGACGTTCCCGCGGTTGATCTGCCAACTTTCTCAACCGTGATATTTCTCGCCTATGCATGGAGTGTCCTCCTTGCCTACTAAAACATTCATCACCCTTGTCACAGTTGGACCACCTGTCAGACCTGCTGTCCAGGCGGAGGATACCCGGGGAACACAGGCGTCGTTCCAGTTACACGGCCGAGCGTCGGAACCAGGAGATCGCTAGGCCCCCGCTGCACGAGGTGAGTATGGGCTGTTGTACGCACTACGCTACATCTACACTATGTTACGGGTCACTCTTGGTTCCGTCTAACAACGACACTGCAAGTTCGCACTCTCCGCACAGTTTGGTGTCTTCGCCGCACGAAGAAGTCGCACATTGCTTCTCACTTCAGGTTTCTGGCACGTTTTCCTGTGGACACAAGTAGTACTTGGAACTTTGAACTTTATTTCCCTTCGTACAAAAGGAGGAAGCCGGGGCTAAAGGCTGGAATGCCTGACGAAGGCCTCGGCTCCCTTGTACAGTCTGACATCAATGTACACATACATAGAACTGAAACTATAACTATAAAGTAACAATATAAATAAAGCAACAATATAAATAAAAATAACATCAGCAATATACCATTATAAATAATGTAAACAACAATACAAATAAAGCATCAATATAAATGCAAAATTAGCTGCACTTGAAGGTGTCACATGCGAAAAACGGTGTTACACATAGCAAAGACCAGAAGCTACTAAATATTCCTTTGTTTCTTTTTTAAAGATTTTCAATGAAACATCAAAGTCAACATTTGGAGACATTTTACTAACAGCCGCAGTTACCTGATAGTTAAATTTTTGTTTGCCATAGTTCGTACGCGTCATAGGGAGCCGGTGGATTTGTTTACGTAAATGGTGTGTGGTATTACATAAAGTATTGTTTTGAGTGTGTAATTTATTGACTTAATGTACTGGAGCAAACGAAAAAAGTAGATTTGGTTCACCTGAAGCAAATCGTAATTGCGAAAAAGTGGCAACGTAGAAAAATCTCTTGGTCTGCCATAAAAGCCATGGATACATCGCAAAGCTCTCTTTTGAAGGACTAGTAGTTTCTGGTAGTCAGTAGCCGTAGTTGTTCCCCATACTAGAATACAATAGGTTAATTTAGAGTATACAAGCGCGTAATACATCTGCAGTCTTAACCACACAGGCACCAGATTACCTACTTTGTAGAGACAGCCAACATTCTTACCTACTTCAGATACCAGTTTTGATACATGCGTGTTCCAGGAGAGGTTCTGGTGGAACCAGGCACCGAGAAATTTAACACAATCAACCTCATGTATTGTCACGCGTCCAAACTGAATGTTGACTTTATGATAATCGGCAGTATTGATTGGCCTAAAAATAATATAGCTAGTTTTGGACAAATTTAAGGAAAACATGTTGCATTGGAGCCAGGACTGTAAGTTACTCAGGTACCTGTTTACCATAACCTCAGCTTGGACAAGAGATTTGGCTGTAAAGAATATGTTGGTGTCATCAGCATACATAATCATGTCATGAGAGCCTGGTAGTTGCCTATAACCGTGTAGAACTGAAGTTTCCTATTCGACGGCTGAAGTACGTGAGCCAGCAACCTTGGAACAAGTGGGGATAATAGAAATGGTGAGACAGTGACGCCACTGAATACTGGAAAAAACACTTATGCGTACGGTTTCACCAGCTTAGGTAATATGCTCGTAAAATTAAAAAAAAAACATGTGACAACGGCGGTACATTGCACAAATTGTCTGGTTACTATTTAGGTAATGTCAAGGCCTACTTACGCACTCTTCACGACAGTTTCATTTCACATTTCAACCTCTATCGCACGTCTGTAACACGCCTAATGTACGAAAGACACTGTCATTTCAATTTCCTTCCATGTTAATTACGTATTATTATTGCCGCTGACGAGAACGTTGCATAGCAGGTCATCAGGACTTGTCACCGTCTCAGGTGACTGTAAAGAATGAAAATACAGCGCAACGTTTGAAAAGTGCAGCCTCCTGATTGATCGCTTTCTGGGGCTTTACGTCCCACAAACCACGATATGTTTACGAAAGACGCCTTAGTGCAAGACTAGGGAAATTTCGACCACCTGGGGTCCTTTAACGTGCACTTGACATTGCACAGCACGCGGTCCTCAACATTTCAGCCTCCAGCGAACTACAGTGGCCATGGCTGTGATTCGATCCTGCGACCTTTAGATCAGCAGCCGAGTGTCATAGCCACTAGACCACTGTGGCGGGGCAATGTATCGTCCTATTTATCTCGTTACGCATATCCTTCCTCCGTTTACCTAAGGGATATATTATGGGTCATATTGGTACGTACCACATTTCGGTAGCATTCTGGTTCTTTGGACTCCGTGAAGCAGTCTCAAGATATCACGCGGCTTTGTCTTATCACTGCATGGTCATGTTGTCTCTTTTTTTTACTGGTCCTTAGCATATTCTTACGCACGAATTCGAAATGTGTTTAGGTTTTCGGCGGTGCATAAAGAACGTTGCTTGTCACACCGCCCGCTCAAACTTATCCTAGCCAAACCCAGAGAACACTCACTTGCAATTCACTGCCTTTTTTTTTTTAACTGCATAAGTGCTTCTGAGAAGCGATCGTTGTTCACAAGTGCCTGGCACTCTGGATCAGAAATAAAATGGTCGTTCTTTCTCAAGCCGAACGTCGCCTCAATTTCTCAAAAGTCCCATCAGTGCAACAGAACAATTACAGTGTGCTTATAGTCAGGCTTGGAAGAATTGACGTCTCAGACCATCAGTTCATGCGTTCAAATACACAGTGCCATAAAACTGTCACAACCAAGAAAACCAATAATCTCATTGACGGCCCTCATAAAACCTCTACTATTTCGCAAACGCCCCTTGACTAATGGCGACTTTTGCCATCGGTAAAAATAACCACTTATGGCCTTTATTTTTGTGCGACGATGGCGTAATTGCCCTCTTCTTACATCGTCCCTTTGCTAGGACCTGCGCTCATTGTTCCTGAGGTCACACAATGAATCGATCTACTCCTCGTGGACTCTAACGGCGGCTGCAGACTTTTTCAAACTATACCTCTTATCGCTCGAACAGCAAAGCCGTGGATGGAATCGATGAGCACCGTCGGGCATGCGCAGTAACCACTTCAGAAATATTCGACAGCGCACTCCGCGGTGGCCTCTTCGATGTGCCGGTCAATAGACGTGGACTCATTAACCGAGAGCAGTTACCGCAGCCGCTGGTAACACAATAAAGTCGTGTTCCGAGGCCACAAAAGACGTCTAGTAATGGGAAGTTCGATTTACTGCTGAAGAAAGAGAAACAAGTTTTGCGGAAAGTTACTGCGGAAACTTCACTCGTACTTAGGCTATATTGTTGGGAAATAACGGACACTTATTTGTTCCAGTAATTACGACCTTAATATTGTTACGGTAATTTTTCATACCAGGTTCAACAACTGCAATACAAGTAGAACATATGAACATGCTCTAACTAATACTTGTTCCTGTGGAGGCATTAGCGACAAAAAAGGGACTAAGACAATGCCAACAGAAGAAGTTACTTTCGCTTCTGTTGGAACTGTTATATAGCGAAGGGAAAGATTACGACCTGCCTTTACAATTTCGTGCCTTTCTGTCGTTCCTTTCAACTTTTGTTTTCTTTGTTCAAATGTTAAGTGGGTAGCACTGGCTGTCTTGCCGACACTCACTGGTATTTACGCTAGCATGCTTATTGATGTGCTACGTTATATGGCGTACCTTAGGTCGTTTTTCTTAGGTTTCTTTTTTCATTTTCGTACCACTCTCTTCACTGCAAGAAAGTAACACGCGAATACGGTAATCTTGTTATGTGTCCGTATACAGGATTACTGGACAATTTCCAACTTTCCCTTTTCCGCACCACGGATAACACTGTACGGATCGGACGCAGAGCGAACTTCAAAGAATAAGTGGGGTATGCAAATAAGATAACACGACGTTCATTCAAAGTACAGAGAAGGAAAAGGCAATTTGAAGCGGCTCTTGTTGGGCGAACAGTGTTCACTATGTTTCCGTTTTTTTTTTTCCGGTGGCTTTGGCTGCCCGTTCCGGCCTTTGCTTCAGGTGTCCCGGGCTCTGCGACAATTTTGCCTGTCCATCCCCGGCACTGCAGGCCACCTAATTCTCTATTGGGCGTTCTTTTGATGTAAGAGCCGCGTAATTACGGCGGCACAGAGGTCGATTCGAATTGCCCCAGGGAGCGACGAACAAAAGCACGAAGCCGGGCGGACGGCACGGCACAACGATGGTCCTTTGTCGCTCGCTACATAGGAAGTCAGTGCCTTATTTTCGTTTCCCCTTCATCCCTCTATTCATTATGCATTGCCGCGGTAGTGCTGCTTGCCTATAGTAGATGCACGTCTTAGTTAGATTCCTTTCTTTTCTTTCCCTCCCTCTTCCCTCTCTCGCCACTCCAACACACGCACACCGAACACGCTTCCTTTTTATCTGCCCTCATTTCCTTACATCTCCAACCATATCCGTTATTCTGGCTCGGCTGCCTGCTTTCCTGCCTTTCTCCCCCTTTTTTTCCCCCTTGTTTTCTCCCGTCGTCTGCTACCGCACCGTGGCGCCACCAGCGGCATCGCTGCTTCTACGATGTCGACGACGTACTGCTATTCAAAGCGGAGGTGCAGAGGGTGTGACCACTGGGAGGGGCCTTAGTTCCAACACGGTGCATCGTCGCGACAACGCGCTCTGGCGAAGGGACCAAAGGTATTTTCATGACTGTTGCCTGTCTGTATGGAGTGCAGGACATGAAAGAAGCAAATCAGCGAGCGATAGCAGGAAACACAAAGCCACGTAGAAGCAGACTAGGTTGTTGTTGACGTTTTTCTATGCGAGAGCAATATGTCCATGCCAGGACGTCCATATATTGTGAGGTGGTCGTGACGATGAAGGACGAGGCAAAACTCAAGACGTTGTCAGGCGAACTGTTTATTGGGCGAGCCTGTGCCCAGCAAAGCAAAGCCAATCACAATGCACAGCAATAGCGGCGTGAACAGTCGTCGGTTGACAGTAAAAACTGAGTAGCGGCGAAATGCGTCGTCTTTTATACACACGTCATAGCGCGTTCTAGTGTTATCGCTGAGATTCGAGAAGACACTCAAATGTGCGCGTTGGGCATACAAAGTTTCTAGAACGGTCGACACGGTTCTCGAAGCGGCGTGCAAGATAAACGCGGCCGGCGCTGCGCGTCACAGGAAAGAGACAAAGGCGCTCCCCGCAAACAACCGAAACAAGTGCACGGGTGACAATTCAAATTGAGTCAAGGCAGCGTGCACATATAGCAATGGGCAGCCCACTTGGGCAGACTAGGCCAATATTTACCATCATTTAGCCTGGACTGACCGACAGTAGCATTCGTTTCGTGACCGCTACGCACCTTTTCAGAGAAGGCTTCATGGGCGCCGCCATAGTACCATCTGGGCTCCGCGAAGTATATTTGTACCTGTTTCAGTAGTTCCATGCGCACTGTGGAAGCTACAGGCATCTTAGACCAATCAGGAGGGCGAACCCATTGATAAATGTGTCCTTCCGGGCTATGTCGCCTGGTAAGGGTGAGCAGCAAGCGCATATCCGAACATGGGCACTACATACCGCTTCGCAAGAATCTGCGCTCGATGGCTTTATAGCATTAGCTGCCCTACACGGAACTATTAGGCGCGGAAGATAGGCGACATTGCCAGTGAATTAGCCATATTTAGTGAACATAGTTGGCAGCATTACATAATCTAGCCAACTAGCTGAAACCAACCGGCATCAGCCGCCACCATTTAAAAACACAGGCAATATCCGGCCGACATTAGCAGACATTAATTACTATTAAAGCAACCAGCAGGCAATGCTAAGTACGTATTAGCTCCATTCGTGCTGTACAGGTGCTAGTATGCAGTTGAAGTCGCTATTCTCCCACTAACGGGACGGCAAATTGAGCACATAGGCGAGTGCGTGGAACACACCTCTCCACGTATCCTGGTGGAAGGCGGAGTTACACGAAAATTTGCTCTCGCATACATGACAGGAAGCTGCCGTGACACGAACGCCTGCATGACGTAGTGAGCGACTGAAAATACGCAAGCTCGCACTGCATGAAGATGCCTGAGCACTTAGCACGTTTGTTGTCTGACAATTTTTATACATGGACACTATGAAAGATGTGTAAGCACTTTCACTAAATTTGTTCACTAAAGCACCTCAGGATGAGTTCATCATGAATGAGACTGTTTTCAATGAAGTCTTACATTCGGTCTCACATGTTGGGCCTTTTACTTACACACTAAGAAATGTTTAGACAGTGGACATGCCGTCAAAGCATGAGGATATGCTCGGTAACGTGGTGTTTCTCTACTGTCATCTGTTGTAGCAACGGTAGGCTATTCTTCACTGCGTGATATTCATTGCGGTCAACAAGCCGTTTTTGATTTCTGGTCACAGTTACGCAGAAGCCACGGAAGCGTTCAGGGATAACAGGCTTCTTGAACTGTGGGCACACCTGTAGCGGAGTTCTTACTATTAAGAAGTAATAATGGGGACACCTGTACTGCAAACACTGTAGGGTGTACAAATACTGCTATATACACTGCAGTATGAGACCGAAAATATGAAAAGTAAGCATGCCCGGCCCTTTGCCAAACTGCAGGCTTCTTGATCAAACACAGATTATAGTTCCGCATTGCAGCTCCTTAACGCCGCTTTTGTACTTCCGCGATGTACGTCTGTGATAATTCATTCGAACATTGCCGCCTCAGCTGCGAGATAGTGGCAGCATGTTCCAATACATAATAAACTGGCAAGTAGAATCCCCCAGAGAAAACACCGTGTTTTTGAGCACATGACTGATATAATGCACCTCTGCACCTTTCCAGTTGTACTGATATATCTTCAGCGGCGTCAGCTGCTGCAACCAGCTTCGAAAGATAGCAACCTCGAAACCCCGAGACAGTGGCAAAAGGTTGAACAGTTTCGCTTTCTGGGCAGGCAGCCAGGTACAAACTTCCAGGTGTTTACTAATACAGACAAAAAATAAAGTGTTGATCAGGCTTTATCGTGTACGGTCGTGGAAAATCTCAAGTACGAGATTTTATCACCTTCCTATGGTCGCTAAATTCTGACACCTACTTTACGTCATTTGATTTTAGTTTCAGGGCGCGCGTCAGCGCTAAGCGGTAGCAGAAAACGTGGCAATAAACCTGAAGCGCTCCCACGTTGCTAGCTCCGTGCAAGATATGAGAGTATATCAGGTCGTAGGGTCAAGAACACTGTGCCCATGAAAATTTCGTACTCGAAATACACTAGTAATAAAGTCGCTTGGACCTCATTCGAGATTAATTCAACAGTACCGTTTGTCCTCTGTCGCAAACACCGGTGTGCATTTTTCATAAAGTTTGCAGCTAGGATCGCAGTGCTGGACTACCGATGGTGAGTCAGATTTATGATAGCGGTTTAATGCGTTCCGAAGATCTCAGTTTCGCTTCTAGAAGATAGTGCAACGCTTAGACCAACGTGGATGGTGGGGTGCATGACGAGGCCCTAGACCCAAATGTTACCCGCCGAGCCTAGTGTTACAACTCTTTCCTTGTAGTGGCATCAGGAGAATGCATTTGTTTTATTTCGATGGCAATTATGTGGACAGTCTTGACAGGTTTTTGCCGTCGCCGTCACGTGTCATATGACGCCCAAATTGAGGATAGCCCGTTGCGCATCATACAATCTACCCGCGGGTAAAAGCACGTGATTAGGGGCAACGAACATGGCTGAAGCGGATCCTATCCCATTTCTGTCGCTCGGAGGGCGCATTCGATAACATCACCCCGATCAGGGCGCCTGCCGTCGAAGCGGAGAGGAAACGTCCGGCTCCTCTTTAACGAGCGTGAAAAGACGCCAGGACGGGGGGGGGTCTCAAGCAGCAAATGCGGACTTGGCGCGGTCGCCATCGCTGGCGCGCGCGCTATCTCGGCAGCCATCAGCGGGCGGCTCGTAAACCCGCCTAAACCTGCTGCACTCTCGACGCGAAGACACTGCAAAGTGTTCCTGGAGCGGCCGTATTCTCTTACAACAGAGTTTTCTAGAGTTACCTTTAGATACTATCCAAAAGAGTTAGCTGCCAGCCTCACTTCCTATAACATTACAATTTCTTACTGTCGCATTCACTGCTTCTCTATTACAGTGAAAGTTTGTGTTGTGTTTGTTTTGTGGGGTCTAACGTCCCACGCTTGTCTGCATTTTGTTTCACAATGTAAAGTTTTGACATTTCACGTCAGTTGACTTATTTTGTATTGTCTGAATTAATTGTGTGTGTTCAGAAACCTTGTTATATGTTTTGTACCACCCTGCTAGAACCCCTATAATTGGGGTTAGCAGTATTGAAAATAAAACCAGCTCTGATTATGAGGGACGCCGTAGTGGAGATCTCCGGAAATTTCGACCACCTGGGGTTCTTTAACGTGCACTGACATCGCACAGCACACGGGCCTCAACATTTCGCCTCCACCGAAATGCAGCCGCCGCAGCCGGGATTCGCTCCCGCGACCCTTGGATCAGTCGACAGTGGTTGAGGCGTCCTTGTCGGGCCGTAAGCTTTCTAGTCTTCTCAACAACCATCTCAATATCTTCACCACTGTATAAGGGCCTTTACTTTACCAAGAAAAATACGGCGGAGACCTGGCTGTACCTGAACTCAGCTTTAGTCTTTTGAAACACGTATGCGCTACACAGCTAATCCTCTAGGGAGACCGCCTGCCCAGAGCAACGGACGTAGGAGTGCTAGAGTGTACTAGCGTAGCAACTGTGAACACCGGCCGTGTGTGAAAACAGCAAAACCCGATAGTCTCAACTTTTCCTAGACGTTCTTGGCGCTCCACTCATGTCGACACATCACTTCTTTCGATGAGACACCAAACATGCAACTGCGAACGGAAGAGATGCTTGCGGCTGGAGAAATGCGATGTGGAAGCAGTATGCTGTCGCTCAGCAACAGCGTAGTTTCGATATCTCGCGCGCGTTTCTAATCGGAATGGTAAATAATTTGGAACTGTGTACCGTCATACGAGCTTACCTTAAGCATTTCACTGCTCAAACTTGCTCCAGAAGGAAGAATTTTCTCGAGCGCTTACCTCCGGTGTGAAGTACACGTCGCAAAGCAGTTAATTTGGGCGTAGCATTTTGTTGCGAAGCAGTAGGCCGGTAGCAGCTGCCGTCCGGCTGGGTATTTAAGAGCGCAAGACTTCGTTATTGTGTTCTCGTCGACTTTTGGGAGTACCGAGGTTGTGCTGGCCCTTATCAGCTGTATGTCGCAGGAAACTGCTGCGTTTGCTTGGCCTGAAAGTACCGCCAAAGAATGCCTCTCAGCATATCCTAATGGCGGCGCTGCCAGACGATCCAGCAACTGCGCCCCGAAGAACATGGCGGACGCGCCAAGTGTCACCACAGAACAATGCATTATGAATATCCCCTATTGTTCGCGTTTTACGTATGAGAGCCAGGACATGATTATGAGGCACGTCCGATAACATTTCAGGGTTGCCAGTTCTTCAGGAAAATCTGAAGATGTCCGTGTTTTGCACTCCTGTTCTTAGATAATGAATCCTTACCAACTCGCTCAGCTTTCCGTCATTTTAAACAAAAGCTACCGACACATTCCACGGGCAAAGTTGCACCGCGCATCAGAGAACATATAACGGCTCAGCCAGCTGCCATAACATGGGAGTGACAGCGACAACTTGATCAGTCGACTAGGACACCCTGTTGGCGTCTTGCCGCTTCGCCGGCTGCTCTGCCCCGCATCCTCTCTTGTCGCCTTCATGTCGACGCGACACCTTCCACTGGTTCCTGTTAATTGGCGCCTTCACTGATGCATGCCTGCATATTCCTTTAGCAGTTTGCTCCGCGGGGTGATGGCAAGAAGTGCACGATAAAATCAGCTTCTGTCATGTTTGATATTACGCTTCACGTGAAACACCATGGGAAATTTCGGCATTATTTCGTCAATTAGTTGCGCTTCGTTACCCTACGGCACCTAAGTCTTTAAATAAAGACCGCAGCTGTTTTCATTTTTATCGATTAGATGCGTAAGTAGAAAGTTCAACTCTATGGCTTTGGAAGGGTTTTCACAGAGAAGCTGTTCATGGCTTTGTACCGACGTATCGCGTCTACGTATAAAACGAAGCGTAGCAGGACTATCTTGCGTGAGAGAGTGGCTCATACGCAAGGTAAAGCGTGAATGGGGTGAGTAAAATGAGAATTAAAGGGGCGCACTGAATGGAGCACGGGTTAATTAAGCGAATGACAAGTTAATCAACATGATTCGGAGGTGCCCTAAGTTAATCAAAATTATGTCCTTAATTAAGCCGCATATGGCTAGGTTCTGAACGCAAGTGCATCCGTCTATCGATTATCGTGGACGGAGCATTTTACAGCAGCGCGCCGTCGCTACCACAACCGGATCTTCGCTTGTCATCCTTGATCGCATAGCGGAGAGCCGTTGAGTTTTTTCTTTACCAAGACGACGTATTAAAGCAAGCGGTTCTGTAACGTAACAGTACCCAGTTGTTCTCTTACGATCGATGTAGCGTCAAATTTGTAGTACCACACTCTAAAAACTGCAGCCGGTTTCGCAGGAGTGAAACGATCCAGCTACTTTTGAGGGCTTCTTTCTACTCTAGCAAAACGTCGGATGGAGTGAAATGTCCATACCTCTTGCGGCATGAGAGAGTAAAATGCAATTTCACTCCTGCCACACCTATGTCTTGCTCGCATTCGCAGCCGCAAACATGGCGGCTGGGGTGGGAGCGGACGATTGAAGAAGACAACAGGCCGCTTTGTGAAGTGTTTTTCGATAGAACTATAGCAGCGGCCTTCCTACGACTTCTACGTACAAGCTTTCGCGTACAAACGCGTGCAGTGTACGTTTAATGAACGGTGCCTTCCTCGACTACGAGCCTCAACCGACGGGAGTCATAGCGAGCTGCCTCTCCTGTGTTTTTCCCCGATCGAACGGCCGTACCCGTGCTATGTGAAACCCGCCGGCCTACACGCCTCAGATTCTTCGCTTACGTGTGCGAAACGAAGAGGAATACACTTTCAGCGACACAGTAAGCTGTTGTGATCGTCGACGGCTGGTCTCCGACGACTCACTGGATATAACTCATACATGTAAAGAAAAAGGCTTCGCTACGACTTCGGCACTGAGCCGTATGACGGCCATGAGCGCGTCGACGGTGAAAATACCGTGACTGCGATCCGTCCCGTTCGCAAGTCTGGTAAGTACAGGATAATACCCTAGACACTTCTGATGGCAGAGACTACATTTCATCTGTGTGCAGAATAGCGAACAACGAGGAGTGCATATTTTGTGATCGCCAGCGGTTGTTCGCCGTACAGACGTGCTCGACGGACTCGTAAGGGAACGCCGTCGGAATGAAGCGGGTGGTAGCGGAGCACCCGGCTGCCGCTTTTCTTCGCTGGCGTTGATGAAATTCAGCCGCTATTATGTTCGTACTCGCTTCCTCAGGTGCATTTTATATCGCGAACCAGCACTGCGAACTCGCGTTTGCCCGTAAAACGGAATGCCAGCTCATGATAGGAATGCGTTAATCTGAAAGACATTGTATATAGTTCCGCGCGTGTAGATTAACAGATCTGTGTGGCGAGCGGCTACCTATGAGCCAACGCTAAATATACGCCTGTTCTGTGCATACTTTTTGTTTAATTACGCAGAACAGTACCTTACCACTGGCGCTACATAGCGGGTCAAGTATAGCGGTTATATATACGGGACTTCAGTGTAAGCCGGTGTATCGCGAGTGTGTTGTGGGCTTAGTGCTTTGCTGTGGTTGTGTTATTGGCGTGTATGTGCGTTCGTGTCATGTTAGCCTGTATGTTCTATGTTCAGTTTGATGTAATTAAATGCCTGCTAATTGTAGCATGGTCGAAAAACGCACTGGTTGTTTTTTTTTCTTTTTTTTTTGTCTCTGCTACTCCCTCTGGGAGTACTAGCACCCCGCTTGGTGGGGTAGTAGAGCTCTCTTCAAAAGAGTCTTCGAATTCCCTTCGGAGGCGTCCTACTACTCTCTCTTGGCGAGAGTACCGGTACCCCGCAATGAGGTTGATCTACTCCGAAAAAAGGAGTTAAATTTGGGACACGAAAGTACTCCCCCAAAGTGAGTGCCCAGCACTCCCTTTGTTTTTAAAGTGCACCGTCGCGGTAACTCACGGTGAAAAAATGCGTTGTGCCTTAAAAAAGCACTATAATAAGTTTCCACAGTGCTTGCGATGCTAGGCTGGAGACCCCTAAACATTTGTTCGATGGTGGCTGCGTAGATTGCATTCCGGTGGTCGCAAATTGCGATCGGACCATGTGTCCTGCGCGGCGTAAGTTTCTCCAGAAGAGCCCCTACGGTAGAAATTTCCGGCGGCGTCCACTGTGGCATTCGTCATGATCGTATCGATGTTCGTGCCCTTAGAACTGCAGCAGTTATTATTCTAATAAACTTTTACCTCAAAGCGTGGTCGCGAACCCGCCTAATTTTAACTGAGTGACCTTGTAAGCAGTTCTTCTTTTTTTACGGCAACTTTCCTTTTCAGATCGCTTAGTGAGTTGTTGATCGCGTACAAGTGGAGCGGGTTTTAATTTTGTCGACGTGATAGAGCAGAAATCGGGAAACAGCGTTCAAGGGGTTATGCCTGCGCCTCCGATTGGTCCGCTTCGACGTGCTTTTGTCGTGGCAGCTTCACCAAACACAACATATCCTTGATGAACAAACCTTGACAGAGCTATGACACCTGCGTGCCGAAAAGTATCGACGCAGCTGTATTACTATAGTGCCTAGAATTATTCTAGACACTATAGCATTACCAAGTAGAAAGCTTCATCTTTCCGGCACTTGCGGGCATCTCGCGATTTGCAGCTGCTTCCTACTAATTTTTCAACGGGATATTCTGCAGATATTACGCTGTAGTCGCTGTTCTTTTCTTTCTTTTTTTGCAGGATAACGCGTTGTTAAAGACGCGTACGTCATTTAAAATTGTTCGGTTTTCACTGCCTCAGTATATTACCCTCTTTTTCTGTAAGCAATACAACATTTGCAATAATTTTCGCGATGCTTCCTTCACGATGCTTCCTTCACCTCATAATTTGTTACAAAATTTGCTAGAGAGAGCGTTGACATTAACTAGCGCTGGTTCAAATGTTCGTGGTCGTTATGTCAGTGCAGAAATCACGTTTGATTAAGAAATTTGCCCCTGTGCTTTGTGATATGTTCTTTCGCTTTGAAGACGTCAATATATTAAAACATTTTCATGAATACATGCAGCTGCGTCGTTGATAATTTGATACACAAAGTGGTTCGTATGAAGCAGCAGAAGCGTTTCAAGCCACACGCGCGGGGTTCACGCAACCCTATTGGTCATTCGTGTTTCAACTTAATGGCCGTAGTGTTAGAGCTCCTTCTATTAATCAAGCTCAGGTGGTAATAACTTTCGCGGGATTCCACTACGGCATCCCTCTAAATTGCAGCATTCCCTTTCCCCCACCCCCACGGGCGCCGAGCCGTGCTCGCCTACAAGGACTTCAAAAATAGCCCCACTAACATGAAACCTGGGGAGGTGCGAGGCACGCGGTGATGCCCGGTGTTTCCTACAGGAACACGTCAGTCGCTGTTAATGGGCTTGCTTTACGTGGCCACGACAACGACATAGTTAGACGCCGATATTCCGGGCTCATTACCAGAAATTCGTTAAAATCGCCCATGACACGACAACCTACCATTCCGACACATCTCTACACGACAACCCTACACATCAAGGAGGCAAACCTCCTTGCTACACTTAGACTGTCTGACTGTACTGCCTTCAGTAACGGCCCACACATGCAAACACACCCCCTGACTGTACTGCCTATAGAATCGGCCCACCGTGACGGGAGACAGCAGACGCTTACAGCCCGAGCGCGTAACTGTACATCCTTCAGTATCGGTCCAACTGTACATCCTTCAGTATCGGTCCACCGTAGCGGGTCCATTAGCAGGACAGTATGCTTTACTCTGTCGTTCCTAGGTGGCGAACCAGGAATGCAGTGGAAGGGATGCGATGTTAATTTACGAAACTGGCTAAACACCTTTCTTTTAACCGGGCATCAGCTAAACGCATATTGTAAAGGGTTGTAGTGAAGACACACGGCCTGTTTGTCCCGCAGGTGTATAGTATTGCGGTGGTCTACCGGTAAGTCTTCCAGCACCGTCTTCGCATAGCGGGCAGTTTTGGGTTCCAGTCCTAGTGGGTGGCACTTTCCCTCGTCAACGTTGTTGCTTTTTTAGGGGCGAAGCTCCTTATGGCGTGGGTCGTTCGTCCCTTGTAGTCGTAACCACCTCGTTCTAGGATTGCGCTCGATAGCTCGCGCGCCGGGAGGCTCGCGCTCGCCCTCGGCGCGTTCCTCCCGGCGCGCGAGCTCTCTCACTCTTCCATCTGCTGTCTTGTGTGAGAGAGACAGAAAGAGAGAGAGCGAAAGACTGTCCGTTTCTAACGATGATGATGGGTTTGTGCTAGCGCGTTACGGCGCGTGTAAGAAGCTGGTGTAAGACGCTGTGGCCTCTCCGCCTTATACTCTTTCAGCAGTCATGTGATGGCGTCGGCAAACGCGGTGCGCGTTCCGGCCTGTGTAAGGGGCTGCGTAAGACGCTGTGGCCTCTCCCCCCTTACTAGAGTGTACTGCATGTTTCTAACGCGTTTGTGCTAGCGTCCCCTTAAACGCGAGATCCCAGAGTTCGAATAGATGTTTCTCACGTCTTTACATGATGATCGACTGGGCGAATTACACGGAAGATTAACGGTTTACCGGTGATTCACTCCGGAGCTTCGCCCACTCATCATCATTCACCCCGTGGATATGCTGTGAATTTTTTTGCCATACCTTCCTTTAACGTGACGACAATGACAGGAGACGCCGACAGGCCGAGCGCATAATGGTATTCACACCTAATAGCCTACTTCCTTAACCGAATCGCATTAATTATTATTTGCGGCAAGGGTGCAATCGGGGAATGACAGGGTATGTCTGTCGTGTCCCATTGAATGTTCACGTGCACGTGACTGTCACCGTATATCGGAATGTAGATGCGACACACCCTCATTTCTTTTCTTCCCTGTGCAGTTACAACAGAAACTCCAGAGTGTCCAGGACGAGCTGCAGCGGGTTCGGCACGCGCTGGATGAACTGCGCGTCCGTAGCCTGGGCACACCCACAAGCGGCGACGGCGTCGCTCCTTTCGGGGAACCACCTCTCATGTTGGAACCGGAAGAAACTCCCCTGGCCGCACAACGGCCTCTGTCGCGCTCGCCAGCACCGATAGCGACGACGCCGGAAGAAGAGGAGCGGGAGCGGCTGGAAGCGCGGCTGGGCGAACTCCAGGAGGAGTTCTCCGAGCTCCTTATAGGACTGCGCAGGCGCAAGTCTGTCGCCGACAACGTTCTTCTGGACACCGACGTCGAGGTAGCGTGGTGCAAGACAGCGCTCCCGCTTTTGAGCATGGTGGTGATGATGATTGTGGTTCAGTTAATGAAAGGACGCTAATTTCTGCAGCCCATGTAGGGAGCATGTCTAAGCGTCCGTGGGGGTGGGGGAAAAGGAAGTGAAAGAGATAGAGAGGAGAGAAAGGCCGTTGTGGAGGGCGCCAGAAATTTGGATCACCTGGGGTTCTTTAACGTGCACTGACAACGCACAGTATACGGGCCTCTGGAATTTTCGCATGGAGGCGAAAATGCCAGAGGCCCGTATACTGCGCGTTGTCAGTGCACGTTAAAGAACCCCAGGTGGTCCAAATTTCCGGAGCCCTCCACTGCAGCGTGCCGCTAGTGTTTGTGCTAGTTTCAGTCACACAAGATAGCGACAAATCCTCCTGGGCGCTTAGCGTTTAGTAAGAGTGTACGCTTGCCGCTCTGGGTTAAGGGTAACATCACATTTATGTAATTGCTACTGTTTGCTGCCAATAGATGAATGTGAATTCTGAACACCAACTAGCCCAGCATTTCACTCCTTTAAAGTATATTTCTTCTACATCGGGCTCATCTGTCTCTGTGTCCTATAAAGTTCTTCAGGATGCTAAAAAAGCGCCCGTGTTGTTTGTGGTCCTTCTTTGCTGTCTGTGTAACCTTTGCGCTAAATACGATGAATATGAAGTCTGAACACCAACTAACCCAGCATTTAACTCTTTTAAAGGATGTAGTGCTCGTAACGCTTGCGCGAATACTTTGTATATAGATTACCTTTGACGACCTCATCTACGTTTCCTTTTTTTTGCGTGTATTTGCAGGAAGACGATGACCTGGATGGCGAGCTGCGCCGGCCTCCGAGGCGCCGTGCCCTGTCAGTCACGGTGCGGAGAGCCAGCCTGCAAGCGGTGGTGTCCACCACGCGGCCGCTGACCACGGGATCGTCGCCGGTGTTCCGGTCTGCGGACCCGAGCCCTGGCGCACCGGAGACCAGGTCCTTTCTAGGGGTCACTATCAGGGACGACTGACTAAGGCCACACCGCACGTAAGCCGGGTGACAGATTTCCGCGCGCACACACAGAAGGTCACTGCGAGAAATATTCCAATTTATTAACAGCTTAAATAACTGCGAAACGCCCCTAGGCGGCACACACAGCCTGGAGAGGGGTCAGGAACACTTGTTTTGAAACGGTTCCCTGTATATGATGGACACCGTAGGTACGTAACCTCTAAGCGTGTTTCGCGTCCTAACGGATACTCTTGATGTTCACATCACTAGCAAGAACTCTAGCGTTTCCAAATCTTGCACCTGAATAAGGCAGCGATATTTTGCACGAATGTATAATATTTCAAACGGGTGAACTTGCAATGTAACGCGTAAGATACACTTACTGTGATGAACTGACCAATGAAGATGACGATCGCAATGCGTCATCTATATATATATATATATATATATATATATATATATATATATATATATATATGTTATCGGAAAGACACAGTGACAAACATATGATTTATTCTGACGTTTCGGTTGGAGGCCAGCCTTTTTCATAAGATGAAAGTTTCTCATGGGCGCATAGTCTTTAAGTACACTTCACGAACATGCATAATGGGGGGGGGGGGGGGTGGAAAGGGGAGAGCTCACAAAAAAATAAATAAATAAAAGAAGGGGGGGGGGGGGGTTGGGATACAGATGTGTGTCCAGGAAGCAAAGGCCAGTCCAAGAGGACGTCTGCGTCCGCACGGCGCCTCCATAATAAAGAACGGGTGGGCCGAGCTCATGTGGTAGCAGATTGTGCGCCCTCGTTTGAAGACACTCGCGCCGCCATCACCTGAGTCCATGGTGCTGCGACTCCCGCAGTGCAGCGCGGAACCCCTGAAGCCAAATGTCGTGTGGGGAGTACAAAGAGGAGGGGGGGGGGGGGGGGAAAGACAGGTTGTTCTGTGCGCGGTCAGTACCAGTATAGTTCAAAGGATCGTCCCTGCGTCGTGTTTCACGGAAAATGGAGGATAGAAAAAAGGAAACGTAGCGCATCCGCGAACAACCTTGAATGGCTTGGTTCGTTAAAGGCATATACACACAGACACATAAACACACAAAAAGAGAGAAAAATAAGAAAGAATAAAAGAAGAGAAAACATCAAACAGAAAGGAGAGTCGTTTAGTTTGACGATTCATACTCCGTGGAACCCGTTCTCTAGTGAAAGCGCGCGATGCTCAGCCAAGGGGGCACAATACATATCTGCACCTTGCGCGCGGCGCGGTCTGAGTGAAATATACCAGATAAAAATGAGAGAGAGACAATAAGAAACATGATGGGGAATTAAATATCCTAAGATAATACATGAAAATAAATGAAATCAGAGCAAACAAGAAATTAACAATAGGAATAAAATAAAATGAAACAGGTGGACATCGACAATCAGTTCCGTGTCCCAACAGGAGACACTGCCCGAGTGAGCGCCGAGGGCACACAAGACATATTTGCACCTTGTGCGCGTGCAGTGTGAAATGAGCAAGACATATCAGGCAACAATAAGAGAAAGGCAGCAATAAACATGATGGGGAACCAGTTATCGTGAGGTAACAAGCGAAAATAAATGCAATGAGAAAGAATCGGGACACACACAAAAATTAACAATGCGTACAGAATGAAATCGACCATCATTTCTGCATCTTAACAGGAGCGCCATGAATGTGCACCAGAAAAAAAGAGAGAGAGAGAAAGCAAAAAAGACAGGAAAAATATGAGTTCCGGGAGTTCGTAGTGCACATAGATTTGCATGTGGAGCCCTAAAGAAACAACAACAACAATAATGATAAAAAGGAATCTTAGTCGTTGCGTCGTTAATTGGTTTAGTTGCCTGACAGGGCAAGCAAGATAGTCGGCCTGTACTTTCGTTGATGCCACCAGACACAGTATTGAATTTGTGAATAAGGTAAGATTCGCGAACCTCCCGGTCATAATGCGTTTTGAAATCAGATTGGAGCACCACAGCTGTGAATGTATGGAAGGGATGACTAAGATCATTTACGTGCTTGGAGAGAGGAAGGTGTGGCAGGGTCTTTATGTGTGCCCTGTGGTTGTTTATTCTTATCCTGAAGGGAGTCGGAGTTTGGCCAATGTATTGGGCGTTGCACACGGTGCATTCAAGAAGGTAGACAATATTTGAGCTGTCGCAGTCAAAATTTCCTCTTATTTGGTAAAAGAATGGCGACGCAGTGCTGTTTACTGTGGAGGTTCTATTCATCATCGGGCATAGCTTGCACCTAGGTTTGTTGCAGGGGCCGCTGCCTGTGAATTTAGGAGTGTTCACCTTGGATGACGTTACAATGTCTCTGATATTTCGCGCCCGTCTGTAGACAACACGTGGAGGTTCAGGGAAGACGCTTTTCAACTTGTCGCTTTCGAGAAGGATGTTGTGGTGCTTTCTAAGGATACTGTTTATGTTAGGGGGTGAGGCTGAATACGTTAGAATGAGATTTGGAGTGGTGTTTACGGAATCAGAGTTTGGTTTGCTTGTTAAGTAACGGCGGTCCTGCTTTCTAGATTTCTTGATGGCATCATTGATGACAGACGGCGGCTATTGTTGACGAGTGAGGTCCTTGCTTAGTTGTTCACAGTTGGAGGCAAAATCCGCCGCGTCAGAACCGCTTGAACGGAAGGGACTGACTGTATGGTATGCCTAGCTTACAGTGCTTAACGTGGCTGCTTTTAAAATGGGGGTATTGGTGACGGTCGGTTGGTTTTCTGTAAACTGATGTAACAAGCCTATTGTCCTGATATTCTTACGGAAACGTCGAGGAAGTTTGTGGTCAATGCTGAATACGTGTGCGAGAAGGAAATGTTTTTGTGCGTGTTGTTGAAGGCGGTGATGAAATCTTTGAGTTTTTCTTCGCCGTGGCACCAAATGAGAAAAATATCGTCGATGAACCTTCGATAAAAAAAGGGGCGGAACGGGGCGCTACTTAAAAATTTAGATTATAATGCACCCATAAAGATATTGGCATAGTTGGGTCCTATTTTAGTTCCCATCGATGTACCATTAGTTTGGACATAGTGCGTGTTGTTGAATTCGAAGTTGTTCACTTTCTAGGACTAGTTTGAGAAGTATTCCGAGAGTTTCACCATCAACTGGACTATTTGGGAATGAATTTTCGTAGGCCTGAGTGACGTATTTGATGCCGTCTAAGTGCGGAATATTTGTGTATAGAGAGGCGACGTCCAGAGTAACTAACAGACTGTCTTTTGGTATGACGAGATCCATAATATCAGCTAGAAAATGAGTCGTGTCCTTGACGTAGGAGGGTAATGTTGGTGGAATGTCTTTCATTAGGTTATCGATGAAACTGGATATTGGTTCCGTTACTGTGCCAATACCGGAAATTATGGGTCTCCCTAGGTTGCCTGGTTTGTGTATTTTGGGTAACATGTAAAATCTTCCCGGCCGTGGACTTAAAGCTTGCAGTGACGCTGCAATTTTATCGGTAATCTTATTGTCTTTGACGAGAGGGATCAATATCTGTCGTACTTTGTTTTCGAAGCATGTTGTCTGATCATTATCAGTTCGCTTATAGAATGAAGTGTCGCTTAGTTGCCTTTCAGCCTCTGCGATGTAGTCACGTTTGTTCATTATAACAATGGCGCCGCCTTTGTCTGCTGGCTTGATTATTATGTCCGAGCGTTGGCTTAACCCCCTTAGCGCTACTGCCTCATTATGTGAAAGGTTTTTTTGGGGCGGAATTCGATTCCTGTATGGAGCGAGAATGTCGCGTTGTACAGCCTTAATGTAAATATCCAAGAATTTGCCTCGTTGTGAAGGAGGAGTCCAATGTCGTTGTGATGCTGGCCAGATGTCCTTGCTTGCGTCTTGTGTTTTTCCATGGTAGTATTCTGTTAACCTTAATGTGCGAGAAAAGTTCTCCAGATCTTTGAAGAGTTGAAACTCGTCTAATCCGCCGGTTACCCGACAAAAACTCAAGCTTTTTGACAACACCTGACGTTCATCGTCTGTCAATGCGATGTCGGAAATATTTACTATAGTGGAAGCTTGGAGTTCTGGCGCTGTTTGGTCAGGGATATGTTTGTGGTTCCGATAAGATTGAAATTTAGGGGATTCAATTTCATCAAGAGGATGTGTTATTCCGTCCCTAAGTAGCTTTTTTTGTGTTGTTAATATTATTTCGCGCCGTTTCTTTTCTACGAACTCTTCTAAAAGCCTCATTTCAGAGGCCGTCAAGTATCCCTGGGAAACAAATTTCCGTTCTTCGCCACTCAGGTGTTCAAATTGGGAGCTATCGTGCTCAATAACTATGTTCAAAAGCCGCACAGACGCTTCACGAACGCACTGTGCCCACTTAGCCTTAAGCTCTGGCTGCATCTCAGAAGTCGCTGGTGTGACGCAAATGCGTAACCCTTTCGGTACAACATCACATTTAACATACAACTGTAGTGCATTAACATGGCATTGGTATCTGATTCGCTTATCAACTATTTTTTAGCCTTCAAAAAATTTCGCGGCACTGCAGGCACGTTGTCAACAGAAAGGTCACCTGTTGGGATTTTGTCCAGTCACTTAGTGGGGTTCTGCACGACGGTTGAAAAGGTCCTTCTCAAGTTGTAGCGTGGTTCCTTTGGAATTGCTCCTGATTCTGTCCCCGGAGCCCTTGTCACTGGTGGGGTGGTCGGTGTTGCTGCTGGTGACGTCTGTGCTGAGCGGTCTGATGTGTGGCCCGTCGAGTAGTCCCTCCACGTTGTGTCTTTACGTGTGTATGACCAGCTCAGCGTCTGGTGGAGGTGACTTGCGATGAGCGCCACACCGTCGAAGTTTGGGTGGAGGCCGTCAGCGGCCAAAACGCGACAGGACGGGAGCCACTCGAAGCCATGGTTTATGAAGAAAAGTTCTTTGGTTTCGCGGCAATGTCGTCGAAGAAGATTGTTGAAGAGGCAGGCCTCCCTGTTGCATCTTTCGACGAATGGGCGGTTACTTATAGCCAAGCGGCGGTTTGTGGAGCGAGGTAGGCCCCCAGCCGAAACGTCAGAATAAATCCTATGTTTGTCACTGTGTCTTTCTGCATTATATATATATCTATATATATATATATATATATATATATCACAAGACACAGTGAAAACATAGGATTTATTCTGACGTTTCAGCTGGGGCCCGCCTTTTTTCAAGAGATGAAAGTTTCTCATGGTCGCATGGTCTTTAAGTACACTTCACGAACACGCATAATGGGGGGTGGAAAGGGGACATTTCGCTTCAGCGGTTCTGCGCTGCACTGCGGGAGTCGCAGCACCATGGACTCAGGTGATGGCAGCGCGAATGTCTTCAAACGAGGCCGCACAATCTGCTACCAGAGGAGCTCGACCCACCCGTTCTTTATTATGGAGGCGCCTTGAGGGACGCAGACGTCATCTTGGACAGGCCTTTCCTTTTTGGACACACATCTGTATCCCAACCCACCCGCCACCTCTTTTTTTTGTGAGCTCTCCCCTTTCCATCCCCCATTATGCATGTTCGTGAAGTGTACTTAAAGACCATGCGCCCACGAGAAACTTTCATCTTATGAAAAAGGCTGGCCTCCAGCCGAAACGTCAGAATAAATCCTATGTTTGTCACTGTGTCTTTCTGATAGTATACTTATACCGATAGCCAGGAAGAATTTTATATATATCAAGAGAAGTTCTTCCTGGCTATCGGGATAAATATACGATCAGAAAGGCACAGTGACAAAAAACTATTATTTAGCATTTATTCATACGTTTCGGCTGGAGACTAGGCTGGTCTCCAGCCGTATATATATATATGTGTGTGTGTGTGCGCAAGGCGTCTGCAGCGTATCGCCATATCACTTCCGGCGCAACAAAGCTGTACGATCTCACACACGTTAAGGGCCGCGGCTTCACAAGCTGTCCCCGCCGAAATCCTTTAAGCAGTGAAACTTGCCTTATCCTGTGGGTTTCCATCTTGTCGGCGCAGTAAGGTTCTCCCCAAACAATCATATATCTCTCTATATGTATCGGGAAAGCAAGGACACTGCTATCTATATAACTTTACTATCCCTCATACGATACACATGGTGCTACAAATTTGAACCGTATAACGTATAACGCACTGGTAGTAGTAAAGTGCGCAAAAAAAGGGTGTGTAAGGGGTGCGTACTATCCGCTTCTTGACCTATAGCTTCATGACCTACAATTTCCTACCCTCGTTTGTATATTACATGTTGCTCGGGCATTGTTGGCACTCTCGTAAAGTGCTGGTTGCACGTTTGCACAGAAAATACAGCGCGACAGAACACATTACAGGGAAACAGGCAAACAAGATCAGTCAAGCCGTATGGTGTCGCGGAGTACAATGTTCATTCTCATGACTACACGAAAATCAACATAAAGAGGCAGTCCAGTCATATGACATTAATGTGAAATTCCACATAAAATGTTCTTATTTGCTTTATTCCTCGTCAGCGACTTACTCCTCTCATAAACTGCGGCGTTGGGTAGCAAACCGAACGATTGTCTGGTTAAACCCCATCCTACCCCTGCCCCCCCCCCCCCCCATTTCCGCATCTTACTCGAGAGGACCTCGAGAAAGAGAGATTCTAAAGCAAACTTGGGAAAGGATGGTGAAGAGTGCACTATAACTGTCTCTCGGTTGAGGTGTACTCACTGAGAGACAGCTATCGTGCACTCTTTGCCCTATTTTCCCAACTTTCCAATGGACTCTGTCTCTCTCTCTCGAGCTTCCTGAAGCAGCGCAATCTATACCAAAAAGCACTGTCGAGGGTACCAGTCCGTAAGAGTGAGAGATGCAAATTAGAAAAGGCAGAAAACTCGAGCGCAAGAGAACAGCCCGGTTTTCTACGAGAAGCTATGTTAAAGGTGGAAATGTAATTGAAAAGAGGCCGCAGAAAGAAGGACACGCATGCAAAGAAAAAAATTAAGCAGGTGAAGACCGGGAGAGTTGTAAACTATCTCGTGCGCCACTGCCACTTGAAAATAAGAGTTGTTTCACAGACTTCGCTGAGACGACTCGGCATTCGGCATTCTGTGGTTGTCTCCTCCAAAGCCCCCGGTCGGCAAGAAGGGCCAACGTGGTCCCTGGAGGCTGTCTGTGTGCGCTGTAACAAGAACAGCGGAAGGAACGTTATCAGTAGGAGTTTCCTGACTACGACCATGACCAGAAGCAACGCTCACGCCGATACAGATGGCGAACGCAGGATATTTTGTAAGAGCGGCATCAAGGCACGAAGGACTCCAGCAGTAGGAGGATGAAGACGAAGAGATCGGTCTAGTCGATTCAGATGCGTTTTCTCCAAACTTCAGGTGTTCGACAGCGTCGTAAGGAAACATGAGGCGCGACTCAACATTCGGATAGCCTTTCCGCACAGCTTTTTTCACGGTAGGGCTATGAAGCATTGAACGTTTCATCGTGGAGACACCGCGCGTTTCGACCTTATAGGCACCCTCGAATGGTTCTGGCGATTTTATTCAAATACATTTCCCCGATAGCTCAAATCTTAACCGTTCGCAACCCGTCGTTGCTCAGCCTTGATTGCGTAAAGTTACTACAAGGTTTTATATATGGGCGTCGTGAACGATAGGCGTTACTCAACCTAAAGTGTCCTCAACCGCCCCTGTCCACGAGGCGTATCGATGCAAATGCAATGATTGGCTCTCCCAGCTGATGTCACAGCACCTGGCAGTGCTCACTCGCGTCTTGAGCGCACGAGGTGATCGTTGAGGGCGCACTACTTGGTTAATATTTCTAAAGCAAACCAGCTCAAAACACACGGGAACAGAAGAAGGCGCACAGGACGAAGCTTCTAGCCACCCCAAAAGGCCAGCTGACCTCAGTAGTGACATGGCGTAGTCAGCCGCTGTGCCTAGGCCTCACTACTGAGGCCTAGGCACAGCGGCTGACGTGAGAGGCGCAGTCTTTGATAGCGTGCGCCCCGCTGCTAAGAAAATTGAGGAAGAAGAGCAGTGCTAAGCAGGAAGGCGACAAAACCAATCCTATAGCTGCATTGGTGAAAGGTGCGTAACTTAATCTATGGCGTCATTGTTTGGTAATGACGTAGCCTAATCAATGCGTGAAAAAGTGTTTCATGGACCTCGTATTGCCGTGTCTGACAGCTTTTAAAATAGATGACCAGGACGGTTAAAGCTGTGTAGAAGATGGTTCGGTGTTCCTACAGAAGAACTGATGCTCTGGCATGTGGGTAGAATAGCTGTTGCAGTTACGACAAAAAAGGGGTTTACTTTGCTTCAAACGACTGCAGAGCACAAGCGCGCTTTTCCATAGCTTTTACTGTTTTATTTTCCCTAACACTGTGCAGCACCGGCATTCCGGGATCGTGTTTCCCGTTTTCTTCTTTCGCCGACTTCCACTCGAACGCATGGCCGCTTTTGGAGGAGCGTCCGCGTACCTGTTTTTGTTGCGCAATACTTTGATGAAAGCCGCCCTGCTTTCTTTCAAATAAATAACAGTGCACCTACCATGCCTTGTGTTATATACCTTATGTTACATGTGTGTATAGATTATTGTTCTCCTGCAATTCTGCAACGATATCTTTCTTTTAGCAGCACGCGCTACTTGATAGCCCAGCTTTTCACAGAGCCGCAACCAGAGCAAACGTTCATGTCCTTACACTTGCGTGCAGGGCAAATACCCTTGTTGTGCGCCGGCTACGTCGTATTGACATACGACACTAGTGAAATCGGAGGCAATCGGCCTATGTCCTCTTTAGTCATTCAAACGCGACCTGAAGCACATGCTGCATAGCGAGCTATGTCTTTGATGTTTATTTCCTGACAATTCCCTCTCCTGGGCACCTGAAATTTGAACCGCACACTTGATCATACCTGGAGCTTGCTGCATCGCAGGCAATTGTGCAGTTTTAGGGGCGAAGCTCCTTATGGCATCACCTGGGCGGTTGTCGGTTGTCGATGCATCCTGCGTAGCCAGTAGCGTCTCCCTTAGCATTCAATAGCATACAATAGATGGCGCTGTCCCATAGAGATGCATGCAAACTGCAGTTGGGTGACGATATACTAGATGGCGCTGTACGCATTCTGTGTCGTCATCTCCATTTCTCGTCTCGTTTCCGAGAGGGCGCTGTCCCATAGACATGCGTACAATATGGCGGTTGGGTGAAGGTACGCTAGATGGCGTTGGCGGTGCAGCTGCTCTCCGATTGGCTGCTGCGCGGGCTGCGCTCCTCTCATTCTCCTGGATCGTCGCCGTACGTGTCGGATCGCGCTTGGTGGACCATGGACGATGAGAAAAAAAAAATTCCGAACGTTGTGTCCGAAGTGCGGAATCGAACCAGGGACCCCTCGCTTCCGAACGCGCGGCGCTAGCCACTACGCCACGAAGCTTTTTTTTTCTTTCTTTATTGCCATTCGACATTCTTACATAATACGTGGAGATCGGTACTCCACACTCACATCCACATACATAAAGGAGCGCTACATATTACAGATGGCCCACCATGGCATAACCATGGTAAATTAGAATGGTTTCATGTGCAACACAGCTTCTACACGAGGTACCCATTCAGGTACACATGGTAGGGCTTTATGCACTTCTAAAAATGTTAGCACATCCTCATGGAAGTACTGTCGAACAGGTTTTGCATCAACATCATTATGACGTACAGCAATTCTAGATTTCCATATGCCATGAAGGCCCAGTAACATAAGAGTGTCAAATGGTACACCGTCATCGTTTTCCACTGGCAAGAACCTTATTCCACGGGCATTTATGGGCCACGAAGCGCACATGGACACATGCACCACGATGACACTAAATACCCAACATTAACGAAAGACTGCGCGTTTCTATAGTGCCTAGAAGTCATTATATTTCTAGGCACTGTAGCGTTTCTAACGCGCTTGTGCTAGCGCGTTACGGCCCGTGTAAGAAGCTGGTGTAAGACGCTGTGGCTTCTCCGCCTTATACTATCTCAGCAGTCATGTGATGGCGTCGGCAAACGCGGTGCGCGTTCTGGCCTGTGTAAGGGGCTGCGTAAGACGTCTTTACATGATGATCGACTGGGCGAATTACACGGAAGGTTCACGGTTTACCGATGATTCCCTCCGGAGCTTCGCCCACTCATCATCATTCACCCCTTGGATATGCTGTGATTTTTTAACAACGCAGCTGTTCAAGCCGAGCAGTACTCCGTAATATGCGAATAGAAAACTGTCATCATTACGAAGTAATTCAGCGTCGTACACTTCTATGATGTGCACGTCATTTGCATGCGTCTTTTTTATTTTTAATTGCATGTAATTTAAGGAGAGGTAGGTGCCCATGTGCGGTGCCGGCTGTCTTTTACATGGTGGTTGTCTTCGCAAATGTATGAACAATTCACGAAAGCAAACGTGCGCAGTTCTTTCTTCTCTTGAGCTCATACCATCTGCAACTACTACGTAGACGCATAGGCGTTTCATTGCATATAGCTTTGTAGTGCACAGCAAGAGGATGTAAAAGGAAAATGAGGGTGACGATGAGGGCACAGATTAAAGCATAGCTAAGGGCCGTAGCTTTATGCGATTTCTAGAAAAATTGTGCAATTCACGTTTTATTAGCAGAAATGAAAAAAAAATATTAATAAAGCCTCACTTCGGAAACTTAGGAACGCTATTTCCCACTCACTGGCACAGGTTTCAGGCATGCAAAGCAGAGTCAACGCAGCCACCTTCTACGTGTAAACAATTATGAAATGTGCGAATATCTGAAAAGAACATTGTGGCACAATGTTCTTTTTATTTAAAGCACAGTGGATACGAAAAATGCGTATTCGGGTGTTCCCAAACATTCAAACGTGTATGTTCACAGCAGGAGCGTCGAATACTCAGATGAGTTTTACAAAGTGTTAATTTCTCAGTGTAACATCAATAATACTAGCCTTATTGGAATATTTTAATGAATATCACAGTAGTGGAATTCTCTTTGAGTGGAATCTAATTGCCAAAATTTTAAAATATTCAAAACGAACAAGATCCATCTTGCCGCGTGTATATCGCCTGTAAAGGTTGTTTCACTGCAAGGTGGGTTTCTCTGCCGTGTAACAACCTTTTCACGAAAAATTGCACTGCCGTGAAGACACGATTCACGGGAAATGAGCATATTATGTGTACGTCGATTAAGTTTTCTTATTGCCTTGGAGCGCATTACATAAGTTTACGTTAAGTATAGTACTTTTCCGCTACTATTAAAATGCTACTACTATATTCTAATTTGATTATAATAATTACAATTCGCTGTAACTTTGCCTGGAGCCAAGAATGCCTAGTCTTCAGATTCCCTTTTTGTGTCTTATTAGCTCTTGGTAGCAGCAAATTTTACTGGATGTACAGCAGCTGCTGCATGTTGCACCTTTCTGCCTCTATAGTGCGAAGCGTATTCTGTTACTGTATGTCACATGTTGTGACATGAACGTAAGCTGAGCCTCCCAATAATGATACCTAAGCAAAATTTAATGTCTGAAAATAATCAACTCTATGTGTGAGCATTACAGTATGACCTAGCACAACACTTTCAATTACCCTTAAATACCTATCAATGTTCATGAACACTTCTGAAACAGAGAGATCACTCAGTTGGTTATGGTTGTATGTTCCAAAAGTATCGTAAGCGCCATCTTGTGCTCCGCCACAGCAGCCCTCTGAAATTTTAAGTAATGCAGGTGTGTTATTAAATAAACTGTAGCATGTACCTGATGCCTTGTTCAATGTAGCCGTGGAATTTCGCGAAATTTCGCGGAATCTCAGATCTGGATTTACAGAATTTCGACATCCCCACCTCACAAAATAAGGGGCCCTAAGCATAGCATAGCATTGTATAGTATAGCAAGGGGTGGGAAAGGCAAGTGAGGTGTAGTGGAACACAGAAAATGTGCTTGGGTTTCATTATTCAGGCGTGCATACCGCAGTACGAGCGGCGCTTTCATGTTCCTGTTCCTTTGTGTTTAAGAGCTCTTCTGCCTAGGTTCCCGTAGTGCATCCAAGCAGTTATGGGTAGGGTGTAGGTAGATTCGTTCCGCAGTCGCATTATGGCAACCGCGGTTGCGTTTCTATCGAGGCAACGTGTAAAAACTGTCAAAATGATGGTGCACATCCATTTAGGTGAACATTAACGATACATGTACGCTCTACATTGATCAGGAGTCAGTCACTATAGAATGCCTTAAGCATTCGTCATGGTAGGTGTAACTCCAGCGTTTACTCCAAATTTTATTCAAGGCTTACGGTCGCAGCATACTAGTCACCGCCCCATTGCAAGCTTCGTTTCCACAGTGGGACGCCATCTTCATCTTTTACGAAGTTGTTGCTGATGTTCTCCTCACGGACAACCTCAATAATTGTGGTTTTGTTAAGGGAAATACGCTATTTTCTGCAGCCCTTGTCGGGAGCACGGCTCAGCGTCCGTCGGGCTACGGGAAAGGGAATGAAAGGGTGGAAAGGTGAGGAACGCTCTAGGGGAGGGCGCCGGAAAGTTTCTGCACTCGAGGTTCTCTACCATACACTGGCGACGCACAGTATACTGAGCCCTAGAATTTTCCGACTTCAATGTTCACTTCGCACGGTACATCCCTAGCATACCCGCATTCGGTCGCTCTCTCCATAGTACCTTTCCGTTAAATTTAGCTAACTGAGCTGCTTCCCGAAGCTATAAATGTAGGCAAATAAGGTGCCTGTGTTGTATCGTTTCAGATGCGAAGCAGCTTATGGTCGGGGCTATGTCCCTCCCTCCAACCGTCGTGTGGCGTCCACACCCTCACTGCGCATGCTCATCCTCCTCCCCCTCCTCTCCTTGTCTAATCTCCTCTCCTCTCGGCATTCCTCTTCTGCTCTCCGAACGGCGCGCGTTGACTATAGAAACGTTCTTTCTTCGATGAACGCTTTACCAGCTCGCAAGGAACGAGAACAGTGTCGAGGAGCGGACAACACGAACGCTCACGAACAACATGAACGCTCACCTTCAGTGTTGGTGTTGTCCACTCCACTTTCCTCGTGTCCGTGTCTTGCACGCCTTTTCATTACATTATGAATCCTTACGAACTCGCTCAGCTTTCGGTTGTTTTAAACTCCATGAATATTACTTGAGAGTTCGTCAGGTCAGGTGTTCCTGTTGCGGGCACATCCGCCTAACGAGCTTGAGAGAACGTGCAAATGATGAGAGCATTGTTGTCAAGGCTTCCCTCTTTTCTGCATAACCGCGTTATCCTTCTACTGCTCTGTAGTCCTCGGAGTTAGAGACACCTGACTTGTTTCGGCGTTGATATAAGTTTACACTTATGATTGCAATGCAGAATGTTGCGTCGCACAAAAGGGCGTCGAACTCACGAGTGCTATTGCAATCTTGTCTTCTTGCTAGCTCTGTAAAGGTTCACCGATGGGTTTCCTAGCAGTGCATGCGTGAACTTTCAATGGGCAGCGCAATGAAAATGGACTCCTTTTGTGCACTGTGAACGAAAACAAAACTTTTGCCGTATAACTTTTCGGCATTTGTCGGCATTAGATTCTCCCTAACTCCTCAGTGCCTGCGTACTTTGTGTCTACCTTTGACAGTGTGTGATGATATTTTAAGCAGGTTCTTTTATAGATTTGTTTTCGGATGACTCTCTCAGGCGAAGCCTCCGAGAGTCTAATCGAGGACAAAGCCGTTCTTCACACAACACAAAACACAAGGGTTTTAATTTAAACTGATAAGAAAGAGCATAATGAAAGAAGCACTTGAAAGAGAAAAAAAAACATCACACCATTAAGAAAGTAGCACGCTCTAATAGCGTCTCTATGGGTGCTACGAGAGTCCTGGCAGTTTAATCTCTAACGGTCCGTCAGTCATGCGTGAAGGCGACGCGAGAGAAGTGCATGGCTCACCAAATCACCGATGAGCTTGAGTGAACAAGTGAGCGAAGTGCAGCAGACTTGGAAAGATGACGACGCCGGAATTCTGGTTGCGACGGAGGACGTGGGCGGCCAGGCGGCTCGATCAGGTGGTAGCGGCATCCTGTGCGGGCATCTCAGCGTGGAACTCGGGCCCGCAGCCCGAATGTTCCGCTATGCCTACGGGCACAGGATTCAGCAAGTCCTTGCCTGGAGCTTGTTAGCCGCTGGGGTTCAGTTGGCTGGAGTCAGGTCAGCAGGAGGTCCCGGTCGGGTGAAGCCCTTGTGGCTCGGGTCCGGAACCCGACTGCCGTCTTCAACGCCCGGGCCGGTGGACGATCCGCTGCCTTCCTCGAACTCCCCTGCCTGGAACTACCTTTCGTGGAACCCCCGAAGAATCTGATCCTGCTCGCTTTTCTTTCGCCTTTGCTTCGTTGTTCTCTTTTGATTGGCCACTGCTGCGTACCCGTGTTCACCAGCTATTGGCCATTGGGAACGCCAACGTCGTGGGTGTTGCTGATTGGTTGCTTCATTTTATTTTATTTTTCTAGCGCCACGCCTTTTGTTCTTCATCGTCATCGTCTTTCATATGCCGTCCTGCCGGTCCGCGATCGTCTTCTCTCGTTGCCTTCTTTTTCTTTGCGTCACTTCTTTTGTTTTTCAAGCGCACTTTATAAACCGCGCACATCACACATCACAATAATCCCCCCTTCGAAATAAGTTTTTTTTTTCGTAAAAAAAACTGCAGAGATGTGCGCGTCAAGTTAAGCACAACTCGTCCACACACAGTTCAACCAATAGTCCGTGTAAACACACACTGAGAGTTTACACAAAAAGACACTTAGTGCACCTTCACTTTACGATATATGTGCACACTTAGCGTACTTTCACAGTTCACAACCCATCTAAACTGACTGATATCAGTGATCAAGAAGCTTGAGACTAGCTCAGTACAGTCTAAAACAAACTTCAAAAATAAACAGTACCAAAGGTAACATAAGTCTTTCACAGGACACATAATGGTTAGTTCAACAGTGAGTCAAAACATTCACAGCCACAAGATTATGTACAAAAAGTGTCCATTGAACAGCCGAAAACTCAAAACCAAGAGAGCCTCCAGTTGTCAGAGTGCCCCTACGTTATTGCGTCCCAAACAAGACGTGCGGCACATTTCACACACTTAAAGAAAAGCATAGCGCACACCGATAGACGATTCCACTGAGACGCGTCCCCTCTCTTGCTCCAGAGAAGAAGAGTCGGACGCTCTGCCAGCCCAAGCTGTTGACCACACGCGCAACGCGTCCGACGCGTTCGGAATATCACTGGATCACCTGGCAGCATATTCGAAGTCTCAGCAGAAATACAATCTATCAGAAATCCCTCAAAGCGCGTATGAACGTTCTTGTTGACAGAGCCTTGTACAAACATTGAGGCCTCTTTTTCCATTTCATAAATCGGACGCAACTCGAGCGTCTTTGCATCTGATTCGTTCGGGCTCTCTCTAGTGAAGGTCGAAACAGTGGTTTCTGTCTCCACCTAGACCGCTAAGGAGTTCAAGATCTCCTTCAACAGAGCTTGTAGTGCATTCTTTCACACTGTCAATCTTTCCAGTAGAATCATGTTTACAGCGTACACTATCCCGGGATATATTGCTGTCTCAATTTCAGTCTCTGCTGCGCCCGCGTTAATGAGTCCTTGCTCATTCTACTCGACTATGCTAGTACAGGCCACAGCTGTGCTGTCGTCAGAACTAAGCCTCCCTCTAATCACAACACGGTCACCCAAATGGTCCTGGACAATGCCTATGTCATGTGTACCCGCAGCAAGCGGCACACCTAAACTGTGGGCAGCAAACGCCTCGGAAGTTTCTGTACGGCATTGGCCGTCATGTTCTTGACGTTCTCTGGCCTCCTTAAATGAACTTGGCCTCCTAGAGGCTTTATACAGCACTCATCCTCTGTGGAACTTCCATGTTCCTCATTTGCGAACTTGCACTTCGCTTCATCACACTCACGTAAGGTAAAGTTAGTTTCTCGGCTGCCTATCGCGCTACCATGCTTTATACCAGCACTCAGCTGCAAATCTGGCGAAATTCCATAGCGATGATCATAATCGCCTCCCACGAGACGTTCACTCTCCTGACCAAAGCTCCTGGAGAACACCTCGAACGCCGGCACGCTGAAGCTCCCGCCTAACGCCCGCTTGTGCCTCTCTCTCACGAGCCTCGTCTGCTCTGCCAGCTGAAGCCGCAACTGAAGCGTTCCTAACCTCAACTCTTCAAGTTCCCTTTCCTTCTTTTCCATTTCCTCTTCAAACTCCATCTGCACTCCTTCCTCCTCTAGTTCTGCTGCTTCGCGTTTGTCACACCACGCCTTTAACTCATCGCCCTCAAGGCCCATGCGCCGTGCCAACTTCTCTAAGACTTCCCGCAATTCTGAACTCATGGTTGTGGAAGATACAATTTTTGCGAAAAATGAACGGCTTTGTCCTGTCGCGGACGCCAATTTGTCATGATATTTTAAGCAGGTTCTTTTATAGATTTGTTTTCGGACGACTCTCTCAGGCGAAGCCTCCGAGAGTCTAATCGAGGACAAAGCCGTTCTTCACATAACACAACAAAACACAAGGGTTTTAATTTAAACTGATAAGAAAGAGCATAATGAAAGAAGCACTTAAAGAGAAAAAAAAAACATCACACCATTAAGAAAGTAGCACGCTCTAATAGCGTCTCTATGGGTGCTACGAGAGTCCTGGCAGTTTAATCCCTAAGGGTCCGTCAGTCATGCGTGAAGGCGACGCGAGAGAAGTGCATGGCTCACCAAATCACCGATGAGCTTGAGTGAACAAGTGAGCGAAGTGCAGCAGACTTGGAAAGATGACGACGCCGGAATTCTGGTTGCGACGGAGGACGTGGGTGGCCAGGCGGCTCGATCAGGTGGTAGCGGCATCCTGGTTATACGTCAGGGATATTTAGTACGGCCAAAAGACGTATCATTTGTTAACAGAAAGAAATGTGGTTTCTTTCTGTCGCGAGATCTTGCATAATGCCGTCAGGGCACAGGAGGCGAATTGCTCAATTTCACTCGGAAAACCTATGTGCGCAACCCACTTGCACCGACTTGCGTTACATCGACTTAAGTTTGCCTTCGCATTCTTGGACGACACACCTGAGCAGAACGGCAAAGGGCATCATGATGGACAACAAAGATTTAACTTGTAAGCTGTCTCTTAAATCGATGAACAGATCGCAAAATACGGTTTAGAACAAGGAATGTCGCAGGAGCCAATGTTTCCACAAGCGGACTTGTCTTCGTGAGGGCGTCTCTTAGCTGTCAATTAGCATGATAAATTAATATTACAGTGCCTTCGCGGAATTTCCCTCTGACAGTGCTAAAAGACTAATGGCACAAGATGCCACAGCAGTAGCAGTACTGAATATATTTTTGATATTGGACGTCTGATGAAGATGATAAAGTTCCGTCCTTACAACAGGCCTATGGCAGTACGTTGGAATAAATTTTCTATTCATATGTGATGAAGTTTTTCTTTTTTTCGCAATCCAGCAACTCGTTCTGCATGAGCCGACCTTTGCATGACCGCTGTTCATGGCTTCTCGTAATTGTGCCCTCCAAACTCGGCAGTTGTCTGCTTCTTTTGTTAAAGACCCTGAAATGCTCGTGGAGTGATTCTTCTGCCTGAGCCGTGATATGCTCGACAAGAATGACGAATTTCGTTCGATTCAAATGGCTGATTGACAAACTAACGGACTCGATGCGTTGCGCACATCGAAAGGGTAGTCGTTGACGAAATACAGCAGTCTCGTACTTACCATTCCGCGTGAGCCCAAACTCGAAGAAGAATGTGCTGTAATGACTCTTCTCAGAACTGACAGAGACGTCTTGGTAAGAACGGAGCCCTATCGTTGTAGATTACTCGGCGATTCAAAGCGCATCGATAACTTCAAAATAGCACGACTTTTTTGTGGCGAACAATGTCACTCTACAAAGCGATGAGCAAAGCAACCACTGTCAAAAGTTCCTTCAATTCATATGAAGGCTATGCGCGATGTATCACTGGAGCTCCTACAGAACTCCCTGTGGGTTCTGGAGATATATTTAAACGGCACTTAAGATCAGGTGCTGATATCGGGGACTTGAGACTCGTTATGCGTTGAGGTACAGTAGAGAAGATCCTTTTATGGTTGGTTCTTTTCGAATGGCTTTTGTTTTTGGTCCCGAGAGTTCAGGGACCGTTATCGTAACCACCATCACCTCGAAGTTTGAAAGCCATTTGGGAATCGCTTAGTGAGCACCGACATGATGAATGGAACGTTAAACGTGTAGGCGTGGTTACGCTACGAACTGGTTCTCGCCATTAAAACGCACCTAAAATTAGTTGCTCAGTTCTTTGACGTCATCGCAGAAGACGGTTAGTGTTCATGACTCCGCTCTATCATATGCCTTTCTTAGAGTCGATCAGGGTTGCAAATGATCTTGTTGAAGATATGCCACCGGAGCTGTAAAAAATTGACAAATACACTTCGTTACAAGAACCACGTCCACTAGGCGTTGGGGTATTGTGAACTCATGTTGAAACTAACTGTACTCTTACCTTTACACATTCTCCTTCTTATATTCATCAGTATTATCACCATTCATCAGCTTGCCTACACCCACTGAGGGGAAGTGGCCTTCCCAGCGTTCTCCATTTAACCCAGGCCTCTACTAACTGTGCCCACGTTACCCCGTAAAGTTCTTGGTCTCATTTTCTCACCTAACTGTCCGCTGCCGCCTGCCGCTCTTGCCTTCACTAGGGATCCATACCGTTTCCCTTTCGTCATTCTTCATTCCTGAGGAAAACAGAGTAGTTGTAAGCGAGAACGATGACGAAATTGAGAAATCGGAATGGCGCCCTCTCTCCCGGATTGTAGGTACCTTTTTTTTCAATGACTGCAGCTCATCTGTTTTGAATACTCAATCGCGGCTGCTTCTTATAAATGAAACATCAATTAGCTATAATGTTATAAAAAATAAACGCGCTGTAAGCCACAGTGCTCGCTACATTGCACAGCTGTGCACTTTTCTACACTGTTACATCGGCAGCCGAGATCGTGGGGCCAGGTCCCCTTCTGGTGCGGTAGACTGATATGGAGCAGCGACACCAGGGACATTCGGCGGTAATCTGTGATGCGAAAAAATTCTTTATTGACGCACAGGAAGCGGTGACGCATTCCAACACAGATCAAATAATCGACCTAGCCAGAGTTACTATTTTCGTTTTGGTCTCCCCTTAATCACCAACGGCATATTGCCTTCTCATTACATACGCTCCCCAGGCCCTTTCTTCCGGAGTTGTAAGAAAATGTAAACAACGCTTAATTGTTTCTCGACCCACTCCGATCTCTTCTTGACCCCCTTAATGTTATACCTATTATTTCCATTCCATTGCTCGCTGCGTCATCCTCAGCTTAAATTTAACAACTTTGGTGAGCCTCCAAGCTTTTGCGCCGTATGTAAGTACTGATAACATGCAGCTGTTATGCGCATTCCTCTCATGCCACATAACCATATCGTTGTTATTATTATTGTTTCACGTTGGTTTCTTTCCCCCTTATGGTTTTAAAACTCCTTTAGCGGCGGCGTACACAAGTGTGTACGCAACTTGTTTCAGGCAGCTCAGTGGACAAGCAGCCACGAAGGTGCGAGAAACACTCATCTCTGGAGGAATTCAACACTCGGCGTATTCATCGAGCCGTCATTTTGCTACAAGCTGCGGTGTATTCTTGCAAACTAACAATTTCTGAAGGCATTACCATAATCGATGAGCGGGTCGACTTGGCACGTCGCAGGAGTGACGTGAACAATATGATTGTCGTTGGGTCTTGATCAACACAGCTATTAACAAACTACACCCGCGTTAAAAGACTGATTTGATTGCTTTTATGACATGATAAGGATGACGTACCCTCAGAATCAATTTATGTTCAGTCTCAATCTAATTACTGTATAACCAACCTTTCAGCATATAAACGCGTTTTCTTTCTTGGATCCATGGAGTGCCATGGATGTATATGCGAAGATTTGACGAATGTACACACAATCAATCATAATTCATGCCATGTGGTTTTAAATAAGCGCGTTCTTGAAGTTATCGGCGTTCATTTGTTCGACGATTCTCGTCCAAAGAACGGCGGTGACACCTTCGGCGGTTTGTCTCAATCTGCTTAAATTGTCTCCGGTGACAGAACTATTCAGGGCACTCATATGGCTTTTTTATTTTCCTCCACGCAGGGGCCACCCGGCGACCAACGGCCGCTTTCCGAGGGAGACGTGCGCGAACCTGGAGCATGGAATGCTGGGACACCTGTTTCTGCGGCAGATACCGCCGTACCGCCTGGTGCCGGACGCAGCGGCGGCCATCTCCAACTTCCTGTCCACACGACTCCGCCTCGGGACGACGCCGCGCCGCGTCGCCGCCGGTGACCCGTGCAGTGAGACTAGCAAGCAGCAGGCCGAGGAAGGCGTGCTGCTGCGCGCCGAGCCTCGATACGGATACTTCTATTTCCCCGACGACGTACTGTGCGTCGTGCCGGTGCACTTCGTGTCACCTCCCAGAGGCAGGCTTCTTCCTGCCCAGGAGCATCCACGCCAACAAAGGGAGCGACGCCATCATCGACCTGTCGCCCGCCGCCATGCCGTGGACGGTCCATCGCTAGTCATTACCGTTTCCCTTACTTAACGTGTTCGTCCCTTGCCCACTGGCCGTTGTTGACCATGCTTCTGGAGGATGGCGACCGAAACGCAACTGCGGGCAGTCCTAGCCAATCGTTGACACTGTCGTGTCCGTGGGTTTCTTCAGCGGGACAGGAAGAGTGGGCCAGTAGACACTAAGCCCTCATACGTTAATCCTTTCATACGTAAGCGCACCTCTTCATCGGTCCTCCCTAGAACACTGTTCCCTGACGACACGGATCGTGCGGGAGACCACGACAGTTATGATCGATTGCATATGAGTCATACGTTGGTCCACGAGATCGCGGAAGTGTTCCTGAGGTGTCTGTGCCGTCATTGTGAAGAAAAATGCGTCTTCTCAGTACGACACCGGGATGAAGGAAGCCTCAGCTGAAGATGCTATGCTATGCTGGCGAAGTAAGGGGAGTGTTGCAATATAGACGCGAGGAATCAGGCTGTATCCCTGAAGGTTGCGCGAAGTGCTATCATCTCCTGTTTTGTAATTTTCAAATCCTACGCAGCAGCGTTCTGCATAGCGAGGTCATCTTTAACTCCGTCAAAACAACGACGTCTGTCGCTTACAGGTGTCACGATGCACCATATGCTTCCAACCGCGTAAGCGTAGGCTGCGCAGTACTTAGGCTCTCAGGACCAGCTATCGCGCCTTACGCCGAAGTTCCCGCCCCTTAGCAGTAGCGTCGCGCCGAAGACAAACGGCAGTGGAAAGTAGATATGTTATAGCAGCATCGTAGAACAGTGAAGTTTCACAACTGCATTTACTACGGCCACCATACGAACCTCCATTTATACTGCGTCGGTGTAAGTATTCTATAGTGCGTTTGGCAATGACCTGTGGCCGTCAACTTTTCGCGTAGTGATCCATTAGTAACAGACGGACATCACGAGACTCTCGTGAAAGCTGCCACTACTGCCCCATGTTTTTAAGGCTCTGTCACTTGGCGTGACCATTTGAAGGCTAGACGGTAGTCGTATAGAGGAGTGAACCCGTCTAGTTCTCGCAGGCATCGTCTTCAGGTTCAGAGGACTGAACAACTTTATGTATTCATTCTTAAGAATGTGCCGCTGTGCAAGCCGATCCAATATCCTTTCCCTGTGTAGCTCGCTTTTTGAAAACTCTCGCATAGCCATATTACACAACGCTGTCGAAATGCTCTGTCAAAAAGTAAATAACCACGCTTAAAGTAGTGGCTGAGAGTTGCTATGCTGGGACTATAGTGACGCTACAGGTAAGGACAATGGTCCGGGTGGAGTAATACTCGCGATTATTTCAGTTAGACAGCGTTTTCAATATTTATGAGAAACGCCAGATGGGACATTTTACTGGTAGCGCTTACTAAGATGCAATTTTTATTGAAATTTCGCATGGACACCGGTCTCATCAATCGCGAGACTCTGTGGCGCCACCACGACGACATATTACATGAAATCAGGGCTAACTTCTCTTCTGAGGTCTACTGTAGCACGATACACCATGTCATGACATGCAGCAGAGGCTTCGTTCTTTGTTAGCTTCAAATGCCCTTCAAATGACCTTTTTTTGTTAGCTTCAAATGACCTTTGCCCATAATGTATGGAAGCCGGTTTGAAGCCACGGGCCACGTTGCCAGCTTCTGTCTGCTTATCTTACTGAGCACTCTCTGACAGTAAAAACCCTTCCATAATTCAGGGACACAGCTTTCAGAACCAGTTAAGCGGAGTATTGTTCGTTTATGTGCTACCCACAAAAAATTCTTAATCTGTACGCAGTTGCAGTGTGAAGTTTTCTTGAGTGTCAGTCTGCAGTCCAGTACAGTGTTTCAATGTTGCTCGCTAAATTAAGGGCGCTTTTACACAACTGCGTGCTTATCGGAAATTGTCAAGTCGTGATTTTTACAATATTTCACATCGCACCCGTGCAGACGAAAGAAAAAAGGATGTAACATGTCGAATGGCATGTTTAACATTTATGGGCTTTCCATAACACATATTTGGCACGCACGAATTCCATGCTGACGAGCGATCGCTAATGGCGATCGATTTTTGCTTGTTTATTTACTGGCATTGAAGAGACGCCTAATACTCATTATAAACACCCCGAGAACACCCTGCGCCTATTTTAATGTAAGCAGCGCTTCTTGGGCTGAATGCCGCTGACATCCACATGAGTTTATATCTCTTCAGCTTTTCTGGACAGATTTATGAGATGCCAGCTGCGTCAAGAAAGAAAGCAGCATTGTCACCGTTCATCGCAAATACGTCTGGCGCTATGCATAACGTAATATTTATTGTGGCGCCTTAAACTACAGTTAGGTGAGTATGCATATTAGAGTTACAGTAATGTGGCACTACAGTAAACATAAGCCGGCTACCCTAAGTCACTGCTAATCATTGAACCTGAAGAGGAATTCAGTATCTCACGAATGTTATTTGTGCTCTGAATGTTGCATTATTTACAGTGCATTCGGTGGACGCTAAACTAATCTGAGAGGTATCCATAACACTCACTGCAATGTTTCCAATGGGTCCAGGAAAAACTTGCACTGTTCGCGCCAGTCATGCAGCCTGCGTTTATATGCCACTCGAATTAGCCACAACTTAATGAGCAAACAGACAGTGAAGCCTAGGAAAACATAGGGGAAGTTACTTGTGGTATTGTAATTGTGGAGAAAGTAGAAAGGAATTAAAGTGGACGAAAAGACAAACCTGCCCTCGGTGGGACCCGAACCCACGACCTTCGGATGTCGCGTCCGATGCTCTACCAACTGAGCTACAAGGGCGGTCGTCCCCCCGTCCACTTTATTGTGTATTTATGTAGGTATTATCCTGGGAGTGTTCGGCAGCGCCACTCGAGGCCAAGGCGGCGTGTGTAGAACACACTTTAGCCATGTACGTGATCACATGAGCGCACGTTCCTGTTTTTTCGCAATATTTTAACGCATGGTGCTGAAAAGTACCCGCGTAGAAACGCACACTAGAGGAAAACCAATACGTCTAAATCGCGCAGACGTTGTTGAGAGCACAGGAACAGACGCGCTCGCGAAATTTTAAAGAGCATTTTAGACACCGACAGGCGTAGGTATTCCAGCGCAGAACGATGTGGCAAAATGGCACAGATAACGAATGTATGGAATCATGAGAACACTCTATCTAACCAAAGAGCTCTATATCACTTTGCAGCGCGCTCAGCTCCATTGATGTTCCGAATTCCATTGCACACGTCGGGACATTAATCATCCAAAATCAAGCCAAACTCAAATGGCCGAGTGTTGGCATATTAGTAATCTTTCTTGGTCTGAGCTATCGATGCGCAGCTTAACCAACTACGGAAATGAAGTGATCGGAAATGATAAGGCGCGAACTTTTTGACAAGGCCACCTGTCCTGGATAAATCTCGGGCCCCGAAGATTTCGCTTTTCACGACTAGTACTAGTGCTTAACGTGTGCTTTGCGAGCTCTATGTTGTTTGATGGCGTCCACTAAAGAAACAGCAGAGTGTTGACGTATTGCTTGTCAGTTTCAGGTTGAGAGTTTCCTGTTGGCGCCGAACTAGATAACAGCGTAAATCAACGATGATGTGCTTGTCGCGCGCATCTAGGTTTAGATTATACGTCGTTGCGGACATTACGCGGTGTACGAACACTTCAAGGATTGAGGAAAGTCGTATGGTTGAGCACCTACGAGTGTATGGCGTGCAATTCTTTGCTTTCAAAGAGTAGTAGAAACTGTCTGGAAAACCCTGCTGGATGGCGCGACTAGAAGCTCTTTTGAACGCTTCCGCTTAGCACTTCAAAGTGAAAACACTTTTTCTGACTCACGTATTTTCATCCGAGAATGGTGTAAGCGTAGATGAGACTCTTGAAGAAGCCCTGAAACCCCTTTTTTTATCTTGTTCATTCTGCGTATTTGGGCCACCCGGCCGCGGCGGCTGCATTTCGATGGAGGTGAAAATGCCAGAGGCCCGTGTACTGTGCGATGTCAGTGCATGTTAAAGCACCCCAGGTGGTCGAAATTTCCGGAGCTCTCCAGTGAGGCACCTCTCATAATCATAGCTGGTTTTGGGACATGAAACCTCAGAAATCAATCAGTGCGTCTTCGGGGCACTTTTTTTACAGTAATCCGCAAAACATGTCTCACAGCTTGAAGTATAAATATGTTTATTCTTCGTCGATTATGACGACACATAACTGCTGTGCAAATTCCATAGCGATAGAGATTGACCGAAACCATAGCAAGTCACACTGCATGGGACACGCTGCGCTTGCTTTACAAGAACTAAAAGAGAAGCTCAGGGGAAGATGCAGGCTTTAATCCATGAACAGATCCCTAAAAATGAAGGAGAACAGGGAACGTCGCCGGAACCAACATTTCGACAAGTGTCTTCGTTGCCGTCCTGACGAAAACAAGTGCACTTGTCAAAACATCGGCCCCAGCGGCATTCCCTGTTCTCCATCGTTTTTTACTGATCTGTTCATTGACTTATCAAAGCTATACCTCCGCTTAGCGGAACAGGTCGTTATGCTAAGTAAAGTGAAGTGCAGGTCTCAGGGCTTCTGCTTAGCACACGTATTCTGGAAATAAGCGAACACCCTGCCACGATCTTCCATCCGAGTAACGCCATGACCTAATCGCCACCGCCACCACTTCATCGTTCCTCGAGTTATCGAACGATGTTTTTACTACGTAGACAGAGTGGACTCATTTTGTGTGCGTGCTTTGTCTACAGAGGTTCATCCGTCAACCCTGTCAGCGCGGGACTTTACCGGCGGTTATGACGATGGTGGTTTAGAGTGAAGCGGACGCTGGGACATTTCCGGATATGAACCCGAAAAATGTGACCGCCGTTCGAACAAAGGAAAGCATACAGAACTCGACAGGCATCGTTACCCACCATCCCTACATCGACCGTAGTTGCCAGTAGTTGAAAAAGATGTGTGTTGTGTTGTCGCGATTGTTGCATAGGCAGTGAAGGCAGTGGTGACTGTTGGCCGTGTACCGGTGAAACCGTGCGCGTTGTTCAGCGACGAAGCGGCAGCTCATCTCAACGTAGTGCAGTTTTTGCCGTGTTTCCTAACGCGTCGATTGACGACCTTTGTGTTGGCTGTCTGACGTGATAACGAAGACAAAAAAAAAGAGATGACCGTGTCTCAAATCCCTGTGCTGTCTGTGTTCATTCATTCGTTCTTTGTTTTGTTTTTTCTAAGTTCCCTCTCACTTGCCGAGCTCAAAGCGCAATACCATGGTGCTTGCTTTCTTACTCTAGCAGCACTGAATTGATAGCTGAAAGATATCGCCAGTTGCTGAAGCGACTGAAGAATGCTCATTTCTGGCCAAATGACTGTTTTCTTTCCATCGACTTTCAAAGCGCCAACACGTACAGTGACTTCTTGGACGTCAAGCAGTAAACTACTACTGACGTCACCAGACCCAGTGAAATTCAAGTGGAGTGAAAACAAAAAAAATTTAGTTGGTGTTGCTCTCTTCTAACACAAGGTTGCGAATGCCGGTTTGCATATTGGTAATGCATCACGTTCAGGTTTCGTGTCTGCGCAATCGCCGCATTCGTGGCGGTGGAAGCCTCCTCCTCGACAGTTTCCTACTTCCGACTCCTTCTGAGCTTGGGGAAATGTTGCGCACGCATCACCGGGGGACTATCGGAGATGGCATTTTAGCGAGAGCGTTCGGAATCGCCGCACGCGATTGGCCAGCGCCGCTCCGCTGTCGTCATCCGCGGGGCGTGCCCACGGGACACCTACCTATAACCACATTAGAGAAGAGAAACTGTACCGTTGACAGTGCAACGAAAAATAAAAGTAGCGGTGGCGTCCTAAACTAAGATACACGATCAAGAGATGGCACTGCATGTACTATCATCATTATTGTTTAGATGCAACATGTTTGTTTTGTTTTTGACGCCTACGCCTTCTGGCCTTATTGAGAGCCCCTAGCAGGAAAATTTCAAACTAAAATATGGGGCTAGGTTAGTAGTTCCACTCTACGCGCAACTTGATGGAACGCGCCGCGGCTGGTTTTTTTCGCCACCTGTAGCGACTTGTGGAACGTTGAACCTTCCGGGGCCCCGAGATTTCGGTGTCGTCAAATTGACGTCAGTTCCCTGTCAATCATTTTCAAACCGAGCGTGTCGTCTGCTACGCGGAGAACGATTCCCGAGGCCGCTCGCTCAGCGAACGGTTTGCGAACGATTTACGAACACTTTGCGAACACCGGCCGCGGCAGCGGCTCCGCTTGGATTGAAACGGCGGCTGCGGCTGCGCAATGTTGCGTCACAGAGGGAAATGGCGGTCCACTTGGGCGCTGAGTCCTCGCATTTTCGTCGCTGAAATAGGACGCGGAGCAGCTGGAGGTCCGCGATGTATTTGAGGATTTGACAGGAAGTGAATTCCGGCGTCAATTTCGCCTGTCGAAGCGAACAGTACGTTGGCTGTGCGCCGAACTTGATCCCGAGAGAGAGAGAACAACTTTATTTTAGGAAAAAAAAAAAAATCCTCCCCGCCACCTCATCTGCTCGTCTGATAGCTGGAGTTGTTTTCCAGGCTTGAGTCGCGGTGAACGGTGTCCCATGCTCCAGGCGAGGGAATGGTCAAGAGATCGGAAATCGGGTGCCAAAGAGCCCGTGGAATTTCGACGGAGAGAAAAGAGCTGCGCATGTTGATTCTTTGCTCCTGGAAGTTTCCAGCGCGCTGTCGGTAGTGAAGAGTTTGTCGGGCTTTCACAGTTGGGGTGCACCTCCAAAAATGCGAGAAGGAGCTCCCTCTGCCTCTGAGCACCCGCGGGCCGAGATGCACGTTTTTGTGCGAGCTCTAGGACATGGCAGCAGCAGACGACGACACGAAATTTAGATATGACGCCACTTACGCGCACGCTTCTTGTTTTTCGCGCCCGCGACACCGCTTAGCGAACCTGCAGAGAACGATATTGATTCTTAACAGCGTGTTTACGTCTGAGAAGAAGAAAGCACCGTTTTTAAAAGGAGCAGATTTCTTAATTTCTCAGGAGAAACATTTTGGCTTTCAGAAGCAGACGACAAACGGAGTACGTCATCATCCGAGGAGCGCGCCGCTGCCCCATTGGCCGCGCCGGCCGCGCTCCTCCCATTCTCAAAGCATTGCTCAAAGCTATCGCGGACCACCCACTTTTTGACGTCAGTGTTCGGAAAGCGTTCTCGAGCGAACACCCGATCTCCGATAGCCCCCCTGGTCTCATCTTCGCAGATGTCGCCGACGCCCTTGACGACGCGCCATTCCTACGTGTGTGTGACGCACCCGCGTACAATAGAAAGTTTTAAACGCCGGCTTACCGTACGGTCAGTACGGTAACGCCTTATCGTCATGGTCAGCGTAGAAAACTTCGCTTGTAAGAACTTTACTAGCTATTTTTATCATCTAATGACGCTACTGTACTCACTGAGCAACTAGTTTGGACTAATATGACTAACGACGGTAATGCCGTACCGTCGTGCCGACCACGACGGTACGGCATTACCGTCATTACCTTAGGGTAAACCGGCGCTGCTAAAACTCCCTAATATCTGTTCTGCGCTACGGTACCTGTTTCTACCTCTGGGCAACCCGCGGGAGGGGCAACCGACTGCACACCTACTCCTACCCTTGCATCCGCATTTGTTTCACTCGTGCAACGTAAAGTCTCTAAATGTTTTCTCTCGTTTCTTTTTAAGTAGCGAAAAGGTTTAATGTGCCGCTGGCGCGTCTGATTGGCCGGCGTTGCTTCTGGCAGCCATGTTCTTCCTAAAGCTGTTACTTGAACGCTGCAGCAAGAGAACGTCAAAGAAAGTTGCGCGTTTCAGTAGGCGTTTCGTTAAATATGGCACGCCCACTATCATATTTGATACTAAGGCGTATGTTGACGGCCGCACACTATCTGCGCGCGCGTGCTCCGCTCCACGTGTTTAGGAAGAACATGGCTGCTGACGCGAGTTATCGCTACTTAAAAACGGAAAAAATATCTAGGGACTTCAGTGCAACGCTTCGCCGAAGTTTCGCCAACGGGAACGCCGACATAGTCACTTGAAGTTTCCGCCCTGAAAGTCAAGCCCAGGTTAGTGCCGTCGCATCAATGCTTGAAAGCGTTTCATAAGACGATGCAGACCAACGGCAAAAAATGCAGCCATGGCGAGATTTCTTTGCTTCCCTGACAATACCTCTATTGGTCTCTTGTCGTGTCAAGTTCCTGGTGCTCTTCAAACCATTGTTTCCTTAGAGTTCGCAGCACGCTTAACTGATCCGAAGGTCGCGGGATCGAATCCCGGCCGCGGCGGCTGAATTTCGATGGAGGCGAAATATTGAGGCCCGTGTACTGTGCGCTGTTAGTGCACGTTAAAGAATCCCAGGTGATAAAAATTTCCGGTTACCTCCACTACGGCGTCTCTCAATCACAGCTGGTTTTGGGACGTTAAACCCGAAAAATCAATCAACGCTTAACAAGAACGCTCTGCAGCGTGGCCTGGACTCCCTTGATTGAGGCCAGCGTCGCGCAATGGTGAGTGCCTTTTGGCAGATAATACTTATGCATTTATTTGTTAGTTGAATAAATAAACATTATTAGGGGAACCGCTCCCACCATTACGCTGGGCTCGCACCAGTGGTGTGCACCAGCGGTGCCCCACCAGGCGACAAAAGACCGAAGCAGACTGCATGGTACCTTATCATTGCAAACGACGTTCTGATGCGACAGTCTGATGCTCTCTAGCAGTAAAGCGTGCAATACAGTTCCGCGTGCGTCTAGCAACGAAGTGTAGTAATGTCTCTCGCGTCACCCAAGCAACAAAACAGCTATGAACACATCTACCAGAGCGTTTGAAGCCGCAAGCATGAAGACTAGACAAATGTATGTGCTACCCATCATTCCCATAGCAGGTGAATGATCGCAGCGCCAAAGTTACTTCTAGTATCTTGCATAGAGTTTCCTACTAAAATACTAGAGGGAAGTCTGGCGCTGCGATCGTGAAGCTGCCATGGGAATGATGGGCATGTCTTCGTGCCTGTGGCTTGAAACATTCTGGTGGATTTGTTTATTCCTGTTTTTTTTAGCTTCAGTGACGCGAGTGGAATTACTACACTTTTTCAATACACGACGAAGACGGCGGCTAGAGATCATCAGACTCTCGCATGTACTAAAGTCCCTTGCAATGATGAGGTTACATGCAATCTGTTTTGTCGTTGTGTTCGTTGATGGATGGCTACACATGTTATTTGCAGTGGTATTTTACCCAACTTTCGAAATATTTGCGCTACGTCTGGCGAACCTTATCGATGCGGTTTGGTTGCTTTTTTTTTATCAGATGCGACAGAATCTGTAAGCGTGGGGCCGCTTTCACGGCTGACATACACCCCTTGTGACAAGGCTGTTCGTGTATGTTACTACAGCATTTCGCTCTCCGATTAATTCAACGCCGACCGAACGTGCCACGCAGGCGTACAGTTATCGTGCGTAGTATGCACCCAGTGGACGATAGGCAGAGCGCCTGTAGACGGCGCTCAAAAAGTCAGCTCAGATCGAAGCTCAGGCGCAGTTCCAGACGGAGTTTCACAGCGAGGCTGTTTATTTAACATCACGTTTTTGCACAGAACCAACGATTAAACGATGCGCGATACTGCGCTTCTCCTACGGCCTCACACAGCGGCTTGACCCATATAGTTTGTAAAAATGTAGTGGACGACTCGCACTGCGCTTAAAGAAACAAGCGAAATCCCGTTTTTTATACTCGGAACACCCATTTACCTATTGCATACTTGAAAAAGTTAGCACGTCACTTACAAGAGCAAAAATCTTTAAGTTCGAACACAACTATACCTGGAACTTAAATCCTCATGGACGCTGCTAAATCTGGGCACAAGTAGAGGAGGCAACATTACAATATCGCACAATATTGCTAAATTTCTGAGCGTTCAGTATTTGTCTAACCGCAAAGAAAGAAACTAGTACTTGCGCACGCACATAATTTTTTCAAAATCTTCTGTTTTAGTGCAACATGTTGTCATACACGACCTATTTTGCGAAGTAGCAAAGCCATGTGACGTCAGAAGAACGAATATTAGGTAAATCCATGTCATACCCATTATTCCCATGCTTTCTGAACCGCCTTGTTTTAAACTGCCACAGACACTAGCGCCACATTTCCCTCTAGTATTTTAGTAGGAAACTCTATGGTATTTGGTAGCAATCTGTACGGGAAGAAGAATACAAGATATCTTTTTCGCTGTCTTGAAGCAGGCCACCAGTGCCTGCTTCAAGACCGCCGGGCAGCGCTTCAAGATGCTAGGCCGGTCGATCCTGGTCGGCCAATGTCTTTCACCGTCTTTGTAACAGCAGCTGTGACGGCCAGCGAATAATTCTTTTAGGTAAAGTGACCACATCATCGACCGCAAGGAACCTCCACGGCGTCTCCCTCTTGAGAACAAATACTTCAGCCAAAAACAGACATTTGTTCTCTGGAGGCAGATGATCGTTGACAAGTATGGGCGTGTTCTGGTTTATTAAGCCAATGGGCGTGGTGGACGGACGCACCCTCCAAGCCTTCGAAGCAAATTCAGCCTTGTTCTGCCGAGAAGAGAAATTCGAATGCGTCACGGATGCATCGTGGTTAAAACGCTGAAATGAGCGCTTCAAACTTTTAAGCAAACGCGGGGACAAGTGTTTTCCTATTACCTAATCAATTATTCAACTGTAATCTACGCTGGCACAACAGTCATTGTGTAAGGGCATTTTGTGGCAGGTTCGCGACGACCTCACCGCCATTGCCGCCATTGCAAAACTAAAGCATCGAAGACGTCTGCGAAACTGGCAGTGCGTATCGAAGCGAAAAGCCTAGTGGCAGCCGCCAGCAAAAATTCAAGCATCGTCCGTGATCCGAACGTCCGATTCTACATTTCCTTGCCTCTTTGGCAGCCCGAAGTTTTAAGAACCCACGTCAAGAAACTTCTCTTCCGCTCAAAACCAGAACTTTTCCACTTTCTGGTAGCCCGCTGGCTGCCAGAAAGTGGCAAAACGACAAGCTTCCACCAGCTGTACGCCCTTTGCACACTCATTTGCCTTCAGAGCCTAGTGTCGTACTGCTAAGCTCGAGCGTGGCCTCCGATAGTGGCCGCAATGAAGGCCTGTTGATGAACCACTGGAGGTACATTGATGTAGCACTAAACGACACATGCACAGGAAATATTGCTGGCAGCGCTGTGTGGCAGTGTGCTTTCTGTTGGCCACATGTCGCCTTTGCTACGTCAATGTTACTTCACCGGCCTCCGAGATTCGGCGGCCGGGTAGGTTTTCCTCCGGTCATCCAAATTACCACGCTCCCCAGCAAAACAAGACAAAGCGTAATGAGTCGTGCACGAGCGGCTACGCCTGTGCGGCTAAAACGTATCCGTTAAGACCTTCCATTTAACCCTCCACTAGGAATAAGTACAGTAGTATCACCAGCCACGGCTAGGGGGCGGGAGCCTCCGTTCGATCTAAAGGACGCCCTTATCCTGCGTTATCCGTTCATCCATCCATGCATGGGGCACCAGTGGAACCTGTGCTAGATGACAGATCGGGCAACACTTCGGCGAGCACGTTGCCCTTTTTCCCGTGTTTTGTGGGCCGTCTTCACATCAAACAGGAGCAGCGCACAGTTCTTTCCAATGCATTGAGGTAAGTTTTTCTAATGCATTTCTTTTGGCCCAGTCAAACATGATTTGTGGGGTTTAACGTCCCAAAACCAGTTCTGATTATGAGAGACGCCAAATCAACCAATCAAACAAAGAAGGCATGGTAACTGCTCAGTTGTCTCAACACAGATCTCTGTGAGAACGCATGTTTTCGTCCGTCGTTTTATTACACCATTTCATTCTCGTCCGTTCCTTCGCGGCAAAATCCTTATTTTGTAAATAGCTAAGAGAGGTGTTCTGGAATGATGAGATGTTTGCGGGCGAATCGTAGGTTCCGCCTCCCGTGACGTGTCGGCTTCCTATTTCATCGGGAACAGATATTGGTGACCTGGGCAAACAAAAGCCAGCCTAATCTCTGCCTTAAAGGCTCGATGCCATGCCCAGAGGACGCAAGTTCCGTCCCGGCCACGATCGTCGCATTTTCGAAGGACGCTAAAATATGACGTCAGCGCGCGTTAGAGAACCCCATGTGGTCGAAACTGTCTGAGCCATCAGTTGCAGCCTGTCTCGTGATCCTATCGTGGTATTGCCACGTTAAACTCCAGCATTTATTGTTTCTGTGTTAGATAATTCCATTTAAGCTTTGCAACCATTTGGGTGTCGTCATCTTGATGGACCCCCTAGGTCAATGTGTAACGAAGGCTTACAGGTCTGAAATCTTTAGAAACATTCTGTCAACTAGGTACACGTTCGTGATATAAAACAAGGAGTATTTCTCGGGAAACCCAAGCAAACTTCACCGTATTTGTTTATCTGGCCACGTCACGCTGCCCTTTCGGTCGTCTCGTTCACTTGGCATACATCAAAAGTTGTATGTTGAGGTATGAATGCTGACGAATGTGACTGAAATATCGCCACAGCAATTCCTTGGTACACTTGTCATGCACCTTCCAATCAAAGATAGTGTCATCACGTGTGGCAGAAGCCCGCAGTCATTGACTTGTGCGGCTAAGCGCGCCGCGGTGTACAATTGCTCACCATTACAGAATGTGCCAATTAAGAACTAGCCGAGTTTCAAATCTAAAATTTGATGGGAAGACATAATTTCTTGGGCAAGCAAGAGAAAGAAATACAGTACATTGCACCTTGCGATTGAAATGAGAGAGACAAGCATGCTGTAACGACCGGAGGCAATTAACTACAAGATAAGCGAGGTGATAACTAAGATTCCAGCCTGAGGGGCCCTATGTGCCACGCACGCGCGCTACCACTGCTCTACGGCAGCTCTTAGCGCTCGGTAAATATCGTATATCGTATAATGATGGTTGGCTGGCGTCTGTGTTTATTTGGCGTCATTTATGTCGCGTGGGTTGACTACTCGTGCTGCAATCACATAAAAATGCGTATTTGTTACTCTCACTCAATATATTTTGTCCATCTTTGCTGTGGCTCGTAGGAATACGCCAATTACGACGCTTACGAAATGCACACCACCGCACCGCAGCCAGCGCTCTTTCTGAGACAAAGCAACTTCTGTGCATGCGCTAACGTGAGAGCATACGTGACGTCGTACAATCAGCGTTAACTAAAAGTAATCCGGAACCCGGCACGATATACGACGTGGGAGCGCAGGAACCTCATAAACACCAGGAGCATAAATGACAACGCGTGTGTCATTTATGACACACGCGTTGTCACTCACTTAAGTTCATGATTGGGCGATGTCACGGGTGATTTACGGTAAGCCCGAACATTCACCAGTGCTTCGCCTACTCGTCATGGTTCACTTCGTGAATTTCTTCAGAAACTCACCAACGTGAGTGAGTTGGGACGCCCAGTAGCCATCGAATCGGACGTGTTACATACTAACGCCACGGATGCAAGCAGGCGACCCCTGGAAGGCGCATTGTGGCCTTGCTTACGTACAGGCGCCCCTCCGGAAGTGGAGCTAGGGGCAGAGTCATTACTGCCTGTTTACACCGTGGTGCGTGCCGTAAACGCTGTATTAGACGTCACCGGGCTTTAAAACGAGCCACTGATGGGCAGTTGCAGAGTAGGCATCAGGATGTAATTACCACAGGCACTTGCACGCGCCAACCTGGACCGCACCGACAGCGGCATGTGAGACGCGCACTTGCTACCTACCAGCACTGGAAGGAGCTTCTTGAACACTCGCCTACAGGACTGATTGCTTCAGAATGGCATGATGATGATGATGATGATGATGATGATGATGCTAATTGTGGTTCTGTTAAGGAAAGGACGCTAATTTCTGCAGCCCATGTCGGGAGCACGGCTAAGCGTCCGTGGGGGTGGGGGAAAGGGAGTGAAAGAGATAGGAGAGGAACGCCGTAGTGGATGGCTACGGAAATTTTGACCACCTGGGGTTCTTTAACGTGCACTCACAACGCACAGTGCACGGGCGCGTATTTTCGGTCGCAGCCGAGCACCGTAACCACTACACCACCGCGGCGGACATTCAGAATGGCATGTGAGAACATATATAGGGGTTCCAAATATCAGTTGTGTCATTGAAAAAGTGTTCACTGGTTGCTGGGTGCCGTGGTGGTTCGCCGATTCGTCACGAGCGTTTGTGAGCGAACAATTTATATTACAGGAAGACACAATCTTTAGTCTGTGAAAACCGCGCGCCCAGCAATGTTGGCTCGATGACGCAACGTGCTGCGCGGTAGCTGCGTGCGTGGCCCACATGCGCTCTACAAAAGCAGCAGACGGCACTCTGCGCAGGTGGGACCGATGGCAGGTGTGTGCGCCTGCGGTGCGCGTCTTTCAAGAATGGAGGCAGCGTAGAAAAAAATTCCGTGCATCTCCACAAAGTCAACGATGACGAGTGGGTGAAGCTGAGGATCGTTCTGTGTTACCGTTAATTACCCGTGACAATGCCCACTCATGCATGTAAACGAGTTACAACGCGTGTGTATATTTGCACTCGCGTTGTCATTCATGCTCCTGGTCTTTATCAGATTCCTGCGCTCCCACGTCGATCGTGCCGAGTTCCGGATTAGTTTAGTTAACGCGCACGCTGCGAATCGTTACGGTTGAACTACGCAAGAGAAATCTCCCACCGACACTGCATTGCTGGCACTGGATCAGACGCTGCCCGCGTCAGCGTTGTCTCTCGCGGGCGAGGGCGCGCTGTCGTTCGTTGCGAGCTGGTAAAGCGTTTATCGCCGGTGCTTCGCCTTAAAGTGTGTCTCGTGTAGTGCTATGGCCCGTGTACTGCGCGTTGTCAGTGCACGTTAAAGAACCCCAGGTGGTCTAAATTTCCGGAGCCCTCCGCTACGGCCTTTTATCTTCTCTGTCTCTTTCACTCCCTTTCCCTCACCCCCACGGAGGCTTAGCCGTGCTCCCTACATGGGCTGCAGAAATTAGCCTCTTTTCCCTAGCCGAACCACAATCATTATCATCATTGCAAGATAGGTCCTCTCTGCGCCAAATGCGCCAACTGGAACGCTCGAACTTGTGTATCATTCGTTAGCAAACCGCGCAAGGATCAACATTTTAACCGTGTCGCTTCTGATTGGTTGAACGTCTTGACATAATACTAAGAGGAATGAACAGTGCCCTCTCAAATGGACCGCATTTCCAAGCAACCCCTTAATGGCCAACTGTTGCCTCACGAATCTGTTGCCACCAAAGGCTTTGGAATCCGTGAGGTACAGTCGTAGTTACAGGGATTCATCAAAGGCGGCAAGCTCGTCAACTCCTCGCCCATCTTTACGAAAGGAGAAATTCGGCCTTTTTGGTAAGATATGAACGTCGGTTAGCGCAAAATAACGCAGGGACGAATAGGGAGCACACAACACGTGCGCTACCTTCGAACAAAATGGTTCATATTGCATTCGAAGCACGAATATATACAGTGGTAGGGCTCACATGCTGCAGGCAGGTGTCATGCGCAGAGATACCCATTATTTTGTCTTACCCTTACGAAATGCAAAACACTACACACGCTACTGTCCCATTCTATTTATCTCACAAGAACAGGGACGGGGCACTTACACAATCGCTACCCACTCTTTGCAATTTTGGAGGCTTCTATTATCAGTCTCATGAATTCGTCACGGTTTGTAGATAACGCCTTGGCGTTCTGAAGTAATCATCAGACACGAGTTGCGGTTCAAAATTCGAAAATAATACTTTTACATGCCATTCCTCTACTACTGAGCAAATGGGAAAATGAAGGGCAGTATTGTTCCCTAAATATATCAAAATAAAACACTTTTCCACTTTGAAGGAAGACTAATGTGGAAAGGTGATGTAGTTTAGAATGATAACCTGTATTTCAAGAACTCGATTGTCGTTAATTTAGAAGTTTCACGTTCAATATTACACGACAGAATGAATGTCAATGTTTTCGCATTGCAATTCGCGCCCGAACATCACAACGTAATGACGTCAGAAGGCCGATTTCTTTTTTTTTTCTTTTCCTATTCTCGCCTAATTGGTTCCATCATATGTTCTGAAACTCCTTGTGTTCACTCTCTAGCTTCCTTGGAAAAAGATCTGGGTCTTTTTTTACCGATAAATAGTTATGTAGGTCCTGGAAGACCCCGTCAAATATCTGTGACAACACGCGTCTTAGTGCTAGAGCTTCGAACTGACGTCACTACCCGTATTTTCCTTTTGTGCGTTTTCAAGCTTACGGCAGGCAATTTTCTCGCAAGTCTTTTGGTATTGTGAAAAGTACCGTAACGGCGAAAGGTTTTTCTTTATTGATTCAGTGTCTTAGTAGAACTTGTCTTTGGCCGAGTTGGTTCTTGCTTCAAACGGAAAAAACGGAACGCTAAAAAACGACAAAGAAGCAGGCTACACACAGTCATCTGTGTAGCCTCCTTCATTGTCTGTCGTTTCTTAGCGCTCCGCTTTTTTCCGTTTCAAACTGTTTAGTGTCCCTTTAGGAGGCGCCTTCATTGTTACATTCTATCACCCACTGTGTGGTTTTCACTTCCTCTAGCTTTTCTTCGTCTTTCTGCAAGTGTCTGTCCTATACGTTATTACCGAAAAATAATGTACTTACATATTTCCCGCTTTCGGGGTAATGGTAAGTTACTGGTCATGAATTGGTAGTGCCCTCTATATACGCATGAACTCATAGTTATTTGTGGGTGTATCCCTGCGACGTGAATAGCCTTCTCTCTTTCCAAGTGGCCCATACATTGCATACCATTCTGTAGATTATAGGATGTCCTCAGAAATAGCCAACTCTCACTTGCTCTCTTTATTTTTCTTACCGCACCGACCGGCTATCACCATGCTCGTTCTGCGCATGCTCGCCTTTAACACCACTCGAACGCTGCTCGGAGTTGGTAAAAAAAAATATTCAGCAGCTTGCTCCAACAGCGTGCCTTGTTTAATTATTAAACGCGCCCTATCATTACGCGCAATGAAACAATTAAATGAACCCGTGACTTACAGCGCACACGCTTAACCTTTGTGAGAAAAAACTACATCAAGGAGTAAAAGCGCAGTCTTTTTTTACCAAGTTCGCCGATAAAAATTCGCCCCATTCTTTGATCACGAGCAACGCTGGCATGCAGCTCTTTCCCGTCTCGATATCTTTGCTAGGTATCTGAAGTTCAATTGAATTCTTTATTTTGCAGTTGTTAACCAGAAATACCAAAACTCGTTGGACCATGGCCAAATGTTAGTTGCGGGTTCCGTGAAAAAGATAAGTTTCAAACACAAAAACAACTCAAGTACATCCCGCGCATACACGTATACACTAAACACTTTAGAAACACTAGTTAAGTATGGTATTACTCGTATATATTTGTGAATACAAAACTGTAAATACTATTTGTGAATACAAAAAGACGTTACGTTTGTTCAAACTGAGAAGCGTTATTCAGGCTAAGCAAGTATTTTTTTTTAATACGGATGAGAAATTATTTGCTTGTCTTATTTCTGTTCGTAGTTTATTCCAAATCTTCGACGCTGAAAACTGTAGCATACGTTGTCCGTAAATATTCTTCGTTGGAGGAAAACTAAAATTTTCGCAGAGTGTTCCTAAACCTTCAACTTCTATATCACGTCAGAGTTGAGCTGGAAGTGACAGTCCAGCCTCAGTCAGTTGGTATAAGTGTCCTGTGCCTCAGTCCCCAGTAGCCCCACCTAGCCCACGGTGACAGCAGCTTTCTCCTGTCCTCCTGCGGCGCACTCCAGAGGTCTCAGGTTGTCCGCTTTGGATGGCTAGGTGTCCTCCTCGCCTTGGAGAGTGGCGACATGCTTCGCCGGGGTTCTCGCCACCGAAACCATCACGATTTCACCATTTCGGTACCCAGCGCGCGATGGTGATGTCGCCATCTAGTTGTTTGGGCAATAAATCGCCAAACTCGGCTTCTTTTCGTGCTCTCTCTCTCTCTCCTTTTGAGACAGCGGAGAGGCTAATCTCACAGGCTATATGACTGCTTTTGTCTAATGCTCTCCTTTCTTTCTAGCGGCTCTTTTCCAATGCATTTTCTCCCCCTTTGCGCTTGTTCTGCCTCAAGAGCAGGTTCTCTTTCTTTTGCTCTCTCTCCTATCGTTTTCCTCCCCTTTTCCGTGCGTCTCCTTCGCACAGCTGACCGGCCCTCGGGTGTCAGCGGGGAGCGCCAGTTACGGCTAATCCTCTCGCTTAATCAGTATTCAATTAAGCACTGCTTTCTTTGCCTACTATACCGGCTTCAGAGTGACTGCTGAGTTGTCAGCTGCTGAAAGAAACGGTTGACATGTCCACAGGATGTTCTAGCAATGTTTTAGGATGTTTTCGTAAGCAATTTGCGAAATCTGTCGGTAGAACGCGACGTCCTGCGGATATCATCTCGGTGTTGTAAGGCAGTACACCGCTAGCATGTCAAAATGGTAGTTGAAGGGTACGCTGCGAGCATTTGCAGTGGGTGCCCTCTCAGTAAAGAAAAGTGGTTCTATTATTTATACGGCACGTTTAAAACAGTACATTACAAATACTTTGAAAGCAATTTTCCAAACCGTCATGTGATAGCAAAAGCCTTTGGAATGAGAAAATGTCGGTAATAAAAAATGTGGGCAGCTTGCATAAGTTCCACGAGGATGGAACCCGAGATCGAATCCCGGCCGCGGTGGATGCATTTCGATGGAAGCGAAATGCTGAGGCCCGTGTGCTGTGCGTTGTCAGTGCACGTTAAGAGAACTCCAGGTGGTCAACATTTCTGGAGCCCTCCACTACGGCGTCTCTGATAATCATCGGTGGTCTTGCGACTGTAAACCCCACAAAACAACAAACAACCCGAGGTCTTTTTCCAAGGAAACAGTTGTCACATTCCAGGCTAGCAGAGCTACGCGGGAATTCAGTTTCTACACACTACGGGAGTCAGTGCTCACTTCTATGCGCGTCTGATCTACCTCCGTTTTATCCCTTAATCCCTCTCACCCAGAGTAGGGTAGCAAACCCGACGCCCATTTTGCTGACCTCCCGGCCTTTCCTTTCTCCTTCTTCTCTTCCTCCTCCTCCACCGACTTATCCTTAATTGTTGGTAAATCTCCTTTACATGTGCAAAGTCTTAGTTGCGAGTGGTTTAGATTTATTTTTTTATTTATTGCATACTGCTAGCCTGGGTACCAGGCCTTAAGCAAGAGTGGGCATACATAACTTTCAATGGCAAAAAGTTACAACATATAACATCACAAAGACATAGCGAGACAAAAAAAATAGAAAAGTAGCTGCACACAGAGAAAAACATTGCATTTTCTACAATGAAATGCATCATTATATAACCAATACAAGAGAAACAAAAGATCAGGATCAGTTCCTCAGTGCATTTATAAATAAATCAACTGTTTCACATCCCACAACATCGGCTGGTAAACAATTCCATTCACGGGTTGTTCTTGGAAAAAAATGAATTTTTGAACGGGTATCGGTGCGATTTACAAAATCTTTCTGCTGAGAATGACAAAAGCGCACTGCACTTTCAGATCTGGTTATTATATATAATGTCTTATGCTGGTTCTGCGAGTCAGGGCTATCCTTACCAGCCACGAACTCTCGTATGGTTTTTTGCTAGTACGGACCTTACTCTGAAGTGACTTACTCCGCAACAGCGTGCCTCAGTGATAAAACGCGTCATGTGGGAGCATATATTTGCCCAATTTAAACTTAAATAACTCATTCTTCTGCTGAGCGCACGCATACCTTGTGGACGTAGGGAAAAAGGACAGTAAAAGGACAGCCTTTTTACCAAGGTGGCCAAGCTTTTACACATAACTAAATTTGGCCCATTATATAACTGTTGACTACACTGAAATGCAGCTCTACCGTTCAAGGACAGTATGACTGGGTATTTCGAGTTCGGAGTCTTGCTAAAACATCACTGCCGTTTCCATGTCAGAGCTAAGTACAGGCCTGAGAGCATTGACCGTCGACGCCCAGGTACCAGTAGCCCCACCTGGCTCACAGTGGCAGCGACTTGTTCCTGTTTTCCGGTGAATCGCTACAGAGGGCGCCGGATGTCCGCTTGGGTCATCCCCAGCTTGGTGGCCCACGGGCTACCGCCCCATTATAAAGGGGACGCCCCCAACATCCATCCACCCATCCATCCACCCTTGGAAACTGTCTTCGGATAATGAAACGTTCCCGCAGAACAGAGAGCTGCTGGGGGGAACGCCTGAAGCACCGTCTTGGGTCTGTAAACGCGTGTGAAGGCTCCACAGGACCGGAGGTGTAAGGCGGCTGTGTATAGCTTAAAGGGCAACTCCCGCTATTTTTCATTGTCCACCGATCTCAACAAAATTGGCCGTAAGAACGTGTCGCGAGCGTCAATTTTGTAAACGCGTGTGAAGGCTCCACAGGTTCGGAGGTGTAAGGCGGCTGTGTATAGTTTAAAGGGCAACTCCCGCTACTTTTCATTGTCCACTGATCTCAACGAAATTGGCCGTAGGAACGTGTCGCTAGCGTCAATTAATCAACTCAAAATACAAACCTCAGGGGCACTAAATGGAGATGCCAAAATACTCAGTAATTCCACTTCAAGTATGCACCTTGATTTCGCTGAAGTTAAGAACAGCGAAGGTGTCAAAAGTACTCAAGCTTCTCTGGTAGCCGTGTGCGAGTGCACGAGCTTCATGGCCTCCAAAGCTAGAAGAGAATACGCGAACTCTGTTGTACCTATGTTAGAGCGCGACATCTTCAGCAAGACGAAGATAATTGTTGCTTACAATACGCCAGCGTTCAGGAGTGACAAGCAGCGCAAGTGGGCCAACGAAAGATATATTGCGTTCCAATACCTAGAACCTTGCCAGCCGGAAGCTAGCTCACTCGCCTGCATTTAAGAGGCGCTGGAAGAGCGCTTTGAAGGCGGCAGTCTTGCACCATGATCGTTCACATTTTGCTACAGCGCCAACGCTTTGCTGCATACGATATTGTTCCGTGGTTTGGCAGCGGACGAAGAACTGGGTTTAGTCAACAGGATTGGTTTAGAGTAACGACCTAACATACAACTACGACTATACACCTTTTCAGAAAAGGCTCCCTGGGCACAGCCACAAACCCTGCTGGGCTGTGCAACATCTGCGTGACCCCCCAAAAAAGCACTGCCGAGCGTTTGTAGTAGCAATTTTGGCGAGTTGGAAGGTCTTTATTATGAAACAGCGCACATAGGCGACGACAAACAGAACGAAACAGACAACACGAACCTTTTTACTGCTGTGCACAGCCCAATATGGCGGCCTCCTGTGAAAAGGTCTATAGAAATACAGAAGGACAATGCAGAGGAACCTTGACGGGCCTTCGTGTTGTCCACTCCCCTTCTCTGGTGTCCGTGCTTTGCACGCCTCTTCGCACTATGAATCATTACCAACTCACTCAGCTTTCTGTCCTTTTAACCTTGACCGTAGCCACAGCACAAGGATACCGGATATTGACCACGGATATATGATATTGCTTAGGAAGGGACAGGCCTCCAAAGATCGCTTCACTGGCCCTTACTTTGCAGTAAAAACGACTAAACAACAAGGACTTTCCAAGACCGTGTACTATGATGGACCCAGTGGTAGAACCATAGGTCGACAGTGTGGGAGAACACTCACTCACACTCACTCACCGTAATTTTTCCAGGACCCGCACTCACTCGCACTCACACTCACTTCCACTCACACTCACTGGCACTCACTCGCACTCGCACTCACGTCTATGAAATGAGTGTGAGTGAGTGCACTCATGAGTGAGTGCGCCGACCTATAGGTCGGCAGTGTGGGAGAACACTCACTCACACTCACTCACCATAATTTTTCCAGGACCCGCACTCACTCGCACTCACACTCATTTCCACTCACACTCACTGGCACTCACTCGCACTCGCACTCACGCCTATGAAATGAGTGCGAGTGAGTGTGAGTGAGTGGACTCATGAGTGAGTGCGCCGACCTATGGGTAGAACTGAGGAGGCGGCTATCGTAAATGTTATACCATATTCCAAGCCTAAGGGAAATGACAGCCTGCCGGGCAAGTGTATAACCGTCCACATTGCTATGGTCCGAGAAAAGGAATGAAAAAGACAATGACTGAGAATAAGAATGTACCGAAAGACCCACGCAGTTGCTTGTCTGCGTAACAGCCTTACACATCTCTTTTTCCTGCCGACAGAAAATGTGGGCCGATGCTGGACGCAGTGCAGTGATACAGCGCATTCGGAGGGCTGTCGTGGTAGAAGCGATTTGAAGAATTTCAGCTCGTTAACGCGATTCATCATCATCATCATCATCATCATCAGCCCGTCTATGTCCACTGCAGGACGAAGGCCTCTCCCAATCCTCGCCACCGTTGTCTGTCCTGCGCGAGCTGATTCCATTTGGCGCCCGCGAACTTCTTAATTTCGTCCCCCCATCTTACTCTCCGCCGCCCACGGCTGCGCTTATCCTCTCTTGGTATCCATTCCGTCGTTCTAACTGCCCATCGGTTATCTAGCCTTCTCATCACGTGGCCTGCCCATGTCCATTTTTTCTTCTTAATATCGTTCATTATGTTGGCGACGCCCGTTTGTTCTCTGACCCACCCGGCTGTCTTCCTATCTCTTAGTGTAACGCCTGTCATTTTTCGTTCCATCGCCCGCTCCGCGGTTCGTAATTTGCTTTCTAGCTTCTTTGCAATTCTCCAGGTTTCTGACCCGTAAGTCAGTACTTGCAAGATGCCGTAGTTATGTAGTTTCCGCTTGAGTGATAGTGGTAGGTTTCCGTTCATGAGTTGGGAATGTCTCCCATATGCGCGCCATCCCATGTTTATTCTACGGTGGATATCTTTTATATGGGTGGATTCTCCTGTAAGTAGCTGTCCTAGGTAGACATACTTTTCTACGACTTCCAATGTATTGGTTTCGATCGTGAATAGACGTTTTTTCGCCGTGCTCCTTGGCATTATCTTTGTTTTCTGCATGTTCATCCTTAATCCTACCATAGCACCTTCTCGGCTTGAGTCTTCAATCATCTTTTGCGGTTCGTCGCCATCATTGCTAAAGAGTACTATGTCGTCTGCAAATCGTATTCGCCGTTAATCCTGAGCCCTGCCTCTTCCCAGTCTAACCTTTTGAAGATTTCTTCCAAACGTCCAGTAAATAGCATTGGCGAAATTGTATCTCCTTGTCTGACACCTTTCTGTATTGGGATTTTCCTGCTTTTCCTAAGGAGGAGCAGGGTGGCCGTAGAATCATTATAGATGTTGGCTGTTGTGTTGATGTAGCTATCACATATTCCTTGATGACGTAGTGCCTCCAGAACTGCTGGTATCTCTATAAAAGCCATATAGAGTGGTTCGTTGTATTCAGCGGACTTCTCGATTACCTGATTGATCGCATGCAGGTGGTCCATGGTAGAGTACCCTTTTCTGAACCCTGCTTGCTCTCTTGGTTGATTAAATTCAAGTGTGGCCCTTATTCTGTTCGAGATAACCTTTGTGAAAATTTTGTAAAGCGCTGAGAGTAGACTGATCGGCCTGTAGTTGTTCAAGTCTTTTACATCTCCCTTCTTGTGTAATAATAGAATGTTTGCTTTTTTCCAACTGACTGGTACATTTGAAGTTTTGAGGCATTGTGTGTACAGTGTCGCGAGCCTTCCAGTTAGGAAGTCACCGCCAAGTCGACATTATTACGGCGTAATTTTGATATCTGTGATTATTCTGAATCATGTTTAATTTGAGCCGGTTTTAATTAAATATGAACTTATACCTCACCCTGTTTTGAGCACTTGTTTGGAGGCGTGACCATGACGACAGGAGTAGCCGCCGAGAGCCCGCTCTCCTAAAGTGCTTCATACTTAAATCGTATTCTGTTGCATCTATATAACGCTTGAGGGCGAAACCCAGATCCGCCTGCAGCAGTGCATCAGGTTGCACATAAAACCAGAGCCGTGTGATACACATGTCGCATGCTTGTGCGACGTACCAAAATTTCGACGCTTCTTAAGAACACGTGCAACACAAAGACTTATGTCGAGCATACCTTTCTGCGGGCAAAAATTGTGGACATTAAACTGCCAAGGCTTGGCAGAATTCTTGAGAACCTCAGCGGGTGAAACCATTTCTCATTGCTTCGCTGGAACCACTCAGTGGGGAGCTTATTAAACTGATACACGAAACCATTACGGGCACTTATACAATTTACTACAAGTTTGTAACTTGCGCCAGTATAAATTGTACAAACGCTAGACGCCATTTACTATAAGATGTAAGTCAAGTCATTAGACAATAAAGCAGCTATGTAACAGAAACATGATATGCTGGAACATCGCGTCACTTAAGTAAAATGTGAAATATAAATTATATAAAAAATGTAGTTGACCCCTCTGTCATAGGAATCGGTATAACACGTAAGTAAAACCTGTCTTCGCACATAAGCGGCAATCTGGCGAATCGAGAGGCGGGAGATCCGTTGCGTATCTCTGAACATGTGAACCAATTGCATGCGCACGTCAGGGGCACCTCGACACTGTAAAGCGATCGTCGACAGTTGCACACAAGCGAAATTTCTCGATCGACTCAGATTTCTCCCGAGTCAAAACATTGAATGCGCCAGCGACCTGCGCTAACCTGCCATAAACCAGGAGCGTCCGCAAACGGTGAAATCATGAAAGCGAAACCGAACTGCTTGTAAGGGGATCGTTTTGTGAACGAACACTTCGCTGTGCGAAAGACGCATCCTTTGCTTGTCGGCGGCCGTCTTTGCGTTCCTGGAGTAGAGCACGTCGCAACGTAGCTGGCAATCATAAACGTCGCACGAGACAAATTATGTAGCGGCCGTGGCTGAAGCAACATATTGGCAAGACGCCGAAGGCTGCGTGGTGATAGAGGCGAGGAGACTGCTGATGCGCTAGCTGTCGGCGCGCGTATTAACAAAATTTAGGACTTCGCTCCATTGTTGCACCACCGCTGAGAACAGAGAGCGGTGATATAAATACGGTACCAGCGGAAACTCTGGTTTTACCGCACGCACTATAAGAAAAGCGAGTATGACAGCGCCCTACAAAGACGTACATAGAGTTAACATGGATCGACTGGGTAGCCAAAGCATCTTTGGTAAATACTATGCAAAGCCGGAAATGCTACAAGCTGTGGCTGCCCGCTTGCTTCCTCCTGGCACCGGTGCCTCCAGATCGCGTATGTGTATTGTGACCAGCGACACCAGTTGTGCAAACATGGCATTGTTTCTTTGTGACAGCGATGCAGCTGTGACGTCAAAGGCAAGCTCAATAGATGTCATCACCTCTAGCGGCAGCACCCTTGGATAAGGCGTGTCGCGTTGCATAGCGTTGCGCACAGTTTGCGCACCTGTCATTTCGTACAACGTGTCACCGAGACAGACGGTGGCGCTCGGTAACACACTACATCTCCTTGTGCTTAGACCATTGAGATCACATCGTGCTGCGCAATGGCAGAACTCTACAGAGTTGTCCCTGCGAAGGCCATCACGTTCCTGCCTAAATATTGTTTTTAGAACAAATGGTGCACCATTCAGAGTACATTGTACACTCTGCTAGGAAACAGCTCTATAAAGCTGTACCTCGAAAACATCCGTAAGGGCCTAACACTTTCTCAGGAATACTCGACTGTTGGGGTTTGCTGTCGCCCATTAACACCTCATGACCTTCCAGATGTCAACCTACAAACTTATCATAAATGCGATGGGTACATTCCTCGACTCCTTTAGCCTATTGCACCTAATGTGTATTCGATTCGAGTTTTATCGAGGTGTTTCGCAAGCGTTTTGGCCTGCGTTTGCATCTTTTATCTGAGGCTCGGTACAGTATCAGACGGAAGGAAGAGGAGTAACTCCATCAAATGAGAAGCATTTCTTGGCGAACTTGAGCAACTGTGACCGTGTCTATGTATCCAGCCGCCTACGTCTCCAATCTCTCCTGGTTGTCTCGTTCACCTGATACACCCGAATATTTGCATGTAGAGTACATATGTACGACGAACATGAACGACTAGTCTTTACACCGCTAACACGACACACATCGTCATGTACGTCACGATTGACGGCACTGCAGTCATGTGTGACTCATACCCCTAGTGCTTGGCCTTGTGGTATGCGGTTATACGCCACAGATGTTTGAATTTCATAGAGCCTATGTTAGTCAAGAACCAGCTAAAATAGACACCTAACATATCATTAGAACACATTAAAAAGTAACAAAAGCACACCGTTTATCGTAACTTGCGAATTAAACATGGCAAGCACACAGGCACGAACGCAACTAATGAGCCCCGCCACGGTGGTCTGTGGCTACAGTACTCGGCTGCCGATCCGAGGGTCGCGGGATGGAATCCCTGCCGCGGCGGCTGGATTTCGATGGAGGCGAAATGTTGAGGCCCGTGTGCTGTGCGATGTCAGTGCACGTTAAAGAACCCCAGGTTGTCGAAATTTCCGGAGCCCTCCACTACGGCGTCTCTCATAATCAGAGCTGGTTTTGGGACGTTAAACTCCACATAACAACAACAACGCAACCAATGAAGCAGTAAGAGGGCATCGCACCCGGATGCTCGGTCTGCCAAGCCAGCACGTTACCACCAGGCTATGGCGGCTCCTCCCTCGCGGTATGTGCTGCAGTAAGTAGACCTATCACACCGGCAGTTGTGATGATGTTGCTTGTTGTTTGCGTGGACTGCGTACAAAAAATGTAATAAATAGTACATATATTTTACTATCATATAATTGGCCTGTTTTTTTTTCCAACTTTGCTCGATCCCGTAGGAACACTTCGATTCCATTCCTTTATTTAGCATTCATCTTTAGAACATAAATGCTCGCAGGAGCAGCTTGACAACGACCCCTGCCCCTGCATTTTTGAGGCAGCAGACAGTCGACAGTGTATACAGAAAACATCAGTGCATCGGTACACAAATTATATTGAAAGACATTGCTTAAAAAAATTAAAGATAATTTCGAGATTTTTTCTGGTGCATACTTAAGCAGATATCTTACGTATAATCTGCGTACTGTTGCGTTGGTCCGGCCAATGTGCCGGACTAACTATGGTGTACAGTCAATTGATAACCAAATTGTTCTATTGTGGAACAAGGTTCCTGAAATAACTGAATACGCTAGAGAGGCTAGAAACATTACACAATTTAGGAAGCGAATTATGAATGTAATAAGTAGAACACAATTCTAAGGTGCATGTGCTGAAAATATTTAATGTATGTAATATATTTATTGTATTCATTCTTTTCACATCACATTTCAACTACTACTATAGTTCCTACTATAGTTGTCTACATACGAATTGTGTAAAACGTGTTTCAACTTTGATTCATTCTGTTATTTATCTCTGTATCATATGTATATTCCCTGCTCATATGTACATTCCCTGCTCACCCTGCTTGGACTTCTTGTCTGCAGTATTTTATAAATAAATAAATAAATAAATAAATAAATAAATAAATAAATAAATAAATAAATAAATGGAAAATTAGCATCCACCTGTTTTGTAGCACGAGGCTACAAGGAAATCCATACGGATTTCTCGAAAATGAAAGATTGCATTCATAAACGTTACTCCATCTTGCGGATTTCCGCAGAACTCATTTGCCACATTTCAACTTTTATGTATTTCAATATATGTTAAATGGTGCTGATCACAGTGCATTCTGCATTTATCGCCGAGGAACAGCTTTATTTGCATCTTTATCTTATTGGTATAGTATTCCTCGTTTATTTATTGATTGTATGTATATTACTGCATAATCTGTACACTGTCCTGCTGTACCTGCCCGAAGTGCCTCACGAAGAGTGGGCCGAGTCAGGAGACACTCTCATTTTGTCCCCTTTGTTGGCATTTTGTAAAAATGCCCAAATAAATTGAAATGAAATGAACGGCACACTAACATCCGTTTTCAAAAATATACAGCATAGCCAACACTTGCTTTTTTTGCATATATACACCAAATTACACTTGACTTTTTACCGGCAATACGCAGTTTTTATAGACACAATCACGAACCCACGTAACACGGTAAAAGCGTACATGTTTCCAGGCACACAAGAATATGTGAAAACAACTTTCAAACATAAGAAAACTGAAGTGTTTCACATCTAAGGAACGAACAAAAACTCAAATAAAAAAATCAAAATCAAAATCAAATCAAGTTTTATTATTTCATATAAAGATGTACAAAAAAGGATATACAGAAGGAGGTCCCGTAGTATACACTGAAATGGGACCTCCTATGAAATGTAAACATAAGTATTTGATTGGCAACAACAGTGGCAGAAATAATAGAATACAAGGTTACAAAAAATGAACTACAGATAGAATTAAATGACGATGCTCACATCAACTATAAGCAATTGCAAATGTAAACTGTAAAATATATTTATATATATATCTATCTAAATAGCATAACATGATAAAGAAAAGAAAAACACACAAAAAAACGAAAGACTGAAAAGAGAATGACATGGCGAGGGAGAAACCGGTTAGGCAGAAGAGTGAGTGTCGCATAACAAAAACTTTTTCAATTCATGGCAAAATTTGTGTTTTTTGAATTTTTATTAGAAATGGCAATGTATTCCATAATGATATGGCCGCAAAGTGAACTGTCTGTTTGCCATAATTAGTTCTTACTTTGGGCAGAATGAAGTTTTTATGCTGCGCAAAACGTGTTGGGTTAGTGTTTAGTAAAGATGATGAATGAATTGATGATAATGATATTTGTTTATTGATTAGTTTGAAAAGGAAAGTGGCGAGATTGAATTTTACAAGGGCGGCAACATCGAGAATTTTATTTTCTTCTAACAACTGTTTAGCATTATGGGTGGGTGAACTAAAGGTGATTAATTGAATTGCCTGGTTCTGAATGATTTGTAGTGGTTTTAGGTGAGTGGTGTACGTGTTACCCCATGAGGTTATGCAATAATTGATTTGTGAGTGCACAAACGCGAAATAAAGTGAGGGCAAAACCGGACGTGAAAAAAATGGACGTGCTCTGATGAGGATGCGTATTCCGTGAGATAACTTCTTTTTAAGGTGTGTTACATGGTTCCGAAATTTCAAATTATGGTCAATATTTACGCCTAAGTAAACACATTCTTCACTTGCCGATAATGCGTGGTTATCAATAAAAATGGGCGGAATGCACCGTGGTGATTTATTTTGTGATGAGAACAAAACAAATTTGGTTTTAGAGGGATTAATGGTAAGTCTATTGGTTTTACACCAACTTAACAAGTTGTGAACGTCACTGTTAAGCTGAGTTACTACTGCTGATAGATCTTCATTAGAATTAATAATTGTAGTGTCATCAGCATATAATATGCATTTGGATAAGGTAAGACAATTAGGCAGGTCATTAATATAAATTAAAAATAACAAGGGGCCCAAAATTGACCCCTGCGGTACACCAAGATTAGTAATTTTAGGTTTAGAATAAGCATTGCATATACTAACAACTTGATACCTGTCTCTTAAGTAGTCGCGTAGTAGCAGTAAAGGAGGACCAGTTATGCCAATTGAGTCTAGTTTAATATTAAGAATGTCATGATCGATGGTATCGAATGCCCTACAAGCATAAATACAACACACATCATTCACATGCAGCCGCACGGCTAAGGAAACACTCCTTGAGAATTAGACGCGAAGCATTACTGGGATCGATGTTTACCATTTCGAGATGAGTAAGTAACACTGAGATTCGGGATACTAGCCTGTCTCTTCCATGATTAGTTCGTGAAAACGCACGGGCCAAGTTGCTTGTTCTCGAATGCTGTAGTTGAGATGCTGAGCTTCGTTTAGATTACAAAGGTCAACAAAAGCACTGTGGCCCCGTTTTACGCGTGCTTTGTATTTCATAGCAAGATTTAACTGATAATTGTAATGAAACGGGATCACATTAAACTGAGAGACTAGTGCACATGTATGACGGTCGTAAGCGACACAGGCAACATGTTCCCCGTACAAGGTTACAATAATTTGCATGAGAAATGAATATGGCATTATAAAGCAATAACCGTATCTTCAGCGAATGAGCAACTCTAAGCCTACAAAGCGCGCCACATGCTTTCGCCATAGTTGTTGCAACCCGTTCTATGTGTTTGTCCCACAGTAAGTGCTGATCAAAAATTACTCCCAGTGTTTTCGCGTCCGCAGTGACATCAGTTCGTTCTGTTCAATAATATATATTTAAGTCATGGTTAACATGTTTTTGGACGGGGGCAAGAAGAACAGCTCCTTTTTTCAATTAATCTGTAATTTGTAGAAGAAGAAGAAGAAGAAGAAGAAGAATATTTTATTGATGAATCCGGAGATGTTAGCCTGGTTAATGGCCTGGCTTGCTACTCCAGGTGTATAGCGGTGATTATTCCTTTGTTGTCGGAGTAGATTATGGCACGGTAGTGTGAACTTCAACTACTTTAGGGAAGATACGTTTACCTACCGTGTCATAATCTACTCCGACGACAAAGGGATCAAACATCAGTTCTTCCTCATCTTCGCATCATTCAGCATGAAATTCTTTCAACTTCTGTGGTCCGCGACGTTCAAGCCACTGAGAAATGCCTGACTGCTTCTCATGACACCGATTCCCGCAACGCGTGGGATCCGCAGTATTTTATTAGTTATTTCTCGGTGATGGTTGATGTTCCACGGCAGGCTGCGATCTAAGAACGCTTCAACGTGCAAGCACCTTGCACTACTCATCTGAAAACAATTTATAGCGCAAAGGGGATTGTGACCGTTATAGACCAATAAAAGTTATAGTTTCCATATCACCCACTGCAAGTGCACGGTCTTATAGTTGTTGACGTGCAATAAAGCTTCAACTTCTTCAGTGAAGATACGTTGAACTACCGTATCATAATCTACTCCGACAACAAATGGATCAAACATCAGTTCTTCCCCATCTTCGCATCATTCAGCATGAAATTCTTTCAACTTCTGTGGTCCGCGACGTTCAAGCCACTGAGCCAAAAGTAACAGCCGTTACCGGGCTCTCACACGGGATCATCCGGCTATACAAACGAAAACGCACGGGCAATCTAATGAGATCACCTGCGTACTTCCTTACTTGGCGAAATGATAAGAGTTATGGCGCAGGGGATACCTACCACCTCTACTTGCACTAATTTCCTCAAGCGTTTAAAATGGCCTATAAGAAGGTCGCTCCTCCAGCTTACGCTGTCACTGTCCTGCGGTTCCGCGTAGCTAGGCCTGGCTCTTTTTCCATTGGCTTCATTTCGCTCTTCAAACTCTCATTGTCCAATCTCATATGCTACAAAGTATCAATTCGTAAACCCCGTTGGTTAACCTTCTTGTGGGCAGGTTTTATTTTCTCTTCATTCATAGTCTCCCTTTTTTTGCGTTTAAGTCATCCTAGAGTGCAGAGCACGCCACCGCATTATGAACTTGCTAACATCGCTGCGCTCTTTAACAGGTTTCTTTATAACTCGCCTTGTGCTCTAGTTTTGATGGGTACGTCTTACAACGGCGACAACAATCAGCTCCGTGAGGGTCCAGTCACGTCAGAAAGTGTGGCCTACTTCATTTCCGACGTCTTCTCAATCTCGAAAGTTAGTATTCATCTACATACTTCTTTTGCTTTCCATCTCTTTTCATCCACGTGTAATACATCGAGCCGAAAGGCCGCGTTGCGTAGGGCGAAGTGAGTCATGGAAGAAGTTTCGTGAATTGCGCTATCGATTCTCGAGAAACGGCAATACTTGGGACAAAGAACAGTGCTCGCAGTTCTAATCCCGCCGTAAGCGCGCGTCCCTTTGGAGTGTTCCAAGAGGGCCCATAAACTTCTCTGGCGCGTAAATCGCTGGCAGCCTCGAAGCTGTCTATGGGGCGTCCTTAAAAACTGCATCCTATATAGCGTTGGTTCTCGTGTATCCTTTTGTTTAAAGAGCGCATCCATCGCCGAAAGGGCTCGGCGTCAGTGCCTATAGGGGCGTTCTGAGTGCTGCCGTAGCTCTTTGGACAATGTTTGTACACGCTCGACTGGAATTGCCTTTCAAAATGGTAGGTCGCCGGCGAGCAAGATCGCCAGCCTGTTCATATTGTCAACGATATTCCTCGACAGAATGTCGTTGCAACGTTGATGCACGTCTACTGTGACATTTTCTATATGGTGCTCCTTTTTCCAAAGTGAATAAACTCTATCTATAGTTAAAGTAATTAAACACCCTCGTATTAAGGGCAGTACTCTGGCAATAGAGTGAAAGCATCCCTCCACGGGAGTAAAACTGCAAGACTGAAACATAACTTCACCACTACCCAGGGAAGGTGTATTTCGAAATGGGGCAATGTGCTTTTACCATGTACTGGTTCACTGATGCGTGACCAAACCGTGCTTTAGAGAACAAAATGCATTACGGCGTTTAAGCCTAACAGCTATTTGTTACGTTCTTTATCGTCGCACCACAGTTTGTACATTTAATATTATGATGTTCAGTCTGTGTCAGGACATAAAACACTTCTGTAAAGCGAAAAGCATACAACCAGTGCATATAACAACTCGAGATGAAAGTAAGGGTCAACCATCGCAAAATGGAACCAAAAATTTCAGCTGGAACGTTGAGAGCTGGAAAGCGGGCGTTATTGATAATGGAACAATGAGGAGGAGCTGGTATTTTTATCCCAATTAAAAGGAAGAAGTGGACCTCCGCGGGACATGTCATGCGGTGGACAGATAACAGATGTATAATAGGAACGGCAGAATGGATACGAAGAGAGGGAAAGAGCAACAGAGGAAGGCAAGAAAATTACGTGGAACGATTGTTTGAGACGTCTGTACGAGTTTACACCCTACGACAGTGTAAGGGCATCGGTGAGTTCAGTAAACACTTGTCGTGATAACGACGAGATCAGATTGCAGTACCGCGTCGTCCACGAATAGATCAGATGGAGGTGGAACCGCGTTTCTGCCTGTAGAAGTCACACTTAATGGTTCTTAATAATCGCTTAATGATTAATCCCGGTTAAATCGCTGTTGTGCGATATCGGCCAGGCTAGAGCCTGATGCTGTTGGCGAGCTTGCCTCTTCGTAGCGTTCTTGCCACGTTTGGTCATGGTTTAGTCAAATTTAGAGAACGAAGGAAACACGTCGCACACGTAAGCTGCAAATCTCAAGCGGCAACTTTCGACTGCCTCTCTATTTCTCTCTCTCGCTCCCTTTTCATTCTTTTTTGTTCTTTTTTGTTGTGTACGGTACCCGGCATCGCAGTCGAAGGTGCTATAACACTTGTGTAATTATTTTGAGTCCAAATTTGTGCTTCGTTAAACAGAAAGCTTTTATCTCCCGCTTTCGGCAACCTTCAAGTGACCTTGAGCCTGAAGCGCGAGCCGCTATCCAAGCACTCACACGAGGCGATCGGGGAACTCAAACTAGAATGTCCGGGCATGCCGTAAAAATGTTTAGAAGTGCGATCTCTGGACCCCAACCATTTGGACAGGATCACATACCATACGCTAGCCACTGCCCAAACAAGTTAAACATGGTTCAAAATGGTTGTGATTTTGACTTGTTGGAACTTACGCCTTTTGGTAGCACTTTGTGTCCATTCTGCTTGTGCGCTGTCTTGCATGGTGCAAGTTAAAGGCATTGCTTCTTAGTTCTGTTTCGTTGGCAACATCAGTTGGCAACATTTCGTTGGCAACATCAGTGAAGCCATAACTTATAGCGTATTGCAATGTTTCAAACGTAGATACACGATGCCATAAGCCTGATTGTCATCTTGTGGCGCTGAGGCACAGTTGCCTGTGCTATTTACCACGTCAAAGGTTTGTGAGTTTTGCGGCGCAGGTTTTGCGCCTCCTTGAAGAGATCGCGCCACAATACATGACCAAGCCGGCAGCTCTCGCCGCACTGCGGATGGCGTATCGCCGAGACCAGACTTGCAAAGTGGTGCAGTTCTGTTTTGCCGGCAGGCCATTTCGTGCTAGTGCGTACTCATGGTTATGGAAAAGCCAGCATTTTTTTCAGTGTGATCGGTCAAATGGATTTTGTGTGTTTGTTATTTTTATTCACCCGTGAAGGCCAAAGGCAATGCAGATGGTATGGCAAAACAAACATAAGACAACATCAAACACTGGAACAGCCAATGCATTTCATAAAAAGGGTGAGAACAGGCTTTTGCTAGACGGCGTTGGTAGGAGTTAACGAAAATGTTGATTATGTGTGATTGGTAACATCTCGGCAAGAACATGGTTCCCCTCGAATATTGTATGTGGCAGAAAAGGCACCGACAATGTTTTTGCGTTACAGAATGGTACATCTACATTATGATGAAGGTGAACGGGGTGAGACGTATACTTGTTGATAGAATGAATTTATCGCGAATGGTTGAAGGATAGCACATCTTATGAAACAAGTTCAAACGGGCAAATTCGCGACGTACTTACGCTTGAAGATCTAAGGGAGAGGGTGGCTTTCATATCTGTTAGGCTAACAGTGCGATAGTTAGAACGAAACCAGCGGAGTTATTTTGAACAAGTTGCAGGGCTGTCATCAACTTTAAATGCAAATGGTCCCATGCCGAAGCAGCACATGCAAGCTTAGGTCGTGTTGAGGTTTTTTAAAGGGTTAGTTTATTTATTCATTTATTTCATCATACTGCGGGTCGAGGATGCCGGCCCAAAGCAGGAGGGGCATACATATATAAGAACATTAATATGAACAAGCGTATCTAGAATGTACACGTTCATAATAAGATTTAAAGGTGAAAAACAGGGGGACACCAACCAAATTGTAATCATTTAAAAGTAAAATTTACTTCTAAACATTAAAAATTGGAAATTTGCACTCATCCTGTCGTTCACTTCAGTGCTGTTTTTGCCGTGACATTCTTAAGTGTCAGGAAGGCACGAGCTAACCCAGAAGCTCGTCATGCGTAATTAGAACCAGTCCTATTGTACAAGTGCTTAGGTGTCCACATTCCATGTGGTCTAAATTGGACAGTCTACACAGAATACATCATCAACAATGCTAACCGAATGCTAGGATACCTATTGCGGCAGCTTTTCCGCTCCTTCTTCCATTTCTAGCGCAGCTGACGTCAGGAAGAACGCGTCACACACCGACCCATGTTTTGAAGTCTATATTTGCTCGCACAGTTGCTTTCAGTAATAGTGTTTTTCTGAGAACGATATCGGAATGGAATAAGCTCCCAGAGTTCGTCGTTCAAGGCCCTGATTTCCATCACTGTCTAGAAGAATATTTGTCGGTGAATCTATGGTACCAGTGTTTTGATGTCTGGTGTGTTGTTACTGTATTGGCTTTTGCATTTGTGCACTGCTTGTAAACTTACCTGTGATCGCGTTATTGTTGTGCCGCTTATACATGCACTTCTTAGTTTGTGTACTAAATCTTATTATTTAAAGGTGAACATTTGACAGAGATCTGTCTGGTTGGGACGAAATTAAAGGTGAAAAACAGGGGGACACCAACCAAATTGTAATCATTTAAAAGTAAAATTTACTTCTAAACATTAAAAAAACCCGACGTTTCGGGTCCCACTCGGACCCTTCTTCAGGGGTGACTGGAGGGCACCAGACAGCAGCAGTGCTTATAAGGCCTTCTTTCTTCTCTTTTCCTTCCTTTCTCCCTTTCTCTTTTTTTGGTTCTTCAAGCCGAGGTCATGCTAACGTTGAATCAGGTGCCGGAGTCCGCTAAAATAGACACTTGGCATTGCACCTGCAGACCGGTTCACGTTTGCAGGTGTCGCCTGAATGTGCCATGATTCCACAAAGAGTCGCTTGTGAAAAGTTTTCACAAACTTGTGAAAACTTTTCACAAGCGACTCTTTGTGGAATCATGGCACATTCAGGCGACACCTGCAAACGTGAACCGGTCTGCAGGTGCAATGCCAAGTGTCTATTTTAGCGGACTCCGGCACCTGATTCAACGTTAGCATGACCTCGGCTTGAAGAACCAAAAAAAGAGAAAGGGAGAAAGGAAGGAAAAGAGAAGAAAGAAGGCCTTATAAGCACTGCTGCTGTCTGGTGCCCTCCAGTCACCCCTGAAGAAGGGTCCGAGTGGGACCCGAAACGTCGGGTTTTTTTAATGTTTAGAAGTAAATTTTACTTTTAAATGATTACAATTTGGTTGGTGTCCCCCTGTTTTTCACCTTTAATTTCGTCCCAACCAGACAGATCTCTGTCAAATGTTCACCTTTAAATAATAAGATTTAGTACACAAACTAAGAAGTGCATGTATAAGCGGCACAACAATAACGCGATCACAGGTAAGTTTACAAGCAGTACACAAATGCAAAAGCCAATACAGTAACAACACACCAGACATCAAAACACTGGTACCATAGATTCACCGACAAATATTCTTCTAGACAGTGATGGAAATCAGGGCCTTGAACGACGAACTCTGGGAGCTTATTCCATTCCGATATCGTTCTCAGAAAAACACTATTACTGAAAGCAACTGTGCGAGCAAATATAGACTTCAAAACATGGGTCGGTGTGTGACGCGTTCTTCCTGACGTCAGCTGCGCTAGAAATGGAAGAAGGAGCGGAAAAGCTGCCGCAATAGGTATCCTAGCATTCGGTTAGCATTGTTGATGATGTATTCTGTGTAGACTGTCCAATTTAGACCACATGGAATGTGGACACCTAAGCACTTGTACAATAGGACTGGTTCTAATTACGCATGACGAGCTTCTGGGTTAGCTCGTGCCTTCCTGACACTTAAGAATGTCACGGCAAAAACAGCACTGAAGTGAACGACAGGATGAGTACAAATTTCCAGCGGGTTGCTTGAGAAAAATGTTTCAACAAAACAAAACAAAACTTCTCACGCGTAAGTATATAAGATCGCCAGCACAAGCAATAATAATGAACAGCCATATTCAGGAAGTGTTACTCATTGCGATGAATAACGAAAGGGTCAAGGGCTCGTTTATTTGTTAGAAACAACTTAATGAACCGCTTCAGCGTTTGTTGGTTCACTAAGTCATTGCAATGAATGAATAACAACGCAGCGCGGACACGCTACGCGCTATTATTTATGTAAACGCCTCTATACCTACCAAAGGATAGCCTGTCGGAACGAAAGTTTTGGAGGGGGCTCTATCGTCACCAGCTAGCCTCTGGATACCTGCTGACTGCGTTCTTGAAGTAATCGTGAGTTTGCAAACAAGGGTATACGTGCAAATGAACTGCTGTGAATGGGAAAGAATGAGCCCGAATCATACTTCAAGAAGCTTCATGATCCCTAAATATATAATTATACACCAACAAGTCTGTAGAACGTATGCCTCGTCGGCCCGCCACGGTGGTCTAGTGGTTATGGTACTCGGCTGCTGATCCGAAGGTCGCGGGATCGAATCCCGGCCGCGGCGGCTGCATTTCGATGGAGGCGAAATGTTGAGGCCCGTGTACTGTGCGTTGTCAGTGCACGTTGAAGAACCCCAGGTGGACGAAATTTCCGAAGACTTCCACTACGGCGTGTCTCATAATCATAGCTGCTTTTGGGACGTTAAACCCCACAAATCAATCAATCAATCGTATGCCTCGTATTACCGCAGCTTAGGATCATTGCATACACTACGCAAATGGTGCAGGTGCAAAATTATTGGATATTTTGTATGAAGAGGGCTCCTGTCGCGTCTCAAACCTAAATTGTAATTCTGAAATGGGTTATCCTAAATGAAAGCAGCCAAGATGATTTCCATCATATTCGCATGGATAACCGCGGCCATAGATTCGCCTATGCGTATCAGCAGCACAGGGCGTCTGTGTGGTATAGCAAAGCTTATATGAACAGAATCTCAGATTTGCTGATGACATAGCTTTGCTCAGTAATTCGGGAGATGAATTACAAAGCATCATTACTGACCTAAACAGGCAAAGTATAACAGTGGGGCTGAAAATTAATATGCAGAAAAGAAAGTAATGTTCAGCAGCCCTGAGCGAACACAACGATTTGAGATAGCTGGCGAGGCATTGGAAGTAGTAAGTGAATATGTCTGACTAGGTAGTGACCCCTGATCCGAATCATGGGGCTGAGGTAATTAGGAGGAATAGAATGGGGTGGAGTGCATTCGGCAAGCATTGTCAGATAATGAACGGTGGCTTACCATTTTCTCTGAAGAGGACAGTATACAACAGCTGCATCTTAACGGTACTCACCAATGGGGCAGAAACATGGAGGCTAACTAAGAGGGTTCAGCTTTAACTGAGGATGACGCAGCGAGCTATGGAACGGAAAATGGTAGGTGCGACATTAAGGGACAAGAAGAGAGCAGAGTGGGTTAGGGAACAAACGCGTGTTATGGATATATTAATAGAAATTAAGAAGAGATGGGCGCGGGCGGGCCATGTGATGCGAAGACAAGACAACCGTTGGTCATTAAGTGTAACAGAGTGGACTCCTAGAGAAGGCAAGGGTGGCAGGGGGCGGCAGAAAGTTAGGTGGGCAGGTGAGATCAGGAAGTTTGCGGGGATAAATTGGGCCCAGTTAGCACAGGACAGGGATAATTGGAGATCCATGGGAGAGGTATTTGCCCTGCAGTGGGCGTAGACAGGCTGTTGATGATGATATGAATAGAACATTAACTGAATATATCTCAGCGATGAAACTAATTTCTTGCTTGCACAAGGTTTCACTGTTCACTACAAACGCAATATTTGGACAGCTTCCCTGATTTGTCGGTGGTACCATAACTTGGTCTTGGTGAATACCCCACAAATATCATGAACCATAAGGCAGATGCTTGAACGGAATTATCTATTGCACTTCAGCAGAACCACGCCAGTGACACAGGCAAATGTTTGCTTCTAAGATACGCGGCCCAGGATTCGCAGAATACCTTGCTTTCATTACACGGCGTGGTTCGATCGATGCAAGTCCACACTGGACGTTGAAGCGTGCGCCGGCGTTTCGGCGACCTTGGAGTACAAACAATGGGAACTAATTAACCAAGTTTGAATGTTCCCGACGCCCACCATGCAAGACAAACGCAAACAGTCCGGAAAAGTTTCTGAAACAGCACTGGTTAATTAATGACGTTTTGCGAGATCTCAGTCTTTTCCGGGAGATGGACAAATTAACAAGAAAAGTACTAACTAAATAAAAAAATAAAGACAGTTTCCAGCATGCGAAATCTAAGTAAACGGCGAAGCTAGGACATGAATGGCAAGTTCACTGTCACCAGGTTCCCTCAAAGTATTGAGGGACCCTGCTATCACTGTGTCCTTCCTTTCTAGTGTGTTCCGCGTACGTTTTCGAGCTAATAATATTTCTTAATCACTGTCCACGGCCATGTAGCACTATCATTTTAACTATCGCAGTGATGTAGCCGTGGGCTGAGGCTAAGGGTTTGGGTAGTGGGTTGAGGTAAAGCGCTTGTCCGCATTTTCCTTCTGCATAATCCGACACTTTCTATCTCTTTTTGTCTTTATCGCTTTCTACACTATCATTCGTATAATCCCTAGGATGTAGTTGCGTGGGTAGTGGATCAACGGCAAAAGCGTGCTTACTTTTTCCTTCTGCGTGGCCGCGGACATCGGGTGCGGCAGGCATGCACGGCATAAGTGACTCACGCCTAAATAACGAAACTGGGGAGTGACAAAAGTCAAGGGACCCTGTAAAACTCTTCGAACACAGTCAGAAAACGGTGAATATCCGTTGTGGAAGCGTCTGTGAACATGTGAGCGGAATTTCCTTGCACCGAAAGCCACATGTATTCTGAAATTTCTTTTCGAATGCAGCTGCACATCAACTTCAGGTATTTGCAAAAATTACGTCACGAGGACCATCGGCCACGTCGCTTGATGCAGAACTAGAACTGGCTAATTTTGTGGTGCCGAAAACGTCTTTAGTATTGCTTTATTCGGTCGTTTTCAATTCAACAAACAAAGCAGACGTTGGTATCCCTCTGTTTCTGGCTGTTTATGTCCTGTATCTAACTTCGAAAAGTCAAGCGACCTAGTCATTCCTCCGTGACGTAATTTCAAAGAGGTGCGGACGGGTTCCAGCTGTGTTGGGAACCTAACTGCAAGTTCCTGGCCCATGCAATGCAATAATAGGCGAAGGACGTGTTTTCTTGCCAAGTACACAAGAGTACGTAGATTAACCTCTACATTAGTATCTGCGTTTTCTAGTCGTTTCAATTGCGGTTGTTTTTGGTGTTAACCGCTCCTGTAGCCATGTGTAAAAGATGCACAAGTGCTTGTCTCCCTCAGCATGTTTTTTCTCGTGCTGCGCTAGGCGCCCAGCAATACAAAAGCAAACAACGCGATACGCACATCAGAGCACGATAGTGTGCATTTCTCTCCTCGACAAACCAGACGTCACCCCGCCACGGTGGTCTAGTGGTTATGGTACTCGACTGCTGATCCGACGGTCTCGGGATCGAATCCCGGCCGCAGCGGCTGCATTTCGATGGAGGCTAACTGTTGACGCGATGTCAGTGCATGTTAAAAAACCCCAGGTGGTCGAAATTTCCAGAGCCCTCCACTACGGCGTCTTTCATAATGACAGCTCGTTTTGGGACGTTAATCTCCACAAGTCAGTCAGTCAACCAAGTAGACGTCTGTGCACTAACGTGGGTGCCGACGCTACCTCGTTGAGTGAGGTAACCTTTAGTAACGAGAGTGCTGCCCGCGTGCCTGGTAAACGAACATTGAGCGCGCAACTGCTCATTTGCGCAAAGACGTTTATCCTACACGCACGCTTCGCTGATTGCCACACAATTCGGCGAAGGCAATTTCCTCGCTTTCAGCTTACAGTGGCATGCAGCGGAGGATCTGCTGGATTTTTTAACACCAACGTCGTTTTTGATAGGGACGACCAAGAACTCTGACGTACTTCCGTAACAGAAGTGGATGTCAGAAAAAAGGAGCACACATTTACAAAGAAAAAGTACCACCCGCTCGGATTTGACCCCGCATTCACCCGGGATGTGACTACAGTGCTGGAAGCTCTATCGATACACCGCATCATTCGTCACATAGGGAACAGATGGGTCTTATATTTTCACGACAGCGCTTTACAAGTTGCAGTCTAACTGACGTCCGGTTAAAGCAAATGTGTTCAGCAGGCAAAATTGCCCTTAATTAACATCGCCTCCTCCACTGCGCTGTGGTTCACTTAGGTTCGCTACAGTGGCACCGCCGTCTTGGTGGTGGTAGGTGATGGTAAAAACCATTTTTTTTTATTTCAGAAAATTTTACTAGAGAGTGCCGGCGTTATGATTCGGCGTGCTTGAGTGGGCAGACCCTATTCCGGGACTCCAGTATAGAGCTGGCAGCTGCCCGAGCGCGCGCCTCCAAGGAGCGTTGCGCAGCCAAGGTAGAGCAGCCGAGCAGGTGCTCCTGCCGTCTAGGAACGATTGAGCGAAGCAGAGTGTCGCGCTAATGCGCACCGGCAGCCAGCGCGCGCCTCGATCACCGCGGAAGTAAGAGGCGCAGTGGCGTCGTGACGGCGTTCCCTAGACAAAGTACAACCGCGGCTGCTACGAAATTTCTCTTGTCGGGCCAGGTATGTTGAGTCGCGGCGCGCAAAGCTCCAGGAACGCAGAGACGGCCATCATCAAGCAAGTGATGCACCTTTCGCTGCAATCGTTTGTGTGTTCAAAAAAAACGATCCACTGGCAACCCGTTCGGTTTGGCTTGCAAGTTGTGACCGTTTGCGGACGCTCCCGGTTTATAGCAGGTTTTCGCAGAGCTCTGGCGATCGAAATTCGCTGTCTTCGGAGCAATGTGAGTCGTTCGAGAACTTTTCCTTGTGTACAACTGTCGAGTATCCCTGTGCCGTGTCGAGGTGCCGCTGATGTGTGCACGCAATGTATTCACATGTCCAGAGCACTCAGCGCACCGCCCTCCCTCCGATTCGCCGGACTGCCGCTTATGCATTCCACAATTCACGAAGACAGGTTTCACCTTCGTGATATACCGATTCCATTGAGAGAGCGATCAACCACGTTTCTTTCGACTATCTATGTATTGAACGAATATACATTACTAGCACGAAAATACGTTATTTGGAGACTATTAACATGCTTTACAACTTAACCATTGAGCACGTTGCGATTAAGGCCACTTTAATGTAGACTAGCTAATTGGTTTTAAGAAATTACCAGAGGTCATTTGAAAAAATTAGTCTGATGCGGTCAAGAGGAGAGCGAACACTAGCGAGTGTGTTCTACTCCTTAATGCACACATGGGCTTGTTAAAGAAGTGGCGCAACTTCGCTGAAGCACGGTGTATAAAAGGGTGCCTCGGTTAACTGCAGCCATGCTTTAAAAATATCCACGTGTGACTCACAAGAACGCAAATGCCTTAGTATTGTCGGCTGTGACGTTGTCTTTCTTAGCCTATTTTAAGGTACGCTCGGGTAATTATTAACATTAACTAGTAATTAATTTTAAACTGTTGGTTTAAACGAAAAATGCTCAATACAGAAGTAGATCATGTCAAATAGTGTCCGGATAGTCTTCTTTCATATTAGTAGGTGCTTTCGGGGCTTAGACCATGGCGCCCCGCCACTTGGGTCTAATGGCTGTGGCATTCGGCTGCTGATCCGATAGCAGGCTGTAATCTTGGCCGAGACGGCTGCATTTCAATGGAGGCGAAATTTTGGTGACCCGTGTAAAGCACGATGTCAGTGCACGGTAAAGAACCCAAGATGGTCGAAATTTCCGGAGCCCCCCCCCCCCCCCCACTATGGCTTCTCTCATATTATATCGTGGGTTTGGGACGTAAGCACCCAGAAATCAATCGATCAAGAAAGTGCGCCATACTTGAAAAAATGCCGCGAGAGTAAACGTTTGCACGTCAAACGCGTTGAGGGCACTACAGAACGATCAGTTATGCATTTAGCAGGCCTAAACAGAACGATAAGACGAAATATGTGGCCACGTCCTTTTTAGTTTTTTTGTGGTGTGCCCGGTACAGCCGGTCTGCGTGCGTCATTGATCATTCGTTCGTAGGATGGTTGAAAGAGTAGAAGCGTTACTGGGCTTGTTGCTCGGAAGAAACCATTATGCAACTAAAACATGGATGATGTCATTGCCGTTCTGTGAGAACGAAATATCTGTTTTATTTGTAGTTGCTCATCCGATGCTTCGCAGAACTACCCTGCTTTAATTACGCAGCGTGGTTCGCGCTATGCGGCTGGCCGTCGGATGTCGAAATGCGTGGCCGCCATTCTGCAATCCCTGTACGCAAACAATGGCAGCTCGTTAAGCATGTTTGAACCTGAGCGGTGCCCGCTCAGACTCGTCGAGGTCACGTGTGCACCGACTGACCAAGTCTCAGGATACAGCGCTGGCTAATTAACGGGCTCAGACTGGACCTCTGCTTCTGCCGAAAGATAGGTGAACGGAAAAAAGAAAGAACTTAAATAGCAAAACACAATCCTTGTTCAAACAGGGCGAGTTTCTCAACCACTGACACAGCAACCTCCTGGCTATGATGAGTAATGAAAACTAGGTTCAGATATTGCGTCGCTCGTTACGTGTCACTGCTTCGTGCCAGGTTTGTGTACCTAAGCGTAAGAGGAACGACACAATTTTCGTATACATCCCATTAACGAGACGACCAGGTGAGCACCAAGACTGCAACATATAAATCATACCGCTAATGACACGCATGTCATGATTTTCATGTTATAACCTGCCATTTATGTTCGTCAGGCAGTAACGTTGTGCCATACCAATTTTTGTATACATCCCATTAACGAAACGACCAGGAGAGCACCAAGACTGTGTCATGTAAATCATGCCGCTAATGACACGCATGTTATGATTTTCATGTTATGACCAGCCATTTATGTTCGCCAGGCAGTCACGTTGTGCCATACCAATTTTCGCATACATCCCATTAGCGAAACGACCAGGAAAGCACTAAGACCGTGGCATGTAAATCATACCACTCATGACATGCATATCATGATTTTCATGTTATGACCTGCCATTTATATTTGTCAGGCAGTCATGTTGTGCCATACCAATTTTCGCATACATCCCATTAGCGAAACGGCCAGGAGAGCACCAAGAGCGTGCCATGTAAATCATGCCGCTCATGACATGCATATCATGATTTTCATGTTATGACCTGTCATTTATGTTCGTCATGTAGTCATAATGTGGCATACCAATTTTCGTAAATATCCGATTAGCGAAACGGCCAGGAGAGCACAAAATCGTAGGCGGCAAGATAGATAGATAGATAGATAGATAGATAGATAGATAGATAGATAGATAGATAGATAGATAGATAGATAGATAGATAGATAGATAGATAGATAGATAGATACGCTCAAACTCGCCGAAGTTCGCTAAGAAATGTTTCGCACTTAAAATACATGCCGCATCTCTGAGGAAAAGAGATGAGGAAACAACGCCTAGGTATGGTTACATTCAAGAATAATATGCCAGTACCGTTTATTTTTTCAAATTCCTCTGAAGAATTAATTATAGTTATGCTATGTGGTAATGCGTTCCACTCTTTGATAGTTTTCGGGGAGAGGGACTATTTAAAGGTGTAAAGTTTTGTAGGTATGGGCACAAATTGGTCCTGATGGCTAGATCTAACAAACCGTGAAATACATGACGTTCTGTTTTGTATGTGTCTGGAGGAGTTGAAGTTAAAGCAGTTGTGTTTCATTAAGAATATGAATTTTAATCTAGCCACTTTTCGTCGCAATGAAAGCGGAGGCAATTTTAGTTGAGTCAGCATTTCGGTCACTGAATCTATGTACCTATATTTTGACATAATAAATCTTGCTGCACGCCTCTGTATTTTTCCAATTTCCTTTACTTCGTTTTTTTGTATGCGGATCCCATATTATGCTTCCGCATTCTAGTGCGGGGCTTATCAAAGTCAGGTATGCAGTTAGTTTAACATCTCGGGAAGCGAATTTTAGCTTACGTCTTAGTGGCCAGAGTTTAACCTCAGCGGCATTACATAAGTTAGTAACACGCTTTTTCCAAGATAAGTCATCTGATACCGTAATGCCTAAATACTTAAAGTGCCTAACTTGTGTTAATGGCTTTCCGTCTAACATGTAATTAAAAACTGACATATTATTTTTAGTTTTCCTAGTTATGCGTGCGTATACTGTTTTTTTTCTTGGTTTATTTTTATTTTCCATCGTGTGCACCAATCAGTAATTGATTGCAGTGCTGAGGCTAACCCTAGTTGATCTTCATGACTTGATATTTTAGAATATATTAGGCAATCGTCTGTAAACAGACGAACAGTAATTTTGCTACTGAGGCCACTTCTAATATCATTTATATGACCGGGGAATAAAACAGGTCCTAATACTGATCCCTGGGGGACACCAGAGTTACATTTAACCTTTTCGATTTCTTCCCTTTCACTTAATTATATTTAGATTTACTCCGAGATCAAGTAATTTACCAATTAAGTCGGAGTGGGAAACGCGATCGAAGGCTTTCCATAAGTCTAAGCAAATTCCGTCTACCTGACCTGTTTCATTAATTATTTCAGCGAAATCGTGATTGTGGATAAGCGTCTCCTAAATCCATGCTGGTTAGGATTGAACCTGTCTGAGCTTTCCAGAAAACTAAACAAGCTTTTTCACAATATATGCTCCAATATTTTACAGCATGCGCATGTAATGGATATTGGTCTATAATTTTATGCTTTATGTTTCTCACCTGGTTTGTGTAATGGTACGTCTCGCGCCACTAGCTAATCATATGGTAAAAATATGCTGCTCAAGAGACTCAGTGAAAATTATCAGTAAATATTTAGCAATCCATTTCGAATATCTTCGCAGGAATTCATTAGGAATGCCATCCGGGCCAGGTGACTTTTTGATATCTAGTTTTACGAGGATAGAAAGTACGCCTTCTTCAGATAACGTAAGGCCTTGCAAGTCTGAATGTGCTTTGTCCATATTAGCTCTTATTGCTGCAGGCAAAGACATGAAAGGGTCGAAAACAGAGTTAAACAATTCATTGTATTGATCATCAATTTGGCCGGGTCAATAATTATACATCCATTATTTGTAATATACGTCACATTCTCCCGAGATGGAGCAAGGTGACGCTAAAATCGCTGTGGCAATTCTTTCATAAACTTTGATAAGGTGTGGGAACGGCAGTGTTCTTTTGCGATAAATAGTTCTTCCTTAAGAGTAATAGAAAGAATACGGATCTCATTACGATCTTTGTTTTTTCTTTTCCTTCTGCGTTTTAATTTCCTTTTTAACTGTATGATTTCTCGATTTACCCATGTGCTTTACCGAAGTGTTACAAGCAATAGTAAGCGTCAGTTATAACGGAAAGATATAGCCCCAATAAGGACATGGTGTTCCGACTGATTAATGCCATTAAATATTTCCAAAACTAAGGTCATGTCATTTACAAATCAGTAGCCAATACCAACAACTTATTCCCTTGATGACAGCACTGTAGAAAGAGCCACTACTTACAAGTAGCTTGACACCAATCTCCAGTCAAGTTTATCGTGGAATAACCATATATTACTATTACCCTTGCCTCTGCTAACTATACTCTCGGTTTGCTGCATAAAACTATACTCTCGGATGCATAAAACTTCGTTTGGCATCCGCGCACTAATCAAAGCTCGCCCTTTCTTTTCTCGCGAGGCTCTTCTAGCGTTATACTTCGCTTTCATTCATAGTCACATTAACTATGGTATCGTCTCATGGGGGAACACGTACGCTTGTCACTTGTCATCAGTACAACATATCCAAAATCAGTCAATACGCATTATCACTTCTAGTTCCATGCAATCTAATGCTTCTGTGTTACTCCACTCCTTCAATATCTTGCCTGTCATTCGTTTGTTCCAGTACAACATAGTCGTCTTATTTCACGAAATGCTTCATAATAACCTCATGCATCCACTCGTGTCACGTGATCTACTGCAGAATAAAAACTTGACGAGATTTGCAGCTAATAAGAATTTTTTGTTACCAACAGTTCACACTAATTACGGCAAAACAACATCTACATTCACTGCTATTTCACTCTGGAATGATTTACCTACATCTATCAAATCTTGTGTTTCCCTTCCAGTCTTTAAAAATGACCTTAGACATCACTATCTGTACTAAGTGTACCCACGTCATGGCTGTTGTCTAAATGACTTTTTTTGCTTGTACTTTGAACTTCTTTCGTTGTGCTTTTTTCATGTTTAACTGATCTGTATTGAAATGTTTTATCTATATGTCTTGATTTTTTCTAATAATTCTGTTCATTTGCTGCTGTTAGTTATTACCTACAATGCTTGTATAATGAACCGAGGGTCCCACTACAGTTCCTTTACTTTGGGACCTTCGCCTGTATATTCGCTAATCTTGTATTACCTTTTGAAATCAATAAACTGAAACTGAAAAAGAAAACACAATTTAAACGAAGCCCCTGTGCATTTTAAAAAACTAGCAAAAACCACGTGACTCCGCCCAAAATTATAATACGTCTCTGCCATCTGAGACCCCGAACAAACTTATATCATCAATAATATAGAAGCTTCGCGAAACCATGCTTCGCGATGCATCTTTTCTGATTATTCACCTTACACTAGCGCCACGTCAACCATCGGAAACTCCGGCGGTTCTTCCGCCATATTCTGATATCGCTGCTTCCCAATAGTACTGCTAGCCCTGAAGCAGCCGGGGTCAGTCAGTTTGCTCAGGAACTCACCAACAATTTTAAATGACCGAATGAACGTTTGTGCTCAAACCGAAACTGAAGCGGTTAGGCGCGTCTTGCAGCGTATGCGATGACGTTACAGCCTCCCCACCATCAGAAATATGAAGCTGGTGAAGCTGGTGCAACAAAAATGAAAGTGGTGAAGTCGTCCAACGATGTATCTAGCTCTTGTTGATTTAACAGTGACTATTTGAGCGCTGAAGTATCACCTTTTTACTTTAGACGGCCCGCCTGTTCGGGTAGGCAGCGTTGCAGGTAATGACGTCAAAAACACAGGGTGGCTTGCGTGGGAGTCCGCTAAGAAAATTTAAAATTCATTTTCAGCAAAAGTAAATCACCCGCCTGGCATGGCGTTAATTATTACCGCACCGATACCACAAATTTCGTTGAGATCAGCTGACCATGAAAAATCGCCGTAGGTGCCCTTTAAAAAATAAAGCTGAATGAGACATCGTGGCGCTTCGCCGTAAAATTTTCCGTTTATCGCTTTACCATAAGCTTTATCACCACCCTTCACTTCGTGATAAATTCTCTCAGTCACCACTAGTTGTCGTCCCACGTCGTGATCAGCAGTTTAATTTAAAGCGCATCAAGTGTCAGTCTTCCATTATGCACATTCATTCTTGGGCACACAACGTCCGAATGGAACGCATTACCATCAGACATTGCTACAGAACCCAACCCTAGGAAATTTCAAGACCTTATTCATGCACATTTTATCACCTAATCTTAATATTATATAAGGTTTTGTTTCTGTCCTGGCCTTTGCACTGTTGTCCTTTTTTCTGTTTTGGCGATGTCTGCTGTTGTTTTGCTTTTGTTTCTATGTTAGAAAACGAATTTTTCACGCTATGTTTCACTCCGTATTATTTTATACCTTTTTACAACTTTTTAGAACAGGGAAAATTAACATGCACCCTTTCGCAGCACAAGGTTACAAGGAAATCCGTACGGACTTCGCAGAAACGAAAGCTTCCTCTTTGCCGAAAAATTCCTCTTGGTCCCAGGATCGAACCCGGGACAAACGCCTGTCCGGGGCGCTCTCTCTGCCAATTGAGCCAACCAGGAGTCTAGCGACTCACAGCGCGATGGCGAATCCATCGACAACTCGAAACACATGGGTGTGAAGCCCCTGGTTAACATCTGTGCGTCGTAGCGTGCTTTTATATTCGATAAAAAGGGGCGTCTGTGCATTTATGTGCGTGTCGACGTCAACTCGCACCCTGAGGTATCCTTTAGGCGTTAAGGTGCTGTTGATGTATCTGGCTGTTGCGTACACATCACTCAATTAACACAACGATGTTTACATTACTCATAACATTTCGCTGAATGCCGACACCTCGCAAGCCAACAAACTAGCAAGCTTCGAAAGCTGACATCTGGCAGCAAAGCTATGACAGCGAAATGTGCGTTTGCCCCGAAATATTAGCAGGCACCGCACGTATTGCTATCAGTTACGTCTACGCACACTACCTAAATAGGACAGGAAGCACCGAATCGATACGCCATGTTCATTTCCCTCAGGCGTGTATTTATAAAGAAGCAGACCTTATTTGGGATTGTTTGTTGTGGAGTCTCGGTCTCAGGTAACCTCAATATTGCAGGTTCACACGAAAGATAAGAGGAACGACCTCAATACCATAAGTGTAATCTCTTGTGGATAACAAAACAAGGGTAATGGGTCAAGGGCTGGTTACCTTCTTTGACTCCTCGGGCTTTACGTCCGTAAACCGCGATATGACAGTGAAAGACGCCGTAGTGGCGGGCACTGGAATCTTCGACCAGCTGGGCTTCCTTGACCTGCACTGACATCGCAAAGTAAAGGACCCTCAAAATGTCGCCCCCTTAAAAATGCAGCCGCCGCGGCAGGCATTCGAACCCGCGACGTTCGGATAAGCAGCCGAGCGCCATAGCCACTAGACTACCGTCGCGGAACAGGTTTCTCTGTTAGATACAACGTTATGACGCCAACGGACGTAGTAGCCAAGGAAAGCATACGGAAGATTAACGGTCGTTTTAACTATGGTGTGGTAATTCTATGGTGTGGTAATTCTGGCATCAATGTAAATAAGTTAAAGTGAACGCAAGAGCGCCTGTGGACGGTATGGACCGAACATGTGATCTTCGCATAACGCGTGAATTTGCGTTATCTTGTGCTACGCCTAGAAAGAGAAAGAAAAGCAAGGCAGGGAGGTTGACCGGGCAAGCGTCCGGTATGCTATCCTGCTCTGTGGAAGAGGGAAAAGGACGAAACAGAATGGCAAAAAGTGAGATAGGGCGCTAATCATGCACGCACTTGTGGGAGTACTACGTGTGCAGGGGGTCGCAGAGACCTGTCTGCTTTAGGTCCGCTAACCACGCCGTCGGTTGCGTTCTGTGCCATCGAAGCACATGAACGTGACCTCACAATCTTCGCTGCTGAAATCGTGACCTCCAATCCAGTTTGTTGAGCCCCATCTGCAGTTGAGCACCATCCGGGCTCCGTGTCGTAACAAGTGCAAATGCACACGACACGCTCAATGGCGTCTTCGCTCCCGCGACAGCCGCATCCATATGCGTCAGCCATGTCGTTGCGAAACAAGCACACCTCCGTAATGGGTGTGTCCTGGATCACCACGCTCATATAGTCCCACAAACCGTTCACAGGCAGCCAGTCCCGTAGGCGAGCGCTTAAGAACGCTCGTTCAGGGGCTGGCAGGTAGCAAGTGCGAGTCTCGCTACCGCTTACGGTGTGGTCCAGGTCGGCAGTCGCAAACGCCAGCGGTGCTTTGCAGAGGTCCGTCCATGGTCGGAGACCGTAGAAGACATGACCGATGCCGACTTCATTGCCACCTGTTCCCGGCTTGGCATACGCGACCCGGTCGTCTCTAAGACATCTGTAGAACGCGTACCATAGTGCACGCAGACATATTAGGCCTTTCCCTTTGCTTACGTTTACGCAATGGCGAGCGGTTCTACTCATGTAGTCCCGCGAGCTCGACGTAGACGATGTGCAAAGGGCCTCTCGTCCAGGGACCAACTACTTACACAGTGGTGCAAAATTACTACTCCGATTCTCAATTAGCTATGACTTCGCGTCACAGCTCACTCGCCTTGAAGCATATAAGCCGATTAATGGATCTTCTGTGAAAAAAAATGTATAAAATAAATGCCGTTGGACTTGCGCAGCGGACGCTGCGCAGTGGATACGTGAGCTAGAGATTGTTGCCAGCTGTCAATCTTTTTGTGCAATCTTACTTTATTACTGCTTCTCTCCGCTCTCTCTCTCTCTCTCTCTCTCTCCGTGTCTTCATTTTCCATTGTCGGTTTTTTCTGCTTCAATGTTCTTTTTATTCGTCATCCGCTTCTTCTTTTTCTCTGTTGCCGTCTCTTTCTCTTCTTTACCACCGTCGCCGTCTTCGTACTAGCCGTCTTCAGAGCTTCAGTACCGTCTGCGTACAGCTCTGAAGGCTGAATTCAATTTCAATTGAGAGAAGCTGAAGTGCAGAGAAACATAAGCTAACTTGCCTGTCCAAACATGGCATAGCTCGCTTTAGGCCTCTTACGGAATACGAACAGAAACAACGATTTATTGTAAGTGGAACAAACTGCCCTAGTTCGTGGAGCATGAGCTCTATCAAGGCATCCATGTTGCAGTATCATGCGACGAATTCGCTTGAATGTTGTGGCAGCAGTGCCTCAGTGCCAACGTTATCTGTCCAAACTGAGCTTGAGGTGGCACGATGCCGAAGGCAAACGCGCATGACTTCAAGACAGTGGGCCCGGCCAAGCAAACCCGTAGACCCTGGGAATTATATGGCCCTAACGGCATCTTCGACGAATATCACCCGGTGGACACCGAGTATTCCCGATATACAGTTCTGTCCACTCGTCGTAGGGTCTGGACGCCTCGGTGCGCACCAGTGCGCCTTTATTTACTTATTTATTCGTGATACCCTCAGGGTACATTTGTACATTGTAGAGGGGAGGGGCGGAAATACAGTTGAACAGCAATAAATACACGAAAATAAATACAGGATTATTTAAACGCATTACAGTGAAGATAACATTACCACATAATAGTAAATATTACACACAAAGAGTACACTTTATTAACAGACAATGGAAATCAAAACACAAAGAAAACAGCCAATCTACACCAATAATATCTATACCCGTTGGTACAACTCATGATTTCACGTTAACTGTTAGTGCATTCTTAAAACGAGTGGGGTCGGTGATGGTTACCAATGATGCAGGCAGATTATTCCAATCGATTGAGGTCTTAGGAAGGAATTATCGCGAATATCCTATGGTGTTGTGACGAGGTACGTTGACTTTGTGTACATGATCATGGCGAGCTGAATGGTACGGTGCGGGGTGGATCCAGAGTGAGCGAATGATAGCGTTGTGGTAATAGGTTTTATGAAATAATGAAATGCGCGAGTCCTTTCTCTGAAGAGAGAGTAATGGGATATGGAGCGTGCTCTTCATTAATGTAACACTAGCAGTGCGATGATAATTAGCCAGGATGAAACGTACAGCGCGTTTTTGTACCGGTTTTATTTCGTTAGTTAATGTTACTCGATAAGGATCCCAAATGCATGAGGCGTATTGCAGTTTGGGGCGGACGTAAATTATATATAGCAGTCGTTTTAATGGCACAGGTGCAAGCGAAAAATTTCTTTTCAGATATCCTAATGAGCGGTTAGCTTTTGATGTGGTGTATTGTATGTGCTTTTTCCAATAGAGGTCGTTGGTTATATTGTTACAGACGGATTGCTGACGTACTGGCCGAGGACCAGACGAGATTGCTTCGTGAAAAAGGTAGCCACTTAACTTCGTTCTTCTCTTCTTTGTCGTTCTCTTCTTCCCTCTTAGTTCCCCGGCAATTTTCGGTGGTACCGCTGGTTCGCCACAAGAACTCGTGACATTTCCCCGCTTCCAGACGAAGCCCGCCGGGCGAGTCAATCATCTCGTGGATTGTAACGCTTCAGACGGGCGACATGGGTCACTTCGGTTTTCGCCGAGCGTCGTCCACTGTTCGCTAGACGCGCGATGCGATAGTTTACCTCGCTGAGGTGTTCCAAAATAACTTAGGGGCCGACATAGTGTGCGAGAAACTTTTGGCACAGACCACGCTTCCGCAACGGTGTCCAGAGCCACACGATGTCACCAGGATCAAAGTAAATGTCACGGTGATGTTCGTCGTAGCGCATTTTTGACCGATCTTGCGATGCGATTGTGCGTAGCCTGGAGAGACGTCGCGCTTCTTCTGCTCGACAGAGGATCTCGTCAATTGATTCGTTGTGTTGGGCGATGTATGGAAATATCGTGTCCAGTGTGTAGCGCGGTGGACGAGCATAAAGAAGGAAAAATGATGAGTAGCCAGTGGTCTCATGTCTTGCGGTGTTGAAGGCGTAAGTGACGAATGGCAAGATACTGTCCCAATTCTTGTGTGATGAATCAACGTACATGGACAGCATGTTGGCAAGAGTTCTGTTTGTGCGCTCAACAAGACCATTGGTTTGTGGATGGTAGGGCGTGGAATGGCAGAAGCTCGATGAACAGAGACGAAGAGTCTCTTCGACTACATCCGCAATAAACTGACGCCCACGGTCGCTGATCACGATGCGAGGAGGTTCATGTTGAAGGATAACGTGAGACAACAAGAAGACAGAGACTTCTGCTCCCGTGGCCGATGGTAGCGCGGCCGTCTCACAGTAGCGGGTAAGGTGGTCTACGCAGACGATAACCCAACGATTGCCGTTTGAGGATCGCGGGAAAGGGCCATGAAGGTCTATACCAACTTGCTCGAATGGAGCGCTAGGAGGAGGAACTGGCTGAAGTCGGCCATGTGGCGCGTTCGAAGGACACCTTGTAACGCTGACACTGGGAGCAGCTGGCGACGTACCCGTCGACATCTTTCCGCATCTTGGGCCAGTAGAAGCGTTCTTTATCCCGGTAGAGGGTTCGTGTGGAACCAAGATGGCCGGAAGTTGGGTCGTCGTGCATGGCACATAAGATTTGAGTGCGAAGACGCTTCGGAACGACTAAGAGGTAGCGTGCACCAGTGGTCGAGTAGCTCTTTTTATACAAAACGCCGTCAGGTAAGCGAAAACGACTGTCTGCAGGCGACTCCTGTGCTCCCGCGAATAGTGGCTGCAAGCTTTCATCATTCTGCTGCTCGGATATGAGGGTACCCATGTCCGGAAATTCCGGGGACACGAAAGCGGTGTATTGGTCGAAGTTATCGGCATCGCATTCAGTTGTCGGAAGTGGCATCCGAGAGAGACAATCAGCATCCGCGTGCCGCCGGCCGCTCTTGTACCAAATAACAAAATCATATTCCTGTAGACGGAGGGCCCAGCGCGCAAGTCGGCCTGACGGGTCAATCAATCAATCAATATTTATTAGTCGTGTCAAAAAATGTAATACAATGCAGGTAAATATGCAGGAGGAGGTCCCAAGGTTACAAACCGCACGCGGGACCTCCTATGCTAATACAATAGAAAAACTCAATTAAGAACAAGGAATAACATCACTGAATAACATCAAGAACATCACTGAATGTTCAGTTTCCTTTAAAAACATGAATGGGCATTATATCTTTCAAATCGCGTGATAGCGAACTCCATAATGAAATTGATGAAAAAACAATGCTCATTTTTCCATAATTAGTGCGAACTTTGGGTAACAAGAGGTTATTAGAGACTGCAAATCTAGTTCTATTGGGATTACACAACAAGACAGAAGGAAATATGTCGATAACAAGGGTGTGGTGAAAAACCTTAAAAAACAAAACACACAGATTATAAACATACAGTTCGGAGATGGGTAGTATATCAAGTTTAAAAAAAATAGGATGTGATGGCGTCTGACGTGAGGCGAAAGTTATGAGTCGCACTGGTTGCTTTTGTAGTACCTTTAAGGGCCAGATGTGCACTGAATATGAATTACCCCATGATGTAATGCAATAACTGAGATGGCTGTGTATGAATGCATAATACAGTGCCTTCAGTGTTTCGATGCTAAAATACATTCGTGACTTGATCAATGCTCTGATACCATATGAAATCTTTTTACAAACAGAATTAATATGTTGGTGAAATTTCAAATGTGTGTCAACTATAACTCCTAAAAATGATGTATGATCACTCAAAGGAATGACTTCTGAGCTGACAAAGAGGTGGGGAATGAATGGTAATTTTTTGTTCGGTGAATGAAAAAGCATGAAACAAGTTTTGGAAGGATTAATCAATAATCAACAAGATTCACGAGCCAGCAGAGCGAGTGATGATCCGTGACCACAGTGAAGGGGTGTCCGTAGAGGTATGAACGAAACCGTTGCACTGCGAAAATGACCGCCAGACACTCTTGTTCAGTAGTTCCCCGGCTATTTTCTCTTAGTTCCTCGGCTCCTTAGTCGTCGGTTCCTTAGTCCAGTAGTTCCTCTCAGTTCCCCGGCTATTTTCGGAGGTACCGCTGGTTCGCCACAAGAACTCGTGACAATATAAACGTCTAGAACGGTAGCTTGTGACAGATTCAAGGGGGCAGTTATTTAGAGCATAGGTAGGGCAGGTTGTGTTAGAACGAAAAATGCGCATTGATTTACATTTATTAATGTTGAGCTCCATGCTCCAAGTGAGGCACCACTTATATATGTTGTTTAAGTCGGATTGAAGGGTTGCTATGTCAGAGGCATCATTAATTTTACTATATATAACACAGTCGTCCGCGAATAAGCAAATTTTTGAGGAAATATTATCGGGTATGTCGTTAATATACATTAAAAATAAAAGAGGACCTAGAACAGACCCTTGAGGAACACCTGATTCATCTGGAGGCGTGTTAGACGTGGAGTCCATTAGCGACAACAAATTGAGAACGGGAAGAAAGGAAAGATTGGATCCAGCCAAGTACTCCAGCGTCAATTTTTAACGCTGTTAGTTTGTGTAGAAGCAATACATGTTTAACCCTGTCAAATGCTTTGTAAAGTCTAGAAAAATACAATCAGTAAAGAAACCGTTATCAAGAATCACGTGTAAGTCTTTAGTAAAAGTCACCAGCTGACTCTCACAGGAAAGGAATTTGCGAAAGCCCTGTTGACACTTAGATAAAATGTTGTTTTCCAGAAATGTAACAAGGTTGGAAAATGTGATTTTCTCCCTTATTTTACATGGTATCGAGGTTAACGATACCATGTAAACACGAACACACAACAGTTTGGACAGATTATAGCAGTCAGCAATGAACAATGCATTACAACAAGAGTAATGAAAAGTACCGCATACATTACAACAAACATTGGCACACGGTCACGAGCCCTAAGGAGGTAAAGTAGCGCATATTAGCGTCGCTGTGCATCACCAACATACTTTCTTAGATGGAGGTAGAAAAAAGAAAATAACGCTCTAAAAATGTAAAACAAAGAAAAACTAATAAATTACAAACATATAAACTTTGCACAAAATCAAATTACAGCCGAAGACGGAACTAGATTTGAAAATGCGGCTACAAAAGCTTAGTTATGTTAACTGTGGTAGCAGGCAGTCGATCATCTTCTGAAACTGTTCTGGGGAAAAAAAGTGTTTTAAAAGGTTTATATAGTTTATAGTTCTGCAACTACATTATCTGACCTACAGGTCATGGTCAGTTCTTCCGATATATAATACGGCTGAAAAATGTACTCAATGCGGTTCATTCGAATGCGGCCATAAGATATATTGTGGAGAAGCTTGAAACGTAGAGTTCGCCATCATTTCTTTTTTCTAAAGGCTGCTATTTTAACGATTCCTTAGTAGTAGTTAGGCGAAGGTTTCTTTAATAGTTACCGATAGCGCACCTTGCTGCTATGTTCTGAACTTTCTCAAGTTTTTCGCGATCGGCATTCGTGCGAGGGTCCCATACAGTGCACCCATACTCTAAAACTGATCTCATGTAGCTCGATGTACGATGTTGTGTGGCAGGGAGCGGAACGTAGAAGCGAGGGTGTGGCGGAGAGAAACGTGAAAGGGAACGCCACCAAGCTACGCTGTATCTTCAACTGTCAAACTTCAAATCGACCCCCTTCGCTGCATGTGTTTAATGGGCAACTCCGGCGATTTTTCAGTGTCCACTGATCTCTATAAAATTTTCAATATGTATTCTCCTCGGTACTATAATAATATATTCCAGGTCAGGCGTATGTAGGTTATTTATTTTTCGTGTAAGTGAATTTTAAAAATTTTTAGCGGGTTCTCGCGCGGGCCACCCTGTGTTTTTGACGTCATCACCTCCGCGCTGCCTACCCGACCCAGCGGGCCTTTAAAACCAAAACGGCGATACTTCAGCGCTCAAATCGTCGCTGTCAAGATCAGAAAAGCTGGCATAACTCAATATAACGTCGAATGACTTTGCCATTGGCATTTCTTTGACGTCAGTTCCATATTTCTGGTCACGGGAAGGTTGTTACATCACCGCATATGCTTCACGAAGCACCCACCCGTTTCGGTTTCGGTTTGAAGACGGCTTTCAGTCGATTATTTACGATTATTGGTGCGTTTATGAGAAAACTGAACAACCTTGGCTGACCAGGACTACCAGTACCATTGGAAAACACTGATATCAGAACATGGTGCAAAAGCCGCCGGAGTTGCCCTTTAAGCGTTGCGCGGCTTACCGCAAGCTTCGCCATTTGTTTTAGGGGGGAAGCACCTTAGGGCCGAGCTTGCGGCGTACATCCGGCGTAGCCATCTAATAACAGGCGCAGCGTCTCGTGAGAGATAGCGAACGGCGCGTTGAGTGAGTATGGAAACGCTCCTTCTGCGATGAACGCTTTACGAGCTCGCAAGGAATGAGAATGCGCCCTCGCCTGCGAGAGACAACGCTGACGCAGGCAGCGTATGCTAGCGAGTTTCTTGACTTAAAAAAAAACCGACTGCTCGCGCTGCACAACCGTTCACCGGCAACCCCTTATATATAGGCAGTGGACCTTGACCTGCAATGTAGTGACGGTGGGAGATTTCTCCTGTGCGTAGTTGGACCATAAGGATTCGCAGCGTGCGCGTTAACTAAAATGAATCCGGAACTCGGCACGATCTACAACGTGGGGACAAGGAAGAACCTCATAACAACCAAGAGCACCAAGACTGTAGCATGTAAACCATGCCGCTCATACACGCATGTCATGGTTCTAACGTTATGACTTGTCAGTTACATTCGTCATGCAGTCGTGTTGTGCCATAGCAATTTTGGTATGCATCCCTTTAAGGAAACGAGTGGCATGTAGATCATGCCGCTAATGACATGCATGTCACGATTTTCATGTAATGACCTGTCATTTATGATCGTCATGCAGTCATGTTGTGCCAAACCAATTTTCGTATAGGCTCCGTGCAGTCGAGTTTTCCATGTGCGACATCAGCGCCAGAATGCACTGCCTGGCGGAGAGAAGCAAAATTGGGCAGACTGTGACAGGAAAATACGCGAACGCGATGCGCGTCTCCAACTCTATAGCACCAGCGACCGCCCGTCCCACCTTGTTTCATTTCCTTTGAGACGCGCTCCAAACCTGCGACAAACTGTTCCAAAGGGCGACGCCACGAGCGTTCGTGTGGTTCGCAGCACGCCCGGAAAGCAGCGAAGAAACGCGCGCATCGTTGTCGCCTCGGTTTCCACCGTGCGCGAGCGTCTCATACGTGCGACCCAAGCGGCCAATGCCAGCGATACTGAGCCGTCCGACGAGAGCTACGTAGCGCCCTCTGGTCAGTAGACAGGGCCCATACATCCCATTAACGAAACGGCAGTATAGCGCCAGGACCATGGTATGAAAATCATGCCGGTCATGACACGCGTTTCATGATTATAATGTTATGACCTGTCATTTACGTTCGTCATGCTGTCGTGTTGTGCCATAGCAATTTCGGTATACGTCCCATTAACGAAACGCCTGGCATGTAAATCATGCCGCCAATGACATGCATGTTATACTTTTCATGTTATGACCTGTCAGTTACGTTCATCATGCAGTCATATTGTGGCATACCAATTTTCCTACACATCCCACTAGCGAAACGGCCAAGAGAGCACCAAGACCGTGGCATGTAGATCATGTCGCTCATGACATGCATGTCATGATTTTCATTTTATGACCTGTCATTTACATTCGTGATGCAGTCATCTTTTGGCATGCCAATTTTCGTATACGAGTTAACGAAACGCGTGGCATGTAAATCATGTCGACCATGACATGCGTATCACGTTTTCATGTTGTGACCTGTCAGTCATGTTTGCCATGCAGTCATGTTGTGGCATACCAATTTTCGTATACATCCCATCAACGAAACGGCCAGGAGAGCACCAAGACTGTGACATGTAAATCATGCCGCTCATGACACGCATGTCATGATTTTCATGTTATGACCTGCCATTTTTGTTCGTCAGGCAGTCATGTTGTGCCATACCAATTTTCGCATACATCCCATTAGCGAAATGGCCAGGAGACCGTGGTATGTAAATCATGCCACTCATGACATGCATATCGTGATCTTCATGTTATGACCTGCCATTTATGTTCGTCGTGTGTAAACATACACACTCGTTGTCACTCATTTACATGCATGAGTGGGCAATGTCACGGGTGATTTACGGTAGCACCGAATGATCCCCAGTTTCGCCCACTCGTCTGGTTCACTTCGTGGAGATGCGTGTATTTTTTCCACTTGTTTCTCGCTTTCATCTGCGTCTTACTGCAGTTCCTGGCTATGCGCAGTGTGAATTAATGTACTGTGGTTCTAAAGAGCAGCCTTCTTTGGAGCGCAAACTTACACAAGCTCTTTGTGAAAAGAAAGCACGAAGTGTGGGCGGCGTTCAGTGCAATGATATGTGGTTCTCATGTTCACACGAGCATTATGGCCACTGGTCGCCAGCGTTTTCTGTCTGTGTTCGCAAAGTGTTGCAGGTCCCATTGGCTCTGCAACACGTTTCAAGCATAGCCACAAAATGGCGTCGATCTGTCGGGGAGACTTCTGTTAACATGCGAGCCAAATATAACTGCTTTGGCCTCACCAAGAAATTGGGCTCACCATTGGGCTCACCAGACTAGTTGCAAACACAGCTGCAGAGCGTCCGCTCTTATTTAAACACATGTCACGTGTATCACCAACTAGTCGCTTCACTTTTTCGTTCCTTCTGAAGAGAGATACACAAAATTTCGTTAATTGATGAATTCAAAACGAACCAATAAAGCGCAGTGGATAATCGTTGCGTGATCGTGAAATCATTAAATGCCCTTTCTGCCTCAACCGACTTAGTCGGCACATCTTGTGGAGTCGTATGTTGAAAGAAGAGGGGACGTTTTCCAGCTCAGTTTGGAAGAGAACTGCGCTTTGCTTGGTGAGTGCAGTGCATTAATACCAGCGCAGCAATATTATACGCTAGCTTTTTTTTTCTAATAATAGCACAAATGCTGAATCTTTCGAGTTATCTGGGATTGCTTTGTCGATTTATTGGGTAGGTATTTTAGGGTACTGCTAAAGCGCACACAGATCAGCACACAACACACGTGAAGAGGAAGGCATGACAAGACTTTCAACAAGCGCCGCCTTCATCTAGCCTTTGTTTCACCAAAGCGCGCACTGTTCAAGAACGGCTTCATTTTTGAGGGGCATTCTTGTTCCCAATTGAAACTTTCGAACGCCATGTGGCTTCTACTCACCACTGTCATTGTCAGGGCGAGACGATGTCCGATTGTGTTAACGTCTGATTCGATAAGAGTACCGTACTTATACCGCGTTCTGTCGTAGTTGACTAATGTACGCCAGCGCTTGCTAATCATGTACGTAACTGTTAACTAATGCGCGATACTGTTTGTCATATCATGAGTGACGCTAACTAGATGTGGGCAACTGCTGTCTATTGCTGGCTAATATTTCTGGCAACGATTACCATACACTTCCTTAGAGACACTTGGCTGATCGATGCCTGGCGACACATCCATGATCGACCTTTAGGAGGCTCGGACGGAACAATTGCCGGCTTTGTATGCCAGGCTAAAGCTTCCTGATTCAACACCACCACCACCTATCGCTGGCTGATGCCTATTACAGCGGCAGCACTGTTTACATTCAAGGTCGTTACAGTGACTTGGTCTGAACTATGTTTTTCAGCAAGCAGTATGCAACATTTGAATGCTTATGTTTGTGCTTGTGTACAAGCACGGCAACTCAGAAAATTCCGCTAAACTCGGAGCAGATGCAGATTTTAGCCGTTCTTAGTCTCATCGCGGTTGTTTTGGGAAGGGGGGGGGGGGTCTTTTTCCTGCTTCACTTACAACGTTATTTATGCCTTCCTCTGCTGGCGGGCATGTGGGAGACAGATGCCTTCTCATATCTTGACAGAAGAGCCACGTAATGCCAGTGAGTGCTGATTCTGAAAGTACCTGCCTCCGTACTTGCGCCAGCCGCTCAACTCCCGTCGTTCTGATGACCTCGCCCAGGTGAATGAATTATCGAGGGCGAAGAACAAGCAATGCATCCGGTCTCGAAGCTCAGTGGAAGAGTAACTTTCCACGGGCGTCTCAGGGGACGCTTCCATCCATCCACGCAGACCTTCTTCCATCACTGATCTCGCCACGTCGTCGTGGCTGTCGCCCATCGAACCTACCGGGGTGCATCTCGGAATAAACAGTGGGACAGATGGAGGCCGAAACGCGTGAATAAATGGCATATTGAGTGCCAGCTCAGTAGTCTCAGTACAGGACAGTGGAAATCCTAGAGTCGGTAGGCGCGCGGGCTTCTCCGCTGCCATAGTTACGACTAGATCACTTTGTGTGGTACTGATGTTGGTACAGCGTTATGCAATTGGAAATGCGCAGCTTGTTCAGTGCAGTAGAATAGGACAAATAAAGAAAGACATAAACAACATGATAGAACGTATGAGTGGGCTTGTTGGTGGTTGAGCGTGTTGTAGCAGGTAGCGCACCGTTAGGGGCAAAGACAAAGAGAAGAAGCGAAGCAGCTGTGTCCAGTACTCACTTCTTCGCTTCGTCCTTGTCCCTAACTGTGCGATACATGCTCCAACATGATAAACAACAAGTAGAGCCGCTGATTTCCCGATACTTTATCTTTAGAATCGCGCAAAACCAGCCTACATACTTGCGCACATGTTATCACAAGGGGAGGATTAGGAACGATCGAACAGGAATTGAGTAACTTTATCAGTGATGGGCAAACTAGGAGAACTCAGGCACTTAGCACCTGCTTTTCTAATGTACGCGCCATTACGTTTTATTTTCTCTCTCCATCTTTTGGAACGCTTGGTAAAGGTGGCCTCTTTTTAATGCCGTTGTGCAACCGAACTTGTTGCAGTGACCTACCAGATGTCCACCGGGTTTGCTTTGCACAAGTAAACTACGCTCGCGTGCCCTGCGGTTGACGTCTCGTCTGGCCTACGTGGACTATGTCGCAAGTGAGTGGGATGCTATACACCTCATCTGTTGCACACTATGTGTATGGATGAGTATATTTCTTTCTACAAGGCTTTTCATCTTCCTTGGATAGTAAGGGCCAAATCCCTGCTAACTTACATGGAACCATTGCATGGAACAGACAACAGCGCCCTGACGTCGTATTCGCTTGCAATCTTATTGAGGTTGTGAAAGAATCTGTGCTTATATAGAATCACGTGTGCTCTTCGTTTATCCTTTTCCTTGCGTTGGGCTTCATCCTTTTTCTTGGTTGCCTACTGAACTGACTAACACACAGCGGTGACGAGTGATGAGGGAAATCCACAGCAGCTAGGGAAAAAAAGCCGCTCAGTCGCAACTTTTTTTCCCTTCTCCTCAGCCATGTATTTACGTATGCATGTCTGGAAAAAAGACTCAGACTCAGACCGGTTGTTAACACTATCTGAACAAGAGTGACAGCAGATTATTGCTAGAACAAATTTCACACACGGCTTTGCAATACCTCTTTTAACTAGTGTTCTTTTTCTTTTCTTTTTCCTGCACTGTCATAAGCCACAAAGTTTTTCTTTGTCCTTGGGTTATACCGCATTTTCACCTCGATTCTAAGCGTCCCTTCCATCTTCGAAGAAAAATCTGGGAAAAGAAGTTTGCCAGCGATTCTAAGCACCACCTTTCCATTCGATGAATAAGCACGTAGTCAATAATACCAAGCGTGCTCGTTCACCGCCGATTTCCCAGCGCATATCTTGTGTCCTGAGATCATGCCCACGTCTCTCGGTATCTGCTGTGGGTTACCGAGATCGGCGGCTCAAGTAGTGCGACGGACTTGAGTTCGAGTGACAATGAGTGGCCGGCTATAAGACACAAGAAGCGGTGGGTGCACGGTGTGTACTTATTTTTGTCTTTAATTTTCGCAACAGATTTCTTGAGCCACATGTTGAAATTTTGCTGCCAAAACGGCGTTTGAAGTGCAGTAAGTCTAGATTTTCGGAATCTAAGCACACCCGCACTTTGAGTATCGCGATCTTAAAAAATGGGTGGGGGGGGGGGGGGGTGCTTGATGATTGATTCATGGGGTTTACGTCCCAAAACCATCTGCGATTATGAGAGACGCCGTAGTGGAAGGCTCCGGAAATTTCGACCACCTGAGGTTCTTTCACGTGCACTGATATCGCACAGAACACAGAGCTAAACATTTCGCCTCCATCGAAATGCAGCCGCCGCGGCCGGGATTCGATCCCGCGACCTTCGGATCTGCAGCCGAGTGCCATAGCCACTAGACCACAGTGGCGGTGCGCGGGGAGTGCTTAAAATGTAGTAAAAAACGATATAAAAAGGAATCCTGGCCTTTGCTAAAGATTAGCCGTAGGCTCAAAAATTGCGTGCTCTTGCTAGATGGCCTTTCAGTCGTGAAGTTCAGCCCATGCAATTAATTCTGTAGTGAATATACGACTAACCATACTCACAACTTCCTCATAATCGGTCGTCGAGGTATTTCACAATGCTGCTAAGTGGTCATCTACTCAGCTAAACCCACAGACTTCATAGTGAAGAACCTTAATATACGTTTGTCAACAGATGCTAAGTAAATATCACATAGCACCGGTGCAACAAAGGGATTTTTACAAATGCTAGAATTCTACAAACATTGTTGAACATTGGAAGTGATGGCGATTGACATACGTAAAAACCTAAATACTTTACAAGGTGTCCGCTGTCTACACTGGTAGTGTTCCGGAAGCTGAGCTCCTTCTATTACTCAATGCATTCGCGTACACCAGTCAAGAGGCCTTGATGAAGAATGGAGTAGATAAGCCCCTCTACGTCAAGCGAGAGAGCAGAACGCCCGCCGTCTAATCCACGGCTCTCCAGTAGTTGAACCGGGGTCATTGAGCTTCTTATCAAAAAGGGGCCACCTAATGCAAAGGACTTCCCCGTAATCCGTCGTACACGTATCGCGCAATTCTACTGATTGCAGTATTGTGCGACAGTATGTGCCGCAAAACTGCTAAGTGGCGTTGCAGGCGCACACAAATCTTGTGCTGCCAAATGCCCTTCTCTGAAACAATCATCCTCAGCTGAAATTCCGCAGTGCGTGTTTTGGCTGAGAAAAACGCAGGCTCAGGGGATCAGTGTTTTCTACGGATTTCCTCAGAATATCAGGGTTCATTTTCTTCGGGATCTTAATGTCCGCATTCATTTGCTCATGTGGTTGGCACGTGGATATTATAAAGCCTTTATCAGTTGCAGGTAGTGGTTTGTGCTATAAGTGGCCCTCGAACATTACAACGGAGCCCACTTCCTTGTCAGACTGTAGGGCTGTCAAACCACGGCGCTTGAGAAAATTAACCAAAATTCTTATCGGCGGCGTTTTCGTTCTGCAGCAACTGGAATTCTTCAGCACACACTCAACGCCTTCACCGATGGCTCGGCCACGGTTGTATTCTTCAAAACGGATGGCCTCGTCCTTCGCCATGGCGAGAAACTCGTGTCATTTTGGAGCTGGCTCATAGGTGTGCTTTAGGCTTTTCTTCAGATTCCCAAAGACTTCAGCAGGAAGGCTAGTTCCAATGGCCCTGGTGCTTGCGTCTATCTGGGCGGACGGTGCACGACCCAGTAGGTTAATGCGCGTACCCTGCTACAGAAATTCGGTCACTTGAGCTCTCTCTATATTCTGCGTACTGCCGATTCGCTGTTCTACCGTAAGAACACACGTAGCCAGTCCTTAAGAAGGCGTACTTGCAACCATGACTCAGGCGTGAGCACTTTGCATATTCGCTTGCAATGCCCCCAGGACGGCTCGATGAATCCAAATAGGCGGCGAACTTCCGGAGAAATTAGGTTTCGCTTGAGGCAGTACGAAACCTCTCTTCGCTGGCATGTTGTGCTTGCGATGAGGTTGACGGATTTTTGAGATGACATCTTTATTGGCTCGGTGACAGAGAAAAGAGCCCAATGTAGAAGAAATGCGTTCCAGAAGGATCCACTCACAGTCTCATTAGTACATCTCTTGGAAATGTACATTGTGTGTGGCGCAAGGGAACTAGACAGAGGGATACATGGTCGACATGTGGAGGATCTGACTTCCTACTGCTTTTATTGGAACCGTGCAAAACCGACTTATATACATGCGCACATGTTATCACAACGGGAGGAGTAGGAGCGATCAAACAGAAGCCGCGTTTCGTTATCAGTGATGGATACACTTGGAGCACTCACACATTTAGCATCATCTATTCTAAATCGCTGGACCTCTGTCATACTGATATGAATTTTGTTTTGGCTGGGTAGATGCGCCTATATATATATATATATATATATATATATATATATATATATATATATATATATATATATATATATATATATATATATATATATATATATATATATATAAAACGGGGAAGGAGTTCCGTGGGTCCGGTTCAAAAATAGATTAGAAACTAATTGCACACTTGCGAAAATCGCACGTTTATTATTGTTCAACGTTTCGGCCGTGGCACGGCCGAAGCGTTGAACAATATATATATATATATATATATATATATATATATATATATATATATATATTATATATATATATATATAGGGCGAGGGTCAGAACTAAAGGGAGACCCGAGTCTACTCGGGTCCCCGAGTTCACTTCGTCGCCTTTGCCTTGCCCTCCGCACAGAGCAAACCCCTCTTCTACCTTCCTTGCTACACTACACCGTAGGCGCCTCTACTGCCTAGGGACATTGCCTCCCAGAGTAGGAGAGGCGATTCGGCGTGTGTCAGGGCAGCATAGAGGTGGAAAGCATATGGGGCTTCCCTAGCGCGACGCGTACAATTGTAGACGGAGCCCTCGTAGATTGGGCGGCGTCCACGACTGGTTAGATTTCATACGTGAGGCCAGTGACATTGCGTTAGACCTTATAGGGGCCATCGTAGCGGCGTGACGGCTTTTCGGAGAGACCGATACGGCGAGGTGGGCACGACAGCAGGGCGAGGAACCCGGCAGATAAGAAATGTCTATGTGGCGATCATACAGGTCATACGATCATAGGGGTTGTGCCAAGTCGAACGACTCGTCAGATTTGGTAGTGCCTTTATGAAAGTCACCGTAAGCGAAAATAGGTGGCTAATTAAAACAAAATGAAGACACATTGAATGCGCGAGGGGTTCAACTAATATGAATCTCGGTTTAGCGCGCTTGACTGAACTGCAAAAACAAGTTGTATCCACTAATGTGGACACTCCGCCTCAAGGGGATAATACTTGTCATACGCACAAGGTCATCCTGTCGGTCTCTCTCCTTCTTTTATTGCGACAGCAATTATATGGACAGTCTCGGCTGGTTTTTGCCGTCCCAGTCGCCGCCGCCGTCATGCACCGTATATGTATAAGTATGTATATAAATATAAAGGTCCCAAAGAAAAATAATTCCGATAAATGCTTCCGAAGCGCGGAATCGAAGCAGCAACCTCTCGCTCCGCAGCGCGTGGCACTAACCACTACGCCACAAAGAGTAGATCCTTCAGGGAGCTAACGGCGACCGTTATACACACACCCTTTACCGCTGGCAGGACTCAGAAACGGCAGGCGCTTATACGCGTTTCTTCATTACCAGCGAGATGGCGCGAGGAGCGCAACGGGCGCATTTAAAAGTCGTCGGCCTGCTCGCTCGCTCCTTCTAATATTTGCGCAGGGAGAACCTTGCCCTTCCGCTGTCTGCTCGCGCGGTTGTTTCGTGGTGAGAGGAAGAGGGATGTTTCGAGCTTTCAGCGTGATGTCCGCGCTGATGTTGCGGGAGCGTACGAAAGTCACTCGAGCTCAAGGGACGTCGCTAAACGAGCAAACAGAAGATGAGCGCGAACCGTCTAGCGTCACAGTTCGACACTTGAAGCACGCTAGTTTCCTTCGCTGCTTCCGCCGGCTTTGCAACAGGAGCGCTGTTCAAACTGAGAGTATCCATTTTGACAGCTTATTCGCCCTCGTTCGGTGTATATCTGTGCGTTCGTTACGTGCGTGCTTCACTTGATAGTTCGCGCTCATCTTTTGTTTGTTCATTTAGCGGCCTCCTTTTAGCTCGGGGGACGCGCTGGAAATTTCAAGCTGCCTCCACGCTCTTCGCGTTGCGGTATTTTAATTGATATTGCTCCTGAAGCTGCGAGCCTCACTTCGTATAGCATTACAGTTTCTTGCTATCGCATTCATTGCTTCGCCCTTTCGGTGAAACTGTGACTTTTTTTTTACTTTCAAACTACCTTTCAGACAGCTAGGATGCCTACAATGCAACTGAGTTCTGTGAAGCCAGTAAACTCCGTCATTCTTTTTGTTTCCTTGTCTGTGACTGCTACACTGTTGGCAGCTCAAAAAAAAAAGCGATATTCTCTCTGCGCATTCCGTCCCTCAGCCCATGTATCCGAAAAATATCCATCTACTTTCCCAGTAATACTACAGTGTTTAGAGCGAAGAAGGGCTAATTCTACACGAAAACTCAGCCCATTCGTTCGGCCCTGTATGACACGCAGTGTCATAAGCCGCGAGCCTTTGTCTGCGAGTCCTTCGATTTGCCCCTGAGCCGAATAAAAAGCTCCCTCCTGGGCATTTCTCATTCAAAGGCGCGGGCACTAATGGTGGGCCCCGCCCGGGAGCCCAAGAAAAGAAAGAACTGCGGTGAAGGAGATGCGAGTCAGAAATGGGAATTCCGATGACGGCGCCCCAAGAGGCACCGGAGCCCGAGTTGAACGCGATAAGCCAAGGAGTATAAAAAAAATACTTCATCCATGAACGTTTGAGTTCTCTTTAGTTTTTCCTTTCTTTTTCTTCCTCTTGCACTTCTGGGAGCCCTGGGCATTGAGATCAACTCCCTGCTTTCTTTACCGAGAAGGTCTTCAATCTTTATGCTGGATTCTGCGTCGCATTCAAACGTTTCTCTTTTCTCTCTCTCTCTATATTTTGTTACTTTCTTTTTGTTTTTCTATTTTCTTTCTTGCACGGCGATCTTTCGAAACTCCAGCGTTTTAAAGTGAGCTGAAATGCGGAGAGCAAACAGTGAGACTTTTGAAGCCTGGAAAGCGCTGCGGCGTTCGCGTATGAAAAAAAAAGTAGCCTTGAAAAGTAAGTGAAGCAAGCGATGCAGATCGTATTCAAAAATATCTGCCCCAGTCACCTGTTGTGGATATTACTACGGCTTCAAGTAAGGCGTCAGACGTGCGATAGCGGTTCTTGAAGATGAAGAAAACCAAGCCTTGCCGTGCATCTTTCTTTATTTCTTTCTTTCTTTCTTTCTTTCTTTCTTTCTTTCTTTCTTTCTTTCGTTTGTGTGTGTGTGTGTGTGTGTGTGTGTGTGTGTGTGTGTGTGTGTGTGTGTGTGTGTGTGTGTGTGTGTGTGTGTGTGTGTGTGTGTGTGTGCGCGCGCGCGCGCGTTGCGTAGCCGCCTTTTCACCAATGCAAATCACATGCATGCCACAGCTCTGCGTTTTCTTGGAACTTCTGTTTGTAAGCCAACTACCTATATTCGCGATTTTGGTGAGATCCGGTGAATGGAAAAAGCACATGCATATTTATTGTTTTCTTTCATTCTGATCCAAGCTATTCTTTTCAATTTTGGCAAGCACGCGAGAAAATTTGCAGCACTTCGTAGAAGCTTTGTGCGGTGTAATGAAATATCACGCGGGTTGCCTGAACAGGCAAGTGTTTTTGTTATTATTATATATAGACAACAAAATGGTTTGTATAAGCAGAATTTCAAGTAACGCTTCGTTTTCGTAACACCACGATGTTGAAAAATTCATACTTCAGTCATTCACGTCGCAAGCACTAAAAGCGTTGACAATGGAAGCAAAGCGTCAGCAAGGACTTGCGAAGCAAGGACGCTTGTATTTGTACGCTTTGTACATACTGCGGAACGCCTCATTATCATCCGCGCCACCGCTGAATGTTTTTGAAATGAAGGCTTTCATGGCAGTGCATATGCAAGGAGTACAAGATCGAACGGAATGGCCATGTCTAAATTAAGCGCGCACGAACATGATATTCCACACTGCATTCTATACCCTTCGCCGTTATTTCCAAACGAATAAAGATAAATACTGAAAAAATACATAAACACGGATATTAGAAGAAGTGTAGGGAAATTTTGTGTTTGTACACTCGCTACTTCCTTTTGAAGGTGAACACCGGTGATTTTTGTTTATTTTTTAACCATGTCAAGGCAATGATGATTCAATGTTCCCGAGACAATCCTGTCACTTGACTGATAGTGTAAAGGCTCATCAAATCGGAAAATTATTTTTAAGAAGCAAAATAGCACGAAACTCAAACCGAATTTCAACAGGTAAATGACGTTACGTAGCGTAAAACAACATAGCGGGAAATGTGACCGCAGACATGAGACATATTTAGGCAGAAAAAATGCCAAGTTGACTGGTACCAAATATATGCCACAGGAAATAGCAACGAGAGTTGTCATGCCTTTTTAGAGTCATTTAAAAAAAAGCGTCACCTGTGTTTTTTCCTCAGACACGTATCGCAAGCAAAGAAAAAAGAAGAAATCTGTGCTAGCCGTGGATTCATCATCATCAGCAGCAGCAGCAGCATATTTTAGGTACTCTGCAGGACGAAGGCCTCTCCCAACGATTTCCTATTCACCTTAACCTGAGCAAGGTGGTTCGACTTTATACCCGCAAAATTTTTAATTTCATCGCTCCATCTAACCTCTTGCCTGCTGCGTTTTCTCTCTCTTGGTAACCATTCATCGCTCTTACTGTCCATCTGTTATCTTTCCTCCTCATGACATGTCCTGCCTAGGTCCACTTCTTTCTTTTAATTGATATAGTAATATGAGCTACTCCTCTCTGTTCCCTGATCCATTCCGCTCGGATTACGTGTGGTCAATTCAAGCTAATAAAGAAACGCCCCTTCAGAGTTTTTTTTCGTTCGTCCTGGAGGATTGAGCAATTTAAAGAAAAAAAATGTTTCGAAAGAAGCGTAATAAAAAAATTGACAGCTCCCACGCGCAGTGGGAATCAAGGAAATGCGAAGCACGCATCAGGAACGTAAAATGGATTCGCATTGTTTTCTCGCTATGCCGAGTTTGGTACATATGAAATTAACGAAACGGCCCAAATAGCATCAAGACTCTGGCATGTAAACAATGCCGGTCATACACGCACATCATGATCCTGATGTTATGGCCTGTCATTTACGTTCGTCATGCAGTCGTGTTGTGCCATAGCAATTTATGCATACATCCCATTAACGAAACGCGTGGCATGTAAATCATGCCTCTCATGATAGGCATGTCACGATTTTCACGTTATGACCTGTCATTTATGGTCGTCATGCAGTCTTGTTATGCCTTACCACTTTTCGTATGCATCCCATTAACGAGACGGCAGTATAGCGCCAGGACCGTGACCTGTAAATCATGTCGCTCATGACATGCATGTCATGATTTTCATCTTATGACCTCTCATTTATGATAGTCACGCATTCATGTTGTGGCATGCGAATTTTCTTATAGATACCGTTAAGGAAACGTGTGGCACATAAATCATGTCGCTCATGACATGCATATCATGATTTTCATGCTGTGACCTGTCAGTCATGTCCGTCATGTAGTCATGTTGTGCCATACCGATTTCCGTATACATCCCATTAGCGAAACGGCCAAGAGAGCACCAAGACCGTGGCATGTAAATCATACCGCTCATGACATGAATATCATGATTTTCATGTTATGACCTGTCCTTTACGTTCGTCAGGCAGTCATGTTGTGCCATACCAATTTTCGCATACATCCCATTAACGAAACGGCCAGGAGAGCACCAAGACCGTGGCATGTAAATCATGCCGCTCATGACATTCATGTCAGGATTTTCATGTTATGACCTGTCATTTATGTTCGTCAGGCAGTCATGTTGTGCAATACCAATTTTCGCATACATCCCATTAGCGAAACGGCCAGGAGAGCACCAAGACCGTGACATCTAAATCGTGCCGCGCATGACATGAATGTCATGATTTTCATGTTATGACCCGTCATTTATGTTCGTCAGGCAGTCATGTTGTGCCATACCAATTTTCGCATACATCCCTTTAGCGAAACGGCCAGGAGAGCACAAAATCGTAGGCGGCTAGATAGATAGATAGATAGATAGATAGATAGATAGATAGATAGATAGATAGATAGATAGATAGATAGATAGATAGATAGATAGATAGATAGATACGCTCAGAGTCGCCGAAGTTTGCTAAGAAGTGCTTCGCATTTAATACTAAAGCAAGCTCAAGATGATCGTTAGTGTCGCATGTTTGACGAAAGTTGCCTTCTAGAGTGATCATATGGATTAACTTCAACGAACTTTGGGACGGCAAAAGAAGTGCTAGTAGATGCCTTTCTGAAGCTACAAATAATATTTGTGGGATACTACGATCGGCATCTTCTAACCCAAGGAATGTGAACCAAATAATTAGCATTTATCAGGGCGTAAGAAACAACCGCTGATGATCTTCAAATTACACCGATGAGACATGTCATTGATTTACCTGTGCCGTGATTAACCCGCAAATAAAATTTGTCCCTCACGATGGGCGTTTTCCCTTGTAGGGTGCGAATAGCACGAGTAACAGGTATTTTTGCGCGGCGATACAATAACATGAGCAATTATCTGCCCATATCAGTTATGCTAATTTTTTCAAAAGTACGAAAAACGGTCAGTAATGCTCACATAGAAAATTTCTCTAAATAGCGCAGCCTCCTTACTGTCTGTCAACCTGGTTTTATAAAAAGACGAAGTACTAAAATTTCGCTACTCTTCGAACGGAACCCATTCTGCAGAACTTCGAAAATAAGATAATGACTTTAGATATATTCTTAGACTTTAGCAAGCTATTCTCTCGAGTCGAGCGTGAAATACTGCTATTTAAATTAACGCGCTGTGGCTTTCGCGGAAAGTCTTCGCGACTAATTAAAAGCTATTTAAGCATTCACCAACAATACGTTGAATTAACCAAACATAAATCCAGGCAGATGCCGATTGAATCTGGAGCTCCTGAAGGGAGCTCATTGGGCCCGACATTTCTTTTCTTTTCTGCATAAGTGATATTTTCTACTTTAAAATCAATGCCATTACCTGATTTATGCAGATGACCGCTCAGTCCTTACAGATGGCGCAAATATGAAGGAACTAGTGCCCAAAGCTACGGTCTTTTGTCAGCAATTATAACGCGTGGTTCAAAAAAAAAAAAAGAAAGAAAGAACCAGGCCTCACCTAATAGAACTCTTTGTTGGGCTAGTCGTTTCATGTTATCAATGACCATGGAGTTATGGTTGGTTTCTGGGTAATAGAGAGGACACAACGGCACGTCGGTTGTTGAGGCCCTGCATATTAAGGCACGTGGATCACCGTCTATTGGAGATACGTCAGTTTTGTTTTTAGGGGCGAAGCTCCTTAAAGCGGCACCCGTTCGTCCCTCGTCGTAGTCGTAGTCGTAGTCGTAGTGCGTAACCAGTCTTACGCTTTGACCTCCAAGGTGGTGCCGGTGGGAGATTTCTCCTGTGCGTTGTTGAACAATAAAAAAAAAATTCGCAGCGTGCGCGTTAACTAAAAGCCGAATTCTTCTGTCTCTCATTCCCCATTAGCAGCCATTGGCATGTTCCAGTAGGAAACGTTAGTAGAAGTAGAAGTGTTAAAAGCCGACTTCTGCTGTCTCTCATTCCCAGTAGCAGCCATTGTTTACCTCCAAGGTAGTGCCTGGTGAGATTTCTCCTGTGCGTGATTCAACAATAAAAATTTTGTTCAAAACGCCGTTGAATGATGAAATAAACCAGCGAAAGACGCCAGATGTTTTCTAAAAGCAAAACGAAAAGACGCCAGATGTTTCTAAAGCAAAACGAAAAGACGCCAGCTGCTTAACGAAAGACGCCAGATGTTTCTAAAGCAAAACGAAAAGACGCCAGCTGCTTAACGAAAGACGCCAGATGTTTCTAAAGCAAAACGAAAAGACGCCAGCTGCTTAACGAAAGACGCCAGGTAAAGCAATGGTTTTATAATCAAAACCATATCGCGATACAGGTTTGTAGTTGACGATGCTCATGCCGTCGGTGTGTGCTCGTATGGATAAGGATGCCGAAAGGCGGGCGCGCAGGGCAGCGGCGGCGCGCGCTCGCAGACAGGACCCTGAAGTGAGAGCCCGCGAGGCAGAAGCGCGCCGGGAAGCTGCGCAACGTCGCCGCCAAGATCCTGCTGTACGGGAACAAGAAGCCACATTTAATCAATCGTTTCACGTCATTTTTATCGGGCGAATTAACGGAAGAAATTTCACGGTTTAACCGATGATTACTTCCAGGAGCTTCGCCCAATCTCATCATCATTCACCTCGTGGATCTGCCGTCAATTTTTCAAATGGTAAAAGGATTTTTCAGTGAATGGTTGTGATTCAATGCGCATGTGATTTTACTACGCTGAGCATGTCTGTTCATATATATTTGTTTAAAAGAAGGGAAGAATAAACAGCCGGAAGTTCCTTCTTCAATTGTTGCGCCAAGCTACCATAACGTCATGGTCATTGATGGGCCATTGATGGGACAAAACAAAATGTGTCCTGTTTCGTCCACCGGTGTCTGCGGTGATAGCACCTGGGTGCATAACACTAGGTCCTTACCAAATTACCATTTAAACATCAGGAAAACTTCTCGCAGTCGTCTTTATGGAGCACTTGTCTTGGAATGAGCACGTAAAGAACGTAATAAGTTAAAGCTCCCGGTGTGATAAGTCGTGGTCGCCATATTCTCCCTGGTGATGTTGAAAGGACTTCATACTATGCTTTGTTGAATTCCCACCTGTACTAGTGCGCATCAGTGTGGGAAAACAACACACTTACAAACCTATATAAACTTCCATTAATGCAGAAAAAGGCACACGGCCTATTGATAACGCTCCGTTTGTGGAGCATACAGGTCCACTTTTAGATGCGAAGCAGCTCTTTGACTAGCCTGTGTAACGCAGTCCCTCCGCTGTCCCTCCGTCCCCACAAACGCGAGGCAACTCGCTTCCCTCGGCGCAGGTGTTAGAGCGGTGTCAAGTAGGTCACGCCGCAGCTGGGCGTTGATGTCACGCTCCCCTCGCGCGCTTCCCTCGCAGGTGCGCGCGTACGTCACTCTCTCCCTCACCCGCCGGAGCGCCCGCAGCTGCCGGCTCCAACGCCCGCTCGCCTCCCGTGTCTGCGGTTCAAACAAACGTTTACACCAGTAAACGCTACACCGAGTTTCGCTTCAAACTGTTCTTTCAGCACCCGCGTTAGCGCCGTTCAACCCGTGACGCCACCCGTGCGCAACGCTGCTGCTTCGCATCCCATCAGGCTCCATTCGGGGAGATGGTCCAATTTTTTCGTAAGCATTAAACCACAAAATTAGAGAAAATATCCACCGACTAATTGCTAAAAATGCATATAAGTGATAAGAACGGCCAATTTGAAATTTTTTTAGGCATAGCAAGGTTTGAAGAAACCGTAGTGTTGTGTCCCTTTAGGTACCAACCACCGTACGAAATTCCCTGTTCTCGCGCACATTATGGTAGAGAGGAGGTTCGGCACACAGCGCCATTTTCATTAAACGCACACTACGCTAGAGATATAGATACACTAACACTAAAAAAAGAAATTAAATATTCGGTCTCTCTATAGGCTAAAGAAAAACTCGTTACCTTAAATCGATCCTTTTCATCTAATTGCGCTGAAGTGCCTGATTGGCACTTGTGGTATTGCGCTAAAATGTTGGATTTGCGCTTTTAAGCTACTACGTGGCTCGAAGTTTATTTTTTTATTGTTCGTGTTTATTGCTTTATTGTTTCGTGTTCTGTTACACAGACATTCTGTACAGCGATTCGGCGTACTTTTGGAACTGTAAACACAAGAAAAATATATATCTGTATGCTCATTTCTCCCTTATGTATTTCGCTTATCTATTTTGCTGTATATTGCCTATTCATGTGTGGCAGGAGCTCTGTCAAGGTGCGACGAAGCAGCTTTTTCTCTTGTCACCAATTTTCGTTCTGTCGTGTACACGAAAGAGGAAAATAAAGGAGCGATTAATTGATATGGGTCAATCCGCATTTTGCACGGTGTGGCAGTGCATGTGCCTTTCCGCCGTCGATAATGTCGCGACACACGTTGGCCTGGGATGGCCTCAGAGAGTTTGTGCGGTGCGCACAAATCTCGAAGGCGATGGTATAGCACCCGTACGCTTGTGTCGCTTCCGTCTCTTTGCCTGAGATGACGTCAACACACAATGTTGTCAATAATTGTAAGAAACCAGGTGGGCGAATAGGTGTAATCAGTAAAAACTGTTTTGTAAACCATCCGCGCATCTCTCGGGCCTGTGACCTTTCACATGTGACGGCAGTGTGCCAGGGAACCGATCCAGCGAATTTCACTGAGACTCATTCGCTTCGAAGAATTTCACCACTTGTTTGTCGCAGGCATTATTTATGTTTGTCACAGATTATCACAGGCAGGTTACCCTGATGAACTGGTTGACTCCGTAGCCGAGAAGTTAGGAATGCAAAAGCGTCTGATTCGAACGTGCCCCCCGCACCTCATAAGCTGGATAAAATAGAATGTGTTGTGATACCGTACATTCATAAATTATTGTACATCATCAAGAAGATTGCGCAATGGGCTGATGTTAGGGCTTTGTGGTCCACGCCAGCCAAACTTGCTTCAATGTGCAAAATGACTGACCCGAACTGTGAAGAAAAGAAACCTGTAAAAAGAATCATCAAGACAAATATTATGTAAAATGTGCTGAAGGGGTTATGTATTGTATTCCGCTAACATGTAACCGCGTGTATGTCGGTCAAACAGGTCGCTGTAGCCCCGCCACGGTGGTCTAGGGGCTATGGTACTCGGCTGCTGATCCGAGGGTCGCGGGATTGTATCCAGGCCGCGGCGGTTGTATTTCGATGGAGTCGAAACGTTGAGGCCTGTGTGCTGTGCGATGTCAGTGCACGTTAAAGAACCCTAGGTGGTCGAAATTTCCGGAGCCCTCCACTACGGCGTCTCTCATCACAACATCTTGTGCTTTAAAGCACAAGATCTTGTGATGCATCAGCGTGCATTCTATCTCACTATCACATAAACAATAGCATAATCTGGGTGGCCCTACACGTCTCATGTAAGACCGTGTTTTCTGTGCTTTGTAATGCGCGATATGCGTTCAGCTGTGGTATAAATAAGCTTACATTTTCCGAAAATAAAGTGTTGTTACTTTGCGCTTCGTTTGTCCTTTTGTGTTCCTTCATGTGTCCTCATTCTCGTGCGCAACGCTTCAGTTCATCATGATTCACCAACAAGCCCCAGCTGAAACCCTCCTGAAGCCTTTAAGGACACTGACGCAATTTCTTTCTGACATCTGTAGTTGTACATTCGCTGATGGCGAAGAGATGCGAAAACATGCTTCTTATCCTTGTCCGAAAGAAGACCGCATTTGGGCGGGTGACCTTGCTGCCAGTGTCTGTTCCAAGAGCCTGGTTCGAGTCAGTGTCTTCATCGTTGGGGTTGCACTGCCGGTTTGACGGGGCAGTCCAGCCCATGGACACAGAAGCACCTCCACTATATATCACGTGGACACGCGTGATATATAGTGGAGGTGCTATAAGGAGTGAAGGTGCAATGAAGGACACAAATCCGAGCCGTTAAAGATCAAACACTTCTACTGGGTGAAATTGCGCCCAGCAAGGAACGTAGCTCTTACCTCACAACAGCAGCGAGCGTAATCATTGGTCGTTGATAAAACTGATCAGCGGCGGAGCGCCTCGGCTTGTATACATGCACCGCAATACATTTTATTGTTATCATTGGTGCTCGCGTACAATCTGGAAAACACTTATACATGCGCATCACGCAGGCATAATTCGCAGAACGGTCGCTATCATACGCGATGCGCCACTCTAGTTAGGCACAGCCTGCGCCGAGCGATAGTTACGAGAAAAGGATTGATTGATTTGTGGGGTTTAACGTCCCAAAACGAGCGCTGATTATGAGAGACGCCGTAGTGGAGGTCTCCGGAAATTTCGACCACCCGGGGTTCTTTAACGTGCACTGGCATCGCGCAGAGTACACGGGCCTCAACATTTCGCCTCCATCGAAATGCAGCCGCCGCGTCCGAGATTCGATCCCGCGACCTTCGGACCTGCAAGCCGAGTGCCATAACTACTAGACCACCGTGGCGGGGCACGAGAAAAGGATAAAGGCGGTACCAGTGAAACAAGACAACACATGCACGCGTCAGTATTGAATACCGCGAAGCGACGGTCGTACAAAGGATGCAGTGGAAATATGAGGTTTCATCGCGGGATATTACACCCGCGTTTGTTTATGCAATGCACATAGGATTACGCAAATTCAAGCAGTTCTTACCGGCTCAAAGAACAAGACAATTAATTTTCTCCACTCGCACCGGGATCCTTCTTCCGGAACAAAAGCGCATTATAGTTACAGAAATTTTATTCTCACGTTTTGTGAAGTAGCGCAGGTTTGCAAGAACGTATTTGCAAATGATCTACCGTCAGATCTCAAGAGGATACACTCCTCGAGATCAAAGAATTGGACCTGTGCTTCATTAAATCTTGGGGCGCAACCGAATGAGGCGACTCCCGTCGAATCCAGTTCCTCCGTTTGGCATTGGAGCCTCCCGGGAAAAGCGGGGCGCAGGATGGGTCAATGAAGACGCATATGTATAACACAATTGGTCACGGCTGGGGCTCGTAGGTGCCTCATTAATAATACTTATTATTATTCGGCAGTCTTATGAAATAAGAATATTGTATATCTGTAGCGAGCCTTAGGACATATGCAATTGCTTTTTAAGCTCATTTTCAGGTCCCCGTAAAGTCACATGATGCCAAGGCCGGCTATACTGGCGGACAGCTTTTCCTGGAGCCGAAAGGAAAGCTACGCTGGGGGAGCTTCCGCACACGTACTCCTGCGGAAAGTTGGCTGGTTTTGGCGCGTTTTCGTTTGTGAACCGTCAATATAGCTCTTGTGCATGTTTGAAGAAAAAAGTGATTCAGTAACGGGTGGACAGTGCTTCTCGGTTCATTTCGTCGCAAGCTTCTGTAGTTATTCGATGGGTAATAATGATTTCTGGGGTTTTACGTCCCACAACCACGGTATGGTTATGAGAGACACCGTAGTGGAGGGCTCCGGGAACTTCGACCACCTGGGGTTCTTTAACGTGCACTGACAACGCACAGCACAACGGCCTCAACATTTTGCCTCCGCGGAGATGCAGCCGCCACGGCCGGGATTCGAACCCGCAACCACGGAGTCCGCGACCTTCGAATCCCCGGCCTTCAGCTAAGTGTCATAGCTACTATACCACCGTGTCGGGGCAGTTAATCCCTGAAAGAGTCCCACGGTGACGAATAAGCACTTGGAAGACGTCGTATTACCGTTGAGGCGCGCGTAAAAGTTGCGGCGGTCCCATGCGCGCAAAACGCGAAATGACACATTGTAAAGTCAAACAAATAGATAAATATCTCTCTTCTGTGTGCTGCGCCTTGTTTCAGGCCACTTCCTGTAGAAAATGAAGCAATATTGTTTTTTTTTTTTATCGTGCAGTAATCTCAGGCACAGTTACGAGACTGCATTTTTCACCAGTAGTACGCGCGTGATGGGGCTCTCTAGCCTTCGCTTCACTGCCAGGGAAAGTAGTCGGTGAGTATAAAGGGGTTCCTGCAGTTTAATTTTGCAGCCTTACCCACTACCTATTCGTACTGATCCCGCAAATGTCAAATATGTCGGACACGAAGCTTGGTCAATTAGAGATGATAAAATCGATTAATGGTTAATGATTAATCGATAAATTCTTCCCGCAAAACGATTAATCTTCATCGATTTCCATCCTTCATTTATTCGACTTGTTCGATGAAAACTATTCGATTAATCGATCAGACCCCCCTCCCCCCCTCCCTGTTTTCTGTTTCATACGCTTGTTTGCCCAAGCGCGGGATTGTAAAATGATGCCCAGACGCATTAAGTCAAGCGCCGCTCCTATTTTTCCCCGATCCCCATATGGGGATTGGAGATGGGAACACAATGCTATGTAGCATTGTGTTCCTGGGTACAGTAGAGCGAACCAGGTACCGGAGGTATCCTTTCCCCGTTGAGGCGTAACTAAACTTCTCCACAGCCATCCAGATTACCCTTCCGTCGAAACTCTTATGTCTCCTTTCCTCCCTGTCTTTTACCTACCCCGTGCTTGCCACCCTGTTCCCTTTCGAATCGCAGGCGATCACAACAAGAAGGCACGAAAAACAGGTTTCCTTTGACGGACGTGGATCGTCTTGACAGATTTATAGCACTGAGGTAGCGCGAACTTCGGGGAGAGCAGTGTGAGGAAGAGACTCCTTGAGTTTGACCGGGAAATTGGACGTTAGGGTAAGGGCTACGAGATTCAGCTGCAAAAGCAGGAGGCACAACGACGGGTTGGAAACCTTGCGTGTTTCCTCGAGTCGTGTGTTTGAACCGCAACATCAATACGCAGTGTTTCCTTTCCTTTCAGAGATTGCAGCTCGGTTTTCTTACTTTGTTACTCCCCCCTTCCTTTATCTCGGCCTTTCAAGCTAGGTGTGACATTTTTCCACGAATGATGACATGTCTTTCATTGAATATGTAAGGGCGAAAGCGCGCTTTTAGATTAGTGGTTGCAACTAGGGATTCAACTAAAGAACCGGCTAACGCTACCACAATAAGATATACTCGTTTTTTAGGCGTCGACCAAAACATCGATTCATCGATCAAGACCTTGCATCGACAGCAAATAATCTACTATAGACAAAATCGACGGATAATTAACCGTTAATCCCTGCGGTCAATGCTCCTTGGAATGAACTGGATAAGGAACGATAAAAACGTGCTATGAGGATTAAAGATAATTTTAAGTGTACTAACCGTATTAACACTGTTTTTAACATCCATCATTTAACCTCAGATGTATCATGTAAATTAAGATTAGCCATACATGTTTACGACGTTGTTCACCTACGACGACCCTTCCCACGTGTAATACCTCCGCACACCATGTCGTTTTACTAAACAGCTAACTTTGGTAATTAGAATATTGAGTATTCCGGTTTTACGTCCCAGAACCATATAATATTGAGGCGCGCTGTGGTGGTAGAAATTTCGATGGCCTGTGGTTCTTTCTCGCGCAGCGATGCCACGCAACACACGAACCTTTAGCATGTTCGTCTTCACCGTAAACGCGACCACAGCGACCGCGATCGAACCCACGTCTTCCCCAGTAGCATGCGTTTTATGTACGTGTTTTTCTAATAACAGTAAACATGGACTATGACGAAAGCCAACATAAGCCACCCAGCAACACTAATCCAGATGCGCATATGGCTAATCTTCGTAAACATTTATGAATATTTTCATTTAGGTACAGTTTGAATACCCGTGTCATCAGGTATCGTCGGCTAATGAGGTCAGTAGCGTTTGTGCAACGATAATAAATAAAGCGAAGCGAACCCATCCGAACCAAATCGAAACAATGTCCATATCTTCGAGCAAGGACACATTGTTACGCTCACAAACGGAGAGCTCCAAAGGCTCGGAACTGGAAAGCTTGCTTCGTTAAAGCAAATGAGCCACGGTCGAAGCCAGTCCTCTCTGTCGGCAAAGCGTTAGACAATGAAAAGATAAAAAGGACGAAATGAAGAACAAGCAGCCCCCATAACGAAGAGTTCACGGCAACGCGGGCTCTGTCCTGGAAGGGAAAGAAAGGAAATAAAATGAGTTTGTGAACAGCGGGTCCATTGTCGTGCAAATAAGGGGCGACAGCCTCCAGCAGTCCTAATTAAGTCGGCGGCGACGGGAAGTGTCGCGGGCCACTCGCCTTCGGACTTCGCTATGTTGAACGCGACACAGAAAGAGATTGAATCAAATATATATTCGAGAACAACACTGCACGCGACTACTAGGCAGTTTTTCGCTGGGAACGCTGCCGGGATTTCTGTCAGATCCGGCTTCCGTGCGAATGGTAGAACCGTTGCAGACGTCACTTCCTGTACGTGACCAGTAGCCCACGCGTGGTATCCTGCTACGTACGGATGTATCCTATGTCATCCGTTTTCAACATTAAAAAGGTGAACAAAATTCCTCAGTGAGAAAAATTTTATTTCTCAAAGTAAAATGCAATAAAAAATATCGTAAACTACAATACCACGAACACCTACACACTCTGACTATAATTCTGTCACGAGTATATATTTCCAGCGTTTTCGCTAATAAAAATTCAGTTGAAGTCAGCGCTCTTTCTGTCCTTGCCTCTTCTTCTGTAGTTACGTCGTAACTACTCGTAGTCTTGCGCTGTGCAAACATGTCTGTTACGAGGCAACTTAATTATGTTGAGATGAAACCCAAACGATCCCAGCACTTTATAGAGAAGCGGGGCATCGCAAATGGCCGTTGCCTCCATTCCAAGGCTTCGCTGGCCATTGCCATTATCTCTGCCCTTTGAACCAGCCAGAGTTGATTCTCAAAGGCCAATATGGACAGCAATGCCTCTCTTTTTTTTCCTCTCTGTTGTTCATGCTGTGGTATTCCTCGTTGCTTAGTGTTCACCCCAACATAATATGAAACAGTGTTGGTGCGCTCCTGCGCCGCGGACATATGTATCTGTATATGCGCTAGGGTAGAATACGTGTGCCCTGTGTAAGTTTGTGCATGTGTTTGCGCCGTAGATTCCATTGCTGTTAGGCCCCGCCACGGTGGTCTAGTGGTTATGGCACTCGGCTGTAGTTCCTAAGGTCGCGGGATCGAATCCCGGCCGCGGCGGCTGCATTTCGATGGAGGCGAAATGTTGAGGCCCGTGTACTGTACGATGTCAGTGCACGTTAAAGAACCCCAGGTGGTCGAAATTTCCGGTGCCCTCCAATATGGGGTCTCTCGTAATCAGAGCTGGTTTTGGGACGTTAAACCCCACAGAACAATCCATTGCTGTTAGATTTGCTGGATACGTTCGTCTATTATACCTACTATATTGCAAAATTGTTCCGCAATTAGGGTCTAAGAACGTTGAGTCATCTACTGCAGTGTCCGTGGACCTGGTGATTTGTGAAGCTACAGGCCGCCTTGTCCTCGAATGGGTTTCAGGTGATACAACTCATGCCCTAGCTGGCTTCCATATTATAGTCTGGGCGTATTCATTTGGGAATTCCTTGAGAACGTAGTCGAGAATTTTGCCTGCCTTCGCACCTATCTACCCCTTTGGTAGTTTCTACATGCAACCTTTGAGTCCGTAATTATTGTTAATGTGGCTTTCATCTTCCTACCCTCCTTTACTGCCAACGCGACTGCTATCTCCTCTGGTTCAGTAATGTGGTCTTGGGCTATTGAGGCGCAGCTTGTAACTTTTTCGGTCTGTGACCATTACCAATACGTTCTTTGCGTTTTGTTTATATGGTGCAGCATCTGTGAATTTCGCCGTGTCCATGTTTTTTTTTTGTCTTTTTATCTGTGTAAGCAGTTCTCGCGTTTTTTTTTTTCTCCCGGCTTGCAGAGTTCCTCTGAAGATCCTCGAGAGAAGTGCTCTGTCGATTGATGTTTCTAGCAGGCGACTAATATGGGCAGTCCGTTGTACTTCAGCCAGCTCTTCAAACGTGTTCGGGAGGGCAAGCGCTAAGAGCGTCTCAGTTGAAGTATTTTGTTGTAGTCGTAGAGATGTTTTATACGCTATCCTGATTGATTGATTTGTGGGGTTTAACGTCCCAAAACCAGTTCTGATTATGAGAGACGCCGTAGTGGAGGTCTCCGGAAATTTCGACCACCTGGGGTTCTTTAACGTGCACTGACATCGCACAGCACACGGGCCTCAACATTTCGCCTCCATCGAAATGCAGCCGCCGCGGCCGGGATTCGATCCCGCGACCCTCGGATCTGCAGCCGAGTACCATAGCCACTAGACCACCATGGCGGGGCATATACGCTATCCTGATGACGCTGTTCCGCCTCTTCCTTCTTCTCTCTATTCATGCTGTGGTAGGGCAGCGAGTTAGTCCTGCTGATGACTAGGCTCCTTTACCAAACAAACCGTGTCTTGGTCTTTCATTCCTGCTTGATTGCTCGTTGTTCCGACCGTTGGGCCGTTCTTTCAGACGTGTTTAGTGTGTGTTTGGCCGTTGATTGGACTCTATCCACATCCCTGAGACCCGAATTGTCGTCTTCCTGGAGTGATATTTCCATCTAACTTGACCTCAAGTCAGGGGATAAGGCATGTCATTTGTTCTCGTGCCAGCATGAGCGATAAAACTGGAATGTCCGGTGACGCACGTAAGGAGGCCGGAGCATTTCGGAACTCATTAGCTTTTGTCGACGACAGATGATTAAGTCACTGCTCTTATTCTAAAGTGAGAGCTGCTTCCTTTCCTGCGCACAAGTTCCCTCAATAAGAAGGGTTTTATTCTTACAAGCTCAGGCTCTTCGACCTTCATCATCACGACTACGTGACACTATCCCATAAAAATGAAAACTTTCTGAAACAGGAGGACGAAATAAAATAGAAAACAAGAAAGCATACTTTGAAACTGTTCTGCTATAGCCTGGCTCCAGAAAATTTTACTTCTTTTTGAATAAAACTTTCCTAACCTCTATGTTATAACTAACGGGGTTTTACGTGCTAAAACCACTACTGAAAGATAGATTTTAAGCGCATCTCCTTTGAATCGGGGTGGCGGACAATGCCACCAAGCTCTTTATTAGACCTCTCCGTACTTTGCCACCAATCCTTTAGCCATCTCTTACGCGTTTCTATGACAGATCTAAGTATGTTCCCAGGGCGGTACTTCAAACATACCTTGGGTATAAACTCACTGCTTCCTTGGTTATTGGTGCGATACCTTGACACTAAACTAGAATGTGCCCCGTATAGTGGAGGGCTCTGGAGTAATTTAGATCACCTGGGGTTGCTCCACGTACACGGTTGTTTTAAACGCGATGCACTTCTTGACAACTTTAGCAACTTTGACCGTATCTATCTGTCTAGCAGCCGACGTCACAGTTCCCTCCTTATCGTCTCGATCACTTCATGTACACCAAAATTGGCACGGTAGGGTATGAATGTATGAAGAACATGAATGATTGATCTTGGCATGGCTGATACCATGTTCTTGTCGCACTAATCACCGTTAAGGATAGCACGATTATATGTGGCTCATATCCGGCCGTGGAACGCCGCTATGCGCCACATGTGAGTGAGTGTTAATGTTGCGGTAAATGTCAATAGGAGCCTACGAAAATAGACACTGGAAATTTGATGAAAACACACTTTAAGTGCGCTTAAACGAAGGAAAGAGGTACCGTATATTCTAGCTTGTGATTTACATGAAGACCTAACAAGCAGGCACACTCATACAAACGTGCTGTAATGACCGAAGGCAACCCACAGCGCGGTAGGAGGTAGTCGAACCTGGGCCACCAGGGTGCCAAGTGTCATGCAGGTTCTAGTGTGGAGATTGCTTGGATGGAGACAGTGCCTCAAGTCAGGTACAGCGAAGTTTAAGATAAACGGAGAAAGGAGAAAATGAATAAGTAACCGGAACAGAGTTAAATTAATAATGTGTTCACAATATTGCAAGCGGCGATTGGCTAAACGGAGAAGGTTTCCGCGGACCGTTCAAAAAGAAAGAAAAGCGCTTTCACCAGCTGTGGCGACGCTTGAGTGGACTGGAGCGGCGGAGTCGTTGGCAGGTCGTTGCGTTGGCGGCGAGGCTGCTCGCGGAGTGGACGAGCAGACGAGTCGACGAGTCGGCGCACGGTTGTAGAAGGCGGCGCCCTCAGGCACAACACGTCGGCGACCTCCCTGCACACGTACACAGCGTGGAGGCTGGCGGCGGGCGCTTGGGCTCGTCCCGTGGCTGACACCCAGCAGCAGAAATCCGCTCGCCACCCGAGGTGGCGAAGTTTGCTCCCCGCAGAAGTTCAGCCGCCCGGACAGCTGGAGCGCCTCGTCCCACGATCACCTGCTTCCGAGGACGTCTGGAAGTTTAGACACTGTCGGGCCCTTCGTGCCCGAGTCCGCAACCCGACGACACGGACCCTGACGCCAGCGTCTCTTCTCTCGAGCTCTCCGAGCCAGACTGCCCGCATTCTACTCTCCGTCATCCTCATGCTCTTGGTTTCCTACCGTGTCATCTTTTAATTGGTCGTAGTTGGTTTTTTTCCATTCTCCGCGCGCACTCGCCATGTCCCGCCGACGTCTTCCTTTTTCATGCGCCGCACGTGTCCGTTGCGCGGTGTCTCGCTCGCGTCACGCCACCGCGTTTGCGTCACTGGCGACACCAGCACCACCACACAGCATCGAGCACACCACACATGCACTGGTCGCGCACTCACTCGTCACACCAAGCCAGCACGCCACTTTACGCTCCCAGTAGGCTGTCCCCACGCGGCTGTGGTGTGTGTTAAATGCGAGTGTAGCGATGTGATAAACAGCTCAAATTCATTACTATCACTCAGAGTTCATTACTATCACTCCAGCTTTGTTCGGCCTCGTAGGAATACTACAACGAAGAACGCTTATGATGTGCGCGTAAACGCGCCGTGCCGTGCATTTCCTTTCGACAAAACAGATGTCTGTGCAACTTACTGCGCAAGTACCACAGTGCACCAATGAGTTCCACAATGCTGCAGAAGACCCCGTCACCCTCACATTGCGCACTCAGCTAATAAATTTGGATAAACACGTTGATGCTACTCGTAACCCTTGGCTGGATGCCAAAAACTGCGGCACAGGCAATTTCCTCGCTGCCTTCTCCTCCCTATGCTAGTCCTTATAAGTACTTCTAAGCACTATAATGTTTTCGTTCTGTGCATTCTGACATGTTGACCTTTGTTCTCGTGCTATATTTTTTTTGCCTCTTGTACCTGTCCTGCTTGGACCAGTTCTTGGTCTGCAGTATGATGCAAACAAATAATAAATAAATGACGTAGGTTCCCAAAATGCGTGGGATCTGCCAGATTCTTTTTTTATTTATGGGTGCCACCATTGTGGAGCTCTGCAGAGGTCATTTCTCATCTTTCACTGTCGTGACGTCAAAGCTACCACATCGTGAAATGACGAATGTGCCCGTACCTTCTTATTCAAGGACATGAGTGTGCTGTAGTAGAAATAATTTAGTTATTAACCTTAAAAAATGCCATATAGGGCGATATAAGGAATTGGGAATATGTGGCTATATATGGCACGTGTAAGTATGTGGCCCATTTGCCTAAATCGTGATAGAAGCAGATGCTGTAATGAAAGACCGACACGAAGAATTCCATGAACCATTTTTACAGGTATTGGCCAAATACGGCCACATGTGTACACGTATATATGACCATATATGCATATATGCATATATATGCATATATGCATATATGACCATATATGCATATCTGGCTATATATGGCACGTGTCCATATTTGGCCGCATTTGCTGAATACGCACGAGAGTCTTACATGACATCCCTCGTGTGTGTCTTCATTGCCACTGATGTTTCTATCATGATTTGGGCAAATACGGCCACATACGGGCACATGCCATAAATAGCCACGTATGCCCAATTCCTCATACCGCTATATATGGCATTTTTATAAGGATATAAAGAAAAAAGTGCCACTTCGAGTAAGCCCAAGGCGGCTACACTTAAATGCGCCTGGCGATATGGTCTATACCGAAACGAAAACAAGTCGTACGCCCGCGTGTTGGGTCTATTTTTCTTTTCCGCCCCCGCGTCTTCTCTGAAGCGTGTCGAAAGCGCTTATCGGTCTGTCCACACTTCCACCCATCAATGAGACCAAGCAGAAACACAACATTGACGCGAGATGAAGTGGGGTGGCTTGAACAATCGGCCGCTTCCTGCCATCTCCTCCCCAGCGGAGCAGAAACAATAACAGGAAGAGAACGTCTCCGAGAAAAATATGGGATGGCGGTAACAGCCCAACTCGCACCCTCCTGATGGGAACCGTCCTCTCAAACCCCCTGCATCTTTTACGTCTGTCGTGGCTCCCACGATAGCCCCCTCCGTACACATTTTTTGCCACGGAAACCAGAACGACAAGGTCATCGTACCGATCCCATGGCATCAAGTGCCACGAAGCAAAAGGAACAAGCACACTCTTAGTCACGTGCGGCTGCTACCGTCCTGAGCTTCCTATGATGGTCTTAGTCACTTACTAATAGACTTCCGTTGGGAGAATCGGGAGCAATGTGATGGTGCTGATGCACAGTCAACAAAAGAAGTTTGCGGGATCAATAACTTCGTAAAAGCCTGTATTACCGCTTAGCCTTGCAACATAGAATCGAATTAAACAGTTCGGTGGTTAGACGTTTTTGCGATGTACAGGCTGTAACATTTAATTCGAGGCTATGTTCCGACGCTTAGTGGTAATACAGGTTTTTTATGAAGTTTTGGATTTAGCAATACTTTGCCGTTGACTGCACATGACGCCGGACAGCCTGCCCACGTCACAGAAAACGTGTGCCGGTTAAAGCCCCGTTGCCCGCATTTATAGGCTACAGACTGATGTGTATGCACCCTTCCTTTCTCTCGTATCATTTCTCGAATCACATATCTCAACTAAAGCGCCTCCTTATCGGTCGTTTAGGGATGAATATTCGAATTCCAGGGTCAACAACATAATAATTTCGAGGCTTTTACCTTCGCGCTCCAATGCCATCATATCGAGAAGAGTTACGCCGTAGTGGAAAGCTCCGCTAACTTTGACCAACTCGAATTCTTTGACGTGCACTGAAAACGCACTTATGTATCGATTGTTCACGCGTACGTATATTACAACAGTTTCTAATTACTTCATCCACGTAACCGTAGGAGGCGCCTCTGTCAATTTCTCCGAAACTCTGGGACCACGTGCCTTTATTATTCTAACAATGTATGCGTCGTAAACAAAACTCTTACAAAAGATGAAAAATAAACAAAATAAAAAACTTGACTATGGAAACCATATGTCATGCGAAGCAGTCAGTGGGGAAATTCTCTATGCCCAATCGTTCGCATTCAGCCTAGTGTTACAAGTACGATCAACGTCTATGGGCGAATCCGGCCATTTTAGGCGTAATATAGGCTTTCCAGGCCGCCATACAAGGCTACAAATCAAATGGACTAAATATCATTAATGCCCCGCCACGGTGGTCTAGTGGCTATGGTACTCGGCTGCGGATCCGAGGGTCGCGGGATCGAATCCCGGCCGCGGCGGCTGCATTTCGATGGAGGCGAAATGTTGAGGCCCGTGTACTGTGCGATGTCAGTGCACGTTAAAGAACCCCAGGTGGTCGAAATTTCCGGAGCCCTCCACTACGGCGTCTCTCATGATCAGAGCTGGTTTTGGGACGTTAAACCCCACAAAAAAACAAAACAACAAATATCATTAATGTAAAAGGGCAGAAACGAGTTGGGTAAGGATTCATGATGTAAAGAAAAGGCGTACAAAACACGGACACATGGGAAGAGGATTGGACGACACGAACGCCGACTATCAAGTGAAGAAGAACGATGAGGCGAAGTGAAATTGATTGATTAATTTCTGGGGCTTTATGTCCCAAAACCAGCTGTGATTATGAGAGACGCCGTAGTGGAGGTCTCCGGAAATTTTGATCACCTGGGGTTCGTTAACGTGCGCTGACATCGCACAGCACACGGTCCTCAACATTTCGCCTCCATCGAAATGCGGCCGCCGCGGCCGGGATTCGATCCCGCGACCTTCGGATCAGCAGCCGAGTGCCATAACCACTAGACCACCGTGGCGGGTCAGAGCCGAAGTGTAGTAAAGCAGTGATTTGGGCTTGTTGGTATGACATAGTAAGGTTTATAGGGCAAGAAAACACAAGGACGAAGAAACAAGTGACATGCGTACGGACACAGGCGCTAAATTGCAACGATATCATTAGGAGAAAGGGACCCATGCATATATACAACTTTTTCACATTCATCATCATACATGTGTTGTACAAAGGTAAGCTAACTCATTGCGGGACAGGGCAATTGAAAAAGTTATATATATGCATGGGTCCTTTACTCCTAATAAAGACTCTTGCAAGTTAGCGCCTGTGTGTGTCACGTCTTTTTTCGTCCTTGTCTTTTCATGCGCTATAAGCCTCACGATCAGGCGAAAAGGAACGAAGACACACAACATATCTGCGGAGGCTGTCAAACGGGTACACGTGCCGGTCTACACGACAGACAACTGTTAAGACATTCTATCTCTTCCCTGTTTAAGCTAATCGACGGCTGACTCACGCACGCGCTTCCGCTATTATTGATATGCCAGGCGACGACCACTAACAGGGTTTTATTGATTCTTATGCCTGTACAGAATCGCGCATTTGTTCAACTTGGGCGCGCAGTTACAGTCCCGGAAGTGCAACGATAGATTATAAGGCGTTCCACCTGATAAAGACCTTCTATGTTCAATTAATATCTGATCAATACAACGCGATGTTTGTCCTGCGGAATCGTCCACAGCTACAAGGACTCTAATAAACCATACCCATGAGACAGTTGATAAAAAATTGTTGGCAGTGTGCTTCACTGGACAAATGTCCATCCGCTTTCTCCCTTGTTCATTCTTCCTATGCACGGCAGCATGTATCTTACCTAAATTATTGGGAGCAGTAAAAAGCAGCGTCAACGACATCGCGCCAAGAATGGCAAGCTTACTCTGGTTGCTGTTACAAGCTGTCATTTCATGGATGGTCCCTTCTGCGCACCTTCAACTAAATGGTAACTTGCCCGCTGCCCATCTTCAGCTGATGCCTACTCTGCTGAACCACACGCCAGCTCCGGTGGTAACACAATACCACATCTGGCAACCAGGAACCGCGGCATCAAGTGGTGGAATAGGCGGCGCGGCATTCATAAGTCTGCCAGGAGCAGCCCACTTCGGGCCTGACATGGCGCCAAGAATTCCAAGCTTACATTAGTTGCTGTTACGGGTTAGCTGCCTGAAAAAAGCCGTTTGTTTCAGAACTTGTAATTAGGTTCTGGTTGCGGTGTCGTGCCCACCTGAATACATAGATAAGACGAAGCATATGAGAGATATTTCTTTTGTGCTGTGGCGCGCTTTGTGCTCTTTATCGTTAATTCTCGACGGTGACGTGGTATCCAACACGGGCCCTAGCTATGACGAAAGCTGAAGCCAACACCCTTTTGCTCACCCTCTAGACACAATGCGTAAGATTCAAGAAGGTCGCGATACTTTACTAGCCGAATTGAATGCTACAAAGGAAAAGTAAAAGACAGCAACGACATCCAGTTACTTAAAGGTGTAGTGAAACGTTTTCTGAACATTTTGTACTGAGCGCGATCCTGACCCTCAAATCATCTATATGTATTGTTCGTTGCACCGTGTGGGTTGATTCAGAGCAATAAAAAGCGCGGTTTCGGTTTCACTGCGCGCGTTCCCCTCAACTCTGCAGTTGACGTCATGTTAGTAGCTACCAGACCTCCGAGATTCGCGCGCCCTCGGAGGCCACGGGAAAACAAACCGTGCTGCAGCTTTGCTTCCGTATGGCGGAACCGCACTGTTTCTAAGTATTTTCTTTCTTTCTAGCTTTCAAGTAAATTGATTCTTGTAGAACAAACGCATGTTCACTATACCCTTACACTTAAAAATATCTTATCAAAATGTCACCGCACAGTACCATGCTGGCCCGTAGTCATTTTGGGAGCACAAGAATGATGGGGTTTCAAACGGGCGTTATTAAATGTGCATCGAATATTTCGCCGAAATATTTCAGAATCGGCTTGTCGAATGCATATTGAAGCAGTGAAAATTACAACCGGACATCTCCATATTCTTTTCACGGCCCCTTTAGGGCTTGAGTCGCGGCCCTGGAAAGCGCTTCCACGTCACCCGTAAATTCGCGAGAACCCATAAAAGTGCGTATAAGCTCTCCGTGGACAAGCTGCACATCGCTTCAAAGACATTCATTTATGACTGTATGACGAACATAGTTATCGAGTATTGTGGATAGCTACAGCGTTGCGCGCGGACGCAGAATCAGCGACCGAAACACGCTATAATACTTCATTATTTCTGCCACTCGCTAGCACGTGCAGCATTATGTCGGAGCGGAATTTAATCTCTTTCTGATGAAGATCGATTTCTGGGGCTTTACGTCCCAAAACCAGCTCTGATTATGAGAGACGCCGTAGTGGAGGGCTCCGGAAAATTCGACCACCTGGGGTTCTTTAACGTGCACTGACATCGCACAGCACACGGGCCTCAACATTTCGCCTCCATCGAAATGCAGCCGCCGCAGCCGGGACTCGATCCCGCGACCCTGGGATCAGCAGCCGAGTACCATAGCCACTAGACCACCGTGGCGGGGCTAATCTCTTTCAGGATGATAGTTATTCTGATATTGTTGTCTACATAGAAACTTGGCTAAATCCTGCTGTCAGTGACGATCAGGTTTTCACCTCGGCTAGTATGTACCATATCTATAGGTGTGACGGCGCTGGTGAAAGAGCAGGTGGTGCCTTGGTCGGAACATAGAAAACGATTACTTCATTCTTTGTCAGCACTAATTCTGACCTTGGTATGGCTTAGCTAGCTTGCACAGTTCCTTCTTTTAAGATGCTGGTAGGTTGCTGCTATCCTGCACCGATAACAGCTATTATTGTACGAAGGAACTCCCTCGGGATACCTGTGACATTTGAGCAAGACCACGTGTGGTCTCCTAGAGCTTCTAAGCCGTTGTTAAACTTTCAATCGAACCATTCCAATGTAGAAAAAAGCGGAATTTCACGTCGCCATTTCATGCTTTAGTCCGCAGGTCAAGCGCCTTTCAGAAGTAGGTTGCCCCAGCTTAGCTATAGCCACTGTAGCTGAACGCCTAAAGAAGCCGATTTCGACCGGAACGCTCACCTTAGCAGTCAGCTGTAATAACAAGAGTCGTGAGTATCCCGTATATTCCCTCCGTTTTGCACAGGCTTAAGAAAGCGGGAAATGGATATGGTGTTAACGTTGCTTTTACTTCTCCGAATAAGTTAGGAAAATATGCACCGCCAAACATGGGAAAAATGAACAGTTGCAAGGGAAAGGGCGGAGGGACACCTTGCCTGGTAAAGCACACTGCGAACAATAATTTTACCGAGTGTCGCTTGGTTATGGTTTATAAGATTCGTTTTACTGCGGACGATTCTACGATAGGACAGACATCGCGTTGTATTAATGGGAGATTAATTGAACATAGCAGGTCCTGCTCCCGCGGATCGTTGCACTGCCGGGATTGTAACTGCACGCCTAGGTTGGACAAATCCGCGAATCTGCATAATCCTCATAATAAGAAACCACCCTATTGAAAATTCTCTCTTGGTGGTTGTTGGAATTCGTGGTGGTTAAGATGGAAATATTAATGGATATGGTGGAAATAATGACGGATATGCTGGAAAGCGTGATGGCAAAGATGGCACATGGTGGTGAATAGTGGATGCATTTGGTGGAAATGGTGGCTGATGGTGGTGATGGCGAACGTGTGATGCTGTACTGCTTGCTGGAAGACGGTGGCGTGGTGGAGTCACGGAGGTGCCATGATGGCAAGCTTAGTGGTTGTGGACAACGAGATGGTGGCATGGTGGAGGAATGAAGGTGCCATGGTGGCACACTTGGTGGCTGTGTACAGCAAAATGGTGGCGTGGTGGAAGCATGGTGTTGCAGTGATGGCGAGCGTGGTGGTTGTGGGAGAAGGTGGCTGCGTTAGCATACCTGGGATGGTAGTAATCATTGGCAGTAAAGTGTTTAGGGTCTATAGTTGGTGCGCGATTAACGAATATGTTTAGAGTGCCCGAGATATGCGGGACTCGGTTCTTTGAATTGCGTGCACCGGCCTGTTCGTCACTGCCGTTGTAGATTCTACGCCTATTGCACCTGAAACAGCATTATTCCGATCGAGCTGACCTTTCCCTCTTCGCGAACGTGTGCCCTTACTAAGGGTAATGGTAAGCGCATATGTGCAACATTCTATGTTGAGAACACGCGCCAGCACTCGTGCTGCATAGGAGGACGGCAGCAGCTGTCCTGGAAGTGCGCGCCCCGTTTATACACATATCACTGGTCACTGGAAGTATGCTGGTAAATGCTGCAGGGATGTACTGCACGACGGCTACTCTTAGTTACGTGCAGGATGGTACTTATCATGTTCTAACAAACAGCGCTAGACAAGGGACGGTGAGTGAACAAGATGTGCGATTAAGGTGCTGAACTAACAATTATAACCAATGGTTTACTGGCGCAGGACAATGCAACATCTGTGCAGAAAAACTACAAAACATAGCCTGTGCGCATGGAAGATGCAATGCAGAAAAACTACAAAACATAGCCTGTGTGCATGCATACTGTGTTGGTTGGTCTTATATGCAAAGCATTTGTTGATATATCCAGCAATAATAAAACCACTGGTTGTTGAGCGCCTTGTGTGTCATTCTCTCACCGCCCTGTGTCTCCGAGTTGGTGATACAGGTAATCGGCATGGTGCACGCACAGGAAAAAAAGAAAACGAAAAACGAGGAGAGAGACCTTGCTGTGTTTCGTTGTATCTGCCCTCGTTTTTGTTGTTTTTTTCCTGCACTGTGTACCATGCCTACTACGCTGTCCTCCTCTTCTTTTTACTTTGTTTTTTGCTTGTTGCAATCAATATTTGTACGACCACCACACATACGGCTCAACAGTATTAATTGCTGAATAACATCATTTTCGCTGCAGCTGATAATGTACAGAATATGCTCTACAGGGCAACTGTGTGCTGTTGCGCACGCAATCTGGCGTTACACATGCAACATGAAGTGGTGCGGAACACGTTGGACCGAGGCCGAGGAAAACGTCGCGAAATGCAAGCTCGCATAAGTTACGTCATTTGCATAATTTACGGCAAATTTCAATTTTAGCATAGTATGTAAAATAAACACTACATTGCGTAAGCAGTTTTTAGCCTTAGAGCATTTGTTTCTGTATTTCCTTACACGGAAAACATGAGAATTGGTCTGAAATTTTGAAACCGAAACCGCAACCCGTGGTGTCGCCACCATCGCGCTATTGCTGTTTCTTTTTCTTCCAAACATGGCGGCGCGCTGCGATTGTCGTGTACAACGTGGTGGCGATATTTGTTTTCGTACGGACGATTTCTGGTTGCGCTGCATCTCGGTGTATGTTTAGCGTTGTGCTCATTAGCTCCAGTGGACCTTCTTGAGCCAGTGTGAGGTGCGGTGTGCGATAGACTGAGAAAGCAGCAGCCGGCAGCGTCGACACCTCGGAGATCCTTTGTTGACATCCATTCGCCGAGGGCCGTGAGTCGTCGCGACACCGTCTGTCAGTGTGTACGCGGATCAGTGAGAAGCAGTGCCGGAATGCTTTCTACGTTCCGTGATGTGTGTTCCCAGGAAATTCGTTCTCGTTCGCACACATCGAGGGTCAGCACATCGCTTCTCGATCTACGGACGAACGACGCGGCTCGGCACAGCGCCTCAAGGCCGTCAGACGACGCAAACTGGAATCAGCATGTTTCTTAACTAAGGTAGGTGGCTGTGAATGCTGCGCTTTGTGCCCTATCATTGTTGTGTGCAATCTTTACAGCAAAGGAAATCGAGTAGCGTGGTGCAGAGTGCGGTGCCGGTAGCGTTCAATTGGCGTGTGCACGATGTGTGTGCAGAGCTTAGTCGCAACAATTGCGAAGTGCTGGTCCGCCCGCGCTATCGTGCGTGAACATTCCATGAAAGGGTGCATAAAATTGTCGCCACGAACATGATCGTCTTGCTTTTTATACGTGTAACTACATGACTCGCGAAACGTGCCTATTGCTGTGGTTATCGCTAATGTATGCAAGCGTTCGTGCATTAACTGCCATTGTAGGGCTGCAAACAACTGCGATCCAAAGTCATTATGCAGGTATAAAAATGTGTTAGCTGCTATTAAAAAGGACAAAACTGAGAAAGTTCGAACGATTATACTGCCTTAAAAGTGGTAGAATCGCTCGGTGTTGTAAGTGTGCCGCTTTGCTGTTAATTGAGAGGCTACGCTGTCGCTTCATTACTCGCCGCAGCCGATCACATGTTCTATCCAGGAAGACTTCATAGCCATTCCCTGTACAGATATACGCCTTTGTAGCCGCACTCTCTCCCCTTCCTGTACTGTATTTCAAAGCCTAAACAATGGCATTTTTGCACTATTTCATAGACTGCCTGGAGAAGTATACCAGCAGCCATCCACAACCTCCACCAGCACCACCGGCAGAAAGCAGGCTTGCTGCGGTCCGGAAGCACCTGCGCAGCTATTTTACGGAGGCTGGCCGCCAAGGCAAGCGAAAGACTGCATTTCAACATACTAGTGAGAAGTTGGTAGATAATTTTGATCCTAAGGTTGATATAATGCCCTTGCACACTGTATACTAGCATTCTTCAACCCTCATTAGGAAAAGTGCATGCTTTAAAGGCTACCATCAAACCCTTGAACTGTGCTCAGCAGCTCCAGAAGTACTGTTGTGTACTACACATATGTATTCAAAATATCTACAGCATTGTTCACTATTTTGCCATCGATACACATATTAAATATGTTCATATGCTGTCTCGTGCCGCATTCCTACCATCATGCCCATCCACTATGTTCCATCATGTTCCAGCACCCATCATGGTACACTATCCATCATGTGCCAGCTTACATCATGGTACACTATCCACCATGTCCTGGCTTCCACCATGCCACCGTGCCATCACCATAATCCACCATGATGATGGATGGTGGATTCCACCATTCCACATACTGGCAATATTTTCAATAGGGCATTTTAAACGCCAAGCATTTTAGATGCGGAGCATTTCTTAGTCGCACGATGTCGCGCTTCGGCGTCGGCGACGCCGTCCACACCCCCACTGCGCATGCTCGGCTCGTCTCGTGCCGGCCCACCGGCCGTTCAGCAAGCCGAGCATGCGCAGTGGGGGTGCGGACCTCTCCCCCGTACTCCTCTCCCTCAAACGCGGGTGGTGTGTATATAAGCGGCGGAGCGCGCGTTCGGAATTCAGTCAAGGGCGTATTTACTTGGCCCCACCACTCTGCGACGCATTTACTCGAGTTCCCCCCGTGGGAAGATGCGGGCGGCATTTTTCCTAAGCGAACTTCGGCGACTTTGAGCGTATCTATCTAGCCGCCTACGACTTTGTGCTCTCCTGGCCGTTTCGTTAGTGGGATGTATACGAAAATTAGTATGCCACAACATGAAAGCACGACGAACATAAATGACAGGTCATAAAATTAAAATCATGATATGCATGTCATGAGCGGCATGATTTACATGCCACGGTCTTTGTGCTCTCCTGGCCATTTCGTTAATGGGATATATGCTAACATTAGCATGGCACAACATTACTGCATGGCGAACATAAATGACACGTCATAACACAAAAATAGCGTCACGCAGCACAGCGGCAGCGAGGTAGAGAGTACGAGGGAAGCAGGCGATGGTGGGACCCGTACAGCAGCTGCCGACGCTGACTGCGTTTCCCCGCTCTCGCGTCGAAGGCGCCCTGTGTCAATGACTCAAGCGGTGGCTCGGCCGGTTGCTAGAGCAGAGCCACTCATTCAATTCATTGCTGGCTACCATGGGTGGACCACGGAAAGCAAGGATGCCAGAAGAGCGTGAATTCTCGACTAAAATGTCCCGAGCGGCATGATTTACGTGTCACTGTCTTGGTGCTCTTGCGGCCATTTCGTTAGAACATGAAAGTCGTGGCATGCATGTCATTGGCGGCATGATTTATATGCCACGCGTTTCGTTAATGGGATGTATACCCAAATCGCTATGGCACAACACGACTGCATGATGAACGTAAATGACAGGTCATAACATTAGAATCATGATATGCCTGTCATGAGCAGCATGGTTTACATGTCACAGTCTTGGTGCTCTTGCGGCCCTTTCGTTGACTTCATATGTACCAAAATGGGTATACCAAGACAACAGTGCAAACGCATTTTACGTTCCTCAAACCGCATTTCCTCGATTCCCACTGCACGTTGGATCCGCCATCATTCTTTCACTATGAAGAAACGTTCGAGTAGTGCTAGTTTTGCTAGGCAGATACAGCCCAGTGCGTTGGCGTGTAATGCTGCTTTTTGGGTGGAACTTCAACGTCCAGACAATCTGCATACATGATCATACCGACGTCACTTGGTCAACGGTAAAATTTTTATCCAGAACACCGCGCTTTTATGTTACATTTGGGCTTCAATTATTATTAGCAGAACAAAAAAATTCACAGCATATGCACGGGGTGAATGATGATGAGTGGCGAAGCTCCCGAGTGAATCACCGGTAAACCGTTAATCTTCCGTGTAATTCGCCCAGTCGATCATCATGTAAAGACGTGAGAAACACTCTATTCGAACGCTGGGATCTCGCGTTTAAGGGGACGCTAGCACAAACGCGTTAGAAACATGCAGTACACTCTAGTAAGGGGGGAGAGGCCACAGCGTCTTACGCAGCCCCTTACACAGGCCGGAACGCGCACCGCGTTTGCCGACGCCATCACAGGACTGCTGAAAGAGTATAAGGCGGAGAGGCCACAGCGTCTTACACCAGCTTCTTACACGCGCCGTAACGCGCTAGCACAAACCCACCATCATCGTTAGAAACGGACAGTCTTTCGCTCTCTCTCTCTCTCTTTCTGTTTCTCTCACACAAGACAGCAGACGGAAGAGTGAGAGAGCTCGCGCGCCGGGAGGAACGCGCCGAGGGCGAGCCTCCCGGCGCGCGAGCTATCGAGCGCAATCCTCGAACGAGGTGGTTACGACTACAAGGGACGAACGACTCACGCCTTAAGGAGCTTCGCCCCTAAAAAGTTACACCATCTCCCGCTAAAGGGGACCCTTAGGCGATGCGAAGCAGCACGGGGCGTGCACAACGCGTTGGCATAGGTTTGACTAAGCTTCGCGTTTGCATCAGTTTGACGCTAGCAGACGCTGCCTGCGTCAGCGTTGTCTCTCGCGGACGAGGGTGCGTCCTCGTTCCTTGCGAACTGGTAAAGCGTTCATCGAAGAAAGCCTTTCCATAGTCAACGCGCGCCGTTCGGAGAGAAGAGAAGGAATGCCGAGAGGAGAGGAGATGAGACAAGGAGAGGAGGGGGAGGAGGATGCGCATGCGCAGTGCGGGCATGTACGCCATACGGCGGATAGATGGATGGAGGGAGGGAGTGACATAGCCCCGACCATAAGCTGCTTCGCATCTAAAACGCTTGAACTGCGTCGGGCCCGCGCCCGCGCGATTCTCGACCGCACCGACGCGGATCGTGAAGCTACCGCATTTGTGGACGCTGCCCAGTACGGCAACACATCTACTTTCGCGATAGCAGTCATAGACGGCAACGGAACGTTACGATCATCCGCATCGGTTAAAACAACCACCAGCGCTAAAGCAGAACAGATAGCCATAGCGATCGCCATGGCAGACCCCACATTTACCTATATCCTCACTGACTCGTGTGCCGCAATTCGGGCCTACGAAAGCGGCAGTGTCATCTAAAGAAGTAGCCCGTATACTACTAGCGAGCTCAAAAGAGAGCAAACGATGCCTCTCCTGGTTCCCCGCTCACATGGGGAAAGACATTCACCCGCAAATACCCAACCTCAATGAAACGGCCCACGACCGTGCGCGAGAACTTGCCCGCCGCGACGGTCCCACGGCCTCCGAGGGGCTGGACATTCAGTTTAATGATCCGCTGCTTACTTACCAAGAGATCACCTCACACTATCGCAAAGGCAGAACTAAATACCCGCTCCCTCACACCAAACTCGAACGCGCGCAGGCGGCCGCCTTTCGAATGTTACAAACTGATTCGTATCCGTCGCGAGGCCTGCTAAGTCGCTTCAACACGGACATCCCGGCAAATTGTCCAGACTGCCCACAGCCTTATTGCTCGCTCTCGCACATGCTATGGCAATGTACCGCGTTAGCAAAGGGTCCTCTTTCCAGTGAGCCCGAATGGGAAGAGGCCCTCAAAACCCCGTACCTCAAAGTTCAACTCCAGGCCGTCCAGAGGGCCCAAGAACTGGCGGAGCGTCACAACGTTCCCGTCCCGACTTGGGCGCCGCCTACGGTTTCGGCCCGAGGAGCTCCTCGCGTGGGATCTCCAACGGCTTAAACTCCTCAGGACCTTAATAAAGTTCTTGACTGACTGACTGGGACTCAGCAGCTTATGGCCAGTTTGCAAGGGCTCCACCGTATATACAAACGCTGGCCTCGCCCGTCGCGGTATAGTTCCGCCGGTGTCGCCACTCCAGTAAGTTCAACAACCTTCACCAACACGTTTTTTTAGGGGCGAAGCTCCTTAGGGTGTCGTTCCCTCCTCTGTCGTAGTAGTAGTAGTAGTAGTAGTAGTAGTAGTAGTATGTATGTATGTATGTATGTATGTATGTATGTATGTATGTATGTATGTATGTATGTAGCCACATCGCTCCGCCGGGAGGCTCGCGCTCGACAGCTCGCGCTCGCTCTCGGCGCGTGCCTCCCGGCGCGCGAGCTCTCTCATTCTTCCATCTGCTGTCTTGTGAGAGAGAGAGAGACAGAGAGAGAGCGAAAGGCGTGCGCTGACTATGGAAACGCTCTTTCTTCGATGAACGCTGTACCAAGGAGCGCTGTACCAGCTCGCAAAGGAGAACGCGCCCATACCCGCGGGAGACAACGTTGGCGCGGGCGGAGTCTTCTAGCGAGTTTCTTGAATAAAAAAATTACAGCATATCCACGAAGTGAATGATAATGAGTGGGCGAATCTCGGGATGTTCATCGTAGATCGTGCCGAGTTCCGGATTAATTTAGTTAACGCACACGCTACGAATCCTCATGGTTCAACTATGCACAAGTGAAATCTCCCACCGGCACTTCATTGCAAGTCAAGATCCAGTGCCTATATATATATATATATATATATATATATATATATATATATATATATATATATATATATATATATATATATATATACCATAATCAAAAGAAGAGGCGTGCAGGACACGGACACAAGAAGAGCAGTGAACACCACGAACGCCGGTTAAGCACTTAGCCAAGAACAATTTCACCGACTGTCGCATGGGTGTGGTGTATAAGATTCCTTTTAGCTGCGGACGTTTTTATGTAGGGCAAACCGCGCGTTGTATTAATCAAAGATTAATTGAACACAGAAGGTCGCTATCAGGTGGGACGCCGTCCAATCTATCCTTGCACTGCCAGGTCTGTAGCTGCATGCCCGAGTTAGACAAAACCGAGATCCTGTACAGGCATAGGAACGAAGATACGCGTTTATTGGTTGAGGCCTGGCATATTAGTATTAGTGGAAGTGCATGCGTGAGTCAACCGTCGATTATCTTAAACAGAGAGGAGATAGAATGTCTTAGCAGTTGTCTATCGCGTAGAACGGCACGTGTAACAGTATGACAGGTGGCGCTACCATTCCGAGCATGCGCAGATAAGCTGTGTGTCTTCTTTCTTTTTCGCCTCTGTGCTGTGCTTCAGTTGTTAGTACGGCGTTCGTGGTGTTCACTGCTCTTCTTGTGTCCGTGTCCTGCACGCCTCTTCTTTTGATTATGGAATGTTACCAACTCGCTCAACTTTCTGTCCTTATATATATATATATATATATATATATATATATATATATATATATATATATATGGGTTGCCGGTGAACACTTCTCCAACGCGAGCAGTCGGTATTTCTCAATCAAGAAACTCGCTAGGAGACGCTGCCTGCGCCAACGTTGTCTCTCGCGGGTGAGGGCGCGTTCTTCTTCTTTGCGAGCTGGTAGAGCGTTCCTCTAAGAAAGAGCGTTTCCATAGCCAACGCGCGCCTTTCGCTCTCTCTCTCTCTCTCTCTCTCACAAGACAGCAGAGGCACGCGCCGGGAGAGAGAGAGAGAGGCACGCGCCGAGGGCGAGCGCGTGCCTCCGGGCAAGCGGGTTACGCCTGACGCGTGACAAGGTTAGACTAAGAGGAGCTTCGCCCCTAAAATACCGACTGGCTCGCGCTGGAGCACCGTTCACCGGCCACCCATATATATATATATATATATATATATATATATATATATATATATATATATATATATATATATATATATATATAGGCAGTGGGTCTTGCAATGAAGAGCCGGTGGGAGATTTCACTTTAGCGTAGTTGAACCATAAGGATTCGTAGCGTGCGCCTTAACTAAATTAATCCGGTACTCGGCACGATCTACGATGAACCTCCTCAGCTTCGCCCACTCATCATCATTCACTCCGTGGATATGCTGTGAATTTTTTTTCCTTTTCTTGCTTTTCTTTAGCAATCATTCTCACAAAACTCTTTGTGAGTTGGCACCGGACGTGTGCAAGGCGACATATCCAGAGCACAATCGTCAAACCTCAAGAAACTTAGTGAATATGACAACATTAAACTGTCGCGAACGATACAGATGAAACGTCACTCCACCTACCGGTATTTGCGAGGATGAACGTATGGCTCCAAGGGGTCAGACGTATGGTCATGTTCGTGTTCTTCCGGTCACGTGTCTTTGTGACGTCGTGTTACGTTATGTAGCATGATGTCGAGGCCATACAAGGTTATGGTGGTACATGTAGCACCGCTTGGCTTCTAAGCAAAGTCATTTCAAGGTCATATTTCATGACAGAATAGATTTTGAAAAGCTTAAAAACTTTCGCTGTTAATAGAATCTTCCGCTTACAGAAAGGAGTTGATGGAGGCGAAATGTTGAGGCCCGTGTGCTGTGCGATGTCAGTGCACGTTAAAGAACCCCAGGTGGTCGATATTTCCGGAGACCTCCACTACGGCGTCTCTCATAATCAGAGCTGGTTTCGGGACGTTAAACCCCACAAATCAATCAGAAAGGAGTTATTAAACCCAAGTACTCCGTGATTGGTGATGCGGTCGTTCTTCTGAGCCAAACATCCAATTTATAATGACATGTATTAAATATCCGATTAACTTGAGCTTCGCAGTCATGAATCCTAAATGCTCTAACGTAGCTCCTGAAAGTAGAAAAACTCATCAACAGCAATATACTGCAGGCCATTAAAGTCACACGCTGAAAATCTGTGTGGTAAGAGCACAATTGGTTCTCATGCAAACAGAGAGTTCTCGAATCCAACTATCTGCGTAATTCGTTACGGCTCCTTTGTCCTTAGCCGAGCATCCACTTGCGAACGAGATGTATTAAGTCTCTGGTGACCTGCAGGTTCCTGTTCCTGACTGCACATCATGTTATGACGGAATATCTGAAAATAAAAGAAAATCAGCAGTACGAACAGTCTATTGCAGACACGGTTAAATTCATTTTGCTAATGTGACCATATCTGCCTGTATTAATATAAGCATATCTTGTATATTTTATTGACGTCACACTGCTAACACTCTCGTAAATTGTGCAGGGTTGTGCAGCGGGACATCGCAAACTTGTGTGATAGAAATTATTTAAGAATAAATGCTTAAAAGAACACAATCAATCATATCTCACCGAAAGCATAAAGGCGTCAATCTATAAAACAGGTTGCATTTAAAAAAATGAAGAATTATACATTTTAAATGAGGTTAAAGCAGTAGGAGTTAAATTTTCCGGAAATTCACTGCAGAACAAGCATGTCGAACGTTCTTGCACAAAGCTAAACAGAATAACGGGACCGTTACATAGACGCCGACATGTCCTGCCTAGCATTGCGAAACAGACTGTGTACTCCCTATTTCTTTTTGCACTGAGTTATTGTCACCTAGTCTGGGCAAAAATATCAAAACAAAACATCGCTAAGCTAAACTTGTGCCAAAAACGAGCAATTCATGCCGTAGCTAACCTTTTCTCCGAAAAACACACGTCCAATTTTTCTTTTCGAATAGAAGATTATGCCTGTTAAATTCATTTATTCGTTTCGTCTGACATACATGTAAAGAACTTCGTGGCGAATGGCAAATGTGGATTATGTGAGGTTGTTTCACTTCAATCGTCTCGAAATTTCATATAATACGAGACATGCAGATATTTGGCTAGCACATTTTTGTCGTACAAATTATGGACAGCAATCCGTATCCTAACACATTGCAGGTCTTCTAGATGCCCTAACTAGAAGTGGATTAAACCCGGATACTATGTCTGCCTTTTACTTTCCCCTTTTTGCCGTGTGATTGTTGTATTTCTTTCTCTTTTTTTTTTGTGATGTATCTCTACACGAGCGTGCTATACCTACACATATATGTATAAATGCACATATACGTATGTCATTCATTTTGTATCGAGCTGTATGTGTTTTTTTCGTATTATTTTCCTTTTTAGCTGCAACATTTATTGCCACAGCGTATTATGAAATTACTATCTATGTATCTCTCCGATACCCTTTTTATTTTTTGTGGACATATAAAAAGGAAGTGTCTAATGCCTGCTACTGCCTGTTACGTCCATGCTATTGTACTAGACGTTCCTTTTTGATTATATTTTCTGTAAAGCGCCTAGAATTATGTTAAGCTGTCATATAACTATGTTACTGCTGCCCACTGTTGAAATGTACAACAGGGGGCAGTGTTCAGGAAAGCTGCAGTAATGCAGCTTTTTTTCCCATTACGCCCTATCTCTTTGCTGAGATGAAATAAAATTTGACTTCATTTGATTTGAACCATACGCACTGCAAAAAAAAAGGACAAATACCTTCGAAGCAAATCAGGAACACCCTCCCATCTTACGGTACTCCGATTTCCTTGTAAACTCCTTCCTTGCATGCACAGACCACTACAGCTACATCACCAGTGGAATGTTAGCACCGGGCTATGTGCACATGAAACTACAGTGCCGTGCAATACTCAGAAAATATAAACCGCTTCAGAGCAACCGTACAAGCGAGTAAGCTCACCGATGCGGATACTCAACAGCTGTGTTATTGCTGCTAAACCTTGATCCTTCGCCAGGACAAATGCATATAAATTTTTCCCCTTCCCGCTGTCTGAATGGAACTCCCGACCTGAGAAGAATTCACTGAAACCTTTCCAATGCAGTGCGTTGCTCATAGGTTTTCAGTTATGTATATTTAGTTTATTGCGTGTAGTCCTTTCTTGGTTCGATGAATTTATATTTTTATATATGAGTATTTTGTATTTGATTTCCTTGTTTATAGAACGTTCGACACCATTCCCGAAGCAACATTCAAGGTGGCGTGGCCTGCGCTGCGCAACACAAGAATGTGATAAGGGCGGAAGGAGACAAAACTTGTCCACGTGTCAGTTTGTCACATGAAAGGCATCCTTCTTTTCTTTTGCGCCTAGTGGTCACGACCTCTTACGGGAAGTAGTCTGTTTAAAGAGGATTTTAATTTTCGCCGGACTATTTGCTCACGCGCATGTTGGTCACACTAGCTAGGAGGACGCGGTCACGGGAAATTTTCAGTTGGTACAGTTGCTCCCCGGGGACCAACTGTACTTCGCGGACGAACTGCATATCGCGGGGATGTACTGCAGCAGTTACTCCCGTTCCGCTCCGTTGCGGCTTCTAATAGAGTGTAAATACGCTTTTGAGTGGCATTGATTTGTAATTACTTGTTTGTACACCATAAAATTATGTCGCTTAAGTATGTTAGGCCCCTAAACTACCCTCGAGATATTTTTAATACTTTCAAGTAAAAACGCGCATCGACGCCAGGATGCCGTAATGATCAACTACGCCAAATGGGACATCGCTACGAGTGGCGCGCGGCCGAAAACCAATACCGTGCGCCTCTCCCTGCTTTTCCGCAACTCCACGTACTGGTGACGTCACTAGTGTGCGTTTGGTGACGCAGTCGTAGTTTATCGTTCAGCAGCGCCTACAACTGGTGACATCACCAAACACACACTGATGACGGGGTTGTGATTTCTCGTTCGACAGCGCCTGCAATTGGCGACATCACCTAGCGCTCACTGGTGACGTCACCAGTGTGCGTTTGGTGATGTCGCCAATTGGAGGCGCCGTCGAACGAGAAATCACAACTGCCGGTAAGGTCTGTAAGCAACTACGCACCCTCCCGTCCCTTCCTCATCGCGTTGCTCACAAGTGCCTTTGTCATATTCGATGGGAAGAAGAATAGCATAGACGTTGTTCAACACGGCCTGTCGCCGTACGGATCCCTTATATAGGTAACGTCATCGGCGGCACCCTTCCCAGGACGACAGGGCGGCACAGCAGCAACGGAGCTCATTTGCGATAGTTTCACGGGATATTTGTAGGACTTGGCGAGGAGAAGAGCAGGCCAGCCGTACGGCTGGTAGCGAAAGAAAGAGCAAGGTAAGCGGGGACCGCATTTTTATCACCTAACACGTGTAACTCCGCTATTACGGCACCGTTTCGGAAGATTCTCGCAGTTCGTGTTCCTTGCATAGATGTGCACCACTGACTGCAAGATCTCGACTGAATGTCTACCTTTGGGTGGTTTAGGGACTCTTTAATGTTCGCCTAGGCTGTATAAACTGGTGCATATGATGCAAATATGGTCGTGTCGCGAGCATAAGCACAAACTTAGTCTTTGTAGGAAATATAGGAAGGTAATTAATAAACGTCCGAAATAAAAACGGGCGTCACTTCATCCCTATGGAACATGGAACACCCGCGTTGATTAGCTTAGCTGATGAGATATTCTCCTTAACCTGCAACATTTTAGAGTGGTTACTAAGGTAGCTTCGAATAAAGTTTAGTGAATGACCATAAATTGCAAATGCTTCAAGCTGAGACAGTAGAACGCGATTGTTTATTGTATCGAAGGCCTTTGTCAACTCGATGAATGCAGATACCATGAGTAGGGATTTCTGTCGATAGCTTGCCTAATTCCCTCAGCTGAGATAATAATTGAAACGTCAGTAGGATATCCTTGATTACATTCAAATGGCTGGGTGCACTTAAGGTTAAATTTCTTCAAATAATGCATGAACCTAATGTTGAGTATCCTTTCAATCACTCCGCCAAAAAAAAAAAAAAGTCGACGGAGGTACAGATCGGTCTAAAATTCCCTATCTAAGTGTGATCACGCTTCTTAAACACAGGAACAACGCGTTTAGGGAAGCTTGGCAACATACCCGCAGAAAACAATTTGTTGATGATTACTCCCAAGTTCGGTTATATTATACATTTTTTTCTATAAAATGATCAATATGCCCTGTGCCAGCACTTGTGGTCTTTAGAGACGTACTTACCTGATAAGCTTCGCACCGCCACGGCGGTCTAGCTAGTGCCTATGGCGCTCGGCTGCTGATCTGAAGGTCGCCGAATCGAACCCTCGCCGTTGCTGCTGCATTGCCATCGGTGGAGGCGCAGTGTCTACGCCCGTGTACTGTGCGATGTCAATGCGCGTTAAATAACCCCAAGTGGTCGACACTTCCGGAGCCCTCCACTACGGTGTCTCTCATAATTATGTCTGGTTTTGGGGCGTAAAACCCCGCAAATCAATCAATCTGATAAGCTTCATCTGCAGACGTGGGATGTTCTACATAATAGCAATTTCCACACCTAGGTACATCAGGTAAATCATACGCTGCTTGTTGCGTATCCGTAGGAGAGTAGAAATTTTCACTGAACACGGTAGCCACCTTTTCAGGGTCAGTGTAGATCTCGTCAAATTAATTCATCTTTGTTGTGGCCCCTGAGCGATTCTTTTTGTTCAGAACCTCTTCAATGATTTGCCAAAGAAAGAGGATCCTGGTAATAATTGCGCCGAGCCTTCCCTAATAAAAAGAGACTTGCAGCAAAGTACTTGTCGGCGAAACGGGTAGGAAAAGGTCAACAAGGCTCAAAGAACACAAAAGAGACGTCGCTAAAGCGACCCATGCCACACATTCCAAGACTGAGCTCGTTGAGCACAGCTGGAATACAGGACATGCCTTTGATTTCAACAATGCGACGACGCAGGCTCGGGAACAAAGGTGGGGGAAAAGAAAATTCCTGGAGTCGTGGTTCATCCGTCGAGACCAATCGGCATGCAACAACAACCGCGGCCCTCTACCGGACATTTACAAGGACATACGTGACTAGCATTAGACTGGGCGGCCTCCGTTCATGTGTGTCAGTGTATACTGAGGATGCCACCCGCATAGGTGGCGAAACGTCTATGTAAGGTTGTTATTTATTTTGTTGAGTTAAGTCGGAGTAAATCTTTTAGAACTAGCCCAATATGAGTCCTGTAAGTATTTTACAACCCCTGTTAATGCGAGCGCATTACTTAACTCATGAGTCGATAACTCCGACGTCCACCGTCCGCCTTATTGTTTCCGGCGTGAACACAGACGTTGATATGACCAAGGGGTGACATCATCGGGGCATGATGCCATGATGACGTCACGACGTAAGATTACGTGACGATGCCATCGCGTCACTTCGACGTCGTTGACGTCACTGAGTCTTTAACGCACGGAAGTTCTGATTGTTGTCACACAGGGATATTCCTGCAAAACAAAGACAATACTCATGGTTTGCAAGTGAAAATATCCTAATCTGAATTTAATATTCAGAGAAGAAGGAAACAGCTGGGAGTGAGCGTCATGCGGCCATCTTGAACCCTAGTCATAGGAATTTAAAGGGAGGAATCATGGGAAGTAGGTCCTGGTCACTTGGTAAGCAAGCACTCGATTCGTGCATAGAGTTTCCTGCAAAATATTGTAACGTGGAAAATATATAGTAGATGTTGGACGAAGAAGAGCACGACAAAGTGGATTGCGGCCATTGCACCATCTCCATGTCTATCTACCTTGGCGCTCCCTGATCCCCGCTGACCATCGTTTGTAAATAAACATTCCTCACTCGTAACAGTTAGTGGTGGACGTGCGGGGCTCCCGGCACTTAGAGATTAGAGGAAAGTGGCGCTGCGATCGTTCAGCTGCCACGGGAATGATGGGTAGTACATGGATTTATCCTGTTTTCGTCCTTGTGGCTTCAAACGTTCTGATTGATTTGTTTATTGCTGTTTTGTAGCTTCAGTGACGCAAGTGACATTACCACAGTTCTTCGTTACGCAAAAGAACTGACAGTTGGGCGAGTTGGTGCTGGTTCATGACAGTCTGCACAACACACACACCCGGACAACAGAGAAGTATATATAGGCAGCACGAGCCCACACTCACAACTGTTTTAGTACAACAACAACATCCACTTGTATGGATGGATGGATGCTATGAGCGTCCCCTTTGTAACGGGGCGGTGACATGTGCGCCACCAGGCTCCTAAAAAAAGAACTTTTCTTTTTTCCCCCTCTCTCTTTAAGTTGTCCTTATGCCTTTTAAATCTACTTCAATTAAATCGATCATGCTATAGCAAAAACGTAAATTCATAACCCAGTTCTCTTCCCCTTATATTCATTGAAGCAAACGTCCCCTGGCGGTGGCATCAGAAAGCAATATACAGAAACAACGACGCTAAAACCGCGACTAGAGCGAGCCTAACCGCACTAGCAATTGCTAAACATTTATCGAGCTGGATGCCACTCGCCACATACCTGTAATGCGAGTTTCTCCATGACAGGAATTGAGACAGTGCTCCTGTCCCAGCTAGCACACAAGACCAAAAAGACGTCTTATTGGGGGATTAACGTCTTGGTTCGCGTGGCTGACGTCTCAAAGACGTCAGCCACGCGAACTAAGGGGCAGCGACATCAAAGGGACAATGAATCCGTCTTCGAAACGTCCTACGCAAGACGGTAAACAGACGTGGAAGAATACCGCCCCCACCCCCTCCCTCCCCAAAGCGTCGGCGGGCGTCGACACAATGCACGGCGCCGAAGTGTCGCCAGCTGCAATGGGGCCGGGAGGGAGGCGCCAGAATGTCTGGCTCCTTCTCGCCGGTTACCGGGGAGATGAGGCGAGAGGGCGCAGGCTGGCGCAAACACGCGGAGACACGAAGCAAAGGCAGCGAAGCTTGTTTGCGTGGTTGGTCGTGGAGTTAGTGTGGTCAAGTTGTTGGCGGCCGGCTCTTCCTTCGTTTCTGGGAAAATTCTGTTAGCGTGCTGCAACTGCTGCGTGTGTTTGTGTGGTGGCAATATGTTCTTTCTACTTTCCTCCTTATGTTAATCCTGGTTCAATTCCGGCGCTTCTGTGCCTGGATCCCGTAACACCAATAACTACGTCTCGCCGAAAATAAATGTAAGTACCACATTTGAATGGCTTAGCATGATGCCTGTGAGATCACTCATGTGTTCCGTGGATAGGGCGAATCGGTCTGTGACAGATACAAGGAGGATTAATGCTCTGTAAGGTCTAAGATAGTTGACGCATTAAACGCGAAGCAACGCAACTGTGGTTTTATTATTCAGATCATCGTGTATGATTGCATTCTGAAATTTTCTTAGGTCTATGTGCGTGTTCAGCCTGATTAGTGAGTAACGAGTGCATTGGCTTCGTTCCCACCATCCTGTCATTTGGTCGTTACGGGTAGCGAGTGCAGCGCATGTACAACAATGTCGGGTAGTAGTAATTTACTCGTGTCTTACACAGACGAATACATGCATGTGATATCGCGCGTTGTAGGGCAACCGTTGCCGCGCGTCCTTTCACTGTTGCATTGCAGTCGTGAGATTTCAGTTCAGAGCTGCGAAATTTACGTGCATGTGATGTGGATGTGAAAATCGCGCATTGTTTATTGTGGCATGTCAGCAGAACTGAAGCAGGCAATCATGACGTCTTATGGTGGTGGAATGACTTCTCGCAGCTCAGCATTCATATGAGCATGAGTGTCGTTGTGCTCGTTCTCGGTCATATTTAAACTTTGTCAGAGGCATGTGACTCGTTTGCGAATGTTCGTTATTATTATTTCTCATTGTCCACGCTGTTGCGGTTTTCTGCATTTGGGGTTCGTTATTCTTGCAGACCGCAAATACCAAAATAATTACACGACCTGTTATCTGGTTCCACAGTGGTGTTACAGGGAGGCTGTTGTGTACAGTAGATTTTTGGTATGCCATAAGCTGTCCAGTGTTTCACGTGGTACGGACTGGGGAGTGAAGACTTGAACCATGTTGCTGGGCTGATAGCGTAGGACAGTGATGATAAGGCGACGAACGACGAACTAAATTAGTACGTCGGGCTATGGGTGAGCGGCGTGTTACGACGACTTATACATGAACGTTTGGACGTATTTTGTTTATTTTTATTATTTAGTACGGGCGCCGCCAGCTTGTCCGGTGCCGGGATCCAGCTGTGCATGCCTATACCTATATCGTCAAATCAAAGCCACGGTGCCATTCAACAGTTTTCAGCAGAACGTTTGACGTTTTCCTCCTACCCCGTGACATACTCGCTACCCCAAATGAGCCATATTTCGTTGCATTGTACTAAATTCACTATTACCTGGCCATGGAAGGCAGTTTTGTGCAGGCGAAATCGAAGCCACAGCGAAAATTTGTTGATGCTATGCACAGATGTGATGCGCAGTCACTGTGCCCGTAGATCGCGCGACCTTGAAGGTCCCATTTAATAAAGGAGCCCTGCGACATTTGGAATCTCGATGGCAAACGATGCCTAACAGTCGTGGAGGTTGTTGTGAACGTGTGAGCCAAGTATTATTGAGCTGCGTCCACCAGGGAATTTTTTATTTGGTTTCAAACACAGCTGTAATTGACATTGCTCTTCGTTCCAACAAATGTCACTAGGCCGTCGACTACTTTTTTCGAGGCAGATATATCACTGGCTGAGCTTACGGTCACGGAAAGGTGGTCTACAATTATATATTTGTTCATGAAAGGAAAAATTAGCAGCCACCCGTTTTGTAGCACAAGGCAAACGTTACCCACCCTTGCGGGTTTCTGCAGAACTCATTTGCCTATATATATTTGTTCATTTTGCATTAAAGAAATAAAGGCAATCTGAGTGCCTGCCTTTAAAAAGACCGAGGTGAGCGAAGGGACCTAGTCGTTGGCGCCAGTGACGTTACTTGTTGAAAGAAGAGCAGGCAAGTCGTTGGTCGGTGCTGCTAGTGACGTCAGTTGTTGGAACAATTGCAGGCGATTGCATGATATATTTAAAATGAAACTGCAAATCCACTGCTGCTTGCAGCACAATAACATTTGGCTCACACGTTTACAGAAGTCTCAACGATTGATTGGCACCGTTTGCTCAGTGCGTTCGAAAAGTGTTGCAGGGACCCTTTCATACCGAGTGCGCAGTGAGCACGTAAGCACGCCTCGAAGAATATTCTCACAGTCTAAGTGTGAAGCATGTGTGTCGCCCGATTTCTACATGCTGTGTATGGGAATGCGTCCAAAATAAACTACGAATCAGTAATGTGCAGTTTAACGTTCACGAGTGCCATACTATTCGGCGGTGGTAGCATCAGGAGATGCATCAAGTTTCCTGCGGAGATGGCCCGAACACCACTGTATATTGTAAATGATAGAGACATAGACACAGCGCCTTTGCCGCAGGCCGGCTGTTGTATCCTGACTTCTTTCTTCTCTTCCTTTTCATCGCTGGGCATCTAGCACGAGCGTCCAAGCTTCGGCGGAACTCGCTGACCTTCGTATATATGTACATAGGTACATACAATCCTGTGAGTGTTAGATTGTATGTGCACATAGACCCGATAAAAGGGACGGGGGGGTGGGGGTGGAGACGACCGCCTTCGTAGCTCAGCGGTAGATCATCGGACGCCTTATCCGAAGGTCGTTGGTTCGGTTCCCACAGAAGCCAGATTTGTCTTTTCGTCCGCCTAAATTCCTTCCTACTTCACAAGTATAATACTACAATTAAGAACCCCAATAACTTCTCCTATGTTTTCCTAGGCTTCATAGTTTGTTGCTTCGTTAAATATATATATATATTTGGTGCAGGCAGCAGTGCAGAAGTACCAGGCACTCGAGGAAAATTCATTAATTCATTTCGAGTGTTTATCTATTGCAAGTTGCAGGATATTATGAACACTTCCTGTAAAGGGCGCAGTCTATGACAGAGATGCATTTCAAATTTCGTTCCTCAAAGCACAGTTGTAGAACAGCTTTACAGAAAATAGCGGCCCCATTTTTTTTTCGTTTGCAGGAATACATGCGGGTTAATCGGCGGTTGTACGGATAACCTGATAGGGCACCAACTGTGTTCTACCACGGCCCTACCAAGGTTCTACATTGAAAGCATTTCCGCGACGGCGGTTTCAGCGTGTCATGTGATGCCAGTAGCATCGTATTCACCAGCTGCACTAAGCCTGGACACTACAACTAGTTTTTGATGAGCGTGAACGTGAACTGGTTGCGCGTTTGGTGGAGGTTGCATTCTCAAAGGACTTGGCTGTTCGAAGTGTTTTGTTTAATGACAAGGTATAAGGTAACAGTGTTTTCCTTAAATGTGAAACAGGGCGAAATTCGAAGACCCTCAGTTTTATCCTGCACATGTAGACCTGATGGTTATTTGAAGTCCCTTTTAGGAATAGCTTCATGTGCTCGGTGCCAAAATCTTCTTTTTTTTTCTTTTTTGGCTTCCAACTGATGCTTGCCAGTTTGATCTCCGTTCATGTCAGATTTGCATATATGTGCGTAATACAGTGCTTTGTAGAGAGCCACATCTGTATTTTGTATATGTAATTGAGAATATTGCTTCTGTTTTTTTCTTTTTCGTCGCCTCAATGCTGTCTCCACTGTATTCAACTTCGAGCACGTATGTAGCTTCATTATGAAATGGAGGTTGCTTCGATGTAACGTTGCTCGCTGTGAGAGATTGTGCACTGCATTGCGACGTTGCTCATTATACCGATTTTGTTAATATTTTATGCGCTAATTTCTTTGAAGGTCACTTTGGTCAATATTCGTTGACACTTGATTGATATTTTTGGTTGTCTTTTAAAGTTTGCTTCATTACATCAGCTGATGTCCTAGACAAATTTTCACTTTCATGTCTGAGTCATATTTGAGTTCTTGTGTTTATATTCCTTGATTTTATGCGGTGAAGATACTGCATAACGTGATTGAAAGCGGCTGTCACACAGTCATCCATTGTTCTGTCTCTGCTCATATAACCGGATGCGCTGCTCTCATGGTGAAAAGCGCATAGTCGTTTGGCTGTTGATTATTGTGTGACTACTAGTGCTCTTTTGTGAGCCTCTAGTGTTTAATAAGTTCCAAATATAATTAAAGTATTTCTTCTGCAGTTGCTCTTGAATATTTGTTGTTTTGTTTTTCTGGCATTTCTCATTTTCTTCTTTTTTAACTTGCACAAGTTAGTTTCTCAATAAAATGATGATGTAGCAGTGTTTCGACTGCGTGATCATTGGCACAGAGGCTTCCTTGCTAGGCCGCTTGCCATGAAACTGTCTATCCTTCACTGTAGAAAGATATGTCATTACTATTTTTGGTAGATTTGCTTCATACTCAACAAATTACATGCTAGATTGATTTTTGTATTCATGACAGCCAATTTTGACTTAAATGCTAAGACTGATGAAGCCTTGTTGCGAACTGTGTACCTACCTTACTGCACTATTTTTGCTCTGTTGCACTCAGTGCTGATGCCTTTAACCACGAAAAAAAAAAGAATTCCAGGCAACTGCGATGCCAGGACTTCTTCCTAGGATGTAACTACGAAAGTATTCTGCTGGCACTACCCCCCACTCTGCAGCATCGAAAAGATTATGGTGCTGCTGATAACATAGCAGGTCGCAGCTACTACCACAAAGGCAGGGACGGCGTCCGCGGATGGGGGTGCCCCCCAAAATTATGATCCCGTTGACACCTTCAGAACCACGGAGTTAATGCCTGAGGGGTGCAAAAAAATGTTTTGTGGTTATTTGTACCCCTCAGGCGTTAGCTTACATTCTGAGGGTGGTAACCAGATCAAAATTTTGGTGGGCGCGCCCCGTTCCCGAGCACGATTCCTGCTTCTTTTTCAGATTACGGCTAACATTTCAGGAACAGCTTTTTGATGACGTCTTTGGTAAGTCTTTAAACGGATTCAGAAATCCCTGTAAATGGGATTATTGGAGGCTCCCCCAAGCCGTCGAAAAACCAGCTTTTTGATGATGTCTTTGGTAAGTCTTTAAACGGATTCAGAAATCCCGGTAAATGGGATTATTGGAGGCTCCCCCAAGCCGTCGAAAAGACCAGCTTTTTGAAGACGTTTCAAAGACGTTCAGGAAACGTCTCGTTTATGGGCAACAAGACGGACATTAGACGAGATATACGACGTCTTCTAGACCAAAACTTCTTACGCGTGCCGTCTCTGAGACGTCGTTAACGTCTCGGATATTCGTCTCGAAGACGTCTTAAATCCTTTGTGTGCTAGCTGGGGTGGTGTTACGCAAGTCAGCCACCACCGTTCCCAGGTTCTTAGGTTTGGCGGTATCGCGTGTCTGTGACACCTTCCCGTGAGAGTCTCCGCTTATATTCTCAAGACGAAAAAAGGACATAGAATACGTTGAAGTTGTACCTTGCAAACACGGTGATAAAAGGGCAGCCCTCTAAGTACGTTCCTGCATATAACAAAGGCTTCTTCGCTATACACTGCAGCGAAAGCAGAAACAAAATTACTTCCATATCTCTGTGTGGGACTCAGCTGGGGGCTTTTCACTTCCTGTCAGAAAAAGGTTTCTCGTTCATTATAGAGCTGCGAAACATGTTTCCTTTGTCCGGAGAGGCGTTGCAACAACGAAAAACAAAAAAGAATAGCGAACCGCTTTGTAGTCGTTGCCCGAGGTGGACATTTGCAAAACGTGTCACCGGCAGAGGCTGAGCGCACAGCATTCTATATGCCTGGTGGCGTCCCTCTTCTCTTTCTCACGGCGCTTTTCGTCCGGTACGTGAACAGGCCACTCAATGCATTTATGCCATGCGCCCCAGAGCGTGTGTGTTAAAGGAGTACTGACACGATTTTTAGGTGTCGCGAAAGGGAGATTTCTCGTATTCTTGGCGTGCATTGTCAACGCTCTGTAGACACATGGAGCCAGGGAGCACGCGTAAGGTATTTTAATTTCGTTTTGAAGTTCACATCGCCCAACTTCTTCAAGCCACCCCCATCGCAATGGACAATACGGTGACGTGTGAACGCAGTCGCCTAAATGTCACTGTAATTGCCGTCACAGTCGCTGGGGTACAATTAAGTCATCGTTGTTTTCGTGCACCTCGTGCAACCTGCAAGAGCCAACACAGTTGCTGCGACTCCGTCGCGAGTTGCTGTCCTTTAAGTGACTTAGACCTACCTCCGAGTGTGTTAACACGTCGCTATGAAACCACCTCTTCGAAATTGAAACCGAAAGTGGGTTTTGACGGCAGCCGTATAAGATGTATATTGATTGTGTACCGAAGCACCACGATGTTTTTAGAGTTCAGTGCTTTTAGAGATCAGTGCTTTGATTTACAACAATAGTATGAATATGTCTAAAATTCGCGTCAGTACTCCTTTAAAGGGCACCTTCGGCGGTTATTTCACCATGTTCTGCTGTGAATGTTTTCCAACGGTACAGACAGTGCTGTAACCGCCAAGATGGTTCAGTTTGCTGAGAAACGCACCAATAATTTTAAATAGCAACCGAAAGTCGTCTTCAAACCGAAACCTAAACGTGTAGATGCTTCGTGGAGAGTGCGTGGTGACGTCACTACCTTCCCGTCACCACAAATATAGAACTGGCGTCAAAGAAATCCCAGTGGCGAGGTCATCCTACGATACATTTAGTTATGCCAGCTTTTCTGATCTTGATAGCGAAGATTTGAGCACTGAAGCATCACCGTTCTGATTTTGAAGGCCCGCTGGATCGGGTAGGCAACGAGGGGGTGATGACGTCAAAAACACATGGTGGCCCGCTTGAGAATCCGCTAAAAAATTTTAACAATTGATTTACAGGAAAACTAAATGACCTACATCCGTCTGACTTGGTATATATTATTACAGTACCGAGGATAATATATACTGAAAATTTTATTGAGATCAGTGGACACTGAAAAATTGCTGGAGTTGGCCTTTAAAGTACTGACATGATTTTGCGGCGGCTCAAAATGTACGTTTTTCGTTTTCTAGGCATGTATTGTTAACTCCCTCCGCACACGGAAGCCAGGAAACACGTACAAGATATTTTAGTTTGGTTTTAACGTTTTCCTCGCCCAGTACTGTAAGCCAGCCCCAGCGCAATAGACACTACGATGACGTATGAGCACAGTTTATTAAAAATCGCCGAAATCGCTGTCAGAGTGACTGGACGACCGTGAAATCGTCGTTGTTTGCGTGCCCCACGTGTACTGACCACAGATGACAGAGTTGCAGCGACACCATCACGAAGTGCTGTCCCTACGTGACTCAGACGTACGTCCGACCGCCCCCTCGATATCGAAACCGAAAGTGAGCTCTTAAGGAAGCCGTTTAAAAAATATATTCATTGCCTTGCGAGGCACCATGATACTCTTTTGGGGGTTCTCCATCCCCAGTGCTTTCATTTACAGCAATAATACGAGAATGTCAAAAATTCATGTCAGTACTCCTTTAAGAGTGCCTGTTCTGTCCCGTGTGTGAACCTGCGGGCTTATGTTGCGCAAGCACGTTTATCCCACTTGGAAGAACAAACGAGATACTGACAACTGAATTCAAGGTCAATCGCTGATCGATTACTAAACTCACTTCTCACTTCTGGGGCCGATATCACTTCTCAGAATACGGCCCCAGAGGTTGTATTCTGAGATGTGTCGCGAAAGACGACAGTGTCGCTTTGGTGACGTAGGTGTCTCCCTCGGTGTCTCCTGCGCTGGTGATTGGCTGGCTGAAGAAACCGGCAAAGTGGGGGCGGGTTTCCGGTTTTTTTCAACCAATCACCACCGCACGAGACAATAAAAGGGAACTTGCGTGTTGAAGCCATGACAGGCGTGCTCTGCTGTTGAATTCCGGATAAATATCCGCCGCTTTCGAAGCCTGAATCTAGATTTATGGCATATCACCAAATTGTCTGTGAGAGTAAGCACACGGCCATCTTTAAACATCGCGCACACCGAAATGCAGTAGCCGTCCGAGCGATTATCGAGCCTATCGCTGATCTGGCTTAGCAAAGCGACGCCGTATACCAGAGTAATTCATTTCATTTGATTTTCATTTTATTTTATTGTACTGTAAGCCTCACTGGGCTATAACCGGGGTGGAAGAATAAAAAATACAAACATACATATGGAGAAATAAGAACTCCTATACAACCATCTATATTAAACATGGAGTAGTGATTGGCAACGGATAGCCGCATAACACTCCTCAGAAGCACAAGCATAAAGTAAACCATATACAAGCATAAACAAGCATAAAATGAACTATATATCTTGGAACAACGCGTATTTTAGGTTTTTGACAAAGGAAGGTGCACATTCAGATGACACAATGGAATTTGGCAGCCTATTCCACTCACTGATCGCCCGCGGGAAGAAACTGTACTTAAAGCAATCGTTGTGGGATCTGGGGGGCGGAATGTACATGTTGTGGCGGTGTCTTGATGTTCCCCCAGTTTTTATTTCTATGTACTTTGATTTCTCGATTTTTACTTGTTCTTTAATTATTAGAAAGAGTAATTTGAGTCTTTCATACTCGGTCCTTTTTTTCAGTGGTTGAAGGTGGGCTTGTTTACAAAGCTCACTAGGGGAGTGGAAATGCTGGTACTTGTTAAATATAAAACGCGAAGCGAGTCTTTGTATTCTGTCAAGTTTAGTGCAATTAGCTTTTGTATAGGGATCTCACACTACCTTTGCGCACTCCATAATTGGCCGTACGAGTGCCTTCCCGCGGTTATTGCTGAATACACTATCGAAACGTATTTAGCGGAGTACAAAATACTCAATTTTAGAAAAAGTATTTGATTATAATACTCGCAAAAATAAAAGTATTTCCGCTTTCTCGAATATACTTTCAATGTGGATTTTTCGGTTAACTACAAAAGAAAGAGGGAATTAAACAGAACTGCCGCAAAGTTTCATTGGAGCTCAACACCTTAACGCCGCGGTTGCTTAGTGCTTGAGGTGTTATACTGCAAACCTCTAGGCAGGTCCACAGACGAAAAAAGGGGGGGGGGGGAGAGGGAGGGAGGGCTGGGGGCACGGACTTTCCCGAAATTTTAGTTGTGCGGTAGCGTTGATAACATAGTACAGTGCTACTAACATAACATTTAACGCTATTAAAAACGTTGCATTTAACAAGTCACTTATTGTACATACTGTGATTCTTGCCGAAAATACATAGCGGGGGGGGGGGGGGGGCTGGGGGCACGGACTTCTCCCGAAGTTTTAGTTGTGGGGTAGCGTTGATAACATAGTACAGTGCTACTAACATAAAATTTAACGCTATTAACAACGTTGCATTTAACAAGTCACTTATTGTACATACTGTGATTCTTGCCGAAAATAGATAATGAAAATACACATTTTTCTCAAAGAGTCACTTCAGCATGTGGGCCATCCCCGAAAATAAAAGATTCCTGCCTACGGGCCTGCCTCCAGGACGAACGCTCGGTTCCTAGCCACAGCAGCAGCATTAGTACGGTTGCGGCGAAATGCAAAGCGTAGCCGCGTGAATAGATCGTGAGGCGCTTGTTCAGGGACCGCGGGTGGTCAAAGTTCATGCGAAGTCCACCTCTGCGCTGTGCCGCGTAGTCGCATTGTGTACTTGGCACGTAAAACTGCTGCAATAATAGGATATCAACGAAGATAAGTCGCTTATTCAAGTTTTATGGTTAATGTCCTGCTCCGGCTATTTAAGAAGAAATACATCTGATCCAGAAAGCGTTATGCATGCGATGACAGTTTTAATTGATACCGGGCATTTCACAATACCATGAATGCGTGAAATATCAAATTATTATTATTGCGATAGCAATCATATGGACGGTCTCGGCTGGTTCTTGCTGTCCACGTCGCCGCCGCCCTCATGCACCGTATATATATATATATATAGAAAGTCTCAAAGAAAAATAATTCAGATAAATGCTTCCGAAGCGCGGAATCGAACCAGGAACCTCTTGCTCCGCATCGCGTGGCGCTAACCACTACGCCACAATTAGAGCAGATCCTTCAGGTAGCTAACGGCGAGCCTTATATACACACCCTTTACCGCTGGCAGGACTGAGAGACGGCAGGCGCTTATAAGCGTTTCTTCATTACCAGCGAGATGGCGCGAGGAGCGCAACAGGCGCATTTAAAGGTCGTCGGCCTGCTCGCTCGCTTCTTCTAATATTTGCGCAGGGAGAGCCTTGCCCTTCCGCTGTCTGCTCGCGCGGTTGTCTCGTGGTGAGAGGAAGAGGGATATTTCGAGCTTTCACCGTGATGTCTGCGCTGATGTTACGGGAGCGTACTAAAGTCACTCGAACTCAAGGGACGCCGCTAAACGAACAAACATAAGATGAGCGCGAACTATCAAGTGTCACAGTTCGACACTTGAAGCACGCTAGTTTCCTTCGCTGCTTCGGCCGCCTGTGCAACAGGAGCGCTGTTCAAAGTGAGAGTATCCGTTGTGACAGCTTATTCGCACTCGTTCGGTGTATATCTGTGCGTTCGTTTCGTGCGTCCTTCACTCTTCTGTTTCACTCATCTGTTTCACTCATCTGTTTCTGCTTCACTCATCTTCTGTTTGTTCATTTAGCAGCCTCCTTTGAGCTCAAGGGACGCGCTGGAAATTTCAAGCCGCCTCCACACTCCTCGCGTTGCGGTATTTTAATTAATATTGCTCCTGAAGCTGCGAGCCTCACTTCGTATAGCATTACAGTTTCTCGCTATCGCATTCATTGCTTCGCCCTTGCGGCGAAACTGTGACTTATTATTATCATTAAACAATAACAGCCACACTACAAGAGGTTGAAGTGCCCACCATTCATTACGTGTGTGTGTGTGTGTGTGTGTGTGTGTGTGTGTGTGTGTGTGTGTGTGTGTGTGTGTTGCATCTGACGCAGGTTGCATCTGATGTCGTACTCAGAGTTAAACCTGGTGTATTCTTATTTCTTCATTCTGAACTCCGGCTCAACATTTTCACGACCACTGGCACTGGCATTTGCGGGTTCGAATCCTGTCGATCCTGTTACAGCTGACGCATATACGACGAAATAAGACTTCAACTTCTGCCAGTTGATTCATTCTTCAAAAAAACGAAAAAAAGAAACAGGGAGCGAAATGCGCCGAGAAACAAGGACAGAGAAGGCACAAAGTACACGTCATTAGCGAACAATGAACTTAGTTTCTTAGATGATGATGATGATAGCTTTAGTTTTTGGCGCAAGGGCCAGATGTGACCAAAGAGCGCCAATACGGTCTGAATGAGTCTACGATGAAGTTGTTAATGCCAGTGCATCGGTGTAGCATGACTGTAAGGGGCCTTAAAATTGTGTGTACAAGCGTGCGTAAAATGTATAGGTACTAAAATTATGACAATGGACAGGGAAGAGGCCTGAAAAGGTAAAATATGCTCAGTAAGAGATATGTCAAAGTCAGCTATGTCCGTAGCACTACTGCCTTGCCATGAGCTTAGGTGCTGATGTAAAACGCCGATTCTATGACGTATTTTCAAACCGCTACGCATAGCGTTCAAGAATTTCTAATATATGATACGACGCTCGCGGAGTCGAGCTTTATGCTTTGCCACGTGCACATTTTCATTTGCTGCGCATGTTACTTTTCAGGGTGAGGAAGGTTCAATCTGTTTACGGTATGACACTTGATCTTTGCTATCAAGCTTCATTGTGACCACTATGCGATTTATTCAGCGATATCTGTGTGCCACGTGTGATGCACGCGCCTGTGCATTCGCTTGTAATGTCTTTCCGGAATATAGTTGGAGGTCTGCGCCAGTCCTGCTGTGCCTTATTCGTCCGCGTTCTATTGTGCAGTTCGCTGATATTTTTTCAACATATTTGGCGCTGCACGTAACAACTGCAGATTATTTTCAACATCAAGTTATAGCATACAGTGATGTTGTGGGCAGTGAACAAGAAGCCTCTGAAATGGCCTTGAAAGCGTCCACTTACCATAGCGTTTTACAGAAGGCAGCGCAATAAACGCTAAGAATACACAAGTAACGTAATTCAGCAAGCAATGCAAAAAGTAATACAAAAGTAATACAAAAAGTAATGTACAAAGAGAAATTCAATATTCCCAAAATAGCACGTTAATGTACAAAAATACGCCCCGCCACGGTGGTTATGATACTCGGCTGCAGTTCCGAAGGTCGCGGAATCGAATCCCGACCGCGGCGGCTGCATTTCGATGGAGGCGAAACGTTGAGGCCCGTGTGCTGTGCGATGTCAGCGCACGTTAAAGAACCCCGAGGTGGTCGAAATTTCCGGAGACCTCCACAACGGCGTCTCCCACAATCAGAGCTGGTTTTGGGACGTTAAGCCCAACAAACCAAATCACGCACAAAAAACAATTCAGTATTCCCAAAATAACAGGTTACAGCGTTTCGCTGGAACTCCTACCAAACGCAAAGCATGCAGAGACTCGCGGCTGTACCACCGAGGGCGGTTACTGCATTACACGCACAGACATATTCGGTCGTAAAGAAACTGGAAGCTCTGCGAAAACTAGTTCACAGGGACAGCTTAACGACTTGTGATAACTCCAGAGCAGCTTCGTCGCTAGGCAACGAACCGCCCTCACGTAAATTCGAAAGAGAGCTAATTGCTCTGCCTACTTTTTAGTGTGATCGTCCCAGCTTCCCCACATTCCACAGGCGCCAAACACACACGCATTATTGCCGTCATTCCGACGCAAGTTCCCTCTTGGAACCGGGAATGTTCCTTGCGCCACAAACGTTCGCCACACACTCCCACCTCACGGTCGAGCTTCAGCGGCGAAAATGTGGCAATCCGCTCCGATGTGCCTGTGAGCTCCGTTTGGCAAGCCTTGCCCAGGAAGCAGTTTTATTCTGTGAGCAAGACTTCAGAGAGAATTTACACCCCCTACGGCGTCTTGCAAATAAACTCCTTTAATTAATGGATATGGCATATCAGTTCTCGAGGGCCTTGCAAGGTGGAATAAGGATAGTTAGCGAGGGCCTTGCAAGGTGGAATAAGGATAGTTAGCATGTAACCAGCTTGTAGCAGAATGCCACGACAAAATTAGCGCAGGTTTCGCTGAAGTGTATATCTCCAAAGTTGACGAATCATTTTTCCGGGAACGGGGATAGAACAGGGACCTACACATGTCAGGGGCGGTCTCTTTACGAATTGGGCTAATCAAGGACTCTTTTTCTTTTAACAGCGAGGCTATTCAGCACGGCATAAAAGCGTCCCACCGCAAAAAAAAAAGAACTATCGTAATCAATAGTTCTGATTCCCAAGAGTGCGTGTGCACTTCGCCTAGGCGATGCCCAATGTGCGGTGTTCGCACGCGCGCTTCTTTCTTCTCTTGCCCACATGCCCTCAGCCCACTACTGCACTGGCAAAACTGCGGCTGGCAGGCGCACGTCTTCAAGCAGGAGAAAAAGCACTGGGGATCAGGCACGTAGGCAAGGGGGGGCCCAGGGGGGCCCGGGCCCCCCCCCCCGAAATTCGTCAAGTCAGGCATCAATGCAGGGGTATATAGGCACAAGTAGTAGTAGCGCCGTGCGCATTTAAACAAATGAAAAACAAACGATAGTCGAGGAACTCACTAAAAACAGCTACCCAAGAACCTTTATTCCGAAAGCACTTCAATTCCAAAAGCACGGCTACGCTTGCCGAGAATTCCGCGTCCTCCGGCTCCTGAATCAACACCACAACAAAAACACTACACTCTCCCATATGTCCGAGGCGTTAGCGAAACTATCACCCGTATTGTCAGAAAAGAAGGCATCGGATTGACTCACAAGCCCACGAGCACATGTTCTCTACATTTTGCCGAAGGCCATTCACCGAATGAGAGAGCCCAAGCCACTGTATACAAATATGTGATGCGAGCTACATCGGCGAAACGAAAAACCTCAAAGAAACATTTCGACAGCACAGGAATGACCTCTGCAATTTTGCAACAGATCGCAACCCGATAGCCGAACATTTCCAAGATAGCGACCACCGTATCAATCTTCCTGACACAACGGTCATACCAACTGAAACCAATTATCGGAAACAGTTACTGCTTTGTGATTGCGGAAAAAGGCAGAAAACTTCGCAACGCAGGACATTTTAATATATATAAGACAAGCTTGTTGGAAACGAAATTACCAGAATGAACAAAATGTTGCCATACGTACGGCTTCGAAACCAAAGAAAACGACGTTATCTGTCGATACTTCGCTCTTCTTTTCTTCGTCGCATCAGTTATGTTTAAGAAGGTGGTTCGTTGGTTGTGTCGGGTTTTTTGGAGCAAAAGTGACCATGTCTATATTACCCCAAACGAGGATTCTCATCTACGGTCAGGGCGCTCGGTAGTTGAATTGCTTCAAGGAACAGTGCAAAGAATGACAGGACATACAGATGTTGTTGTTGTTTTGTGGGGTTTTACGTCCCAAAACCATTTGTCCCCTGATTATGAAATAACGCCGTGTGGAGGGCGCCGAAATTTCGACCACCTGGGGTCTTTAAACGTGCACTGACGATCAGCACATCACACGGGCCTCAACATTTCGCTCCACGAAATGCATGAGCTCGTCGAGGGCACAGATTGTTTGTTGACCGAGGAAGATTGGAAACTTTTGTCGAAGGCCAGCAGCCCTCTGGCACCCTGTCGAGCACCGGCCGAGCCTGCTCCCGAGGCAGAACAAGCAGTAGAGAAACCAAAGGTCGTGGCATGCAATCTTACTTTGGAGAAGAAAGACGTTTCCGGCGAAGATGCGCAAATTGATGAAGAAAGGGAGGCATCATTAGGCCAGAGAGAAGAGTTCCGCAAAGTGCAGTTGGGTGACACTACGCTAAAGAAATGTTGGGAAGATGCGCGTAGTGGGAAATCCGGCATGTTCATTTCAGACGGACTGTTATATCACTGCGACTCAATAGCAGGCACTCGAGTGAGTCAGCTAGTTGTCCCCAAAGATAAGCGCACTGAGGTGATGCACTTAGCCTATGAGTCGCTATGCGGGGGGCACCTGGGGCCAAAGAAAACAAGAGCTCGCATTAGGTATAATTTTTTTTGGCCAGGTATGGCGAAGGAGATATTAGGGCATTGTCGTTCGTGCCATGAATGTCAAATTCGGTCAGACAGGCGTCGCACAGATAAAGTGCCTATAACTCCGCTCACTAGACCCGAGCACCCTTTCCAAGTTGTCAATGTAGATGTGATCGGACCCCTCGACACACCGTCAGCGAGAGGGCATAAGTACGCGCTGTGCTTAGTGGACCTTTGCACGAGGTGGCCGGAGGTGGTTCCACTGCGCTCTTTGACCGTTAAGGCGACTTGCGATGCACTGATTGAGATATTCAGTCGCACAGGCGTTCCGGAGATGATCTGCTCCGATCAGGGCACTAATTTCAAATCTCAGCTCACGCAAACGATGATGGAGAAATTAGGTTGCACGCCAAGATTCTCAACCCCAGAACACCCAGAGAGTAATGGAGTTGTAGAGAGGTGGAACCGAGTACTGAAAAACATGTTGTATCATGTCATTCAGAGAGACTCCAAGAATTGGGACAAATTGATCCCAATGGTTTTATGGGCTTATCGGGAAGTTCCCCATGAGGTAACCGGAGTAGCTCCGTTTCGTCTATTGTATGGAAGGAATCCCACGGGACCGCTTCTAATACTGCAGAGGACGTGGACGGGAGAAATGCCCGTGCCCGCAACATTGAGAGAAAGCCCCGCTAAGTATTTACAGCAACTTAAGGAGCAGCTCGAGACAGCCGCTAATATTGCTGAGCTAACTAGTGCAACTCATCAGGAGAGTTACACCAGTGCCTATAATCGCAGCACCAGGCTCAAAGCTTTTAACGTTGGCGACCAGGTTGTGGTTTTCGACAATGATCGGAATTGTAAGATGTCACCTAAATGGCTAGGCCCATTCACAGTGGTTGGACGTGAGCGCGAACACTCTTACCGCGTTGAAACATCTGAGGGAAAGGTGAAAAGTGTCCACGCCAACAACATTCGACCTTACTATACAAGGGTCAGTCATATTGGGGTAGTCTTCGATGAGGACCATGATTTTGGGGAGGTGGAATATGCTCCACAACCAACCACTATAAAGCGGGAAGAGCTAGTGCTAACGAGCGAGAAGGTTGCTCACCTTGATGCTGACGCGCAGGCGGAAATACAGGCGGTGTTCCAAAGACATTGCACACTCTTTGACGGCACCCGGGTATAGCGAAGGTAGACGAACATAGGATAGAAATAGAACCGGGCCACCAGCCAAAAAAGGTGTTCCTTATCGGGTGCCGGAACTATTAAAGAAGGAAGTCAGCCGGCAAGTTGACGAACTTTTGACTTGGAAGTTGATCTACCCCACGGAGAGTGAGTTTGCACACCCGGTAGTATGCGTCGGAAAAAAGGATGGGACTATCCGCATGTGTGTGGACTACAGGGCGTTAAATGCCGTCACCAAAGCGGATGCGTTCCCTATGATGAATCCTCAGGAATTGATTTTCCGAGTAGGCAGAGCGCAGTTCATTACGGTAGTGGACCTTAGCGCGGGTACTGGCAGGTACCGATGGAAGAGAAGAGTCAGAAATTCACCGCGTTTGTAACGCACGAGGGTCAGTACGCAAGGAACGAGAACACGCCCTCCAAGGTTCCGGTACACTCGCGGCCATTAGACATTGCGTATATACAGGGCTGCGGGTTTTTGTAGCATAATCTGTCCACCATCCTTCAAGAGATCTGCTGTTATCTGATCCTTATCTAGATACTTTGGCCACTTGCAGTTCCTTCAATGCTTTCTTTACTGCTAAGTGACCACGCATCCGTATTCAGGATATATGGCTTGTTCCGAAAAGGCGTGCTAATTACCTAACGCAATCACTAGTCTACAACGTTCCTTCCCTTCTCAGCAAAATATTAAGGTATTGACGTTCATGCCCTATCCCGGAAAGAAATGCGACAATATTTTAAATGCGAAGCATTTCTTAGAGAACTTCGGCGACGTTAAGCGTATCTATCTATCTATCTATCTATCTATCTATCTATCTATCTATCTATCTATCTATCTATCTATCTATCTATCTATCTATCTATCTATCTATCTAGCCGCCTACGACTTCATGCTCTCCTGGCCATTTCGTTAATGGGATGTATACAAAAATTGGTATGGAACAACGTGACTGCCTGGCGATCAGAAGTGACAGGTCATAACATGACAATCATGATATACATGTCATGAGCGGCATAATTTACATGCCACGGTCTTGGTGCTATCCTGGCCGTTTCGTTAGTGAGATGAATAAGAAAATTGGTATGGCCCAACACGACTGCATGACGAACATAACTGACAGGTGATAACATGAAAATCATGACATGCATGTCATTAGCGGCATGATTTACATGCCATGGTCTTGGTGCTCTCCTGGCCGTTTAGTTAATGGGGTGTGTACAAAAATTGGTATGGAACAACATGACTGCCTGGCGAGCATAAATGACAGGTCATAACATGAAAATCATGACATGCATGACATGTCGAGGCATGGTTTACATGTAACGCGTTTGGTTAATGGGATGTATACCAAAATTCCTGTGGCACAACACGACTGCATGACGAACGCAAATGACAGGTGATAACATATTACAATCATGACATGCGTGTGATGAGCGGCATATTTTACATGCCACAGTCTTGGTGCTCTTTACGGCCGTTCCGTTAAGTTCATATGTACCAAACTCGGTATAACGAGACAACAATGCAGATCCATTTTAGGTTCCTGATGCGTGCTTCGCATTTCCTCGATTCCCACTGCACGTGGGATCTGCCATTTTTTTGTATCTAGATAGTACCACAACGCCTGTGCGTGAAACAAGTGAATGTTACTGTTACTGATCTGTTGTCCTGCTTCTTGGTATACTTATTTTATTTTTTCTAGTTTCTATTATGACATCAAGTTGCGGGTGTTTCACAGCTTTTTACCGTTCCGTAACTCTGTGCAATGACCACTGTTGCACACAAACTCATTTCTAATTTGCTTTAATTATTGCGAACAATAGACCATTATAACCTATTTATTGTGCTGTACGCTGAATTGATTTTCCGAATAGGCAGAGCGCAGTTCATTACGGTAGTGGACCTTAGACGCGGGTACTGGCAGGTACCGATGGAGAGAAGAGTCAGAAATTCACCGCGTTTGTAACGCACGAGGGTCAGTACGCATGGAAAGTGATGCCTTTCGGGCTAAAAAATTCCGCGGCAACCTTTCAAAGAATGGTGAATAAACTCTTGTCGCACATCAAATGTATGCCACGGCATACCTTGATGATATTGCTATTTTTCTAGCACTTGGAGGAGCACTTAAAGCATCTAGACATTATTCTTAAGGTCTTAGAGAAGGCGGGACTGAAAGCCAGTCCGGAGAAGTGTCAGATTGCGCGATCCCATATACATTACCTGGGGCATATTGTCGGTTCAGGGACACACGCACCAGACCCTGAAAAAATAGCAGCGATTAAGAACCTGGTACCACCGCGCACCAAAAAGGAACTACGCAGCCTGTTAGGACTGTGCGGTTACTATCGCGAGTACGTCCGAGGATATGCAGAGGTGACGAGCCCGCTCACGCTGTTAACAAAGAAAGCGGTACCTAATAAGATACCCTGGCCGGAGGAAGCTCAGGCAGCATTTGAGATGCTCAAACAATCTTTGTGCGAGGCCGTGGCGCTAAACACCCCAGAGCCATCTCAGCCCTACTGGCTTTTCACAGACGCCTCAGCTACGGTGGCGGGAGCATGTTTGGCGCAAATGTCAGCCGATGGGGAAGAGAGGCCTATCGCCTTTGCAAGCCACCGCTTCTCACCGACACAGATGCGTTGGTCGACAATTGAGAGGGAAGCGTTCGCAATAATATGGGCCTTAAAGAAGTTTGACTACTGGCTTTTCGGTGCCATAGTAAACGTCGTTTCCGACCACAATCCGCTGTCGTACCTTACAACTTCTACTCCGCACGGGGCGAAATTGACAAGATGGGCGCTGGCTTTACAGCGATATCATGTCTCGGTACAACATCGGAAGGGTATATGTAACGGGAATGCGGATGCATTATCGAGGCTCCAGAATAGTTTGTGGAAGCCATCAGAATAACAGTGCCATGCCAACTGAGGGGGGAACGTGAATGTTCCTGCCCACCCGCTGCTGTATATTGTGGACTGTGTGATTGACAATCCAAGAAACAGACACTAGTGATCTTTCTGCTTGAAGCAGCAATGGTGTGCTTGATCATTTAGCATGTATTTGTTTTCGTTTCTTGTATTCTCCTGTCGTGTTGTCTCGCAATTGTGTTTGATGTTTGTCTATACTGTTGTATGCTTAGAAAGTCCAGTACCTAATCGCGGCAGTGATTTATCGTACCACTGAGCGTAGAACGGCCCAGCGTACTCTTAAGGGGGGACGTGTTATGTTGCCGCTCATAAGGCGATCGTGCAGAAGGGACGGCGTAGCACCGTACGCTATACAAAGCTTCTTTCTCGGCTCTCTCTCTGCATGGTCTTGGACAGCAATTATCAATGGAAAGCAAACTGCTCCCATTGAGAGGCTGGTCTCCCACGCTGGCCCCCAGGGGTTCCTGGTACGAGACCCTTCCCTTTCGCTGAACGTCGCTCGGGGGGGTCGCGGCTGCGCGACCGTACTTGTCCTCTCAGTGGCCGTTTCGGGGAAGAGCAGCTCGGACGCGTAGGAGGACAATGCATGAGAAGTGCGCCCTCGCTTGAAGCGACAATGCGCTTGGCCCAACCAATTCTTTAACGACCGGCATGCGCTCTCGGCGCGCCGACTGGAACAAAGGGTTGAGTCGCAGCAGTGCAAGGTCCGAACTGCGGGAAAGGCGAAGACACGCTGTGTTTCCTGGAACGACAGGGTTCGACTGGATGAGCGTGGGAGATGGCCCGAATGCCGCAGGGCTGCTACGATACCGATATTTCGATTGTGAGAATATCTGAGAGCGTGGGATAAGGAGAGGGAGAGCCATGATGGGAAAGAATGCCAAAATGCCTGTTTAAACTGCAAAGACGCTGCTGTCGGGATTAGGGACAGCCCACTAGGGAGTGGCTTAATCTGAGGGTAAACAGATTGGATAACAGAAGGTTGAGGCGGACCAGCAGTGGCCACCTCCCCTTTTTCTTTGTTACCGCAAGGTACTAAAGACTGGACGGGATTCGTTTCCCTTCAGTCTAGGCTGTAATCACTTAACTGATCGATCAGTAAGACTCCGTACGATGCAACTTCTGTCTGGGCCGTAACCACTCGGTGGTCGAACAGTGAGACTAGGTTCGTCGTATGTAGTAACAGTGTTCTAGGCTCTAACTTAAGAAAAGTTAAGTAGAAGAGTAAGACGCTGTTGATGTCTATGTTATCATCAGTGTGCTTCGGCAAGATGTACATATGACTGTAAATATTTCGCTCCAATATACCTTCAAGTTCATTACCTCCAACCTGCCTCCTGCTTCATCGACGTCGATCATCTCCTTGACGGGACTTCAATCCACATCAAGGAGAAAACGAACAAGAAAAACATAACTGCCCATTTAGTTGCATATTTGCGACGGTGTCGAAATTCTCAAGAGTTCAAGCAAAATCCGCACCCAGACCAGAATCTACTTTCGGGGCAGAAGCTGATGTACTACGTTGAGCTTACGTCAAAGAGTCGCGCATCCGCACTGGCTCCATCTTTGCCTTCGATTTTCATCGTAGTTCATTTTCCTAACAGTAGCACCTGCTCTTTGGCTTCATTTTTAATCTGGCCGTGCTCGAGCACGTTTGCGCGCTCTAATGGAACGTTGCGCAAGCTGAAAATGCCGGATTACAGCGAACCTAATGGCCAGGTATGCGGAGGAACACACCGTTTACATAGTCTCAGCCTCTCCGCGTGTCGTGCACCTCGAGAGGCGACGCGAAAATCCCGGTAAAATGGGACCAAACACGTCGTTAGGAAAATACAGCTCCGGTCCATTAGGCCGGCGCACACACATTGCTTCGAGAGCAGGTATGAATAAGCCGTTCCCATACAGAAGCGTGCCTCGTCTTTCTACAGGGATTTTTGAAAAGGAAAAAGTTTGTTTGGAGGGTTTGCGTCGCGAGAGCTGCAGATTCAGTGCCAGCTTAGCAAGGTGCGCCGTGTATTACAACGTCATTTATGCTATATCGTATACTCATTTCTTTTATATTCAACTTTATCCGCAGGCATGTTTCGATCGGCTCTTGCACACTGAGCAACGAAAACACTTATTCAGTGAGATTTAGTTTCTAGATCCTTGCTGGGAAAACAGCTGGCAGCCCAATCACCTACCACGATTTTTGCCCTCGCAATATACTTTACCGTTCCCGTAGATTGCTGGGTAGCGCAATAGTTGTTATTGAGACGAAATCCTTATATTTTGCGTTGGAGGGTGTTCTTGAATGGCCTCGGCGTCGACAAGGACGACGCGCTATACAAAATGTGGCACAGAATATATCATGTGGCACAAGGAAAGCCAGAAGTGAAAAACACCATGTACTCGTATAAGAGATTATTGACGACTGTCAACATTAATTATTGTTTGATCGGTCATTGCAGATCGTTTAAATACTCCGAGGAGCTCGACCCCGCGACCATCTAGGATTCGTACGTCACACCTTTAGTGGTACCGAACCCCGACGTATTGGGTCACCAAGCGAAGATATCTGAGGACTCGAACACCAGAACTTAATGGGACTGAACACCAACCATATGAGGCTTGTGTGTGTGTGTGTCTTGGATCTACTTGAAGTTCTTCACCGACAAAAAGCCTTCCGGCTTGCAATGTACGGAGCAACCCTTGGGCGCCTGTTGGCGCGATATATCGTGTTTGGTAAACACCACGGGGGTGGCGATATAGATGGGAGCCGTGTGTTTGTGTTCGGGAACGATTCGCTTTAAACACCGCAAGTGTACACGACTGCAAGCCGCCTCGTGTATAGACACCAAAACACGTGAAACGCGTCGCTCTAGCTGTGCGCATATACAGGGACCCCAACGCGCCGACCCCCGTCCAAACATCCAGGAATAGCACCCGCTCTATCAAGAAAACCTCGCGGAGGCCGTAACTCATCCGCAACGAGCTGCCGGGAACCCCGACGGCTTCGTAAGTCTGGTCGTGCGACACAGGCCACCGTGCGGGCCGCCATCGTAACGAGACTTGGCAAACACCTGGTCTCTCTGGAAAGGCTGCACTGCATGCACAGTGATAAGTTCTGGGTTTCTGCGTGCCGAAAGCACGATGTGATTATGAGGCACGCCGTGGTTACATGTATACCTGATTATTTCCGTTATCTGGATTCTTTCCCTTAAAGGGCAACTCCGGCGATTGTTCAGTGGCCACGGATCTCAATGAAATTTCCAATATATATTCTCCTAGGTGCAGTAATACTGTAATATGCCAAGTCAGGTGGTTGCAAATTATTTGGTTTTCTTAAAAATGACTTTGATAATCTTTAGTGGATTCCCACGCGGGCCACCCTGTGTTCTTTACGTCATCACCTTCAACGATGCCTGCCCGATCCAGCGGGTCGTCAAAAGCAAAACGGTGATACGTCAGCGTTCAAATCGTCGCTGGCAAGTTCAGAAAAGGTGGCATAAGTCAATACATGGCCTGATGACCTCGCCACTGTCATTCTTCTGGCACCAGCTCCATATTTCTGGTGGCTAGAAGGCTGTGACGTCATCGCATACGCTGCGCGAAGCGTCTACCCGTTACGGTTTGAACACGCCTTTCAGTGGGCTATTTAAAATTATTGGTGCGTTTCTGAACAGACTGAAGCATCGTGGCTACTACAGGACTATCAGTACCATCGGAAAACATCGATGCCAGAACATGGTGAAAAGACCGCCGGAGTTGCCCTTTAATCTACCCTGTAAGGCTATTCCTATGTTTGGGGTATTTATACATCAACACCACCCAGTTGGATCCACTCCCCCACACCACCACTGCCACGACTACCAGCACCACAGACACATAAGAAAGTTATTGCAGCTAGCTTGTAACTTCGCATTCACATGTCCCCGCGTTCTGCTAACACACATGCGCACTGAAAGTAAGAACTCTGGATAAGCCGCCGGTCCGTCTTATGCTGAAAACGGATAGATAGATAGATAGATAGATAGATAGATAGATAGATAGATAGATAGATAGATAGATAGATAGATAGATAGATAGATAGATAGATAGATAGATAGATAGACCATGTTCGCCCCGACCACGTGGTAAAGAAGGCCTCATGGCCATCGCGCCACACAAGTTGTTTCCCCAGCCTCCGCCCCATTCAGGAGAGCTCCTGAGAATTGTTAAGACCAGAAACCGCTAATGCACGTTAAAAGCGCCCTCTTTGCGAGCGACGAATCGAAGTAGGATGGGCAACGGTGCGTGCAAGGGGAAAACACAAAAGACGCCCAACCACGCACACACCGAACTACAAAGACTATCTCGGGGACCACAGATGCAGGGAGAGGGAAATCATCGAAAGAGGATGGAACACGAGAAAATAGAGATATATAGAGAGGGACGGGACGGGGAAGCGTCGGACAGACCACAAAGGCCTCCCCCCGCCCCCCCCCCCCCCCCCCCGCCGATTTGGCCACCGTGCGGCGACGCTTCCCTGCTCCACTCGTCGGCAGCGCGCAGGAGCCCGCCTGTGACAAACGACGACAAATCGTGAAGGGGAGGGGATTGCAGAGTTGCGGATCGGCGGCGGTAAGCCGGGTACCTCCCTGAGCGATGTGTACACACACGACAGTGCGAGCTGAGCCCTCTGGCGGTGGAAAGGACACCGCGGAGCAGTGTTTGTCCTCCTCTTCTTGCGCTCCCAAGTTCCTCGATCGCCCATCGGCCACCTCACTTATCCTCCATTTCGTTCACTGTTACACGAACTATCACTAACAACGAATATTAAGGCACACATAGAATACGCTCGCATAATCAGAAAGGACTATTGTTTTTTCTCTTCGTCCTTCCTGCTCTCTCAGTTCTTTTCGCCTGTACTTTCCGTTTCTACAACTCCATCCGTCCATGCGTACTATCCAACCTCAGGAAATGTCACCCATTTTCCATTCACACAAGCCACCGCTTTTATTTAACTATAGGATTACGCTGAAGAAAGAAGAAAAAGAAAGGGGGTGGCGAGAAGGACTGCAGTTCTAAGGACTAGACTTCTCGGTGAACGCACCTCATCCTGGAACACTTCAGCCTGCTGCATGCTCGTTCCTTCCTCTTGAATTTCTCTCAACCATCCCCAAGTAAACCCTTGCGAACCTCCGTTCGTCTCGCCTATTATTACTACTGCACCTACTACGAGCCCCTCATTGAGTACGAGGAAACAGCAAAAAATAAAAATTATCAAGGGCGAGCGAAAGTTGAATTGGCCGCTCAGCAGCAGCTGTCGACGGAAAAGCCACAAAACAGAACAAAACCCGTCCCTTGCATCCGCGATCCGAATGCCCCCTCTCCCCTCTCAGCAACGTTCGAACGGAGGGTAGAGCCACTACATCGCAGCTCGCGACTCAAACCCCCCGCGCATCTCGAAAGCGAACGCCTCAACTACTCCGGAGTTCTCACTACACGTCCTCGGCTGCGGTTCCTCCCTGGGGGCGAGATTATGAGAGAGAGACAGAAGAGGAGGAGGGTGATGGGAGCGAGGAAAGAGAAAAAGAAAGCCTCTCTCCCGGCGTCGAGGGTACATAACGCGGCTCACGGAGGGGGCGCCCAACCAGATTGGACCGGTTTGCAGGACGCGCAGCGACGCTGCTGCGACCGAGAAGTTGGCGGCGGGTGTTGGGGCACAAAAACGAGCAAACGAGGCGTAAACAAAAGCAAAACTACGCGGTAGTGGTGGCAGCACAGCAGTAGACGACGCCATGGTTGCGACGACGCGCACCGAGAGGGCGCACCGCTAGGCGGCGCCCACTCCGCTTCCTTCCCCTCGCTATTCAAGTGCCCGCTTTCCACTCCACCATCTTCTTTTCCCCTTTCCTCTTCCAACTGCTTCTCTCGCTCCATCCGATTCACGCCCACGGATTGCTGGCGGCAGGGGATCCCCTTCAGGCTAGCCAGCGCATCCCGACCAGTGAACGAGGGACGACGCTGCCGACGCCGAAAAAGAAACTCTTGGGATTCGTGTACGCCGTGCCCGGGCCAGTGGTGAGTAGACAAAAAACGACCACGTTCTCCAGTTTCATTTTAGATTGCCAGAGCAAAGGCAGGATCGCGCAGGACGAATTCGCCCTCAGATTTATCTTATAGTAGTTTCCAGTGCTGGGAGTTTTGGACTGAAGATGCGGAGCGAACCGAGCTCTGGCCGTTCTCCAGCAGCGCCTCGCGGGCGAGCTCGTGCCGGTAGCGTTATACTACGGCGCCGTGAGACGTGGTGGCTCTGATGCCTCGATGAAAGGAACGAAGGTTTCATTAATTCAGTTACTACTTTTCCTGATGATATTCGTCTACTGCCAATTACGAATGCCAGCCACAGTACACCTTTACGGCCACTTTTGAAGAAGAAATTTCGCTACTCTATGTTGTCGCGACTGAATCCTTCCTGTTATTTGACAGTGCTCGCTTGATAGGTAACAGTACGCTTGTAATGTGCCACCATCGACTTGGTCTTTTGCATTGCATCATAAGCGAAAGATTTACTGCGTTTTGTTGAATTCAGTACTACACGAAATCCAGTGGTTATCTTCAGAAACTAGCGCTCGGCCAAATCAGTCTTTCGGTCATACGTGTGAATTAGTCAGAGATTAGTGCTGGCGGGCAAAGCACTATTTCATCAACATGTAACCACTGGCAAGGTTGGCTTATCTTCAATGGAAAATGATGAATATCCATTCTTTCAGCGCACGAAATAACGCTGCAGAGCTTGCTTCTGGAAGGCATCGAACCTGCTCGTGTGATGCGGCACTTGTGATTTCTCAATTCGCTATAAACTGACCTTTAATATTTTGACAAGTCGGCATACATGAAGACGAATAATTCATTCTTTTCTTTCCCCATGATATTCCTACGAAACAATAATTTCTGTGATTTCCACTTTCTGTAATCTACATTTTTACAAATCAGGATAACATTTGTCTTCATCACTGGTAAGTTGCCCCGTGGTCTGTTGCTTACAAACTGAAGAGCTATAGATCACCGTTAAGATTGTCTAATCTTGTATTACCGCGATATGCTATTCTCCAATGTATAGCGGCGACAATAGCTTATCGTAATATCGAATTAAGCTAAGATCTCTTTAAGCACTTAAAAGCTTACAACACGTTTGTGCCTTCTCTGAGTCTTGGGAACATGAGGTTGGCAACATGTGTGAATAGAATATTACGTCATCAACCTTCTTTCAATCTCATTTATTTCATGAGGGGACGTTCATTCGGTCCAAGGCACCGTCACTACATCACGCGGCGTGCCTAGGTTTTTCAAAAACGTTATGAGAGACGCTGTTATTTTCGGCTAAGCCACTTTTAATCACAAAAGACAATGATCAAACTTGGGCGCATCTAAAAAAGTGACGTCGGCAGCAGGTGCATACACGAAATACAATTCTTGGCAGCGAAAAGATTGGCGACAAACACCTCTTTCCTTTGAAATATGGCGAAATGCACATGACTCGTCATTAATGTAAAGTTGAACAGCATGACGTCTTGGTCGTACATTGCAAAGAGTGAAGCCATGGCTACTGAATGCAGCAAATACGCTATACAACGTAACGCTTGTGCTGCGAGCGGCGCAGCGTCTTCTTTCAACTGACAGTGACAGCCGAGAAGGCAGAAGATAAATGAAATCTCTTCCGAAAGAACGCGCAAGATTAGAGCGCGTTCGCGGAAATCTTTCCAAAGTTCAGCCGGGCTTGACACCATATATTATACTGAAACTGTTCCCCACTGGCAGATCTGAAGATTAAGTCTAAAAAATGTTAAAATATGATATTAGCGAGTGGTGTGCGTCATTGGAACTGCGCAAGCTTTGGTTTAAATTGCCCGCAGCGAAAAAATAATTCTGTGATTTCCTACCGCGTTTGTCTTATTTCCCATGGAAGGGAAGATCATAAAATTCCCGTGTACTCTGCGTTATTAAAGAACCCTAGGTTATCAAGAACCCTAGGTGGCCGAAATTCCTCGAGCCCTCCACTACGGTGTTCCTGACAATCGTATCATGATTTTGGAACGTAAAGCCGCAGAAATTATTATTATTATTATTATTATTATTATTATTATTATTATTATTATTATTATTATTATTATTATTATTATTATTCCAGATCACTGCGTGTGTTTTGCGCTCGGCTGCCGTGATTACACGTTCTTGTAGAGTCCTGCCCGAGTCTGCGGTTGATGTAGACAAGATGCGCTGTAAATGAAAACGCTTAGATGTTGGCTTGTGACGCTGCAGGTCGTGGTATCGAATCCCGGCCACGACGGCTGCATTACGGTTTCGCTAAATAATTTTTTAAAAAACGTGCGTTTAGACTTCCGTGCACGTTAAAGGACCTACGTGGACAAAACCACTCATGAGCCTTCCAATATACGCTGCATATCTCATAATCATATCGTTTTTCGTTGTTTTCACACGTAAAGCCTCATCGGTTATCATTACTCCTGATCTCACCTTAGCTTTCTTGCCTTCCAAAGGTACGCCTTTAGTCATGCGCCCTCTAGGCACACCTCCACTCATCCCTAGATTAAGCTGCATTGTTGTAGGGGAAGCTTGTTCTGTTGACACAACGGGGACCTGGGTTCGATTCCCAACTAGATCGGAAAGGTTTCTCAAGCAAGCCCCCTCCCCCCCCCCCCCTCCCCTTTAGCGAAGTGATGCGAGATTAAATATTTTTAAAATGCATTCGTGGGGTTCTTGGTCGTCCGACAAAAACGGTTAAATAAACAATTCATGATGGCCATCAGACATTCGTTATTCCCAACGCAGCCGAAATGAATAGCATGCATTTCACTGATCAGTCTTTTCGTGAAAGGTGCAAGCGCAATGCAAACGCATAATCACTCACTTCCAACAGGCCACAAACATTAAAATTCAAACGTAAGAATCTCACGATAACTCGCTGCGTTTTAGGGGCGCAGCTTCCGAGTTTGAGTTGTGGCCGCGGCGCCCGCATTGTGATTCCGGCTACGTTCAATCGCTGTGGTGTACTTAATTTGCGTACATCGTGCCGACGTTAAGATGGTTAATACTAACCCGGAGCACAGCTGCTACATTTCGGAGATTTTCGCTACGATGACGCCTCGTACTCATATCAACACTTCCGATCGCAAAACCCCAGCTCAGACCCGTATTCACGATAATGATTAATTGATTTCTGGGGTTTTGCGTCCCAAAACCACCTATGATTACGAGAGACGCCGTAGTGGAGGGCTCCGGAAATTTAGACCACCTGGGGGTTCTTTAACGTGCACTGACATCGTACAACACACGAGCCTCAACATTTCGCCTCCATCGAAATGCAGCCGCCGCGGCCGGGATTCGATCCCGCGACCCTCTGATCAGCAGCCGAGTACCATAGCCACTAAACCACCATGGCGGAGCTATTCACGATAAGATATTGCGCTGAAAATGTTCGTAAGAAAACGTTTGAGCCATTCCTTACGCTGGAAATGTCGATACGTCATATCATATTAATATCATTAGGAAAGACCACTTTACGAAATGGAGATTTTACGAGTTTGTTCCCACGAAATTCTTTTTTTTTTTTAAGAACACTTGAGCGCGACACACTCCGAATGATTGTCGCGATCACGTATAACGTTTGCTGGATGGCAGATGCGAAGCGTTTCGTTTCGTTAAGTTACTAAACCACCGGGACCTGAAGAGATGACGTCATCGTTTTGGTCGGTTCGCGTAAAGCCTTGCGTGTGTAGCCGTCCAGTGTGACATGGCGTGCTGTATACCACGCTGCTGAAATAAAAGTTCACTTCGATAACGTCGGCGGGAGGCTGCCGCCGTACGCCTCAGGTGTGTGTGTGTGTACGCGCACACGTTTGTGCTTCGACGATAACCGAACGCCCCGCCGAATTCGGCCCGGCGGGCACGCGATATTGCGAGCCCGCGCTTCAAGCAACGCAGCCGTTCGTTTTCCCACGCCGGAAATGAGGAGAATTGGACGCGAAAAGGAGAAAGAGTGGGGGGGGGATACAGATTGATGATTCACCGCTGAAACAACGCCATATGCAAACCACGTCCACAGTCGCCACCTTTGGCGTGTTTCTAGGGGTATAGGGGCAATTAATGGGTGGTCCTCTTACGAGAGGATATGTTAGTGCGAAAAATGAAAAAAAGTGCATGTATGCTCAGAGAGGCAGCACGAGGAAGCTTGATGTGAAGGTGGAATGAGTGCGAGTGAGTGAGCGAGCGGGTGAGTTGAGGTGAGTGTATGAGTGATGTGGTGGGTGACCGACCGAAAGGGGGTGAGCGATGGGTGAGGTGAGGGAGTGAGGTTAGCCAAGCAAGTGGTGTGAGTGAAGTAAATGAGTGAGCGCAGTGAGTGGGTGAATGATGTGATCGGATGTGCGAGTTGGGTGAGTGAGTGGCTGAGTGGGTGAGTGAGTGAGTGAGCGAGCGAGCGAGAGAGCGAGTGCGTGAGTGAATATATGAATGAGGCGAATGGATGAGTGAAATTCGTGGGCGAGTTAGAGATCTGAGTGAGCATACATGTGTGAGAGTGAGTAAGCATGTCATCCAGCCAGTCAGCGAGAACATGTGAACACGCCAAAGCAATTACTTCGCAACAAAAGGAAAGGTGAAGGGTCAGTAAATTCTTGAAAGCCCTGTAAAGAGTTACGCGAAAGTTTGCGAGAAAGCGTATTGGTGAAGGCCGAGTGGATGATCCAGGAGGAAGAATGAGTTGTGGATGACTGCATAAGACAGGCGTTCGCGTAAAAGCGTGAGGAAATCATGGTCACGTGAAAGTTGTTTTCTGAATTTCTGGTCCTTTTGATCGGATTCCCCTTGACAACGTCTCAATGTCCGGAATGCACTCATCGATCACCTTCGAGTTACGGCAAAACAGAGCGCTGTACATGATGCCGATTATAGCGGCGCATGATGATGCAACTGTATTATCATTGCATCCGTGCCAAGAGGGCAGGCGGGGTCACTGAGTGACATGTGCGGACGAGGAAGGATGTCTCTGTCGGTCATCCCCTTCCCTTGGCCGAAGTCTCGAGAGCATGCAAGTATACGTCTCTTGGGCAGTTGGCCCCCTACCGAGATTTGACGCCGTCACGCATCTAGGACAGGCGACGTTCTTACTGGTGCTGCTGCCCCCCCGGCGGTAGCTGTCGGCATCGCGTCACGATAATGGACGCAACCGGAGCCGCCGATGCGGTGTCGCGCATAACTTCCTCGTCATCAGAAAGCGCCGCTATGACCGTTAACGGTGGACTGCATCGTGAAGAGGAAGCAGCGCGCGTGTAATCGACGTGGTTGGTCTCGGCGTTCATGGTTGGGGAGCTCCTGTCTCGCTTGTCAAACACTTGCGTTGACAGAACGCCACTGATGAAGAGAAATAAGAAAAAGAAATTGTCCTGTTGCCAGTGTCTGCGCGGCAGTGTCATTGGATTGAGCAAGAATGACGGGTGTGTTCCAGTACTCACTGTGGACGGCTCAATAGACAGCTATGCGGACAGCGGACATCATAACTCCCGTTCCAGTTCTCACGTAGAGGGCAAAGTAGACGGCTTCTGGAAGACCGCATCGGAGTACAAAATCCGTGCAGGCGATTGCGATGTCCAAGCAACGTGGAGGTCTGTAGCGTATTGCTTAAATCTCGCCAGGATGATTGTCTGCCTGAAAATTGTGCTCTTTTCACGTGCCTGCAGTGCGAGCTACGTCGAGTATTTAGTATATTCCAATACTCAGAAAAAGTGTAAAATAAAAACTCATTGTCGATGCGAGTCAAATTGCTAATTGCCTGGTGCACGCAGTACGATGACATTCTACTTAACTGTTCACAGAAGCGTCCACCACTGATCGGCGACGTTTTGTGTGTTCAATTTTCAATAACAATTTCTGCAGTCTTGCGTCCCAAAACCACGACATGGTTATATGAGACACAGTACTGCAAGGCTCCGGAAATTTCGATCACCTGGGGTTCTTTACCGCGCACTCACATCGCACCAGTACACAGACCTCAACACTTCGCTTCCACCGAAGCGCAGCAGCCGCGGCCGGGATTCGATCCCGCAACCTTCGGATAAGCAGCCGAGTGCCATAGCCACTAGACCACCGTGGCGGGGCCATGTCCAATTGGAGAACCTCACGTTATCAAAGCTATATTCTACGTTGTGCCTCATAATCCCAGAATCGCATCGATTTATTAAACCAACGTACATTTTATGTAATTCACGCTGAAACATCTCCATTGTCCTCAGCGCAGAACCCCGTCTCAGAACGCTTGCGTAGCAATCGTCTTGGAACGTCTCAAAATACAAAACTGTCGGGTCTACCTTTAGTTTCAAAGTGTCAGCCGCAGCTGTTTCCAGAAGCGAAGAACTTTCTTCTTTCTTATTAGTTTCACCGATGGCTGTTTCATAAGCGTGCCCTGGGGAAGCTGATTACTTATTCTGCAATTTTTCTTTAACGTGATGCAACGTCCTGACAGATCGCTTTTCTCCGATCCTATAGGCACGACTTAACCAATAACGCTTACACAAGAACACCAGTGCTTGGGTTGAGATATTGCGTCCGTATGTCTGGCCTATGTTTCTCATTTACGATGGTCATAAATGAGTTATTATGCACTGTCAAAAAAAAAATGTTCCGTCTTCCTATTGTATACTGCTTCTGCAGAGTCATTTGCCAGTATGTGAATTATGGTCTCATTGCTTAAGACAGGGCGAAAGTGCCTTTAACATTGCATTAGTCCAATATGCGCCCAAAGTGAATCGATTTACGACATCCCTTAGGACTTAAGCTTTCCATCCCCCCGCCCCATCTCCCCGGCTTCTTTACAATTGTGAAACATGGACGATTTTTTTCTGCGCACGTTTTAGCGAGTTTGCGGCAGCTGTCCAAATGCTGCAATCTTTCGAAATCGCGAAAAAGCATTTGAAGAGGATCCATTATAGATATGCAAATATTTCTCTTTCTTTAGCACCGAAGTAATAAAAAAATATTGTGATTTGGAAAATGAGAGCGGTGTGCAGATATGCCCATCTATATAGTTAGATTTCGCGTGGTTCATGATTGCTCTTTTGTTTCCTGCTACGGCATCCCTCATCAAGATATCGTGGTAAGATGGGGCGTTTTCACGAAAGGTCCAGAATTTTTTACAATTACGAACGGGCATTCAGAAGTTCACCAAATTGGTGGTCTTCGTAATTTACAACAGGTACAACATGAGAAAGCGCGCATATGTTGCAAAGCACCATGAGGCCAGAAATAAACTGCCCCCCCCCCCCCCCTCCCCTCAAAAGAAATGAAAAAAAGAAAGAAATGCGAGAACTTAACGCACAGAAAAGGAAAGCGCTTGGCAGATTAAGCAGTCGTGATACAATAATGAAAAAGTTTGGGAATGTTACCCATAAAAAAACATGGCAAGCAAAACCGTCAACTAAGGGTTACTAGAAATAGTCATCACTGTGACAAGTATGCTTTCTGAAGGCCTTCCCATATTCAGACACAGAATAAAAGTGAAACAGAATTCTTTATCTTATGAAACAAGTAATCGCGCACTACTCAACAAATGGTGCATCGTCAAGGTCTCCAAGTATACACTGACTTAGTAAAGAAATATAATCGTTTATTTGTCAACTTATATGTTTAATGCTGTACGACGAGACCCTTACAGATATCTTCAAACGAACCATCAGCAGTCTTGCACAAACTGAAATATGAGTGAGTGAGTGAGTGAGTGAGTGAGTGAGTGAGTGAGTGAGTGAGTGAGTGAGTGAGTGAGTGAGTGAGTGAGTGAGTGAGTGAGTGAGTGAGTGAGTGAGTGAGTGAGTGAACGAACGAACGAACGAACGCGTTATCAACCAATGTCCTCGGCTCGACTCCATTGTGTGGCCCGAAGTTGTGAGCGGTCAATTAGGATCTGTCCGAAAAAAAAAAGTTATTATTAGAGAGAATTATCTTTTTTTTTTAGTAACAGTGTTTCAGCTACGGTAACGAAAAACGAATGCGTACATTTCTCCGCATCTTGGCAACCTCCAAATTAACCGAATCCACAACCTCCGTGATCACTGCCTAAACGAACGCACGACCTCCAAACAGCGCCGTTCTACCTCAACACGCTGTGACCCGAGCAGACAGCCGAACGAAAAATCACAGATGGCCCCCTCGTCTGTCGACAGTCAAGACCGTGAACCAGACAGCGCCATAAAGGACCACCAAAAAAAAAAATATCGAAAAACTGCAAATGAACACGACGTCAGCAGCACTCTAGGCATTTCACCGTCTCTCTCTCTCTCTTTTTTACCTCGTTATTTCGTTAATCCCCGGCGAATTATTCACGAAGGCGCGCTAATTGCGTTGGGCGCGTTCGGGATTCATGCAAGTGCCATCGTCCGTTGGGTCTGGCGCGCCATCACGTGCTTCGCTCGGGCTGCCCCTTTCAACTTGCCTTTTAACGTTAAGGCTGAGATAAGACTAAAAGATAAAAAAAGAACATCTGTCTCTCGGTAAAAATCACGACGGGGCGTTGATTGGAGATGAATCTGAATTTTTAATGAGCGCCTGCACGCCGGTACGAAAAAATTTCCCTTTAATTCTATAGTGACGCGGCAGCAACTCCACCCTTCCCACGAAGTAAGAACAAAATTAACGAAGAATTAACGAAGGCATCTTGTCGGTGCACGTGACGTGAAAGAGAGGATGAAGGCGAAGTGGAGAGGGCGCAAAACATCCCTTCGCGCAGTCTTTAGTTGCGTGCAGTATAGCGAAGCAAGAGTGCACGATGCGTGACGTGCAGACAACGCCTCCTCCCGCGACACTGAATTTGAAAAAAAGGGATGCGTTTTTCGTGCACGGAAGTTCTTCACCCGCTGCGTCATTGCGTGCGTCGCATTCAGTGCACGTTTACGCAAGCGTGGTTTGTAATACAAAGCAGCTGCCTAACCGCACTCCTTTTTCAAAAGGGCGTCCCTAACGACTGGAATGACTCACATGGATGTTCACAAGAGAATGAACACGGTAGTCCATTCATTTGAGTGCGTTCGTGGTTGTCCACGTCCGTTACGCATGATTTGACGCAAGCGTCGGTTGTGTTACTGTTTTTAGTATGCGATAAACGTCCGCAAAAGCGTGCACTGTGCTGTTATCCGGAAAGCAAACGCAACATACACAAGGCGAGATATCAAATGTCGCCGCTTCCCGAGCGAGCAAAGGTGAGCTGTGGCAACTCTTATATGCATGAATTAGTGCTTGATATATGACAAGAGTGAGGATATTTTTTGACGCACTTTGACTACTGTTGATCACCCGATTACTCACAGGAAGTTAAAAAGAAAGAAAATTGCCGGTCGTCGTGTGGTCAGACTGTAGAGTTGGTATCCCGGAACACTGCCCGCCTGTGGTCTTAAGTGATGTTTTGTCGTTATCATCACAATGATAACCATCCTAATCAATTTGTGATCATCATTAGCATTAAATTGTACACTGCAGGCTGGAGGCCTCGCCGGTTATCTTTAATAACCTTATTTTGCACCGCCTTTATATTATTTTTATTACTGTGTGCCCGCATTGCATTATCAGCGACATCACACCTGCCATCTTTTTGTGATTGGTCTCTACGTGTTCCATCTTTTTTGCGTCCGATTCCGTCGCTCTAACTGCCCAGCTAGTCTGCCTAGCTTGGTCTTCTTTTCTTTCTTTCTTCTATTTCCTGATGTCAGCTGGAACGTTGGAGTCTGCCTAGCTTGGTCTTCTTTTCTTTCTTCTATTTCCTGATGTCAGCTGGAACGTTGGCGGTCGCGTACCCATATTTGCTGTCTGGTCCACTCATCCAACTTCCGCTTTTTCTCAAAGTTATGTGTCCGCCATTTTCCTCTTTATTGCCTTCCTTTTCTTATCTTTGGACTGAAGAGACCACCCACCAGGGGACGACCACCTTTCGCCCACTCACAATAAATTCATTCACCTTTGTGACTATGATCGGAAGCTCTGAATGCTTCCATTAATGGAGTAATTGCACTAACTGACATTTGCAAAACCTATATTAGGGGCGAAGCTCCTTAAGCTTAGGGTCTGTCCGTCCGTTGTAGTAGCGCGTTACCTACTAGGAACGCGCTACTAGGAGGGCGCGTGCCTCCCGGCGCGCGAGCTCTCTCACTGTTCCATCTGCTGTCTTGTGAGAGAGAGAGAGAGAGAGAGAGTGAAAGGCGAGCGTTGACTACGGAAACGCTGTTTCTTCGATGAACGCGCTACCAGTTCGCAAAGAAGGAGAACGCGCCCTCACCCGCGAGAGACAAGCTTGACGCAGGCAGCGTCTTCTAGCGAGTTTCTTGATTGAAAAATACTGACTTCTCGCGCTCGAGAACCGTTCACCGGCCATATATATATATATATATATATGCACTGGATCTTGACTTGCAATGAAGTGCCGGTGGGAGATTTCACTTGTGCGTAGTTGAACCATAAGGATTCGTAGCGTGCGCGTTAAATAAATTAATCCGGAACTCTGCAAGATCTACGATGAACCTCCGGAGCTTCGCCCACTCATTATCATTCACTCCGTGGATATGCTGTGAATTTTTTTTATATTGTGCATACCGTTATAAATGCTAGAACACGTCTTCGTGATTGTCTCTACTTAAAGGTCGCTGAAAATCACTCGTGCGAATTTTTCCTTGTTCCCATAATTTTTTTTGCCCCTGACAAAGAAAGAATAATAAAAAAGAAAAACTTCTTTTAAAAGTTGGTTGGATGCTACCACTGTTTAAAGCGTGCAGAACTCGTTTAAATACCCCAGTCATGTGTATCTGCTTGCACACCGCACAGAGGCTGCCGTGTTGAGAACTCGCACACTGCACGGTACTTCCACGTATGATGCTTGAGGGAAGGTTACACTTTCAACGAAACGCAACATAAATAACAAAAGCAGACCAGGACAGCTTGTTTAATGGCGCCCCGAGCTCTGGCAGCCATAATTGATGGCTTGTCATCGCCGTAAAACGCGCCCGCCCGTAAATTTTCGCGACGGCGTGGAGGAGAAGGCACGGGACAGTGCTTCTTGCGTTTTGCTACTGTGAAAAAAAGGGCGGCCTGTGTTCCTTCAAAACCAGCTCGTCTTTTCCTGACCCCTTCCCACTTTTACTCTCTCTCTGCATATATATATATATATATATATATATATATATATATATATATATATATATATATATGTCCCGTGCCTCACTTGCACCATCCCTGCAACCATTGTTCTTTATTGCAGTGCATTTTTCCCCCATTGTCTTATCAGTCTTCTTGGCCATGGACGGCCGTAAGCTCGGTGTACCGTGGGACGACAGACTGATAAAGGTAACCGCCGTGGCCGGTGGCAAGCGAGAGCGAAAGTAAGGAAAAGATAAATAAAAGAACGCGAGAGACAGAGAAATTAAAAGGAGTTGGGGGCCATGTTTCTCTTTTCCTTCTTGTTTATCGTCTTTTCTAATTTTTTTTTTCGCCGTTGGCTTCTGTGTTCCCACGACTCCTCCCAAGACGGCAATGTATCGCATTACGCTGGTCTCCTCGGTCGTTCAGTCGCTCCCTTCATTTTTTCGCGTTGTTCTTTTTTTTTTCTTGCTGCCATTTCGTGTTGCCTGTATACGCTAATTTATGCACGGCCCTGGACACTCAGCTCGAAGGATGGCCTCCCGGGAGAGAGAAGAGGCGATCAGTCTTGTCTTCCCACGTGGCAGGCAGATATACTTTCTGTTGATACCGCTTGTCGGCTACCGTTCTGGGTCACAGCGGTGGGGCGCTACTGCACTAATATATTTCTTTTTTTTCGTTTCTGTCTGTAATGGAGCGCGTTACTAGGCTGGATGGTGCGTATACTTGCTCGATGTCTCGGGTGCGAGTCCCGGATGATGTAGCCGCATTTCGATGGGGTTTGTGGTGGAATTAGCGGCTAGAATAGTTGAATAGGTTAGGGGATTACGCACCTGTCCTCTACGTGGACGTGTTTCTTTGTGTGTGTGTGTGTGTGTGTGTGTGTGCGTGCGTGCGTGCGTGCGTGTGTGTGTGTGTGTGTGTGTGTGTGTGTGTGTGTGTGTGTGTGGTTGCTTCTCCACGCCTCTGCAATCTCTGACATTTTATTTATTTATTTATTCATTCATTCATTCATTCATTGCATTATTTGTTTTCACGAGGGACACTAGCGTGCATTACATGTTGAGGTTGCAAATCGAGCACTTAAATTCGCTTCAGCCGCTGTTTCAGTCCTATTCTATTAGGCCTCAATTTTTTTGCCAATTAGTCCTCAGTCAAAAGAAGAGGCGTGCGACACACGGACACAAGGGGAGAAGTGAACAACACGAACGCGGACTAACAACTGATGCAGAGCACAGAGGCGAAAAAGAAGGAAGGCACACAGCTTATCTGCGCAGGTCTGTAGCTGCACGCCTGAGTTAGACGAAACCGAGATCCTGTACAGACATAAGAATGAAGAGACGCGTTTATTGGTCGAGGCCTGGCATATCAGTAATACTGGAAGTGCGTGCGTGAGTCAGCCGTCGATTAGCTTAAACAGAGAGGAGATAGAATGCCTTAGCAGTTGTCTATCGCGTAGACCGGCACGTGTAACCGTTTGACAGGTGGCGCTACCATTCCGAGCATGCGCAGATAAGCTGTGTGTCTTCCTCCTTTTTCGCCTCTGTGCTCTGCATCAGTTGTTAGTCGGCGTTCGTGTTGTTCACTTCTCCCCTTGTATCCGTGTGTTGCACGCCTCTTCTTTTGACTATGTACCCTTATCAACTCGCTCAACTTTCTGTCCTTTTAGTCCTCAGATCGCCCACTGTAGTGGGTATAATTAGTTGTGAGCTTTGAACAACTTACTCACGCGTTCAAATGTCGGGAAACATATGTAGGTGCTCCTCGAGGCGTCGCGAAGTACGAGACGCCACTTGGAAAGCCTTCTTTGAATGCACGTGGATTTGGAAGAACGCCCTCTCGCCCTTCCCTCCGCCCGAATGGCGAAAAGTTCGCCCAAGTGCGGCATTCGAACCCGGGACCACGATGCCTTCCAGATTTTGTTAGCCTATCCTCGCAGCTAGGCCAAGAGGCTACGGAAGGCACTAACCGTGTACAGCAAACGGAGCAATTCAATTATTCCGAAGCCACCGCCCACTGCGGTCTGCGCCTTATATACTGGCATATGCGGAATAAATGTGTTCTCCAAGCAATCAGGAGTCCTCGGTCGAGACTTGTTTAGAGGCGCGAAAGCCTTGGGCACCTCGCGGGTGAGAGTATAGGGAATGACCTTGTCGAAAACCCGGTGTCGCCGCGAGTAGGACAAAAGAAAAAAAACAATGTCACCTGACGATGTAAAGCCAGTAAGGGCGCGATACTCCGATGAGGCATACATAAGACGAAAGTAATGATTGCCAGAGTGATCCCGATGTCAATAAAATCATAAGCAATAATTACATTATCTCCTCGCGGTGACTGCTCTATATAGGCATGTTCCATTATGTGCGCGGAAGTTGGAGAGCAGACTTGCAAAAGGGTGTTTAATCATCATCATCATTATCATTATCATCATCATCATCATTATCAAGACCGTTATCAGCCTATTTGAGTCCACTGCACCACGAAGCCCTCTCCCAGTGGTTTCCAACTCTCTCGAGTCTGCGCGAGTTGAAGTTAGCCAGCGAAGCTCTTATTTTCGTCGCCCGCCTAACCTTTTTTGCCTTTCCTGCCTCTGCTGCATTTCCGATCTCTTGTTATCCACTGGTTTGTCTCGTCGCGCGTGAGCATTGCTCAGTAAGTTTAGGGTTGCTTGTGTCCTTGTGCGCGAACGCTTACACCGTCAAGGCCGCGGGGACAGTCCATCGTGCCCTTCCAGTGGTTCCAGAGAGGCACTTCGACATCTTATTTTAGAGTGTACCGCGTACGTTTCGCAGCGTACATCGCTAATTAGGGAGCACGGACGTCTTGGTGTGCAGTGCGCGACCGTTGACGATTACCTGTTCCCAAAGGGGAGTGCTTCTCGACGGGACTAAAGTCCCTAGATATTTTTTCCGAATATCTAGGGACTTTAGACGGGACCAGGTCCATCGAGCATTACTGAATTTTCTGGACGCTACCGGTCTGGCGTTCCGTCTATAGACATATTTTGTTTTTGTTGTGTTTTGTCTGTTTATTCGTATGTTATTACTTTCTATTTCCTACATCTTTCTTTCCCCTCTCGCCATTTTCCATCTCCCAAAAGAGTAGGCAGGCGTTATGCCCCACCCGGTGACAGTTGTCAGCCTGCTCTATTGTCATGTCCTTGTGCCTTACATGTTTACATGCCTAATAATAATAATAATAATAATAATAATAATTCTGTTCTGATTGTCCAACGGTCGTCCGTTCGTCGCATCACATGACACTTCATCATCATCATCACCAGCCTGTCTACGCCCACTGCATTACAGAGCATGATGTCCCTTTAAAGGCGATGTCATATGCTTTCTTTTATGGTTGTCAAATACTGCGCTTGGCCTGTCTCCTTCTACTTCTGGTCTTCTGTCCTCCGCCCACTTTTAAGCTTCTTACTACATGCTTTCCCATTTACGTACCTCTAGGCAACCGCGTTACGTGCTCAGAGAAGCTTTGTTTTCTTTCTGCAATCCAAAAGCTATTGTTGTCCTCTTTCAACGCCACAGACCACACTTGCATACGTTCAAGTTTTGGTGTTTAATCATATCTTTCGTGTGCAAATCTGTCATTAACCGATCATACCGCAGCACTCATTTCACTCACGGAGGTCTTGTCCGCCTACCGTCCGTAAAAACTCTCTTTTTAACATTAGAAATGTATAAAAAATTATGTTTATAATATTTATAGCTTTTGTAATGTTAGAAAATATTATATTGTGAGAATAGCGACGCTTATCTGGGATTTTCGCGCAACTTTGAAAGCATTCGGCGCACTCCTGCAGGCGAAGAATGTATACCAGCTGGGGGACTGCAGTGAAATTTAACAATAATTAAACCCAATATCCTCAGTGCCAAACAGAAGTTAAAAAAAAAAGTATTTTCATTTCTTACTCAAACGTGCCACCTCTTTCACGCTAATGTACAAGACTCTGGCGCTATCAGTAACTGGCCTTGCAGCACTTAGCGTTTCTTTCTTTTCTCTTTTTTCCCCCTTTTTTTTCTGTCGTGCGTACAGGCGGAATGAACGGAATATTTATAACGCTGTTCTGCTACGAAATTGAGCGGCCTCCACGTTTCCGTGCTCCTTTTCTAAGTGCACTTTCTTATCACCGCGAGCCAGGAAGTGGGCAATCAATTACTGTGTCCCCTAGCGGAAGCTCGTTCCATCAGCACATTTTCTTTCCTATTTCGCCTCTCCTTTTTTTTTCTTTTTACGAGTGTGCAAAAGAAGGCAACAGATGTCATTCCACATCCTCTTCCGACGCCTTGTAGCTTAATGCACAGTGTGTACCAAGGTTTCAGCGGGAATGCTGTGGCTTTAAGTTTTAATGAGCCCTTTGGGGCTACGTCGGTATTTCGGTTTTTAGGGGTACTGCATAACACCTCCAAATTAGAAGTTACAATGAAAGTTGTGGTATTTCCAACTTCCTGCGTGCATAATGAAGTGGATTATGGTTAGAGCTACGCTTCTGAATTAATAAATTGTGCCGCGAAACTGTATTTGAAGTTGTATTAGAAATTATATTAGAATATTTACGTCTGGCTGCTTCTTCGCGAAGCCTGGCGGCGTAATTTGAGGGCTTCTGCTTTCACTTTGGTTTACTTATTTTAAGCATATCGACTACGTTACGCGTTTGTCTTGGCCACGCCGCGGTGTTCTGTGTAGTGGCTATATGGCCCGCGGCTGCAGGTCCGAAGATCGCGGGTTGGAATCCCGACCGCTGCGGCTGCGTCTCGATGGAGGCGAAATGTCCAGGCTCATGTACTGTGCGATGTCAGAGCACGTTAAAAGAAACCCAGGTGGTCGAAATTTCCGGCGCCATCCGCTACGCCGTCTCTCATAATCGTATCGTCGTTTCGGGGCGTAAAACCCCAGAAATTATTAATGTCATCAATAATACCACACAGGGTGAGCGTCAGTATTGTGACGATGCAGTCACCACGGGGTATTTATTAGGCCTGGATGATGCGGCAAACCGGCCGAGCCCAAAGCATGGATGAGACGCGAGATCACAACCCACAATCGATGAAGAAGAAGCCCATGTGATGATGATTATGTACAGATGACGAAGAGTAGCGCATTAAGTGCCCACAGTATCACTTTCAAAGTGAGCCCTGAAACTCGGAGCGCATGACATCACCAACTTCACCTTTTGTGTATTGTTTCTTTTTTTATTTTCTGGCCATGTTGACATCGTGCAATTTCCTTGAGCACGTTTCATGTAATTAATTAATTAATTAATTATACTGAAACTGCTTTCAAGGCCTGAAGGCACTACAGAAAGGAGCGGAAGAAGTGCTAAGAGGGTCAATCAACAGACAAAAAAGAAAGGGTGGTTGTTTGCAAGGCATATCTTCAATGGCAGTCTTGAACCTTGCGGTCATCTGTGACCTTGACAGCTGTGGCGGGGAGGTGTTTTCATTCGACGCTTGTACTTGGGAACAAAAGAACCAAATTACTGCGTCATTTATGTTTTAATGATTTGTTGTATAGCTATAATATGTGTTAGCTTAGTTCTTATGTTTTTGATATTAATTCCTATTTAGTGTTTCGCCAATGACAATTGCCGTTTAGTGTTTTTTTATGTTATAATGCCGTTAGGGACCCTTTAACAAATTTGTTGGGTCCCTAAAAGTGTAAGTACATGTAAGAAGCAAAAGAACAAATAAACTTCAACTTCAAAAAAATAGGCAGTTTCGTGTGCCATATATAGGTACACCCACTCGATAGCGGTGATCGGTCCTCAGAGATACGTAATGAGCTGGATATGATGCAGGCTTTTCCTTAAATCGCTGTTACAGTGACAGATTTTGTGAAAAACGTTTAGGCGAGGTGATTTTTCGGCGCAACGAAAGATCAGCAAGTTTAATGTGTTTCTTTTCTCTTTTTTGTTTTTCATGGACGTGAATAATTTGATAAGATGAAACGGGCTGTGCGATTTTGAATTTCTTCAAGTGTTCGGATGGGGGTGGTCTGAATGGTATCCCATACGCCGATGACGTTGCAGTTATCGAGTAATTGGTAACGCCACGATCCGCATAATAATCTATGTTTTTAAATAAAGCACAAATTCCTAACCTGAGCGTTCGATAATTCTTACCTACGCGGATTACACTGCAGAGCAGAGCTTTCAAATGACCCAGAACAAAAACAAAAAAAAAAAAGAACGGAGCATGAGAAAACAGTCCAGAGAGACGCTTCGGTGGAAATGAAAGCGACAAACCTATCGAAGGCGGCCTAAATATACCTCGGCTCATTCAACGCTGCACGCAACTTCCAAGAAACGCACACCGAACACGGCCGTATAGCCGTACATACATCCATTACCGAGCCCTATATCGACTCTCAAACGTCTCAAGCCGGCTGCTTGAAAACGAGTCTCCGCACCGTTTCTCACGTATCGTCGCTGCAGTCTCTCTAAATGCGCACTGCACTTGAAGAAGCAGGACATTTCGTGTAATGGTCCGAGAGACGATCGCTTGGCAAAAAAAAAAAAAAGAGCAGTTGCTATTTCTGCGGTGAACGCGCATAAAAATCGGGCTCCTTTCAATGGATTAAGCGCACCGCCCACTCCGTTATATGGACACGTAATACCCCATCGTCCAATCGCAGCAACCCCCCCCCCCCCCCCCATTTCGCTGAAGTTTTTCTGTAGTTTCCTAATACACGTTATGCGAGCGCCGACTCGAAATGTACACACATACGTACTGGACGTCGGCAATTACGATAGAAACGGGCCGGTTTCTTTGAAGGCTCCCTCCTCAACCACTGCCACCGTGTACTGGCGTACATTTCGTTGGTGCGTATTGTGCACTCGAAAGAGGCGCGCTGCTTTAACGTACAGGCGCGTACACGCGTGCCGCTACGATTGCACTTGCCGTTCCAACGGCTATCCGTTTCTGTTTTTATGGAGGAGCAGTAGCAGTAGCCGTCGCTATTTGGCCGCTGCGCTTCTCTCTGCGTAGTGCTTTCGAATATATTTTGCTCTCGCGTGTCGGAGGTGGCTGCAATCAAACGGTGCGGCTAGGCCTCGCGGCTTTCGAGCAATCGCCGCGCGCGCGCGCGCACGCACTTTTGAGCAAATTTGGCATTTGCATATGCGCTTGAAGTACTGACAAGCGTATACTTGTTGCTTTTTTTTTTATTAACATTTTTGTGCCGTTTTAGAGCCTGCCTCTTCAAGAGAACTCTGCGCTCAAAAGAAAGAAAGCGCGTCTGCGATGGTAGAGTGGTGTAACAAAAAAAAAAAAAAAAAACACGAAGAGCGAGGCTTATCTGGTATTTTCGAACAACTTTGAAGGCATTCGTCGCTGTGCTGCAGTTGAAGAACGCATATACCAGTTGGACTGCAGCTCCCCGTTTTGAGTGTGCCGTTTCCGGCACAGCAGGATTACGCAAATGAGGTAGTTTGTGATCTATCGATAACCGAGTGCGTACGCGAAGAAGGCATGGCAGGTCTGGTATAGACATTTGAAAGTTGTTGCGGCAACTGCACGACCTTTTGGTTGAGGACCAATCTTTCTACGTTAAAGTGGTGGCGTGGGCCCTATGACGTTCCACGGCGAAACACCAAGGCAGGGTTCGATTCCTGGCGTGGGTGTAGCCGCTGTTCTACAGAGGCGAAATGCAAATTTGGGCGTGGGCTTAGATTTTTTTGCCGTTAAATAACACCACGCGGTCCAAAATTATGCTTGTGCCTACTTTAATTAAATTGAATTTTTCTTTCCCTAGGTAATGCATGAAAAGCGGTGGAGTGAAAGGTACTAAAGCAGCTTTACTAGCTCCCGCTACCAACGAGCAAACCAGTGGCGTCGAGAATAAATCGAGGCACCACATATGAATTTTGATTGCCTATTGATTGTCGCAGCTGTAATAACTGACAATATTAATGACATTTTGCAGGATATATAACACGTTCACAAAAAAGACAATAGGCAAAATATGCACATGCGCGTTGAAAAGGGGTATAATTGAATTAGTGATACAATTTGATAAGTCGCGCATGTATGAGAAATAATCCGTACATGTTAGCATTAAGAGATGAATTTTTCTACAGAAGGGCCGAGAGGTCGGCCTGAGCGATACCTTTCATTCACGTAACATCTGTAGAAGTCATTACGTGACAAGCTAATTGCCACCTAAATCGTTACTCATGGATGTACCGCGCGAGCGCGTGTAATAAGGCTCCGAAATCCGCGGAGTCCCGTGAAGCCCCGTGGCCCACGTTTCTTGCGTTTTGCTGCCTCACAGCACTGTAATGAGGCAAAGCATCACTTAGATTTGATTACGACTATTCGCGGCTTTTTCACGACCTAATTCGATTAATAATTGTGTCTAAGTTCGTAAGATCATAATACTGGCTAAATTGCATTCACGTGCTGTTCCGCCGCCAAAGGTTACAGGTTCGGACCCCTAGGTCACGTCTCAATAGATAGTTAAGGTTAGTTAAGGTTAAGTTAACTTGCGGGCTTTCTGTGCAATTTATACAAACCGCGATGACCTTTGAAAGGATACGCGCAGACTGTAACACTCTTCAGTTGTTCTGTCTTTTTTGTTTTTTATTGGCCCCTATACAACAAGAAATTGAAACGCCCCACATGACACGAGATAACTCGAGTAGTCAGTGCCAGTTCCAGTCGCGGCTTTTACGTGAAACGCCTCCGTACATCGCTCGCTTGTCTTCGACACCGTCTGTTGACTCGCGCAGAAGCAATAATTCAATAATAACGAACATTCACCGAGGGAGCCAAGCAGGAGGGCGCCGCAGTGCCCGCTGGTGCCAATGCTGCCACGTGCCGTCAGGGCCTGCTGTCGTTGCCCTTTGAACTCTGCCCCCCCTCCCCCCCCCTTCGTTAGTCCCCAGTACCGCCTTCATCGTTTCGAGCAAAGCCAAGGAATAATGATGAGAAAGAGAGAAAAAGAGGAGGAGGGGTACATACGCGCGCCAAGGGGGGAGAGGGGTAGGGTGCGCCACAAGCTTTTTCCCACGACTCGCACGTCGCCTGCCACGCGCACTCTAAAGCATAATAATGTAATCGCCCCCTTCCCTTCGTTGCACAATCTTCTCATCTTTCTTTCTCCCCCCTCTTCCATCCTCAGGCTCTCCTCCCATTTCGTTCTCTTAATAAGGGTCCACGGCTGGCCACCTAATTACGGCCGCTCCGTCGTCGCGTAACAGGAGAAGACTCCGTGGATTGAGAAGGACAGGAGGGGGGCGGGAGGGGGGGAAATTGCGTGGCGGCCATTTTGGTTCCTCTAATCCAGCTGCTTTGTTCTGTCTATTTGGGCTCATTTGCTTAGGAAGTGAAGGAGGGGGAGGGGGACCTGTGAAAGGGGCCTGCGGGTCTTTAATGAGCGCGCCTGTTTCTTGTGCTCGCAAAGCCAAGGAACGGCTTGCTTCCGAGCCACAACGAGCATGCAAATGTGGTCTCTCCTCCTCCTCCTCCTCCTCCTCCTCCTCCTCCTCCTCCTCTCTCTTTCTCTCTTTGTCAGTCTGTCCAGCGTCTTCTGCGTGTGTTCCCCTGCACCACTGCTCGTGAAAAATCGTTCTCCTCAGATCGGCGGGGCGTGTTAATGGCGTATATATACGGCGAATGACACCGCGCTACCGAGGGGGCCCTAAAGTGTAGTGGCTTTCCTTTAAACAACGCACGACGCAGGCTGGGTCTGGCCTGATATCAAAGAAGCTTCTTTTCCTTTCATTTTTTTTTCGATAGAGAGAGAAGTTGTTTTCCGGGATAAGTGCAGTTCCGAAGCTTTGTTTTCTAGACACGGTGATGCTGGATTTGAGAATACACTCAGAGATACTCCCACGACACACAACGAAATTACAAAGCGATATTACATGAGTAGGAGGCTGTTCCCTCCTGCACACATCAAACTTAACAGGGCACACTTAGACAACTACAAACACGTTCATATTTCTCACCTGTACAGTACAAGGAATGGTATAACATTCAAGGCTTGAATACTATATGTAAAGCCTGCACGGAAGACGATTGTACATTAGAACATATGCTCTGGGAGTGTGGGTCGCTTGGCCCTGGCATTACACGTGACAGGTTTTCGAGCATGATCAAGTCGCAAGACACCAAGCAACAAGTCCTAGCTGTCCAGTACGCCCACGATGGGGCCAGGAGGCTTGACCTCCCGGTTCCAACGTGGGAGCAGTTAGGCGTGCTCTTTAGCCATGTACAGGACATTAAATAAAGTTTATTCCTCCTCCTCCTTCAGGAATGTCCAGTCACGGCAATTATATGGCCGTGTTGTCCTGACGAACTGCAGCAGTTGGGCGAGATTCCTTGTTGTCAGTATGCTTGCTTCCTTACTTATTTTAGTTAGTTAGTTAGTTGTTAGCTAGTTAGTTAGTTAGTTGTTAGTTAGTTAGTTAGTTGTTAGTTAGTTAGTTAGTTAGTTAGTTAGTTAGTTAGTTAGTTAGTTAGTTAGTTAGTTAGTTAGTTAGTTAGTTAGTTAGTCGAGTCATGGACGATCGGAACTAACATATACTGCTTCCTCTGCCGTCTTGTTTTAGCTGATGAGTGTTGTACATATCATTTCTTTATTCATTTATACAAATGTTTGTAATCTTGGCCTACTGATACCAGTACGTTTCAGTAGAAGTGTCTGTTAGATATGTGATTTACATTTTATTTGGTTTGCTTGTGTGTTTTTTTTTTCTTTTTGACCGATGCAAGTATGTCAGTCTCAGTGAATTTTAAGTTGTAGTCTTAAACAATCGTTGGTGTTGCTGTTTGTCCATTTTGTGCTTACAATGCATCTGTCTGAATGACGTGTGACCTACGGGCGCAGGGCGTTTCTCAAGCTGCAAAAAGCAGCTTTTTGCTCGGCGTCCGCTCTTTGCGTTCAAACTGTACCACAAAGAGAAATAAACTTGTATTGTATTGTTACAAGTGCTATCACATTACCGACACCAGTTCATGTGTTCCGTCAACATTAAGAACCAGGAGTGCATGGTGGTGTTTCTTTCAGATGTTCATTGCAGAATTACTTTTCTTCTTCTACCTCTCATTAAAAGAACAAAGCTGAGCGAGTTGGTAAGGATTAACTAACGAAAAGGCGTGCAAAGCACGGACATAAGGGAAGAGGAGTAGGCAACACGAACGCCGACTAACTGAGGCAGAGCGCTGAGGGGAAAAAGGAAAGAAGACATACAACTTATCTGCGCATGCTCAGGAACGGTAGCCCTACCTGTCAAACGATTACACGTACCGGTCTACGCGATAGACAACTGTTAAGACATTCTATCTCTTCTCTGTTTAAGATAACCGACGGCTGACCCACGCACGCGCTTCCACTGATACCGATATGCCAGGCCTCGGCCATTAAACGCGTTTCTTCATTCTTATGCCTGTACAGTCCGTACACACTTTTTTCTGCTCCCAATAGGTCAGGTAGGATATGTGTTGCCGTGCACAGGAAAAATGGGCAGTTGCAAGAAAAAATCGAAGACATTTTCACGTAAAGCACACTGCCAAGAATAATTTCACCGACCGATTCTGTAAGCATGACATATTGACATATTCAGTATAATCGTGAAACTGCTCCTTCGTTAAATCTGTGCAGATGTCCCAGCCAATGTAACTCTGGACATTTATTAGTGCGGTCGGCACATTGCGAACCAGCCACTTAAGAGATGTCTTTGTGGTTGCATTGGCGAAGCACATACGGCTTAAAATTTCAGTGCTAATTAGGTTCCTAGCAAAAGATAGCGCAGGGAATTCTTACAAAATAGGGGCCAAGATTACCACTACTTTTTTTCCCGAACGTTAATTGTCCTTATTTTGTGAGCCTCTCTTTAAACAACGGCGATTAAAGGCAATGCCTACTGTCCTTAAGCGATTTTTTGATCACAGTATAAAACGTACCATCCAAAGTGTACAAGCTTGCAAAGGTCTCGCTGGAAGGTGATAAGAAATTCTTGAAACAAAATTTTTCGATCTTCGCGGTCCTCCCTTTTGAGTGTGTAAAAACGCCGGCAACACTGGCGACTGAGTTTTTGTAATAATTTCGAAAACAAAATTCCTCAGCGTCACGAAGTAACGCTATCAGATGCTTATAAAGTGAGATTTCAAAGAATTTTTTTAGGCATGATAAGTAAGCCTGCGTAGGTTTTCCTCAATTGCCTTTCACTTGAATTTCGACACACGTTACCGAGGATGGCGCCACCAGTTTTCCTTCCTTTTTTTTTCGACTCTTAAGGCCAAGATAAACGTATTCTTCCTTTTTCTATGGGGTAAGATCATGTTCGTTTCCGTCAATGCAAGAAACGATCTTCTCATTTCCACCACAAACACAACAAAAAACAAGTTTTCCGAGCAATAGGCACTCCCATCAAGTACTCCGTCATATCGGTTTGTTCCCTTAATCCAATTTTCATAACCTTCTGGGCTAGTACTGAAGAGGCAACGTGTGCGATTGGGCTTTTTCTGGTTGTCCATTGCAACGCGCACTACGCTACAACCATACAAAAGAAGAAAATGAGGACATCTAGCGCTACCCTTTATGATCTTTGTGGTGTTTTTATCTCTTTGCGATACTGTGTACGCAGTACTGCGTACTACATGCAGTCGCTAGACTTCTCTCACGCTAAATGTGTTCTTGCAGGCAAATGTGACTTTTTTCCGCACTTATTACGGAGTGCGGCTCGTAATTCTCCGAGGTGCCCTCGCGAGCGAATATCTGTGAATACAGGGGACGCACCCAGCACTGGCTAAGAGCTCATGGGTTACAATTTCTGTGCAAGTTAGGGTTCATTGCGACTGCCTACTCGCGCTCGTAGTCTGGAGGCGATCGTTATGCCGGCAACCTTCCCTTGTATACTTTCCACGTGTATAGCCAGCACCATCGTTGGGAGTGCCGTTACACTGTTACCGCCTCGGGGCTCCGGCAATTTCGACTCTCAAATTGCATTTGGGGCTTCTCATTAGCTAGTCGTCGGCCGTAACGCGTCTACCAGCTGCGCTCTTCGATATCAAACGCCCACGTACGCGTAATTGACATCTGAGCCCCACTTTTCCGCAAGGCCGCGAATGCGGTGAAAGCGGAGCGCGCGCTGCAAACGAGTTGGCTAGCAGAGATCAGGGCTGCCGGCCTTGGTCGTCCCATTAGGCCGCTGAATTTCGCATATAGAGTCGGCAAAGTTAGCGCAACACAAATAAAAAGTGATTTGCGAAGTTTCGCACTAGTGAGCGGCTCGTGATGTGTATCGTCGAAGTTATGGCATCGCCCCGCCACGGTGGTGTAGTGGCTATGGTACTCGCGCTTATCCGAGAGTCGCGGGATCGAATCCCGGCCGCGGCGGCTGCATTTCGATCGAGACGAAATGTTGAGGCCCGTGTGCTGTGCGATGTCAGTGCACGTTAAAGAACCCCAGGTGGTCAGGTGGTCGAAATTTCCGGAGCCCACCACTAAGGCGTCTCTCATAATCAGAGCTGGTTTTAGGACGTCAAACCCCACAATTCAATTCAAGTTATGGCATCAGGGAGACTAGCAACATTATGTGATATCTGCAGTCTTAAAGTTGAAATTGAAAAAAAGAGGGTGGGGGGAGGGGGCGGTTCAGCTGATCAAATTACGTCATTGTAAAGTACAGCACAGTTGGTAACTCTGATTTGCAATTGGACACGTGGTGTTTTTTTATCCTGCTCTTAAATATAGGTACTCAAGCGCTTTTGTATTGCGCAACCACTGAAACACGGTCGCCAACTCCGGGAATCGAACACGCGACCGTCAGAAGCGCAACGCAGAAGCCACTAAGAAACCGAAGTGGGCAACTACCGTCTTTCTGGTGAAATTTATTTTAGTGTTTACAATATCTGCTGCGAAGGTGGTTTAGTGGGCGTCCCCAGAAAGAGGGGCAAAAAAAAAAAAACAACGAAGGGCGCAGGTGGGGGGGGGGGGGTGGGGGAGGGGGGAAGGACCGAAAGGGGTAGCTCTCACAGCTCCAAACATTACAGGTCTCTCCACGTCTCTGTTTATAGCTCGCTGTCGCTTCATCTCGGTCAATAAACTTTGCTTAGAGTCGTTATTCGCATGATACGGAATACTCTCGGTCATGCATGCATAGCCTTAATAAGCTGCTCCTGAATATTCCAATGTGGCCGTTGTACCCTACACAGTTCGCAGCATGCCAGGTGTATCGATGTTACAAAAATGACACCATCCACACTGTGTGTATCTGCTCTTGTTTAATGTTATTCACCCGGTACTCTCAAGAAATTACGTAACCGTCACCAGGTAGACCTTGTGCCCTTAATTTACAGGAATGTAGCGACGACCCAACTTCAACAAATCAATGATAATGACGATTATTTGTTGTCACAGGCAACCCTCGTAAATCGCTCACAGCTTTCTTTTTGTCGTAAGTCAGCAGACGTGCAAGAGCCACCAATCTCGTACAGCAGAAAGCCTTGTTCTTACTTCAGGACGTAGCTATACTTGGCACAGCGATTGGCTCATTTTAGGGGCGAAGCTCCTTAAGGCGTAGGCTTGTCTGCCGTAGTTGTCCGTCGTAGCCACCTCGTCTTCATCGAACGCTGGCACGCGCTCTTGTGTCACGAGTTCACGCCGGTGCCTCTTCGTCTACTCAGGCATCACTCAGTTTCGGTTTCGTTTCGTATTACATCGCAATACCCCCAGTTTTAAGTAGTCGTTCGCAACTTTTCTGGAAGGTAGAAGATGCGAAACGAATACCACAGTGTTCTAGAGAACTCAGTTGTCTGTCCATACAGCACGAAGCATGGCTAAATTAATCCGGAACTCCGCACGATTTACGATGAACCTCCGGAGCTTCGCCCACTCATCATCATTCACTCCGTGGATCTGCGTGGATTTTTTTTTATTTTTTTGCATATAAAGTCAGCTAAATTTGACAAGCAAGCTTAACGCGCAGGCTTAACGTCCCGCGTATAGCTCGAGGGGCGGCATTTACGCTCTTACCATCGCCAGCCTTGCACTTAGCTGACACGTAAAGAGTCATTAAGCTCTCGACTGGAAAGGAGTCATCGCGCGGAAAGGCCGGAAATTAGTGCCGCCTTAAAAACACACTCATTAAACGCAGCACTGCGCCTCTGCTCTTGTTCAGCGTTACGCGCTTTTCTTGCGCTTTGTTTTCAGGCAGCTCAAGAAGCCTAAAAAAAGTATTAAAGGAGATGTTTAAAAAACAACCAACGAAGAAGTCAATAACGAACACGCTATACCCTTTCCTCTGTTGCCGTTCAGTCATCAACGAAAATCGAAGGACAACAAATATTGATCCATCTTTCCTGCGGTGACGCTGCATTAGTGATTCTGCTTGCGTGTTTCCTTTTCTTTTTTTTTTCTCTCTTCGCTCGCTGTCTCACCTAGTTCGCATCCAAATTGAGCTGTAACGCAGCCAGCGAAGTTTGCTGCTTTTCAATTTCATTCGTCAAAGCATGAACCCCGGAACCCTTTGCGGGCGCCTGTTTTTCCTTTCTCTCTCTCTCTCTCTCTCGTTCATTGGAGGCAACACTACAAGCGAGGCACGTCGCCCCAGCCCAATCGTGTTTACTCTAACCTAATTGAAATGTTTCCACTGAAACGATAAGGGAGTCAGCCGCGATGTTCGCTTCCTGGAAGCTATCGCGTGGTTCCAGCGACAGAGGGGTCCCCAAAACAGCTTCGGGCTATATCGAGGTCCAGTGTACGATCTGTCACAGTTAACTTTGCAACGCCTGAGGCTGTGCGGGTAAATATAAACGACGAGCGGGACAAACAGGGAAAGCGAAACCATACATGGAAATTACAGAAAATAAAGAAAAAGTTTGATTAACGGAGCAACAAGACGGAAGAATTGCCTCGCACGTAGTAAGTGGAAAGTTAGAAACATCCTTACGGGGGGAGGGGGGTTGTGAGCGTGTTGTGTCCACGATAGTGACTTCTAAGGTGCTTTTTTTTTTCCTTTTCATTCTTTCTTTTTTGCTCGTATCGTAGGCTCCTTGGGGCGCTAGATGCGTTAACCAGCCCAAAGTTATAACATGACACCCTCCTTAACTGGACTAGCACTCCTTAAAACCGGATAGTTATGGTATTTAACTGCAGATCCGAAGGTCGCGGGATCGAATCCCGGCCGCGGCGGCTGCATTTCGGTGGAGTCGAAATGTTGAGGCCCGTGTGCTGTGCGATGTCAGTGCACCTTAAAGAGCCCCAGGTGCTGCCCCTTCAAGAACCCCACATATTTCGGAAGCGGCATTAGATATGCCGCTTCCTTAATATCTCTGTGAAATATTTAGTGTACATTTAATAACGCCCCTTTCAAATCCTATAATTCACGCGCTCCAGGAACGACTACGCGACGCTACAGGCCGAATATATATGTACCATTCGGTGACCTCGGTGAATTTAAGATATTTCAAAAATGTAAAGGTATAGTGAACTCGAGTTTCCTCTAATATATTTACTTCAAACCTACAAATAAGAAAATACTTGGGCGCCATGTGGCGCCACCGTTTGGAAGCAAGACCTGCAGCACACGGTTCGTTTTCCCGTGGCCTCCGAGAGCGCGCCAATCCCGGAGGCCTGGTGGCGACTAAGATGACGTCAACTGCAGAGTTGAGGGGAAGGCGTGCAGGGGGAAGGAGGGGGGGGGGGGAGTGGAAGCGAAACCGCGTATTTATCGCTCTAAATCAACCCCGACGATACAACGAAACAATGCATCTTATTGATTAGAGCGTCCGAATACACACTTCGCTAAATCCTCAGGAAACGTTTCACGCCTTCTTTAAAGGGCAACTCCGGCGGTTTTTCCACGATGTTCTGATATCGCTATTTTCGAATAGTGCTGAGAGCCCTGAAGCAGTCGCGGTCATTCAATTTGCTCAGAAACTCACCAATAATTTTAAATAACCGAATGATCGATGTGTTCAACCCGGAACCGAAATGGGTAGATGCTTCGTGAACTGTATGTGATGACGTCACAGCCTCCACGCCATCAGAGATATGGAGCTGGTGCCAGAGAAATGAAAGGGGTGATGTCATCCAACGATGTATTGAGCTCTTCTGAACTTAACAGCGACGATTTCAGTTCTGAAGTATCACCGCTTCGCTTTAGACGGCCCGCCTGCTCGGGTAGGCAGCGTTGCAGGTAATGATGTCGAAAACACAGGATGGCTCCTGTGGGAATCGGCTAAAAAAATTTTAAATTCATTTTCAGGAAAACTTAATGACTTGCAACATCCTGGCTTGGCACAAGTTATTGCAGCACCGAGAACATATACTGAAGATTTGATTGAGATCAGCGGACAATGGAAAAGTGCCGGAGTTTCCATAAAGGCGCACTAAAGTGAAGCAATTTTCTCGTATTATAGTGGATTAGCTTCTCATAATACGAAAAACACCAGATTTGCTGAGATAAGACTGCCGGTATAAGCTGGGAAACGCGCAGAAATGAAATGCAGGTGGCGATGCGGCTTTTAACTTCCAGCATTAATACGCGTAACGTCACGGATATTCGACGGCGTTTGCTAAGCCTGCATACTATATATCAGTAAGAAAGACACACATTGTGTCTTAAGGAAGCCATGAACTTAACACAGGGAGTTTCGGGACATTTGATGGAGCGAATATGGCGAGAGTTCGAAAAAGAACATATATTGGTCCTCTGACGTCATGAGGCCGAAGTTCTGGCGCGAATTTCAAAGCGAAAAGTTTGGCATTCATTTTCTCTCCTAATCAGCATCATCATCAGTCTATTTTAGGTCCACTGCAGGACGAAGGCCTCTACCAACGATTTCCAATCCACCCTATCCTGAGCGTTGGTTCTACTTTATGCCCGCAAACTTTTTAATTCCATCGCTCGATCGAACCTTTTGCCTGCCTCTGTTGCGTTTTCCCTCTCTTGGTATCCATTCCGTCGCTCTTCCTGTCCATCTGTTATCCGTCCTCCTCATGACATGTCCTGCCCAGGTTCACTTCTTTCTTTTAATTGATACAATAATATCGGCTACTCCTGTCTGTTCCCTGATCCATTCCGCTCGGTTTTTATCTCTTAGCGTTACACCTATCAATTTTCTTTCCATTGCGCGTTGCGTGCTCCTTAGTTTCATCTCTAGTTTTTTCGTTATCCTCCACGTTTCTGCACCGTACGTTAGTACTGAGAGCTGCAGGTTTCCAGTCACGATTTGGTAATGCCTTCCGAATGCGCTCCAGCCCATCCTTATTCTACGGAGAATTGCTTTTTCATGGGTAGGTGTTTCTACTAGTAACTGTCCCAGGTCTACGTATTGGTTCACACACTAAGGGTTCACTGTTAATATTCAATATAAAATGGCGTAATTAACTAATTAACTACCACCGACTTGCAGAAATGTGTTATCATTCTGAACCACTCCACCTCTTCCGTTTAGTGTCCCTTTAAATAACAGCGTGGTGTTCCACAAATAGCCGGTATCAGTGCAAGAACGCAGTGCCAACAGAAACCACGCAGACTACATATTGGCGCAGAAAGTGTGGGCGTTAGGGCGAGGCGGCCCACGTATGGTAAACAAGGCTGCTGAAACAGTAAACACCTGCACGACCGTAATCGGTCCTTGAGTTTCTGAACAACCTTCCTCTTTATTCATCGGGTATATGGCGGGTTCGAAGCGTCTAAAAATAGCCGCGTACTATATACCTCTCCGTGTCTCGGCTCATTAGCTTTAGAGCGAACCCCCGTGACCTGATATGAAAGGCAAATGTTCACACTAGTTAAGTGCGCTCGCGCGTGGGCGCACCGCTGCTGCTTTCCTCGTTTTGTTAGTTGTTCCCTTGCTTGTTTCAACCTTGGAAAGGTTCCAGGTTATGGTAAGGCACGCATATCCTGAGTCAGATGCTTGAATTTTCCTTTTTTTATTTTACATTTCTTTGACTCTGTTTGCAGATAAACGCTCGCGCGTTATTAGGGTACGATTAGTGTGTGTCTGCCTCTACTGGTTATTTACTACTCAGAACGACTTCGTGTTTCGCCCTGTTTACACCTTCACAAACTCGCCACGCGGGTGAAAAAAACGAAAGAAAGAAAGAAAAGGAAGAAAGAAAGAAAGAAAGAAAGAAGAAAGAAAGAAAGAAAGAAAGAAAGAAAGAAAGAAAGAAAGAAAGAAAGAAAGAAAGAAAGAAAACCCTGAGGCTATTGAAGTTGGTGGGAGGGTGTATGTAGGTGTTGTAATCACGAGTGGTGAACATCCGCTGAAAGTCCTTCACTTGTCCCGTCTTGTCCTTCTGTGTCCTTATTCGTTACTTTCCGCTCAGCTACGATGAACCTATACGCCAGAGAACCTGCATTACTGCAGTGCATAGTACTTCCAAGTGTGTTAATTATTCATGAACGCACTGATGCCCTTATTTTCTGGGTCTGTCTGTCTGTCTGTCTGTCTGTATGTATGTATGTATGTATGTATGTATGTATGTATGTATGTATGTATGTATGTATGTATGTCTTTGTCCGTGTGTCGCTTCTCTCTGCAGATGTTTGTCTGCATCGCTCTGATAAGAACAGTTCGCATATTTTATATGGCCACGTCAGATCTCAGCCCACAGAGGTCGGGAAGTAATATATGCATCGCCCTGTCTCCAGTTGCATGTTTGTCTGTGCATCGCTCTATCTGCACTTGTTAGCTTATCGCTTTGTTTGGAGTAGTTCTTCTATGCATCCCTCTATTCGCAGTTGTCTGTCTGTATATGGCATGGAAACTGCTGCAGTGCTGCCTTTCTCAGAAAATGGGCACGACGTAATCGTATTCACAAACTTCTGCTGTCGCTAAGAAAGGATATCGCAATAATCTCAATACTTCGCGACTCGTAAATGGGATAAACGTGGATCCTGTTTCCATTCGTCGTCCGCACTTTCGTAAACAGCCACCGATTCCCGCTGCCCGCAGCGTGCGTGTTTCCCCTGAAGGAAACTTCGGCGTACTATATTGATGACGTCACGGTATAGCTATTTCTGTCTTCATGTGCTCGCCCTTATCTCGCTGACGTCAATGTGCTACGCTGTTTGTCAAGTTTTGTCAACCCCCCATCCCCTTTCCCTGCCCTCTTCTCTCCGAACCTTCGTCGTGTTTGAATGACGCACGAGCTCGCGGACCGACACTATTTTCGCCGGTTTATGTAAGGTCGATTTAATGGTAGTTCGCACGTTGCTGCAACGTCAATAGTGGCTCTTTAAGGTTGCGAAGCTCTATTGCTGGCCTGTCCAGCTAGAGTTGCCATTCATTTCCCTTTGCTTTTTTCTTTCTTTCTTTCGTTCACTTTTTTTCTCTATAACTTTCTTCCTTTCTATCACTTTCTCTCTTTCACTTTCTTTCACTTTCTCTCTTTATCTTTCTTTCTTAATTTCTTTCTTTCTTTCTCGCGGATGTGCTGAATATCAAAATAAGCATTCAACTCTCTTACATCCTACGCGAAGTCGACATCAAAGCGGCTTAGCTTAAAAGGTAAGATTACATTTTTCTTGGAATAGTAGACTGCCGGATTAATAATTAGAACAGTGCGAATGGGGATATTCTGCTATTCGAGACACGTGCGCTGCCTTGAGTTTCGCGAGAACAACACGAGCTCGTTCTGCGTGCATAATACGCGGATCTTTGATGGTACACAGGGCTAACCACAATGCGTGTCGTTTTTTACTGTAAAACGTGTCTTAGTTAACGAAGTAAGGAGACTGCACCAATGGCTCGTTTCTTTGTTAAACACAACCTAATGACGCCAGCGTACAAGGAAACCAAGGAAAACATTTTAGATGCGAAGCAGCTTATGGCGGGGCTTTTTCCGTCCCTCCCTCCACCGTGCGGCGTCCACGCGCGCACTGCGCATGCGCATCCTCCTCCCCTCGTTTCCTTGTCTCATTTACTCTCCTCTCGGCATTCCTCCACTCCTCTCCGAACGGCGCGCGTCCATTATGGAAACGCTTTCTTCGATGAACGCTTTACCAGCTAGCAAGGAACGAGAACGCGCCCTCGCCCGCGAGAGACAACGCTGACGCAGGCAATCTGCTAGCGTCAAACCGACGCAAACGCAACACCTAGTCAAACCGATGCAAACGCGGTGTGCACACCCCATGCGGCTTCACATAGCCTCATGGTCACCTTTAGCGGAAGATGGAGTAATTGTTTTGAACAGTACTGTAGTGATTATAGGCATCGATGGAAAGTAATTAAAGTGGGCGAAAGATCAGCCTACCTTCGGTAAACTCTGGACATTGCTTTTTGACTTGATTAGGTCCTGCCCTGGTAAGGTGCAGCTTACGAATGTTTTAGTAACAAGAGGGTCTTTGTAGCCCCGCCACGGTGGTCTAACAACTACGGCACTCGGTTTCTGATCCGAAGGTCGCGAGATCAAGCCCCGGCAGCAGCGGGACTGTGTTTTGATGGAGGCGAAATGTTGAAGACCGCGTACTGTGCGATGTCAGCGCACGTTAAGGAACACACAGGTGGTAGAAACGTTCGGAGACGACGTCCCTCATAGTCATAACGTTGTTTTGGGACGTAAAACCTTCGGAAATCAATTTGTCTTTGTATCTGCGCGTAATACAAGTCCCCAGCACAACGCAACTTCCCCTCATAGATGGTTAAAGGAGTACTGACACGAATTTTTGAAATTCTCGTATTATTGCTGTAAATGAAAGCACTGGTGTGGAGAACCCCAAAAAGAGTATGATGGTGCCTCGCAAGACAATAAGTATATATTTAATACGGCTTCCTTGAAAGCTCACTTTCGGTTTCGATTTCGAGGGGGCGGTTTCCTAGTGGCGTATCAACATAGTCGGACGAAGTCTGAGTCACGTAGGGACACGAAATTCGTGATAGCGTCGCTGCAACTCTGTCGTCTGTGGTCAGTTACACGCGGGGCACGAAAACAACGACAATTTTACGGTCGTCCAGTGACTCTGACAGCGATTTCGGCGGTTTTTATAAACTGTGCTCATACGTCATCGTAGTGTCCATTGCACTGGGGCTGGCGTGCAGTGCTGGGCGACGAAAACTTTAAAACCAAACTAAAATATTTTGTACGTGTTACCTGGCTTCCGTGTGCGGAGGGTGTTAACAATACATGGCTAGAAAACGAAAAATGTACATCTTGAGCCGGCCGAAAAATCGTGCCACTACTCCTTTAACTGTAATGTCTGAATGCCCGACGTTTTGTTCCGCGGTGCAGTTACTTTCACCTGAACAATTGCCACCTTTCAGTCCCTTACAAAAATGCCATATATGGCGATATAAGGAATTGGTCATATCTGGCTATATAGGGCACGTGTCCATATGTGGCCGCATTTGCCCAAATCATGATAGAGGAATATATGGCAATAGAGGGACTACACGAGGAATATCATGCATGACTCTGACATGAAATGTGCAAATACTGCCGCATACGGAGACATGCCATATATAGCCAGATATGCGTATGTGGTCGGATATGCACATCTGGCTATATATGCCACGTGTCCGTATTCGGCCATATTGTCCATGGATTTGTCCATACCTTGCATTAGGTGGACACTTTTATCACATATGTAGCACTTGGACATTACTAAAGAAAAAACAGCGGCCGCGCCATCTCCGCAGATTTCTTTATCTTATCTGCCCACCAAACTTCATTCTGCCCCCCGCCACGCCTGCGACATCTCCAGAAATCCAGCCTGTTAACCTTAATGTTCAGCTCCCGCGCTTTTAGAAACTAAAATCGCCGACATACTTTATTAATCGTGTTGGCTTTATAATTCGCCTGGATAATTGGCCTTTAGGCGATAAGATAGTACGAAAATATATCTACGCATCGGAAGAAAATACGCTATTTAAATTATCACGTTGATCGGAGCAGTGAAGTAGTTTCAGAAGTGTATTCCGGAATCAGTTGTATTGCGAATGCCAGAAAAGCAGCCTGTCAGGTCTAGTAAGGACCCATAACCATGACGGCTGTCACATAATTTTCAGGGAATTGTAATAGGGCAAGAAAGGTTTTTTTTTTCCTCATGTAGTAAATTACCCTTTCACGGCACCGAAAGCATCCCTCTTACCGTCAGAAGACGCCTTGTAAGCGAGACAATTAACGTGCAAAATGAAAGTAGGCTACCTTGAGGTTGAGAACAGATCATCGTAACATGGCCTGAATGGTTTCGATTGCGCCTGCCAAAGCCTACATAATACAATTATGAATAAAAATTGATTCCTATGTGTTCTAACTACACCAGAGTTTTAACACAGTCTGTTAATCTCGAGTCAATGCGGTAAGAATTATAAGAAAGGCTTTGAAAATCTTAAGTTTCCGTCAAAGTTCTAACATAAAGCTTTGATTTTAATTTGCTATTTTGAAAATGAACCAACGGTAGTGAAATCAACGATATTAATTATCGAACATTTATTAGTATTAATCAGTCCTGTGCTTCATCTCAGCGTTCACTTAATGTCAGTGTACGCTCTCGTTCAGCCATCAAGCGTGTCGAGGCGCAAAAACACTGCGACTAACTGTTGTGCACTAAGTGGTCCCCGCCCACAATCACTCAGCAGATTTAAGATCGTTCAGAGCGCGCTCTCTCGATGAGCAGAAAGATTACGTAATGGCCCGACTTAATCACACTGCACTAATCCATTCCATAAAGTTTGCACTGAAGAGTGCAGTGTCCTGTTTACCAACTTAATTGACATCTGAATGGCCGCTGCAGTGTAGACCCGGATACACTTTACGTAACAGCTAAACGACAGTCTCCCAGTGGATCGTTACGTAAAGCACGTGCAGGCAACGTGAGACCTCTTTACGCTGACGTCGACATAAAAGCGGCGTATTCACCCTCTCTCCTTCAATCTACTGAAGGTGGCTGTGAGTCTGCCCCATGCCTCCGCTTTTTGACACCGAAAATGCCAGAGGCCTGCGTGCTGTGCGTTGGCAGTGCACGTTAAAGAACCCCACGTGGTCAGAATTTCCGGAACCCTCCTCTACGGCTTTTCTCTCCTTTCTATCTCTTTCACTCCCTTTCCCCCTACCCCCACGGACGCTTAGCCGTGCTCCCGACATGGGCTGCAGAAATTAGCGTCCTTTCCTAAACGAACCACAATCAATCAATCAAGTGACCTCATTGGGAAGGGGGGTGGAAAAGGGGGGAGGGCGCTGCGGTGAAACTTTGCTCCCCCTAATTTAGAATCCTGCCCACGCTTGTGGGTGGCAGCACGCTAGGGGGGGGGGGGGTGGCATCCTTGCTCTACACGCACAAAACATATTCGTTCGTGTACAACACTTACGAGAACAGCTACCGTTCTTGTAGGGCTATGTAAGCAGATCCCCAGAAAGAAGGCTTAGATAATCTCTTAAGAAAAACCAACATAACCGCGCGCCCTCTCTCGCTAGTCTCCTTTTTTTTAACTACGGCCATTTCTCTCTCTCTGAGATATCCTCCGCCGCGCGTGACGAGACCTCATCACGTGCTCCAGCCACGTCCGTACGACGACCCTTTCTACGCAAGTGCCGTCGTCACCCCACATCGTCGACTAACGTGTTTAAACCCGGCGAAGCCGACGGCGGGCCTTCATTACGACAGCACCCCTCTCCCATCTTTCCCTTCCCCCTCCCCACCTCGTTCGACTCTTTCCGCTATTCCTTTCCCTCTCGAAACTACCGTGCCGTAACGCCTCCCACACGCGCGCTTGCACGCGCGTTGCTTTCGAAATAAGACTCGGCCACTTTGCGGTGAGGCAAATTTTGCCGGCTGAATAGTGGGAGGAGGGGGGAGAGGAGGAGGAGGAGGTAAGCAAGCCGAGCCGGCGCTGTGGGCCTGTGGGCTCCTTGTAGAGCCGCGCCGGCCTGCCACGAAGAACACTCAGTGCACCCAACGCCCGAAGGCAGTCGGCGAGGGCAAAAGAAAGGAAAGGCGAGACGGACCATTTTGCGTAATGGGAGCCAATTTGACGTTTCCGCTCGGAATATAAACAGCACCTGGGAAGGGTTAGTAGCTGCGGTCCGCCTATGTGGCTCTCACACTATCACACACGCATGAGGACGCGTTCACAGAGTCAGTGGCGTCGCGATACCGAGGTCCTCTCTCTCTCTCTCTCTCTCTCTCTCTCTCTCTCTCTCTCTCTCTCTCTCTCGCTGCCTCACTCGCTTCTTGGCTCGGCTTCGCCTTTCCCCGGTTCCTTCTCACTATCTCTTTCTACATGCCTGCTTATGTTTCTCCTTACAGGAGATATGGCGCAGGAACGTACGCACATGTATATCCGTACTGTGTTTCTCCCGCGGCGACAGGAAGCAATTAGCTTCGCGCTGTTAAGAGTGAAGCCTGCCTCTTGCTCTTAGATTTGTCGCGCTAATGCCACAGCGCTATCGTGCGTCGTGGCGTCTCGGGAGTTCGCGCTCGTTCCTCCTTACGTCGACCTCGTGGCAGTGGCCGCTTTTTGATGAGAAAGTTTTGCGTGGCATCGTGCGAAGTTGACCTTGAAAAAAACACCGGCAGAAAGATGGGACGCCAAAGATCGGAAACATTCATTTGTTATGTACCAGGAGTCTCCCCAGACATTTTCGAGTGAAGCGGCAAGGCACTCTGTGATCTGCAATGTTCAGAAATTTCATCGTGTTACCACAAACATTTTCGTCCCGAATAGTCAATATTCACGTCAGATAGGCGATACTGCGTCGCCTTGACGCTGCTCCCAACATCGAACATAAAATAATACAGTTGAGCCCTTTATTAGAGACATGCCTCAAGGAGCACTTCTGCCCGTTATATGAGTGCTCTCTTATAAGCAGGGTGCCATATTTTCGTTTTCTGATCAACCCTCCTTTCTATGTGGGCCCACTATGACTAAATTGACCACAAGACAAGCCTACAAGATGCTGCAAAGGATTTATTATATACCATTCGTATCTTTTTTTTTTTCACCACAACGTTCTCGCATTATTTGGTTATCATTTCCCTTACTTCCTAAATGAATTAACCGCATTTAGCAGCCAACAATGTTGCACTTAGAGTCAAACCTTCTGCTACAATGAAATACTATATACCAAAATTTTGTGGAATTTTGTCGATCATAAGCAATTGTCCTCAGGAACGCGTCTGTTACAAAAAAAAAAAAAGATTGCACTAACGGGAGAAATAGGATAGTCAACCACGTGACTGAACGTAGTCTCTTATATCCAACTCTCTCTTATATCCGTGTCTCTTGTAAAAGGGTTCAACTGTAGTACTTCCTCGGGTTTTACATCGCAACACCATGGTATGATTATGAGAGACGCCGAAGTGGAGGGCTCCGGAAATTTCGACCACCTTGGCTTCTTCAACGTGCAATGACATCGCACAGTACGCAGGCCTCAACGTTGCGCCTCCATCGAAATGCAGCCGCCGCGGCCGAGGTTCAATCCCGTGACCTTCGAATCAGCAGCCGAGTGCTTGGAATCGAAAATGGATAACGGAAGCAGTAGCGCCAGTGCTCGAGCGCTAGCGCTGGAATTGGTGGTTTGGCTCATACTCCCAATGCCCTTGAGGGTATGAGTCGCAGTTAATTGGACGTTAGTCCTCCACAGCCTTTGCCTCAATTACATTCACATCAATTACATTTCGACTTGCCACAGTTTCCGGGTTCGGGTCACCTGGATCTCAGGGTGTGTTCCAATACTCACAGGTAGACGCCTAAATAGGCAGCTACTTAGCAACGGCCATCTGAAGTCCCATTCCATTTCTCACGTAGACGGCTAAATAGACAGCTTCGCGAATACGGCATACGAAGACAAATACGATGCAGGCTACTTCGCTGTCCAAACAAGATGGCGGCTGAGAGGATTGCTCGAATATCCCCGGACCTCGCCGGAGTGGTCGTCTGCTCGCATAGGCGATTTCTTACGCGCTTAATGTGAGCTAGATCGAGTTTTTTTGTAGACTGCAACCCCGAGTTTTTTTGCAGACTGCAACCCGAAATAAGCACAATGAACGAAAATTGTGAACGTTTTCTTCAGCTTTCCTTTGTCGACGCGAGATGGCGTCTCGTCGCGCAAACGTCATTCGGGCGCGTTTCATTACTCGGACGACAAGGACGCGAAACTGTCTTTGAAGCTGTCAAGGTAGGCTGTCTACGATGCTGTCCAGAATTGGAACACGGCCTCAGGATGGACTAACAAAGGCTTTGGCTTTCGCATTTAGGCCCGACTAGGAACTTTTTGTCAGTGACTCCTTGAATAATTAGGGTCGAGCATTTTTCTTTGTCCGTGCTCATGGCACAGCACAGTTGCTATAGTGTGCGTGTGTGGGCCGATCCCGGAGGCAGTGGACCCAGACAGTGTACGTATAGGGTTGTCGGGTCAGAAACGATTCTGACGAGTTTCTGCTAATGGGCCCGGGCTGTCGGCGTCTAACGCCGTCATCGTGGCCACGATAAAGCAAGTCCGTTAGCAGCGACTTGCCCTTTCCTGTGGGAAACACGGCATGTTTCGCACGTTCCCTGGTTTCACGTTAGTGAGCTGTCCTCATTTTAAGGCCGAAGCACCTTAGGACCTAGCTTTGTCGTCGAATATATATATATATATATATATATATATATATATATATATATATATATATATATATATATATATATATATATATATATATATATATATATATATATATACTTCATGTCACTCATTTCACATTCGCAGTGGCAACGCGCGGGTTACGAACGGTGACATACCGGTACGATACCCAGTTCTTCGCCACTCGTCATTGTTTTGTTGGCTTTGTTGTTGGAGCGTGTGAGACAAGGGACCAGCCCAGTCGAGAGCAGAAGTGGAACTGTCTCTAATCGGAATATACTGATTTGGGACGCGTCACATAGGTGGAGCTAGCTGTTCGTGTAGTTCAAGGACGACGTAAAGATGTCAGGAGAAGAGGAAGCGATGACTATTGCGCGCATATATAACAGTCATGATTCACATGACTGTTATATGATGATGCGATGATTTCTTTTCGTTCACTGTTCTCCCCTATACGATGCATCGAACTCTTCTTCACGAGCGTTACGCAGTACGCAGCCTCATGCTTGACTCTTTTGGCGAGACCTTGAACTCTTTCTGCGCGGAAGGCGACACCCTCATTAGTGGTGTTTTCCTTTCTCCATCGCCCCTTTATCGCACACAGCAAAGGCTACGGAGTAGAACAAAAAATACCTCGCTATCGCGCTACCAGACACTGTCCAGAAGCAACGTGCGAACGCTTTCGCGGAGTCTTCCTCCCGTCTCACGCGTTCAAGCAGTCAAGATGATGTTGAAGCCCATATCTACCGGCCAATGTCCGTGCACGTTAAATAACCCTACGTTGTCTAAACTTCCGGGGCCTTCTCTACGGTGTCTGTCATGGTAATATGGTGGTTTCGGGGCGTCAAACACCAGAAATTATTTAAGTACTCACGAAGAACCGGCGTGAGAGTGTGGGAGTTATGTCTGGTCAACGACGAAGTGATGTGGCGTACATTTATTATCGTATCTTTCGCTCCTGGAAGGCGACGATATCGCAAGGACTGTGCTGAACAAATGAATGGACAGGCCTAATCTACGCTTATCAGAAGTTTTCAAACAAGAATCTTACTGTATCCAGCAACTCAGCAACGGCACGTCTCCGTCAGATCTCTGACGCCTTTGTCCTTACGTCTTCGCCGTCAAGACGACTCTTCGCCAATGCACTGATGTCCTTCATGGGACAGGCATTGTTCGGTGGCGTCTCATCACGTCAATCGTCCGCGTTCCTCCGACCTCTCGTCTTTCAATGCGAAAGCATCATACGAAGTAAAAAATAGTGTGGACGCCCAGTTCACCTGTTGATAACCCCGTATAACCCTCACTGAATATTGCGGGTTTCTGTAGAACTGATTTGTTATATAATCAGAGGCCATGTGCTTCGAGCTGGTGACCCTCAGAGTGCCGGCAACTAGCTTCCTGGTTAGTTCAGTTGATATAGCGAGCGCCCTGGACAGGCATTGGTCCTGCGTTCGATACCCGGGCCAAGACGAAGTCTTCGCCAGCTAAGGAGCTTCCCGTTCTATGAAATCCCCATGGAGTTCCTTGTACCTTTGTGCTGAAAACGTGTGGATGTCAATTTTCCCTACTGCAGCCGTTAGTTCAGCTGTCATTGCAGCCACCAGTGTTCAGATTCCGCAGAAGTGATCTGAAATAGTTATATGCCACATCGGACAATAAGCCCCGCCCCATATCAACGCTTTCGGCGTGGCGAACTGTCTGGAGTCCGCAGCCGCTTTAACGCCAGTACAAACATTGAGACGTGGTTTATTGACGTCTAGACGTCGAGGAACGTCCAAGGCGAGCTCCGACAAACGGCGAGCGTCAAGCAGGCACAATCCGGGCAAGCGCTGGCTCGAGGCACAAGACCGTCGCCAACGCTGAGGCTTGCTTGCTTGCCTTCCTCATCTTCTTCTTCATAACAACATTAACGCCTGTCTTTGATAAAGACGGCCAGCTATCGCTAATAGAACGTGTGCGTAAGTTATGCCGATTTCAATGTTGGAAGAGTCACTATAGTGTGGCGGCGGTGACCGGAAGCTAGGTGCCTCCATTACACGAAAAGTACCTCTCAAACCGTTTTCCTACTCCCCTTTATTAGTGTAGGGCTCAAAGGCATTAAGGAGGCATTGAGCCCGCAGCGGTGGCGTAGTGGTTATGCTACTAGACTGCCACCCAAAGAACGCGGGTTCGATCCCGGCCGCGGCAGTAGCATTTTCGATGGAGGCGAAAATGCCAGAGGCCCGTGTACTGTGCGTTGTCACTGCGCGTGTAAGAACCCCAAGTGGTCTAAATTTCCGGAGCTCTCCACTACGGCGTTCCTCTTCTTTCTACCTCTTTCAATGCCTTTCCCTACCCCCGCGGACGCTGAGCCGTGCTCCCGACATGGGCTACGGAAATTAGCGTCCTTTCCTTAACCGAACCACAATCAATCAGGAGCATTCGTGCTGTTTCCCTGCTCTCACATTGTAACATCATGACCACTTGTCATATGTTGAAAATCCATGCGCCATACCGCATGTCGTTACACTTTTATACGACACTCTTTCGCGTTTCTACACAGATATTTTAGTCCCTTTCACAACCGTATTATACCCCACCGTCGTAAGCTCACTGGTCAACGCTGACACCACATAATCGGTCTTGGCGCTCTTTTGCCATACTTCGCCCTTGCGCCAATGAGAAACAGATATCATTGTAGGGTGGACAACTGGCTTAGGTCTGGTTAAGTGTCTTGCCCTGTTTCTATCCTCACCTTTCTGAAACATAGTTCATCTGCGCGCTTTCTCTTAGTGATTGATTTCTTATCTGTGGCTGATGCAATTCACGTGAAATCGGCACAACTAATCCAAGGTTATCGTGAATGGTTGCGTATTTTGAAAGTCCTCTCGTAAGACGATTACATCCAAAAACAATAACGGCACCTCCACAGACCGGGTCAACATTGTGTACTGTGGCGCTGCCACTGTGTTGCTTCAGTGAGTTCCAATATTCATAATAATCCCATGTAAGAATTCAGGCCATTTACCCTCCGTACAAACCCTCTGAACAGCGGAGCTCTTCTTTTAACGCTAATAGTGACGTAACTGGCAAGTTATTGATTTGTCTTATTGATCATACATTCCTATTATTCCAAAACGTTATGTCCTTTCTGAACTGACGGCGTCTCGATACTCCGTTATTATGTTATTTATCATTGTCTACTGACCACACCTGATCCCTCACCGTGCACTCATAGACTTCTTTCTTTGCGTACATTTCGCAAAAGCGTGCAAAGTATATTCATCTAATGTCTATGACGACTTACATTTGAAACGAAGAGTGCGATGTCCTCATCTCTGTCAATCGTTCTCTCTCCTCTGCACAGAATCCTAGGCGACGCGATGTGCCGAGCCGTGCTGCTGGCGGCACTGGCCGCTCTTGCCGTGCTCGCCGTGGTCAGCGCCAACCGGGACACGGACGTCTTCGCCGAGTCTGACCACGAGATCGTCTACCGCGTCCCACGGGGAGCCCGGAGCGGGGGGTCAAGGGGCGGCAGAGGAGGTGAGGCAGCGTCTCAGAACCCAGACTACAAATGCTTACAGAACTCCTCAAACGACAGCTCCACGGGAAAAGGAATGCTAAGCTGTGCTTTTGCGTATGAAAAGCTCCGGGAAGCTTTTCAAGAAGCTGGGACATCCCGAACAAGAAAGATTACGGGCTCGTTTTGTCACAGCATGAGTGTGCGTATATTCTATTGGACACCAACAAGAAAACAATGAGCTAAAGTGTGCCTGGTAACTTGAAGGGGCCCAGAAAAAGATTTTTAAATTAATCAGGAAGTGGTACCGTCGCCTACGAAGGTGTGAGCGAAATACTATTGCCATGCCCGCACGAATGAGTGTTCAGTTCAGTTTCGACCACAACGAGAAACTACCTGTTCTATCAATGACTTACCAAGGAACGCTGACTATTAAGACAGAAATATAGCACTGGTAATTTCATGCCGCGGAGACAACCTCAGTAATCATTTATTTGCTTTGAATTCCATCAGTAACGAAAACGCACGCGTCTTTCTGTAACACCACCAAACCAAGCCGAGCGACGCATTTAGTGTGACGCGGTTTGTGGATAGAACGCGCGCAATTTCCCGCTGTATTTGACACCAAACTGCAAAGCCCTTTGCGCGTGCAGCATTTGGCTCGCATGCTCACGGGACTGATTTGGCACCGTCCTCTATGCTCAAAACGTGTTGCAGGGCCCCTTAAAACGCATGAGCCAAGCGGCACCTGCTTATTTAGCGCAGTGTGTGAGAATTAAGACTGAACTTAGACAATCGGGCTGCCTGTCCAACACGTCAGCATATACCGAGAGAGGTCTTCAAAGACGCGTGACAACGCTCCCTAATTTCACCCCCTTTTGAAAGACTGAAACATGAACACCGCCTTTTCCCTTTGGAAGGCCGTCTACGGAAGAGTTGTTAGTATCATGGCTCTTCTTACGCATTGCGAAATGGGTCCGGGCCTGAGCGCTCTAAATTTTAGTTTTTTGACTTCATGAGCAAGCACACTATACTCACAATTTCTGAGTGAGTGAAAGTTACCATGCTGGCAAGCGATACTTATGTGTTTGATTTATCCTAATTTGGCTCTTTTGCATACACAACACTACCTCTGCGCAGCGGTAGCTGCGCTTTCTTGGCAAAGCGATTTTTCGCGTGACGGAAGCGGCGTTCCTGGTGTAAGGCTGACGGTGTTCGTGTGGACCGTGCAATCGCGTGGCGTACTTTCATCGAGTACGTTCTGCCAGAGCTCGATTGTTTCTTGGCACGAAATCTTCCTTTGCGGGTGCTGCAGGGTGTGAAGGACTGCGGGAGTGCGGTGAAGGCGCCGCTTCACGCCTCAAGATCGATCGCTCGGAAGCGGTCGAGCGTTCTCGCAGTTCAAGCTTATTAAAAGCGTCGCATAATGAACGGCTAACACGCGATTGCCGTATAGTACAATTTCACCGATGGTCTTTTTAAACTTAACGCAGTTTTTGAAAAAGACTACGCACTAATGCTGCCTGTGGCATCGCATGACTGCCTCGGTGGTCTGTAGTGGCCATGCTACTTGACTGCTAACCCGAAGGACGAAGCTTTGATGTTTCGATGGAGGCGAAATGCTAAAGGCGCGTGTAAGTGCTCGTTCACACAGCCGTCAAACGGCCCGTCACGTCACCGTCACGGCGCCGGTTTTCTTCAGGAGAGAGGGTTCCGAGACGTAACGGGTTGACGGCGACGTAGAACATTGCTCTACGTTTCCGTCAACCCGTTTTTGAGGAGAAAACGTCTCGGAAACCCTCTCCCCTGACGAAAACCGGCGCCGTGACGGTGACGTGACGGGCCGTTTGACGGCTGTGTGAACGAGCACTTACTGTACAGTTTCGTAAATGTTTCCGGAGACCCTCACCACGACATGCCTCACAACCATATTGTGGTTTTGGCCCGCAAAACTCAGCAATTACTATTAATACGGCGTGATTGGCTGCCCAAGCTGCTGTTCAACGTAGCATTGTGTTTGATCACTAACGGACGTCGCTTCGTCTGCTTCAGTCCGAAGATAATTCGCTCTGAAGGTACACGGCGATGTCTGCTGTGTGCCTAAAAGAACGCTGAAGTGAAAAATCACTGTTCTCGTATTTGTCGGTTAGCTTTTCGCAGCACCAAGAACACCAATCTTGCGAGAAGACCCTCAGAAAGCTAGAAAATGCGCAAAAAGAAAATACGCGTGGCAACGCCTCTTCGACGTTCCAGCACTGAAACGCGTGACGTCACGGATGTTTGGCGGCGTCTGCTAAAGCGTGCGTAACTATTTGTCGGTAAGAAGGACATACATTGTGTTCTAAGGAAGCCAGAGACCTAGCACGGGAAGTTTCAGAACACCTGAAGGAACTAATTAGGCGACATTAGGGGAAAAAAAAGAAAGAGAAACTGGCCTTGTGACGTCATGAGGCCGAAGTACCGGCTCGAATTTCAAAACTAAGACTTTCACATTCATTTTATTTTTAGTATTGAAAATAAATTGGTGAAATTCGCGACAGTCGAGCTCTCGAAATTTAAGTTATCATTCTTAACAACTTCATTCTTTTTCCCACTTTACTGTCCCTTTAACGACATTAGCTGGCCGCGCGCACGTGCAACCTTGGTATTACCGTCCAGCCGTTCTTTCGGTGTAGCATAACACAAGCTACTTTCTTCTAATACTCTGCAAGCTTGAAGTGATTAAACCCCTTTCATTGACCACAATATATTCATGTTTGTGTATCTATGCTATTTACCATTCAGTTCTCTCTCGCTTATGCACTGCGAGATTTCTTTAAGCGCTCGCGTCATTCACTCATGTGCAGCTGCCCACTGCGGTCACTTGCTGCTGCAATGCAGCGCTTCCATGTGGAAAGCTTCTTTCTCCCTGTGCAGATGCTATTTCCACACAAAGGCTTACCGTTGGCAAAAAATAAAGGGCCTTTTTCTTTCGCTTGGCTTATTGACTGTGCGGTAGTTTACGCTAGAAAAGTAGAATTTCTATAACTGGGGAAAGACAGCTGTCGTCGCTCAATCCTACAAAGTGACTGGGGAAGCTCAGCTCTGTCATAGAATGGTGGTGACAATTTTATTGCAAAGCTTGCCGTTTCGTTGCTCCTGCTACAACTGTCTGCAAGTTCTCGAAACAAGTAGCCCGATTTCAGCATACCCTTCAAATCAAACTATGCTGACCAACATATGGATGATTGAAAGCGATAATTTGGATAGAAGTTGGGCCGCTTCATCAATTTCGGCGTACTTTTGTGTCAGTGCACCATTCTATGCGCCCATCGGCTTGCAGAAGCCTCGCTCGCTTAAGCCTGCTTCAATAACACCAGACAGTGCTACGCTGCCAAACCCACGTTATGCAGTGAACTCGTTGAACCAACTCGTTGCATGATGTTTGACAATGTACTAAAACATCGCCAAATACCTCGGAAAAATTGTACTTGAAGAAAAGCCACTGGATGCTCTCGAGCATCCTTGACTTGACGATATAATAAAGTTGTTGTCGTGAGCTCAAGTCGTGATCTCACTGACGAAGTGAGCTCACTGGAAAAATTACGGCGAAAATACTGAATTGCATCATTGCTGTACTGGATTATTTCCAGCGCTATTAAACATAGACTTGTTTCAAAGTCGGCGAAAAAGGCCAAGCCAAAAGTCACTTGGAAGGATGCTATGAAAAGGCAATAAATAATGTGGCTTTCTGTGGCTCTTACGTGATTTCTTTTTCGGAAACCACAATGTGCTATCTGCACTGCGCAAAGCTCACGATGCTTCCGCTTTGCACGGAAGACCACTTTCAGCCGGCGTGGTCATCTCCTTGCCGAATCCACCTGTCGTAGCAAGAAACCACTCCCATCTGCTCTTCCGCCGCTGCTGTGCTTCGACCGTGCTTTAAACGTGCTAAAGACACCGCGGATGTCAAGATTCAAACCGTTCTCTCTCTCTCCAACCTCCACCTCAAGGTTCCAGCTCCTCATCTTCATCGTCAGGGCGCTCTTCTAGGCCCTCTGCAAGCTCAAGTTCCTCCAAAAGTTCGTCTAGTTCGTCTTCAGGCTGGTTTTCGTCACTTCGCAATAAGCCAGGGAGCAGCAGGCAAGCGTCAACACCCAAGCCTTCTGGACCTGTGTACAACACTAGAAGACCGGCCCCGTACCCGACGATGCCACCGCGAAGAATAGCGATACCAAGTGCTCCTTATGGGGGTCACGGAAGCAGACTTGTGGTTCCGAGCGCTCCCTCTTATCCGGTACGTGGTGCTACTCATCCTCAAGCACCCGGATACCGTCCACAGACCCCTAGTGCGCCACCAATGGAGCCAGGCATGATAGTTCCAGGACGGTATACTTCGGCACACTTACCAGACAAAGTACCACATCCACCTGGGTTCAGACCCGTGCTGCCTAGCGCACCTCCTGCGGAGCCCAGCAATCCGGCCAGAAGACCTTCTGGGGCAGGCCACGCATCTGGTTATCCGGGTCACCCTAGTGGTCAGCATCCGGGACTCGCTCAACTTGGCCACCCACAGAGCTTCTATCCTGGGCAGGGTCAACGTGGCTACCTGCAGATCCAGCACCCAGGTACGGGACAACCCCGATTAGTATATCCTGGCGGACCGCATCCGACGCCAAACACGGGACAACGAGGAACTTTTCCGGGAGCAAGCAGACAAGCTACGAATCCCGTAACCCCTGCACGTACGTACACAAGGAAGCCGGCTCCATATCCGACGATGCCGCCTGCGAGGCATATTCCTCCAAGTGCTCCTTATCCTGGTCGTACAAGCGGACCGGCAGCTTCGGGCTCTTCTTATCCGGGACTTCCATCATATCCAGGGAGTGGGGTTCCTTACCCTCAAGCACCGTTCCGCCCGTCGCAGATACCAAGCGCACCGCCCCTGCAACCGGGAAAGGTACCTCTGGGAAGCACACTCTCTGGAGGGCAACGAGGCGGGGCTCACCGTCTGCCTCAGTTTAACCCAACGCACCCTAGTGCTCCTCCTGTACAGCCTACTTCACCCCCATGGCAGACATACGAGTTACATTAGCGGTCAGTATCAGGGAAGTAGCCAGCCGGGCCGCTCTATGGATCAGTATCCTCAGCGTGGACAGATCGGCTATCCTTCAAGCCAGCATCCTGGTCTGAGTCATGGGCAAACAGGCACCATCGGTCAGTATCCTGATAGCTCGACTATTCCCAGTGACTGATAGGTGGAGGTACGACCAATATTATTCATTGACTCGAGTTATTTGAACATCATTCTGTGTGTATGATCAAAACAGCCCATAGACAGAGTGCAAAATTAATAGTACGGTTCGGTTCGTTACAGCGAGCAGTTGTGGGCCAGCTACAATATTAGGTGCGACGTCAAAACCTACAAGTTAACGATATATTCCAGTTTAATGTAAAAACCTATACGATAAATTTGTTGTTTCAGAAAAGTGTGGAAGCTTTATCATTAGCTTTTAGTGCGCAACTCTTACAGAAATATTAAGACATACCGGCGACGGTTGAGAGATGTTCGCAATTTCACTTTAATTTTACAGCCGTTAGATATGCGTCACATGTGCATCATGGCCTACACGTAATTACATGTCTGCATTCTATTGTGTGACAAGTGCACCCTAGATCTGTGCAACGTAACTGTTAATGTACGTATGGTAAGGTTACCTTTAATAGGCGAGAGCGATTAACTAAACGTTAAGATTTCTTTAAGCACACAGGATTTCATATTCTCGGATTTGTAGAGGGTACGAACCGCGTACCTTCTACCGTCACACAAACTCAGTGTCAGAGCAGCTGCTTTGTCCCCAAAGATTTTGATTTTTCCCCTGACCTGCAGCCTGTCTTACCGATACTCAGTTTTAATAAATGATCACGCATAACATGGAATCAAAATGACAGTACGCTGGTGACATCAGAAGTACCCTGAAGAGACAGTCTCCTTAAAATTCGTGAATGCATTAACTAATGTATCACATTCTGTGTGATGCAAACCTGATTTGTTGCTTACACTCAGCATTACATTCTGTTACGCGTTCTAAGGCCAACCGCTGCGCAGTATTGCAATTGCTTTGTTGCTTCTTCTTTTGTTCACATCTGGCGATGACAGGACATCGTAACATGGCGACACTACCAGCAAATGAATGATCATCCCGTCTCAAACAAAAGCTCTCTTGCTTCATGACCTTCGCTTTCGTGAACGTCCAATCGCATTTCCTTACGGTTCCCAGACTTCTGAAAGCGTTGATTTTGCAATAGTCAAGGGTTTGGTGTTACGACAAGCCATATACGAGCGCTTTCTTTTCTGTCGCCGTCTGCTGACGCCCTTCCAACGCCCATGTTCTATGAAACCTGTAGTCACAAAGACACATGCTTCTCTGTTGTGAGGCCTTGCTCAGCGTGCGTGCTTCGGCGACACTTTCTGCGCCCATATGCGGCAACTGCGCAAATACTGGGCCACTGCCTTGCCTCAGCTTCTCCTATTGAGACAAGCTTTTCGACGTCACTGGATTCTTGCATACTTTGGCGCCACTTTCAATTCGCCAAGTACCACCTTCAAGGACTGCGACGTCTTCTTATACTTTGCTTCCTGCGGCATCGCTCGCTTACGGGCATACCACTCTTGCTCGGTCGCCTTCTGCAGCGCTTCTTGCATAGCGCCGTGCCACGCTTGCCAAGATTCAAGCATGTTTCCCTCACTTTTTTCTCAAGGTTCTTCGTCCAGGTCCTCCGGAAGCTCATCTAGATCTTCTGGAAGCTCGTCAAGCTCTTCTAGGGGTTCATCCGGTTCTTCTTCGTCTGGCTCATCGTCCAGTTCGTTTTTGTCGCTGTTCAAGAGACCGGGAGGCAGCAGGAAACCGTCGAAGCCGAAGCCTTCCGGACCCATATACGTTACGAGAAGGCCAGCTCCAGCCCCTACCCCGAGACCTGCTCCCAGACCTGCCCCGTATCCCACAATGAGACCCGCACCTTACCCTACGCAACCAGCTCCCAGACCAATGCCTCCTCCAAGTGCACCGTCCTATCCAGGGCAGGGAGGTTCCTATCCTCATGCCCCAGGCCACCGGCCACAGACTCCGAGCGCGCCGCCGATGGAACCTGGAAGAGTAGTTCCCGGACAAGTCAATCCAGTACAGCAACCGGGTGGTGGTCAACACCCTCCGGGGTTCAAGCCGATGCCCCCTAGTGCTCCTCCTGCGGAGCCAGGATACCCTGGAGGAAGACCCTCTGCGCCCGGGTATCCAAGCGGAAGCTATCCCGGTTATCCCGGTGGTCAGTATCCGGGTCAGGGCCAACCAGGCCGCCCTCCACCGTACCCCGGACAGAGCCAACCCGGCTACCCATCGGGCCAATATCCTGGCGCTGGTCACGGTCAGCCAGGCTACCCTAGTGGTCAGTATCCGGGCCAAGGCCAGCCCGGGTATCCCGGCGGACGATATCCCACACCAGGACAACAGGGTTATCCTTATCCACCAGCTGGTCAGTATCCTGGTCAGGGAAGACCTGGCTATCCTTCGGCTCCATATCCAGGTGCAGGTCAGGGTTACCCTGGGGGTCATTACCCAGGAAGTCAGTATCCCGGTGCAGGTCAGGGTTACCCTGGAGGTCATTACCCAGGAAGTCAATATCCCAGTGCAGGTCAGGGTTACCCTAGTGGGGGCGGCTACCCTGGTGGTCGTTATCCGGGCGTCTACCCAGGTGGTTACCCTTCAGCCGTGTACCCCCCTTCTGCACCTAAAAAACCTGGAGGCCTTTTAGGACAACTCTTAGGCGGGAGTAGTGGACTGATCGGTGGTAAGAAACATAAGGGACACGTATTCGCGCCGGCGCATCCTTTCTATGCCGGCATGCCGGTAGCAACTACTTACGGTGTCACAAACACTCTCAAGAAGAAAGGCATAAAGCAGAAGGACGTCGCTAAGGTGCTCGGCGCCGTGCTGCTGTACAAAACGCTGCGTCACCGCAGGAAGAGGTGGAAGCCCAGTTTCTTTGGCGGTTACTATGGCTCGAGCTACTACTACTACGGCGGACGGCGCTATTACGGATCACCTTACGACCGTTATCGCAACCAGACTTCATTCGACAACACAACCGGAGCAGCAATCGATGCCATCGCTGACAACGCCACCTACATAGGTAATATGGCTGGAATTGTGGGTACTGCTTGTTAGGTGTCATCTTAACAGCTTCATCAGCTTCTGTAGCAAAGTTGTGTAACATTGTGCAGCAGACGAGTGGTCGCCGGGGCGTCCACCGGAGCTTTGCGGCAAGCCAGTCGCAGCGGGTTTGTAAACTAACCGTGGAAACAATTTCCGAGATCCACTGACACACTTCGTCGGCACTCTATGTATTTCACAAGAATTCTTGTTGAAAAAACATTTATAGAGGTAATGAATTCGCAATTACGGCTCTTATTTTCACAATTTGCGAGAGTATGGCATTGAATACTGTTGGTTCTTTATTTTCATGGTCACTTTTCGCAACTGCTTTTAGTAGATTAACCAGCTGCTCCTCTCCACGACTCCGATTAACCGCAATAAGCTAACACGTTTATACGGGCAGACTGAATCTATTTAATTAACGTATCTACGTACTACTAGACTATAGATGAGTTCTGACAAAGCAAACGCGTACGTTAGGTACGTACTGCGGCAAGTTTAAACTAAATGTCACAGTAAGCGTTTTGAGGTCCACGACAATCGGAAGCACTTCAGGCGTGAAATCCCTCGATCTAGCAAACGTGCCGTGCGAATGTGTAAAGCTTCCTAACTCGCGGAATGTGCCAGCTGTACGTCATTGCTGTCGGCAAGTACGAAGGGCTCTTATGCCGCGAACTGGCACGGCCAGCAATCACATTAGTCTAGGTTTAAGCATGCAAGGTGAATTACATCCAATCTTGCAGAATAGATCCAGTCCTAAGTGCCTCACGACATCGGCACAGGTTTTGAGCGATATAAGGTCTCGCACTTCATAAGTGCGCTGCCACTACGTGTGTACCCGCACAGCGTTAGGTTAACCATCACTGGTTAACCAAAGTCGTGCCTTAAAGAAATACTGTCACGATTTTTTGACACTCTCGTATTGTTGCTGTAAATAAATGCGCTGGCGCGGAGCACCCCCAAAAGACTATCGCGGTGCCTCGCAACGCAATCGATATATTTATAATACGGTTCCCTTGAAAGGCCACTTTCGATTTCGAGGGGGCGGTTTCCTAGTGACGTTTCAACGCAGTCGGACGTACGTCTAAGTCATATGGGGACAGCAATTCGTGATGGCGTCGCTGCAACTTTGTCGGCTATGGTCAATTGCACGTGGGGCACGTGAACAACGATAATTTCACGGTTGTCAAGCGACTCTGACAGCGATATCGGCGATTTTCGAGAGACTGTGTTAATACGCACGTCATCGTATTGTCCATTGCGCTGGTGCTGGCTTGCAGATGCTGGACGACGAAAACATTAAAATCAACCTAAATTGCTTTACACGCGTTTCCTGGTTGCGGTGTGTGGAAAGCATTAACAATGCATGACTAGAAAACGAAAAATGTCCTTTTTGTTGCGCCGCCGCAAAATTGTGGCAGGACTCCTTTAACTATATCGGACTTGATTTAATTGAATTTCAATTACGAAAGAACAACTTGAGGAATAGATGAGGTTGAGGAAAGAACCGGACGGACGCCGTGTCTTCAGGCGGTCCCCTCACTTGCGGTCAGCTTCATGTCAGCGCGACCTAACGCGGTATGCCGACAAAACAGTCGTAGAAGTGTGTCACTTTTCGATTGAGCTGTAACGAAAGCAGTCCCGCGCTACGATTAATCAAAAAATGAATGCATCAATTAAGCAAACAAAACGAGAGAACGAAATATTAACGCCGCAACAAGCAAAATCGCTTAGCAGGGTAGATAAGTGAAGAGGTAAATATTCATTATTCAAGTGTACATTATTCAAGTCGTTCCTCAGACACCTGTGTGCTACTGCCGAGTGAGATCTTGCACACACTAAACGTTTAATAGGTTGGGAAGAAATGATACTCCTGGGCCGTCTTTCTCTTTCGTTATGCCTTCTTTGTTTGTGTGCACATGCCAATGCGCACACGGCCATTGATTCCCTTGTCTTTGTTATACGCCCCTCTGCAGAGGAGTGTCGCTACAAGAAGGAACCGTGGGAGGAGTGCGACCGTGAGACCAACACCCAGAAGCGCAAGCTCATCCTCAAGCGCGGCAGCGGGAAGTGCGAGCCCACCAAGGAGCTCACCAGGAACTGCAAGAAAGGTGAGAGTGGTCACGTGGTCTTTGTGTGCATGCCACAGCTACGTGTCGTTTTTTCATGCCTCACGTGGTCCGCATTTTTTAACTACCCACATACCTCGCGTTCCGATATTTAAGGATGCCAGTGTGTTTGTTCGTTGCTGTTTACGGACAATCTGAGCGCAGCCGGAATTCGAGAAGAGAATGATACACAATATTTTTTTTCTTTGAATGCTCACGTGGGTTGGTGTAGTACTCAGTGGGGAAAAGAAATGCTAGCTTAACTCGCACACACCGCTGTTTCGCAGTGGAGCCGTCGTTTTTCATAGTTAGGCGTATTTAACGGCCAACTCCGGCAGTTTTTTTTTTTTTTTTTCACCATGTTCTGATATCGATGCTCTCCAATGGTACTGATAGTACTGTAGCACCCAGGGTGGTTCAGTCTGCTCAGAAAAGCACATATAAGTTTAAATAACCGACTGAAAGGCGCGTTCAAACCAAAGCCAAAATGGGCAGACGCTTCGCGCAGCGTACGCGATGACGTCACAGCCTTCCCACCATCAGAAATATGGCGCTGGTGCCAGAAAAATGACACTGACGAGGTCATCTGACGATTCTTTCAGTTATGCCCGCTTTTCTGAACTTGAGGGCGACAATTTGAGCGCTGGTGTATCGCCGTTTTGATTTTGAAGGCAAGCAGGCTCGGGCAGGCAGCGTTGAAGGTGGTGACGTGGAAAACACAGGGTGGTTCGCAGGGGAATCCGCTAAAAGAATTTAAAATTCATTTCCACGAAGACTAAATGACATGCAACCGCCGGGTTTCGCATATATTGTTACTGCACCGAGGAGAATACACATTGAAATTTTCATGAAAATCAGTGGACACTGAAAAATCGCCGGAGTTGCCCTCAAGGCATTTGTAAAACCTGCTTCAAGGCTAGTATGCCGAAGGCGAACACAATTATAACGTATAGGGCGTTCCAACACAATGTGAAATTGATTGAAAGTGCTTGCGGGAGCACTCGCTCATCGCTAAATAAAAAAATTCTTTGCTGTTATATCTGTATTCCTGTACGTCTATTCCGGGATACTTTTCCTTCTTTCATTGCACCGCTATCGCCAAAATATCCCGTTACGTCAAAGACAAACACATTTCAGTATTTGTATTTTAGGCTCCTAGCACATGTAGTACTTAGATATCGGCATGTTACAATACTTTTCCGAGTACTTCTGTCCCGCCCTCGTGTCTTGAAACATTTTGCTTGCTGCTCGTATTATTTTACGCGTTTTAAGAAATCACCCCGCCACGGTGGTCTATTGCCTATGCAACTCGGCTGCTGATCCGAAGGTAGCGGGTTCGAATCCCGGCCGGGGCGGCCGCATTTCGATCGAGGCGAAATGATGGAGGTAATGCGTGTGGTGTGCGATGTCAGTGCACGTTATAGGGCCAACTCCGGCAATTTTTCAGCATCTACTGATCTTCATGAAATTTTCAGTATATTTCCTCCTCGGTACTGCAATAATATGTGCCAAGCCAGACGGTCGCGAGTCATTTAGCCTTCCTGAAAATGAATTTTAAATGTTTTTAGCGGATTCCCAAGCGGACCGCCCTGTCTTTTTGACGTCACCAAAAAACCCTTCAGCGCAGCCTATCCTAGCGAGCAGGCCGTCAAAGCTAAAATGGAGATACCTCAGCGCTGAAAACGTCACCGTGAAGCGCAGAAAAGTTTGCGTAACTTAGTGCGTTGTCGGATGACCTCGAACTGTCATTTTTATGGCCCCAGCTACATAGTTCCGGTGAAGGGGAGACTGTGACGTCATCGCATACGCTGCTGGAAGCGTCTGCCCGTTTCGGTTTGAACGCGCGATTCTATTATTATTATTATTATTATTTACAAATACTGCTGTCTCAGTTATTGAGACATAGCAGGAGTGGATACAGATGTTCAACACAATGAAAAAATACAATTTAACAATATACATGATTTCGCAACTCTTTTTTTTCAAATTGCTGAGCATCGAGTGCGTTTCTGAGCAAACTGAACCACCCTGGCTGCCACAGGACTGCCAATATAGTTGAAGAAATATCCATATCAGAACACCGTGGAAAAAAACCGTCGGAGTTCGCCTTTAAAGCACCCCAGCTGATCCCAATTTCCGGAGCCCTCCATTACGCCGTCTGTCATCATCGAATCCTGCCCCGCCACGGTGGTCTAGTGGCTACGGTACTCGGCTGCAGATCCGAGGGTCGATGTCAGTGCACGTGAAAGAACCCCAGGTGGTCAAAATTTCCGGAGCCCTCCACTACGGCGTCTCTCATAATCAGAACTGGTTTTGGGACGTAAAACCCCACAAATCAATCAATCATCGAATCCTAGTTTTTCGACGTACAACCAGATCAGTTGATCATTCATAAACCACCGTGCAACTTTACCAACCCTCCCAAGTTGCCACTGTTGCGAGTCGGAAGAGTCAGTCAGCTGACCGCATGTGTCACTCGTGCGATAAAGCGGGCCACCTCGATCCGGTTCGAAGTGGTCAGTGCTGCCAGTATCATGCAGATGTAGATTAGGACCATCTGGCGCGCTGACGAAACACAGCGCGTTGTGGGGTTGCGTCGTGTTTCCGAGCGTAAGATGTACTCCGCCAAGGTCAGCGACTCGTTCGGTCAGTGACAGAGTGCGCGCGAGACCACCGTAACTACCCTTACAAAAGTGCCATATATGGCGATATAAGGAATTGGGCATATGTGGCTGTATATGGCACGTGTCCGTATGTGGCCGTATTTGCCCAAAAAGTGATAGAAACAAGTATGACAATGGAAGACCAACACGAGGAATGCCGTGTAAGACTACGGTGCGCATTGGGAAAATACCCCCAAATACGACACGTGCCACATGTAGCCAGATATGCATATATGGCCATATATGCATATCTGGCTATATATGGCATCTGTCCGCAAGTGGCCGTATTTGCCCAATACGTGTCGGAGTCTTACGAGACTCCGACACGTTACTCTGGCGTTACTCGTGTTGGTCTTTGATTGCCACATATATTTATGTCAAGATTTGGGCATATATGACATTTTTGTAAGGGCATGTCAAAAGGGACGGGAAACAACCAGTCAGAACGTTTGAACGGACCTTTGGGCGTTTGGAAAGAGCCTGCCCCGCCACGGTGGTCTAGTGGCTGTGGTACTCGGCTGCTGATCCGAGGGTCTCGGGATCGAATCCCGGCCGCGGCGGCTGCATTTCGATAGAGGCGAAATGTTGAGGCCCGTGTGCTGTGCGATGTCAGTGCACGTTAAAGAACCCCAGGTAGTCGAAATTTCCGGAGCCCTCCACTAACGGCGTATCTCATAATCAGAACGGGTTATGGGACGTTAAACCCCACATAACAACAACGACATTGTAAAGAGCCTGAATTATAGTGATGGAATCTGTCGTCCTTTCGCGATTTGAAGAGGATTCGTATTTTTTAATATTGAGCTGGAAAATCGCGGTAACTGAAACGGTGGCGTAGCCTGGTGGTGAAGCCTTGGTACTGCGCGTTCTGAAGTCGTCACATTGCTGTACTTCGCCTGCTGGTGTTCATACGACCATACTAGGGCTTAAAATTCCATTCGGTTGAGGCCCGTGTGCTGTGCGATGTCAGTGCACGTTAAAGAACCCCAGGTGGTCGAAATTTCCGGAGCCCTCCACTACGGCGTCTCTCATAATCAGAACTGGTTTTGGGACGTTAAACCCCACAAAACAACAACAAAAATTTCATTCGGCACGTAAAAACGCATAAACGCTCAATTATTTGCTTTCTACGCAGTAAAAGGAGTTGACGCTTAGAAGGCCTTCTCGGAAATCGAAAACTTGCATTTAATCGCGGCGCATGCGCACGGCGCCTACAAGGGTAGGACAGCGCGCTCACACAAGACGAAGGAAGACCATACGAGTAGGGTCTCTGGTCATCTAGGCATACATTGCCGAGATTGTGATTGTACTCCTGAATTGCGTAGAACAAGTGTGCTGCGTAGATGCCGCGACAAGACGACGCGTGAGATAACTGAAGCGCGAAAAAATTGCGCATCTCAAAGACAGCTGTGTCAGCGCTCCTTCCATAGCCCTGCTGGATACGGAGTTGGGCTTTTTATCGTAACTGAGTAATCTTGCCTAGAGTGCGCTTCAGGCCTTGTCTTTGTATATTCTTTTGATACTTGATGTATATTAAGGTGTCAGAGTAAAAAAAAAAAAAACTTCAGTTGTTATACAGCGCATGTGTGTCGTCCTGCCTTCCTTTGTTGTTGTGTCAGCGCACTGTCCTTACCCATAATGAGCCAACTAGCTCGAAATGTGTTTTTTTTTCAAGTCTGCAAGGTGTTGCGCGTGCGCTCCGTTGCGGCAGAGCCTGGCGCAACGCACGCCTGACGGCTGTCGGCCACCGTTTGCAGCATTTGTTACGGACAAAGCTTCAGACGGCAAAAAAAAATTATAAAAATGGTTTCATAGCGTTTTCCTCGTTTACAATTTATCATTGGACAGTCTGACTGTAAGATTTCCGTTGAAAACCGTAAAAAATGGTTATGGGTTCCTTTAACAACTGAACACCATTTTTTTCAAGCTGACAGGTCAGTTTTTGTATGGGCGGATGATTCAGCTGTCGGTGTGACGCATGTGCGCCCCGAGTGACGTCATTTAGCCGCGTAATTCATCAGCAAATCAATGTCTAATCCTTAATGAATTACCTTTGTCTGCCTTCAAACGTACGCAGCAACAGTGGGAGGTTCACGAGCGGAAACACGCGCCGAACCGGACTACCGTAATTTCGTGATTATAACCCCCCCCCTCCCCATATTATCCAAGAAGGATCCTGGCAAATAACTTTGTCCTGCGAACACTAAGCACGCCCCTTTCGATTGAGAGAACGTAACCAGTGCCATGCGTGCTTGCTCGACGCCAATCTCTAAGTCCATGTCTTGTGTCCTGAGTTCGAAGGACTCGAGTTCAAGTCGTGGTGAGAGTCAATGTGACCGCCTGTCAGACAGAAGAAGCGGTTGGTTCACTGCGTGTACCTATTTCCTTTTTTTCGTGCTTCATCATCATCATCATCATCATCATCATCATCAGCCTATCTTATGTCCACCGCAGGACGAAGGCCTCTCACAAACCTCTCCATTCTTGCCTGTCCTGCGCGAGCTGATTCCATTTGACGCCTGCGAATTTCTTGATTTCGTCCCCCCATCTTACTCTCTCTCGCCCGCGGCTACGTTTGCCCTCTCTTGGTATCCATTCAGTCGTTCTAACTGTCCATCGGTTATCTATCCTTCTCATCAAGTGGCCTGCCCATGTCCATTTTTTCTTCTTAACGTCGGTTATGTCTGCGACTCCCGTCTGTTATCTGACCCACTCGGCTTTCTTTCTATCTCTTAATGTAACGCCTATTATTTTTCGTTCCATCGCCCGCTGCGCCGTTCTTAACTTCCTCTCGAGATTCTTCGTAATCCTCCAAGTTTCTGCCCCGTATGTCAGTACTGGCAAAATGCAGTAGTTATATAGTTTCCGCTTGAGTGATAGTGGTAGATTTCCTTTCATGAGTTGGGAGTGTCCCCCGTACGCGCGCCATCCCATGTTTATTCTACGGTGGATTTCTTTTGTATGGGCGGGTTCTCCTGTCAGTAGCTGTCCTAGATATAGGTATTCTTCTACGACTTCTAATGTCTGGTTTCCGATCGTGAAGCCACGTTTCTTCGCCGTGCCACAGCTTGCAAAATAAAATGTGGGTTTTAGATCCAACCTCTTCGAAACATCGCTGCCAAAAGCGAGTGAGGTGTGCTGTGAGTTTAGATTGTCCAAACCTAAGCCACCCCCCGCACCCTTTCTCTTTGATTATCGCGATCTGGAAACAATAAAGGGGGAGCTAGAATCGAGTAAATACTGTACTTCGCGTAAGCGTACATGCGCAGACGCTCCAGCCCGAGGCATTTTCCGTTCACTGCCAAGGAAAGTTGTGCGCGCGTAAAAATATAATCAAAGCAATTTCGCTTGAAGATTATGGTGATCCTACAGAGTATGGCGACCTTACGCCTGTTTCCTGCACCAAAAAGCGTGGATGGAGCCCAGATTTGGGTAGCTGCACTCAAGATTAACTCGAGAAAAAAATCCTTAGCGGATGAAAATGGGACTATCAATATCGTGCTTTCCTGCTCTGCTCCTGTTTTCTCTCTCCCTCTATTAATCTACGCAAGACAATTAAAACCCAGGCTTGAAACGTTACTTCGTTACCAGAACAAAGCGCTTGTAATTGAGGTGCCGCCACTACAGAAACAGCAATAATTACTCCATGTAATTACTCAGGGAATACGCTGAGAGCAGACTACTGCGCAGACTTATGGTCGGTCTGTCAGTGCGCTGGAAAGTCTTACTAGAAACACAAAAGTAGAAAAGTTTACGATGTGGCTGCAGCTTGGGAGCTAAAAGATGATTATCTTCTTTTTTATTTTTTTTTCCAGGGCAGACTATCAAAACGCATTAAAACCCGAGCTACTGCAAAAACGACACCGCCAAACTTAATAGCGCGTGTCGGGTTATGATTCAAAAATAATAAACCCGCATGGTTAACGCGAGTGTAAGCTTTCACGACGTTTCCGAAAAATCATCGCGGTGATGTGCTGCGCAATAAGCTCTGTCAATCGGGACACCAATTTCTTTCTTTCTTTTCTTCAGTGCTTTATCTTCGATATTGCTTCTATAGAGTCGTAAGTAGAGTAAGCGCAGTCAGGTCTACATAAATTCGCGTGCTTTTGCCGATTATTCTGCGCCAAAGAAAGAAAAAAGGGGACATTATCATTGAAAGTGGAACTGCGTGGTGCACATTCATACTTTAGTTTGTGCAGTTTCACAAACTCGAGTCCCACCACGGTGGTCTAGTGGTTATGGCACTCGACTGCTGATCCAAAGGTCTGCGGGATCGGATCCCGGCCGCGGCGGCTGCATTTCGACGTAAGCCAAATGTTGAAGCCTGTGTACTGTGCGATGTCAGTGCACGTTAAAGCGGCGTGCGGGACTTCAACACACCAGGCCACCGGACTTGCAGCGATGGATATACGGTCCGAACCATACGTCCCTCCTGGACTTCATGAGGGAAATACAACTGCATCATTTTGTGTAATGTATATTGATGCCGCAGGGCAAACTACCACAATAAAAAAAAACCATTTGGTCGAAATTTCCGGAGCCCCTCCCCCGCCCCCCTCCGCTATGGCGTCTTTCATAATCATATTGTGGTTTTGGGACGTTGCACCCCAGCAATCGATCGATTAACAAGCACGAGGACAAAATAAATTAAACGGCACGAAAGAGGCTTAGTCTAACAAATTATTCTTCGTAAGCTCATTAATGGTTCGTTAGTTTACACTTTACCGTCTACATTAAAACATAACATCGAGGTGAAAGTTGTATATTCTAAACTTCGAGCAGAAACTGGAAGCATCTCGCTTCGAAAATTCCAGTCTTTTCTTTCTTGGCCACATTGGCCCATAAAGATTTCTGGAACACGTTTTATATTGTAATTATCCGTCTGGCTTAGAAAGCAATGTGCAGTTGAACCTCGTCACATCGAAGTTCCATTAACTGCTTCGTTATATCTGATGTTCGTTGTATAGTACAGATAAAATGGCTTTAGCAAATACGAAAGAGCATTATGCGAGCCTTCAAAATCACTATAAAAGAGCTAATTCTTACCTGTCTTTTTAACACATTTCAAACTAAGTGGTCCTGAACTTGAAGTTCGGAAGTTTCTCCGTATCTTCTTTACGTTACTAGGCGGTACCACCAGCCAAACGCAACATTTTTTCCCCGCTGGTTGACCAGTACCCATCCATATTTTCCAAAAAAAAAAAAGCAGTGCTGTTGCGAATTTTCATTCAGCATTTATTTCTTGTTTTTATGCTACTTTTCGGGTGTTGCGCCTTGAGCCGACCAGCTATTTCTTTGTTACAGCCGATATCGAGGGAGCTCTTGCGTTTGCGGATTCGTTTATAGGTTGAATAAGTGCCACGGAAACGAAACGTGACCATGATTGATTGGTGGAGTTTAACGTCCCAAAACCAGCTCTGATTATGAGAGACGCCGTAGTGGAGGGCTCTGGAAATTTCGACCACCTGGGGTTCTTTAACGTGCACTGACATCGTACAGCACACGGGCCTCAACATTTCGCCTCCATCAAAATGCAGCCGCCGCAGCCGGGATTCGATCCCGCGACCCTCGGATCAGCCTCCGAGTGCCATAACCACTAGACCACCGTGGCGGGGCACGAAACGTGACCAAGCAAGTTGGTGTTTAGTTCGTTATAAACAGTATTTTTCGATATATTGATGTTCCTTGTTCGGATTTTATGCACAGATATAAATACTTAGGCCTTAGCATGCGCTGTCAGTCTACGTCCTCACACGTATTCGTGGGGGAACTTCAGAGTACCGTCCCCCCGGCATTTTCTTTTCGCGCGTTTTCTACCTCAAAGAGCGTCTTTTCCTTGCTAGAGTGGTGTTTTGACGCAGTGTTAATAGCTGTCTACAAGGACGAAGAAAAAATCGCTTTTCACGTTGGTATTCCTGTATGGAATGAACCGCGCTAGCTCGCAATCTTCGTTTTATTAAAGGGCCCCTAAACCACCAAGAGGTCGAAATTTAGTTGTGGTGTTGCTTTTATGCCGGTGTCCGCAAGAAACACGTAGCCGCAAGAATTTTTCGAAACGGTGCAGAAATGGCCGAGTTACACCCGTTTGATTATTAAAACGCGGCGCTTGCTTGTTTCACTCTCTCCTGCGCCCGCCGGCCGCTTGCCAGTGCCACCTCCTCGCCGAGTGCTCCCCCGAATGTCACGTGACATACATCGCCGATGACGCGCATCCGGTTGACTTGCCTCCGCCGGGCTCCCGCGTTCGCGCAAATGTCTCGTTGGTGCTGTGCCAACGCTCTCTGTTAGCGCTATTCGTCGTGTTCTGAGAGTTGCTGCAGTTTCTAGTCGGCTGTACCTCACTTGCACTTGCGTAGCGTAGCGCATTTACGAATTCACACGCGAACACCACTCGAACGACACACGACGAGGAAAACAAACAGGCAGGGAGCGCGTGCATTTTCTAGCAGACTAACCGGAAGTCGACGTCTTCCTTCGACCAATAAGCGGAGCTCGGACTCTTTTGACGTCAGCAAAAAACCACAATGTCGTCACGGCTAACTTTGGCATGCCGGAACTGGCCGGAGAGGCGCACGGGATTGTTTTTCGAGTTTGTGGCGCGCCCGCGGCGCGTAGCGCTGCCGCGTTTGACATCGTTCATCGTGACGGCATTTTCAACTTGATGCGCGTGCTAACTTGAAATGTTCAAAAAAATGTCGGGGGTGGTTTAGGGGCCCTTTAAGAAAACGTTCCTATGTATGCACGTGTGTAGAGCTGCGTGAGCAAGAGGCAGGAAGACGTGGCAACAATAGCGTTGCACCTGCATGCTTTACACCTACCTTATCGCGGTCCTCGCCACTTGCACGTACTGGTGATCCCCGTATTTGTGAGCGAGTGACTTGTAAAGGCGTTAGTTTCGGGTTCTGTCCCCGCACTCAGAAGAACTTTTCGCTAACAAGCTTCTACCGTGAAATTCTTATGGGTTTCCTCGGTATCGCATACTTAGATCACCAGCTCGTCGCTGCCTATCGCAAACCGCTGTTGTTTTTTGAACATAACCTAACCAATCTTCATAGGCGCTCGCACAGTTCTCCGTTAAGAGGAACAAATTTTAACTTAGCACGATTCCGCCTCCTAAAAACGCCCCTCTTGATGGATCCCTTACGCTTAAAACGCAGTCTAACATAAAACTATAGGGCAAGTTTCGCCCACCCTCTTATATGACCAGGGGGAACGCCCTGACTTCTCCCCCCTCCCTCCCCCCCCCCTCCCGAGCTCTCCCCTCCGCCACCTTTTGTTCGGACATACCTATGTCTATAGTCTTGCATTTATGCCCACGGCGGTCGAAATTAGTCCACAGTCTCACAACAAGACGTGCGTGACGGTTATATCGTGGCTTTTGACAAGTACAGCTGAACCCCTTTATGAGGAACACCGATATCACTAACATTTGGGTATAACGGACATCCTTCACCGATGTGTTTCGCAACCGTATCTCTCCCATTACCCTGAGTCTTTTGCATAACACTCTCCTTGGGTCACTTGCTTACGAAAGGCAAAATATCCTTAAATCCCGGTCAACAGGCTTGCTTGTATCAGAATTACCTCTAAATGCAGCGCCGTATTAACAGCATTTTCTCGTGGAAACGAAGAGAAATCATAACGAATTAATTTGAGCCACGAATAATTGTCAACCAATATTGTGGCTGAGTGAAGTCATGGACATGGGCAGGCCACGTGATGAGAAGGCTAGATAACCGATGGACAGTTAGAACGACGGAATGGATACCAAGAGAGGGTAAGCGCAGCCGTGGGCGGCAGAGAGTAAGATGGGGGGACGAAATCAAGAAATTCGCAGGCATCAAATGGAATCAGCTCGCGCAGGACAGGCAAGGATGGCGAGGATTGGGAGAGGCCTTCGTCCTGCAGTGGACATAAAATTGGCTGATGATGATGACGAGTAATTGTCAACCACGAATTGGGTTCTCAGTGACAGTCCGTCAAGCGTATCACCTAACATTAAGCCACATGGTTATAATAAACGTTCTGCGACAGGATGCAGCCTTCTGGTGTAGTGACAATAATTTGTAGTGCGCCCATACCGATGTGGCACACTGCTTACAAGGGACACTCATTATAAGGGACAAAAACAGCTCCCTGGTATTCTCTCTTGCACAAAGCCGTTAAAACTCTGATAGCCTGGCAGATTTCGCTTTTCCTTATCAGAAGTAAGGACTTGCACTAGCGGCTGCAGTCACGGCAGGGGCGGGGAGAGAGATGGGGTTGATGTGAGGAAGGTCGACCACAAGTAGCGTCTTCCGTTCAACTCAGTAGCGTCTTCCCTGTCGTTGTCGCTCAGCAGCTACAGTCTTCGCTTGCTAAGCAGCTACAGTCTTCGCTTGCTAAGCTTAAGGTTGCGGGATCGAATCCCGGCCAGGACGGGGGCATTTCGGTGAGGTCAAAATGCAAAACAAAAACAGAAAGAGAAGGAAAGAACCCGTGTATTGATATTTAGCTGAAAGTTGAAAATACCACTGTAGGACCAGATTGCCCCGGTGCGCCACGGAGCATACTCCATAATGATATCGTAGATTTTTTGACGCGTAGAACTCCACGAATTATCATAAACCCATTCATCCCTCTATCCCAGTCGCGGGCGAAGCGGCCAACATGCACTGGAGCGTGGCAGGGCGGCTTGAGCGTGTGTAGGCCCTAACGTCACGGGCACCAAGCCAAAGAAGTGCGGGAAACACTTTGCGAACAGCAACGTGCCCTTTATTAACCTTACTGGCGTTCATTTTCATCGCCCTTAAGAAAATGACTCTTGACGTTTTATTGTCAACATATGGTCGAAATATTGACAGAACAATTTATCAACAAGTTTGCAACTTCCATTGATTTTCGTCAACATTTCATCAACCACATTTTTGTTGAGAGATTTCCATAATAAAATTATTGACGAAATTATGTTGAAATATTATTGCGAAATTGTTCCCTGCTTCTGCTGAAGCATGTGTCATGTCATTATCTTCCGTTCAGCATCATAAAAGATTCGTCTACCGTAAGGGTTGGCAGCGATGCTTCCAAAACATTATATATATTGCTGTCATGGTGGTGAATAGGCCGGAGGCGTGAAGAACATGTTCGACTGTCTAGCTACCTTACAAAATTTAACCTACTTCATCCCAAACAGTTTGGGTTTAGACAGGGATATTCGACTAACTTAGCCCTCATTTACTTCACAGAAAAATGCAAACTATAAATTGATAACGGTAACTTCGTTGGTTCTGTTTTTTAGATTTTACTAAAGCTTTTGACACACTTAACCATGACATTCTCTTCTCTAAACTTTCATCTTATGGCATTGGTGGCAATTGTCTCAATCTCTTCCGCAGTTACCTATCCGATCGACAACAATTAATCTCCATCGCCGGCATCTATTCTGCTAAAAAAATAATTAACATCGGTGTTCCACAAGGCTCAATTCTAGGGCCGCTTTTATTTCTACTCTACATTAATGATCTTCCGCAGTGTCTAACCACATCAACAGAATGCATTTTATATGCCGACGACACCACTCTTTTATTTCCAGACAATTCAATAAGCAACATCACAAAAACTCTTAACGTTGAACTTCTTAACGTTAGTGCATGGTGTGCTAAAAATAAGCTCTTGATAAATCCCTCCAAATCTCAGTTCTTAATTTTTAATTCCAGGTCAATAAATAACGCCCAAGTGTCACCGCTTGTCATCAACTCGTGTCCCATCCCCCTATCAGATCACTGTTCTTTCCTTGGAATTAAGCTCGATTCCCGGTTAAAATTCAACTTGCACATCGAAGAACTGCAACGAAAAACATCATATGGTATCAGGGTACTACTGAAAGCTAGATGTTATTTTGATTTGGCTACTTTGATCAGCTTATACTACGCATTCATACACAGTCATCTTAATTATTGCATTGCTTCATGGGGTCAAACATATCATTGTCATCTTTCTTCTCTCCAACATGTACAAAATCAAGCTATTCGCATTATCACCTGGAGTACCCGACGTTCTCATGTTTCTGATCTTTACCGTGAGCTAAACATACTAAATATTGATAACCTGAACAGATTTAATGTGTGCACATTTGCCTATCGGGTAGTTAAAGACCACAACCTTCTGCAATTTGTTCTCATTCCAGACCTTACTAATTCCAACATTACCCGCTTTTCCTCAAATAACAACTTTTTACTTCCCAAGGTCCGAACTAACTATGGTTCTCAACGACTAGCTTTTGTTTTAATCAAACTGTGGAATTCTTTGCCATACAACATTAAATGTGCTTTTTCTGTGGCATCATTCAAACATCAGCTTCGCATATTCATTTTTAATAACACCACTTATTGAATGTTCTTAAAATTACAAATTTATTCTGTTGTTCTCGTTGTATTTGATTGGTGTTTGCTTTGTATTTTGTTAGATTTTCACACCCTTACTGTTTTATGCTTTCCATTATATTACTGTTTGCCTAAATGTCTGATTCGCTGTGTTTTTTGTTAATTTTTTTTTTCCTTCTTTCATTTCTTACTTTATACTCTAAATATTTCCTGTTTGCTGCTAAGTAATGTTCTCTTTTTTCTACCATTATAATAAGGTCCCCTTGCAGTGTTTACACTATGGGACCTTTTTCTGCATAATAATTGTCTATGTCTGTGTATACATGCATTTACTTTTGAATAAATAAACTTCAAACTTCAACTGGTGAGTGGAAAGAGGGGAGGAGAGGAAGGGAGGGGGCGGCGGTGCAGAGTAAGACCCCGTGACGGTCGGCTTCGCCCGAAGGCACCCCAGATGGATCGATTTTCCAATTACATCGCAATCACGGCGCCCTCACTTGGCACCGAGGGCGAACAGACGCGGAGCCACGGCGGAAATACGCGCATGCGCAAACGGTACAACCTCAGCGTGCCCTGCAGAACAAAACCCAGACATAGTGCGACCACAGCAAACCGAGGATGACCGTTGAAAGAACACCAGATACCACGCGGCTGCGAAATTGAGGAAGCTGTAAAAATTTGCGGCCCGCACGGATACGGCCGCGTTATACGCGATAAGGCCGTGAGGGACTGCGCAATATCTGCGTACAGTTTGCAAATTGGAAGCGCGCTCTGTGTAATCCTATCCCGCCCTCATGCACATCACCAAAAGTTATGTGTTTGAGGAAGATAACGCCAGGCTCATCTCCAAGGGCGAGCCGAGTTTCAGAGTGTGTATACATGCATTTACTTTTGAATAAATAAACTTCAAACTTCAAACTGGTGACGTTATAGAAGGGGGCTCCACTGATCCCATTAATCTTGGTGTGCAGTAGAGCATGGATATGTTTTTGTTTTTGCTTTGTTTTGTTTTTACAAACGCGGACGCCTGCTACTGTCAGTTTAACAGCTGAAGCAGAGATGGCGTGTCTTTCAGTGATGATGCTTTTTTTCTAAACATTAAGCATTCTAACTCAAGTTTTGCTGAAATGTTTAACGATTCGCCTCGTGCACGATTTTCTGTTCCCGAGAGTCTGCTTCACTTTTTTTTTCTCTCTCGCTGTTTCCTACACTTGTCTTCTGTGGCAGGTCTTGAATTTTTCTAAGATTTCAGCTCAGGGGAAGACGGAGGCTTGAATCGATGAAGAGATCGTTAGAAACGATTGATAACAGGGAGTGTTGCTGGAGCCAAAGTTTCGACAAGTGGACGTGTCTTTCTCCTTCTCTTTTTTTTCCTGACGAAGACAAGTCCACTTGGTCGAAAGGTTTGCTCCAGCAATATTCCCTGTTATCCACCGTTTTCTAAGCTTTGAGACACAATCTGTCATTCTGACCTTAAACTAACCTTAACTCTGTAAGTGCTTGGTGCGATACTTGGTTGATGTCACAAAATCTCTCAGACTAAGTTTTTGTCTTTTACTACTCAAACTACTAGACCTCAGACTTACTACGTATTAAAAGACACTAACCTTGAGTTTCCTTCTAGTTATAAGTACGTAGGGCTCCGGTTCTGCAGTGATCTTGCGTGGAAAAGCCACATTGAAACCATTCTACCATCTGCTAACCGCTGTCTGCGCCTCATCAAACGTAGTCTAACACACGCCTCACCCCACATTAGGAAACTTGCATACACTGCACTGATTCGACTAAAGGTTGAGTACGCGTCGGCCTTATGGCACCCAGAACAAGAGTGCCTTGTTAATGATAATGAAGCTCAGCAAAATCGTGCCGCGACAGACAGACAGACAGACAGACAGACAGACAATGAACTTTAATAAATCCTGAGGAGCTACGTAAGGACTCCCTAGCGGGAGGCCGTTGTAACCGCTGGCCGCACCCACGTGGAGGAAAGAACGCCATGACGCTCCGCCCTTTCGTGGGCCCTCTGGATGGCCTGGGCTTGCTTTTGGAGCACCGTGCTTGTGATGGCCTCCTCCCATTCAGCTCCGCTGGAGAGAACGTCGTTAGGCAACGCGGGACATCGCCAGAGCATGTGAGCCATAGAACAAAAATGTTTCACTGCAGTCGGGACAGCCAGGGTCCACGTCCGAGTATAGCTTACTGAGGAAGCCCCGGACGGGAAAGAGCCCGTCTGCAACATTCGTAGACTAACTGACTGACCTCTGCTGAGCTTCGGATGAGGAAGACGGTAGACTCTCCGGCCAAGTTGGTAATGTTTAGTAATTTCATTGAATGTGAGAAGTGGGTCGTTCTGCTGAGCCTCTTCCTGCCCCTCCGGAGCCGCCAGACCGCCGCGGCGCGTGAGTTCTCGCGCACGGTCGTGAGCCAGCTCATTGAGGTTTGGGAAGCCCTCAAGAACGTTCGTCCCCATGTGTGCGGGGAACCACGTAATATAATGTGAACCGGGGCAAGCCCTCTTCTCTAGAATGGAGGCCGCCTCTCGAGCGAGGTTACCCATTTCGAATGCCCTAATTGCGTCTCGCGAATCGGTGTAAACGTAGAAACGCTCTGTGTCACACAGGGCCAGCGCAACCGCGATTTGTTCGGCTATACCAGAGGTGGCCGCCCTTACCGAGGCTGATGAGCGAAGCACTCCGCGCCCGTCTACCGCCGATAACGCGAATGTTCTGCTGTTCCCGTACTGCGCCGCATCTACGAAGACCGCGGAGTCTATGTCATACCTAACTCTCTTCAAGATGGCACGTGCACGGGCTTTACGTCTACCCTCGTTATGCTGTGGATGTACGTTTCGCGGGAAGGGCCCCACCATGTAGGTTGCCCTCGTTTCCCGGGTCAGTGGTATCCTCCGTTCCTCCATTATCCTAGGAGCCATGCCAACTTCGTCCAGGATCCGCCTGCCCGCTTGGGTAGACGACAGCCTAACCACCTAGGTAGTGACCTGCGCCTCTATGATCTCGTCTATGGTATTGTGCATTCCGAGTTGGTCTAGCCTGTCTGAGCTCGTGGTAATCGGCAAGCCTAGCACTCTCTTGATGCTCTTGCGCATGACTGTGTTTAACTTGCTCTTTTCCGTTTTCGTCCATACGAGAGCTGACGCAACATAGTTAATATGACTGAGTAGAATGCGTGGTACATCCGAAGAAGGTTGTCCTCACCTAACCCCTTCTTTCGGTTGGATACCCTAGCGTGCCGCGAGATTTATTTTTTCGGACTATTCACGAACAACTAGCGTCACTCAGTTAAAGCAGCGTGCTGAACTCGAGAATTTGTCAGTTCGTCGCAAAATAGCACGCTTAACACTCTTTCGTAAGTTTTACCAACACCCGTTCTCACATGCAGATTTTTTTTCATACCCCTTCCGCTATATTTCCTCGCCGTGATCATCCTTTCAAACTAAAGCGCGTTTTTTGCCGCACATCACGATACGCTCTTTCTTCCGTACCACGCACTAGAACTGAGTGCAATAACCTGCCATCTGACATTGCAAGAGAACTCTACCTTAATCAATTTCAGAAACTTGTTCGGTCGTATCTTACGCCCTAAATGTTCTTCAACCGTGCTCGTCTTTTTTTTATCGCTCTCACTGTTTTTTCAGGGGCGAAGCCCCTCATGCCGTCGGTTTGTCCATCCTCTGTTTGTAGTACCTCTAGTTCGTGAAGTGCTCTCTAGATGGCGTGATGGCGCTGCGGTGCTCGCTTCATTCAGATGTATGGGAACGCGTAGTATGGGAGTCCGTCCGTCCGTCCGTCCGTCTGTCCGTCCGTCCGTCTGTCCGTCCGTCCGTCCGTCCGTCCGTCCGTCTGTCTGTCCGTCTGTCTGTCCGTCTGTCTGTCTGTCTGTCCGTCCGTCCGTCCGAGCGCTGCGGTGCTGAATAGCTAGTTCGTGAATTGATCAATAGATGGCGCGGAGGCGCTCGCTGCGTGCTCTAGTGTGGTATGAGAGCGCTAGATGGCGACAGACAGTGTTTGTCACGTCTTTGATGATGTACCGGCAAGATTCACGGAAGATTCACGGTTTTTACCGATGAACATCCGGAGCTTCGCCCACTCATCACCATTCACTCCGTGGATATGCATGGATTTTTCTTTGTCTGTTTTCTCTGTTTATATATTTACTTACAGTTAAAAAGAACTTTTTCGCAGTGTTATTTTCAGTGTTTTGCACTGCATAACCATTGAATTGTTCTGTGTTGCATAAAACGAAACTTCAACACAAGTTCAGCTTACGATGTTCTTTTTTTCGCATGTTTTACTTCTATTTGCTGAGTGTGATAACCAATAATGTTTTTCGCCTTTCTTTTTTACCTTGTATACTGTTGTAATGTTAACCTTGATGATATTACATTCCCCCCTACGTAATACCCTCCAACTGAGGGCCTTTAGGGTATACTTAATTTCGCACACAGGGATCCAGTGACGTTAAGTTTTTCATGTTCCGTGCTACCAGCTGCAGTTAATAATGGTTTTTATGTTCTCTCTACTCTTTCTCTCTTAACGCTGCTCATAGTGCCAACATCAAGTAAGTATTGCACGGAATGTTTTAAAAGCAGGTGCATGTCCACAATGGTTTAGTACATAACAAGTCATCGCACGTATTTGGGTGTTATTGCAGAACAGTAACCGTCGAGAAAAAAGAAAGTTTGTAAAAAATATTTCTTTACTTCAAGTATAAACGTGCGCATTTCCCAAAGCCCAGAGACGTTCCCGCGGATATATGGACAAAACAAATCTCATATATTTACTATATCTATATTTTTTGCAAAGTTCTCGCCTTGATGTAGTACGCAGTTCTCACTATTTTATCGAAATTTGTAAATCCCTGTTACGGGCCACCGAGGTGTCACAGCGGTTACGGTTCTCGGCTATACTGACTCGGAAGGCGCGGGTTCGATTCCAGCAGCGGCGGCTGCATTTCGATGGAGACGAAATGTTGAGGCCCGTGTACTGTGCGATGTCAAGTGCAAGTTAAAGGGCAACTCCGGCGATTTTTCAGTGTCCACTGATCTCTATAAAATTTTCAATACATAGATCTCCTCGGTACTCTAATTATATATGCCAAGTCAGGCGGGTGTAGGTCATTTAGTTTCCTGTAAATGAATTTTTAAGTTGTGTAGCGGATTCTCACGCGGCCCACCCTGTGTTTTTGACGTCATCACCTCCGCGCAGCCTACCCGAGCCAGCGGGCCTTCAAAAGCAAAACGGCCATACTTCAGCGCTCAAATCGTCGCTGTCAAGATGAGAAAAGCTGGCATAACTCAATATGTCGTCGGATGGCCTCGCCACTGGCATTTCTTTGGCGCCATTTCCATATTCCTGGTGACGGGAAGGTTGTGACGTCACCGCACACGCTCCACGAAGCATCTACACGTTTCGGTTTTCGGTTTGAAGACGACTTTCCGTTGCTTATTTAACATTATTGCTGCGTTTCTGAGCACACTGAACCAACCTGGCGGTTACAGGACTATCAGTACCGTTGGAAAACATTGATATCAGAACATGGTGACAAAACCGCCGTTTTTGCCCTTTAAAGAACCCCAGGTGGTCGAAATTTCCGGAGCCCTCCACTACGGCGTCTCTCAGAATCATAGGTGGTTTTGGCACGTAAAACCCTGGCAGTAGACCCTTTTCCTAATTGTAAAGCTAGCTTCCCTGCCGTACAGTTGTCCAACTCATGGCGGCGTAGTCAATTCTGCACGCAGCGTGTATAAGCGTAGTTTACCTGCGCTGAGACATGGAAAATGTAGGTTCAGCCTTCTTCATCTAAACACGCACAGAATACAAGCTCCAGCGGAACTCTAATCAGCATTTCAAGGAATACCAGGGTGCCGCCATTTGTTGGGCAAACGTGTAGTGTAGGAAAGCGCACTTGCGAATTGTGAAAAGGACCTATTACGTATCCTAAAGTACTCGTGTGGAGAATCCCCGTAAACAAACGTTTACAGTAGTCTTCCACGTGAGCGCTTTGTGGTACACAATTGCTCAGTTTAAGGATCAATGGCTACAGCAATAACTAACGTTTCTAGTAGCAGATCTTCACAGTACATACTGCTTAACTACACTGCACTTTCCCAACATGCACACCTAAGCCGGGTGGGTATTCGTTGTGTTCGTTTTCCCGGCTAGTGTTTCTTTTCTTTTTTGGCTTTCAGTTTATTGTTAAAATGCTCTTTAAGCTGGACCATTGAGTTTCATTAACGAAGAGAGCTGGGCTTGTGTTTCCGCAGCCGCTGTGGCATGCTTCTGACGCGAGGAAACCCAACGAGCAAATGTCCTGGACAGGATAGAGCACTACAGACTTCGACGAGAAGTCTAGTTGAAGTCTAGCAGGCCGTCCTACCTATGTTTTTCGGTGGGTTTTTCTCGCGCTTGTTACTACATGTCAAAGCATTTCCACTTAATTTAAGCCAACACGCTCAGGCTCAAGCAAGAAACATTCTTGACAACGCAAACCTGCCTCCGACACATGTGCTCCTGAGAGTTCCACTGAAGCTCTCATCTCGCCAAACCCTGAATAGCTCGCCTCCTTCGTACTTCTGTATAATTCGCCACTCAACATCGCTATAGTTCGCAACATTAACCTCCCGATTCTTAGTGTGCTGTCTATTTTCATTGTTATCATCATCATCATCATCTCTTGCACCTTTGAAATGCAAGCGAGTCGTCAAAGGATTCGCCCTCGTTCAGTTTTCGTCGCTCTAAATGTCGCGCTTTTCACGGTGTGTGAGCGGCGAAATATTATGTGTGCTTCGTGCTTCACCATGGCCCGTGGTCGATCAGGATTTCGACAAGCCTTTAAATTGCACCATCTGTACGTGTAGGGTGTTTCAGGAAATGTCACCTATAAATACATAAAAGCAGATGTTGAGGTCTTTGCACTGTGCACGTTAAAGAACCCCACGTGGTCGAAATTGCCGGGGCCGTCCACTGCAGCGTCTATCATGTCGTGGCTTTAGGACGTAAAACCGCAGAAATGAATCGAGAAAGCAGAGATTTGCGCCATTTTCTGCGTAAGTGCTCTGTTTATGGTGGCACGCACAGTAAAATGTGAGAAGCGGCAAGTGGGTCAGTAATTAACAAAATTAAACTAATTACCTTTTAAACCAAAACAGCCAATTGAGGATTGCAACTTATTTATACAGCGGATCCGCATGCGTTGTTGTATATTTGCAAAAGGGGACGCTGCTAGTTTTCTACAGATCCAATGCAATCCTGCTAATTTCACTCATAAACCTAAACTGAGTGGTCAGAGCACGCACTTGCCGTTAGTTTGCGTTGAAACATAGTGTAGTGCTAATAAAAAAAATTTAAGTCTATTAATAGCGTTGCATTTAACAAGTCGTTTCTTGTAGATACTGCGTTTTTTAGCGAAAAAAGTAATGAAAAGCGATGTTTTTCTCAAATAGTCAAGGCCTTCAGCATGTGGTCCCCTCTTGGTAAAATTTTGTGCCTACGGGCCTGGTTCCCATAGCTGACCTCGTTTAAATGTTCATTATTCGAATGTGTTAATTACTGTACGAAATATAACTGCTACCCATGTAACAGTGCGTGCAGCCGTGAGCAAAGCGATTCCGCAGAAAGTCCACGCACATATATGCTTTCCTGTATCTGTAACGATTTTGGACACATCTTCCGAAGCAACCGACATAATCCAGATCTATCACTGCGCTCCTCTCTGGACGTGGCCGGGGGTCCACTAACGTGCTCGGAGAGAATGGTCAGATGTTCCCGACCACCATCCATTCGTGCTTCTGAACAACCATTTTTGTTATTTCGCTACTCGGGGAACTTATTGAACTGTGCACTCCACGATGTCTTCGTAAACTTCAGATATTGATTTACAAGCTCTGAGAGCCAGTGATCATTTGTCCCGCCAAAATGTCCATTCCAATTCGCTGCTAGCGCTGCGGACCACTGCACTTATCGTCATTGCTCGGTAAGCTACTATGGATCGATATCGTCTGCACTTCTTTCTTTATCGTTCTGTTGTTCTGGTGCTGCATTAAGCGCCCATTGCTCTGACTTCTTGCTAGAAGCCGAACGCAGAAAAAATGTCCAAAGAGATAACCGAATTGATGTCGTGAGTGCTTTCGCCAGTGATCCGAGAAGCCTCTGTCACTGCCATTTGGCTGGTCTATTTGGCAGGTCTATTCGCTTCGCAATGTACATGCGCCACAAAGAGAAGTTTAACGATAACAACGGAAAAGAGCCCTGCCGCTGTAGTACGTGACAATGTTTGACTGCGGTGACGTTGTCCTCAGGCCGAGTACTGCAGCGAAAAGTTTTGATAATGAAATGCGATTAATAAGGGTTCGATATTGAACATAAGTGAGCAAACTGTATTCCAACTCAAATCTGTTTGGATGCGGTATTGCAATGCCTGTCTCGAGGACGTAACGTCAATTTCCGGCCACGGTGGGCACATTTCGGTGGACTCCATATGCATAAGCATTTATCTGGTTAGATTTATAGGTCACGTGATAGAACACCAGGCGGTCAAAATTTATTCTAAGCAACCCTCCCTCCCTCCCTTCCCACTACGTCATGCCTGATAACCATATCGTTATACTGGTCAGTAAGACCTTAGAAACTTTCGTATTTGAAATTTCCTTTAGTCACTCACGCCTAATGTTCGGACATTTGTTGCGAATAATACATTGTGTCCCTTGTTATGACTACAAGTGCAACTTCTTAAAATATAGTGCATATGTTCAGCAACCATTTCTTATATTTACACGGAAAAGGTCGTTATCATGAAGTGCAATTATGAACTCATTATTTTTCATTTATTCACGATGTGAAAGCAATCAAATCTCCACACAACTTTGTACAAACCCGTTTCCGACTGATGGAAATGGCAAGCAAGTGATGCTCACCATGTTAAGAGGAGAGCTATTTCGTTGCAGCTCGGGCGAATAAAAATAGCAATACTACAAAAGTCTGCGTACGTGCGTGTGAGATATAATGCTGCTGGTTTGTCTGGTAATATACCCAGGGTACGCTAGTAGGAACTACGGAGTCAACTTTCTGCACGACTAACCCCATTGAAATAGCTGCTATCGCTATTGAATAGGGGGCGTCCGTTAAAATTCCTACTTTTGTAACATGCCCCCACAACTAGCGTGAAGTGCCGACGGTCCCATAACCACGACGGCTCGCTCGCCTTCTCCTTACTTCTCGGCAGACCTGTCATTTCCTCTTCAGTAGAGTTCATAATACTCTCTGCCTTCGAACTATGAAGACCCACTTCCAGTAGTCTCATGTACCTTCTTCCAGTCTTGGGCCTCATCTGCCTTTGCTTGTGAGTGAGAGTGAGACTGTCGTAGAGTTGCGAAGACAGTCCCCCAAGACTCAGGCCCCTTTTCTAAATCTTCGGGTGGACCTTTATTTCTTGTCAAAAATGTCAGCTTCTGACTGGGCTCTGAAGGCATTCCCTCAAACCTCAGGCGCCTTCAACCAGTCTCTCGGCGTATCCCTCCTTCCTTGTCACATCCTATGGAGACGCCTCCAGACCCGCACACTCTCTTCCCCACAACTGCTGTCCCACTACTGTGGCACTTCCCCTGCATGCACCCTATGCGGCGAACCCCACGCCACACTTTCCCACATCCTCTTCAGCTGCCCTGCTGATCCTCCCCCGCAGGGACAGCCCGCTATCTCATGTTGGGAGGACTGGGAGGTCCTGCTGTCGTCTACGGACCTGGCACTACAGATTGCTGCGGTGACTCGGGCTGCCGATGTCATTTCCACGAGAGGCATCACCATGTAGACGTGGCATGGGACCGCGCGGTGGTCCAGGGACCCGGGGGTCCAGACACACTGGCAAATAAAGTTTTTCACTCACTCACTCACTCCTTGTCACATAACTAAGGATATCTGCAATCGTTCTTTCTTGTCAGAAATACCAGCCTTTCATCGAGCTCCGAAGGTATTCTTCCAAACATCGGGTGCCTTCAAGCAGTCCCTGAGCGTATCTGTCTTTCCTTGTCACAAAACTGAGACTATCTGCATTCGTGCTGTGAAGACGCTCTTTCAACACTCGGTTGCCTTCTGCTACCGGTCCCTCGGTGGACCTTTGCGGATGCTCGGCAGTGGAGCTGTGGAAGCATGGGAAAACACTTTCCTCAGAGACATGTTTTTCTTCTCCCGGTCACTTTGAGGGCCTGTCTTTCCTTGTCACAAAACGTCAGGCTGCTCTCAAAACTCAAGCTATGAGGACACACTCTCCCAATACGCGGGATGCCTTTGATCAAACTCTCGGTGTATGTGTTCTTCCTTGTCACTAAAGTCCGACTCTCACCCAGCTCTAAAGACTCGCTCCATCAAAGCTCGAGTGCCTTCTTCGAGTCTCTAGGCACGTCTCTATACTTGTTAAAGAAAAGTCAGATCACTGTGCGCTCGAGCTCGAAATACTCTCTCCTCCAAGACTCGGTAACCTTACCGGAGAAACAAGTACTTGCTATTACCCCAGCTTCATGGGTCACTTTTTCTTTGTTTTTCTACTTGTCACTAAGTATCCACCTGCTCTGTACTCGAGCTGGAAAGACGTAGATCTTTCCTCGTCCTGAGCATACTCTCAAAAATAGTGTTATTCTGCTGCTACATGTCGGGCAGTGGCGTACAGTTCCATTGATTTTCTTCACGAGCTGTATAAAAGTTCCTGTCGTACGAGTGATTGTACCAGGCGTCTGCTGGATGTGGCAAGATTCCAAGACGAGCTGCCTCCAGTGGTTGTATGCTTCCTACGAGATAACGCCGCCGCTCCGTCTCATCTGATGATGAGCATTGCCATGAGAAGCTTGTGATGGCTCGCAATATTCTCCGCGTCACTGAGTTTCCTGTTCTAGTTCGCGAGCGTAATTATTGTGTCGGCGAGCCCTTTCTAGCAAGTTCTAGAGTCGCCAATAGACGGCATGGGTCATTCGGCGCAGGTAATCTTTTACACAATTTTTGGCTTTTTCTACAGGAGAGCGGTATTTTGGACGAAGGATGTGGCCACCGACCCTAGAGAGAGGCTTGTGAGCGAACTCAGCACCTTCCCCTCGTAGTACTCGGGCTAATGTCTGGTTGACGCCTCGAACGCATGGCATCCAGACGCGGTTCCGTTGTGGTCTGGCAGCAGCCGTGTTCCGTTCATGCTTGGACCGTCCGCGGAAGGCGTTGTGAATAAATGCATTGCGTCCACCGTTCATCCTATGGCCACGTTTTACTGTGTTCCTTTGTTCCTTGCACAGACGCATAGACAATCTACTTCTTTCGATTCTCTTGACAAAGCCTTGGACTGCAGAAATCTTTTCGAGGGTGGGGCGATTAAAAATAAAACGTATGTAAAGAAGCATTGGAACGTCGTAGTGGGGCGTCCTCTCCAGCGGAGACAGGCGAGTCACGGACACGAGCGACACCAGGACAGGCGGTCGGTTCGGGCGGTGGCGTTTGCTGGGCGGCGTCTCGGGGCATGGTAGAGGGCACTGTACGGGACCGAAGTTCCAGGGGCATAGAAGGGTACCGCAGTTGTATTGATACCCAGCAAATCCACCAATTGTAAAAGCGTTTATTCAACGCTGGCGTAAGGGCCGACCGGTAGCTCGATCAACGGCTCAAGTCTCGAACCCTCGAGTGAGCGGCGACCACACGAACCATGCGCGTCTCAACGAGCCAGGACCTCGAGCATGAGCGGTGTCTTCCTCAGCAGAGCGCTGAAGAGCGAACCCCACTGCAAGGCGCTTGAGAGGACGGTCCACTACGACGTTCCAATGCTTCTTTACATGTAGATAATTTTACAGCGTAAGCTGTTATGAGATCACAACAAGGGTCGTTTTTGCGCCGTAGTTGTCCGCCGCACATCTGTCTGGTAGAGGTACAGGCATCCCGTTACCAGACGTCCGGTTGTGGCAGGAGTCGTAACGCCTGGGAGAGCTGCATCATAAGGCATTCCAACGAGGATAGAGCCCTTTCTCTTTTTTTCTGAAAACGGAAAAGGAAAAACGCGGTTGCTCTACTTTTACGGGGATAACTAAGGACAGAACTCAAATTATCTGTCCCACTGTGAAATTTAAAGCCTCATGCACGGAGTGAAGCGCACGAGCGAATTGCCTGTCTCACTATGAAAAAAAAAATCTGCATGGCGTACAAGTATTTTTCGCTTCAGGTAGACAGGGCAAAACACGTGCTTTTCGAAGTCTCGCATGACGATCGCGGCGACTGCGGGTGATGGTAGCACCAATAGCAGTACCACAGTCTGTAGGGAACTAGCTAAGTGCTAGAAAGGCAGAATTTCAATGGCCGACAGACGTGGTTTGCAGAAAGGAGCTGTGCGGCCTATTATTAGGGTTTTAGTTTGTCCGTAAACTTCTTTACGCTTTCGGATACCGGTTTACCGTGCGTGTTTACGGTGGATGGATGGATGGATGGATGCTATGAGCTTCCCCTTTGTAACGGGGCGGTGACATGTGCGCCACCAGGCTCGTAAGAAGATTTAAGAACTTTTTTTTTTCTCTTTTAATTTTCCTCATGCCTTTTAAATTTACTTCAATCAAATCGATCATGCCATATCAAAAACGGAATTTCATATCCCAGTTCCCTGCCCCTTATGGCAGAAATTCCATATTTTTCCCTATAATTATTTTTGTCCGTTCTCTCTAGTTTTCTGCCACCAGTATTCTAACCGTCTCTCACTTATTTCAATCGCGGCTATGTTCAGCTTCCCGTTGTTCGCCCTAAAACCCAAGGCTTCATGTAGGGTGGTGCCCAAACGTACACCTGGGTGGATATTTCCGCATTCAATCAGAACATGCTCTGTCGTTTCCCTATCTTCCTCACAGCATGTGCATTTTTCTTCTTCTTTACTGAATTTCGCTTTATAAACACGCGTTCTAAGGCAGCCCGATCTCGCTTCAAACAATAAAGCGGTGGAAGTGGAACCGCTAGCGCCATCTATTCCTGGTTTGCTTAACTACAATGCATTCGATTTTCTTTTTAGTAGCGTGAGCGTTTTCTCCGAAAGAGGTAATGAAAGTACTCAGAGTCAATTATTATTCCACGTCCAATGCTTACAGTCAAGCAAAACGGGCAAGCCACAATAATATTAGCTTTTTGTGTGCCTGGTTAGGTTCCGCATCAGGTGTCGCCACCAGCGCCGCTGGTCACGTACACCTTCCCGGTAAACCGGTATCCGTAACCGTGAAGAAGTTTACGGACAAACTAAAATGTAGGTTCACATTTTTCAGTGAAAGTTACCGAGTGTCTCGTGATTGTTGGCTGACATGGGCCCTAGGAAAATAACGTGAAATGCACCATGGGCTGTAGTGGAATTCCTGTTCATTGAATATGAAAACTTGGTGTGGAGCTCTTTGTGCGCGACAGCTTCAACTAAAAGGTTTCGTAGTGAAGCAATACTGAGTCAGCCAGTTGGAACAGATCCGTTAATAAAAGCTTTCAGTGTGGAAGCACGCAAGGACGAGGAATAGGAGGCACAGGGACAAGCACTTTCTAACTGCGTATATCGTTACAAAGCGCTCGTCCCTGTCTCCTGTTCATCGTCTTTGTGTGTATGCGCTCAAAAAGATTTTATAAAGGCTTTTGTATTATAGGTGCTCGTTAGAATTTTCCGAAACAATTTGGTTCCTCGCGATATTAGTTACATCATTGTTGATCTTGTGTGTTTCTACCCCAATATCCGCTATTTTGCTTACGTCAATCCTTGATGTCAGTGGTATTTCCTTTGTCGGTTGGGAGGTACAACGACGTCTTCTCTCCAAATCTTGTAGAGCTTCCAACTCATCCTCTAGCAGCCTTTTTAGCACGTGTCAGCGTCTTGGACATAATTCTACCGCTTTTAGCCTTGTATTTTAACAGACGCTAACCTTCACATGTTCGTGCCGTACCATGACATTGGTGCTGCAATAATATACATAGTTTGCACGCGCGTCACTTCCGGCGGCTTCAGCGGCTCCGTCCGCCATTGCTAGGTACAAGCCGGTCTGGTTGACGTACGGACGGCCGTGTACGCGCTTCCTTGTGTTCGTTGTTTCGTTCGCAATAATGCGCATATGCCCAATATTGGGTTGCCGATGGACAAGCAAAGGTACTACACTGACGACTCTATGTCCTTTAAGCGCTTGGAATGCGTGCGGAAGCATTTGGCTGGGGTTGACTGTTGTCCCGAAAGGCGCGGGTTCGACGCATACCCCCGGCCGCGGCGGATCTCAGTTAGGTGGAGCCGAAGACTCGTGCACTGTCTGTTATTAGTGCGTGTCAAAGGACTCCAAGCAGGTGAATTTTCCGGAATTCTCTGCTACAGAGCATGCCTCGTATCACATCGCGCTTTTGGCACGTAACACGCTAGGAATTTTTATTTGACCGAGAGCCACACATTGTGTCTTCGTGTTCTCACGAATAGTACGAATGTGCGAGCGTGCTTTTTGCACCTGTATGAGAGATGCAGTGCTTTTCTGAAGCTTAAACGTATGTTAGATTATGCACCAAGGGACCTACATGACCGCTCCTTGAGCCGGTCATGTATAGGCTCCCTACTATGCACCGCACTTTCGCGCCGATACCGGAGCCTGTGGCAGTCGCGAAGATGATGGTAAAAAGGGGAAAAGTTGTGTTTGGACAGTCACTTTCTCGCAAGGCTTTATATTGCCGCGTAAAATGGTTTCTGCACTAATGTGCAACCGCAACTTTAGTTAATTATGTAAGACAACTAGAAACGTTGCGCTGTGTTTACATTTGATGTGCATGCAGTCGCGGAAAGATGAACAGGCGCTACATCTGCTAAAGTGGCAAATCGCCTATGCTTGGAAGGGGAACCGCAAAATATAAAGGAGATATCCTGGTGTCATTCACCCTTAGCGGTGCGAAATGATGAATTCTTGTTTTTGCCTCACCTCGCGGAGTACGACGACGGGCTTCGACTGGAGTCACATGTTGCAAATAGCACTGCAGCAGTTAATTGCCTCCAGAAGCACTCAGTTGCTGGTGCGCCGAGCGGTTTATAGGCGTTTCTCGGTTACAAGTCTAAGTAGCCGGTCGACAAAACCAGCTAACTGATTATGTCCACCTGAGCCGAAGCGGGCATCACTGTAGCTTCACATCTGCAGTCACATCAGCGTCGCGTGCGAGGGGTCGACGTCGTCGTCTCGTGCCGTTCCTGCTCTGTGCCGGCAAGGTCATTGTAGTACGCAGGGCAAAACTCGAAACGCCCTTCGGCGTCGCCACGCTTAAACCGCCCTACACGGTTGTCAGAAGCGCGTTACACTGCACGGAGAACAAGCAGGCGACCCAAACGAGGTACCTAGCTATGGCGGACGGAAAACGCAGACGACGGACGTGACGTCACGTGCAAACTATGTATTGTGGAGAGGCATGTTGACTGAGACATTCAACCTGTGTGTTTTGAACAGTACGGATACTCCGGCGTCGTATGACTCCGTGATGATAGGTTCGTTAGATAATTTATTGGCTTTTATTTGCCACAACCACAATGATTCTGAGGCAGGTCGTAGTGGAGGGCTGCGGAAATTTCTTCCACCTAGGGTTCTTTGACACGTCGCACTGATATAGCACAGTACACGGGCCTCCTGCATATCCCCTCCATCCAAATCTGACTGGCACGGCCGGAATCGAACCCCCGTCCTTCGAGTCGGCAGTAGAGTACCGTAACCGCTGCATACCAGCACGGCGCATGGTGCTTAGGCTTACAGGCGAATAACGAACCAGGCCACTGAGTTTCTCCTCTTGCAATGCCTTGGGTTTTCCGTGTTCTCTGAAACAACTTTTTTTGCAAATTCGTCCAACTACTGCACATTTTCGGAGATGCGCTCTGCCAGCTGAACCCGAGCGCAGAAAAAGTCCAGTTCTTTCTTCCGCGTGCATTCCCGCTTTATAAGTGCTGGTGAGTTTTGCTGGTGATCCGAAGGCCCTCGCAAGCCGGTCGTTCCAGGCGCTGGCTGTGCGGGTGACACCATTCTCATTGCACGTTCGCCTGAACGCTAAGTGTCACTTAAATGCAGCAGTTGCTTCGAAGGTCTAGGAAAACGCTTAGCAAGCTGCGTGGTTTGCTTCTCGGAATCTTGACGTATAGAAAAATTACCATTGCGCAGGTATTCGCCTTGTTACGGACTGCTAGAATATCGAGAAGAAATCTAACCGAAATTTTTATCAAATGTCTTGAAAATTCGTGCTCATTCAAGAGTGAAGAGGCTTGAGCGTAGCAGTGTTTGTATGTGTTTTAGGAGCTTTGACAACCTCACAGCTGCCACGTCACTGACCAAAGCAACCTCAAGAAAGCTGAAAGAATTAGCTGCTGCCCGCACCTACTGGAGAAAGAAAAGAACGCATTATTCGGTAACCTTTGCGTGAATTGGTTATACAAAGGCCACGTTCTCCGCATTCTCCACCGGTAGGACGACTATAGCGTTCCAATACCTGGGGCCCACAGCTTTGGCATTCTTTTTTACTGCTCTTGCGTTCTTCCTTTCGCCAGCTCCCGCTAGGAATGCGTGTAAGAAAGCTTCGCTATGTGAAGGCGCTCGGTTACCCACTGCAGCGAAAGGCAGAGTTTGAAGTCGCTCGCTGGCCTCTTCTTGCGGTTGGGTCCCTCGACCAAAAGACCACGCTATTGTAAAATAACAGTACTGGCTTCGATACCCATTGACGGCAGGCTTCCCACCAGTTCTTCTAGTGGGGAGAGAGGTGTACCCTATCCTGTCGACCGGTGCTGTGGTTCAGTCTCGTGAAGGCGGCCTCTCCCTTCCATTCTTCTTTCGCTTCCGTTCCGCTGTGGGTGTTTCAGTTGGGGTGTCCTCAGTTGATAGTTACCGTGCCACTCAGATCCGCATTTCCTTTCCAAAGAACCTCTGTCAGCAATGTATTGTGCACTACCTACGTACACCGAATGCACCGCCTCGCTTTTGGCGTGGCTGGAAACTGCCCAGAAAGAGTTCGTGAACACGAGAATGACCTTCGCCAACTAGACAGATCATCCGCTGCTGTGGTAGAGCACTGCAAGCTTTTCGATCGTTACAGTAGGCCCGACGGCGCTGTTGTCTTGGAGAGGGAAGTGAAATTCGGGCAATCATCGGCGACGGCTGCTCTTCGTTTCATGGCACATCTGGCAGACGCCGAGTACTGTCAATCGTTCTTGAGCAACACTTCCCGCCGTTTGCTCCCGACGTCAGCGGAAAGTGTTTGCGATACAGTGTGCGTTCCTCAAAAGCGTCAAAGAGGTGTATAATCACTGCTACGCCTAACGCCATATGAGACCTAAGGGAAGAGATGGTCGGACTCTGAACCGTCGAAATTTTAAAACAAATTTTTATTGGAGTTCTTGCTTCTTCAATACAATTGTATCCAAAGAACCAGATGTCTGCCTAGTGTTCCACTTCGATGTAATTTTTCTTTGTACCTATTCGTACGCACTGTGGTTAGAAAACCAAACTACCTATTCTGCTTGATTCCTTCGCATATTCTGTTCTTCCATCTGTCTATTTCATCTTGTTCGCGACATTGCTGTTCTCTTTCATCTTTGCAGCGTGCCGCTACGAGAAGGGAGCGTGGAATGCCTGCAATGTGACAGCCAACACGCGTACCCGGGTGGACAAGCTCAAGCCGAGAAGTGACCCCACATGCGAGCCCAACCGCACAGTCACCAAGAAGTGCAAGTCCGGTGAGTGTGCCCTATTGACGTCTTTAGAAACAACGATGTGTGGTGGCTGTGTAGGGGGACTGGCAAAGGCTCGGCCAGAAATGTTTGACCGCACTTCGTCACATTTGTTAGCAAAAGCCAACTTCCTAATGCTAACGCATACGCACCCAAATACAGTCTCCAAATCGAAACTTTTGTTTTAGCTAGTTAAACATTATTCCGAGTTAGACATGCAAGCCGAACACCGTAGCGTAAGATAACAGCCCCTCACTTTAGTGTAGCAATTTTTGCACTGAATGGTATATTGCTTTATCTTGGGGGCCAAACATCTTAACGACATCGTTTCTCGCTCTGCACTCCGATTCACCCTAAGAGGGGGGTTCTTGCGGAAATTTTAAAAAACCTCCGTAAATAAAGATCATACAAATATCATCTAGTTTAGAATCGTATGAGGTAGATGCAATGTCAGAGCATAAATTCAATACATAAAGGTCATTTAACCATAGGGGTAATTAACGAAAATTAATTAGGCGGGCGCAGGTTCGCGCCGAATGGGATTGCGGGTACGAGCCGCCCTTGAAAAGAAAGAAAGAAAACGAAAGAAGGAAAGAAAGAAAGAACGAAACATAGAAAGGAAGAAAAAGAAAGAAAGAAAGAAAGAAAGAAAGGAGAAGAAAGCAAGCAAGAAAGAAAGAAAGAAAGAAAGAAAGAAAGAAAGAAAGAAAGAAAGAAAGAAAGAAAGAAAGAAAGAAAGAAAGAAAGAAAAAGAAATGCGCGCGGGCATAGAGGGATCGTTTCCACATCTTCCACGTACTCGCTGTGTAAGCAAGGGCACATTGCGTAAGCAATTCAGTACTGCAAACTTGACTTTCGTGGCTGCTTGCAGGTCTCGGCTGCCGATACAACCGCAGCGTCAAGTGGAGCGAGTGCGACCCCCAGACGCAGACCCGGACAAAGACGATGCCGCTGGTGAGCGGCAACAGTGCGTCGTGCGAGAGCCACAAGGTGGTCACCAAGCCCTGCCGCACCAACGGGGACCAGCGCCAGGCGAAGCGCAAGCCCAAGCAGGGTGAGCATTTTCCTCAACCAGGGCCTGCTATAGACCCTTTTCATAATTGTAAAGCTAGCTTCCCTGCGATGCCGCTTGCCCTACTAATGGCCACGTAGGCAATCCTGAAAACGGCGTGTGCAGGCGCAGTTTATTTTACGATTGGGCATGTATAATGTCGACACAGCTCTTCTCATACCAACATGCACAAAAAAGTGGCCTCAGCATGTGCAACCTGAATTTTGGCAGCACTTCAATCAAGAGAGAGATGATGGGCGGAAGGCAGGGAGGTTAACCGGAGGGATAATATCCAGTTTGCTACCCTGCACTGGGGAAGGGGTGAAGGGAGACAGAAAGGGATGGAAGAAAAGAATAGAGAGAGAAAGAGAGAGGTCGAATCGTGTACGCACACAAGCACGGCATGTGTCAGACAGGTTCACGAGGCCCGTTTCGCGCAAGAACTTGAGCACAGCCTTCGTGGCTTTCTGCTGCGAGACTCTATCGGTCCGGCATTCCAATATGGTTTGCTCAGACAGCGGTCGACCATCAAGGCATGACAATTCTGCGGCAAGAGACTCGCTGGGAGCAGTACCCAGGGCGATCGCAGAGGACGTGCACAATCGTTTCCTCGCTGCCGCAGTGAACACAGGCAGCACACTTCAATCAAGACTGCTGTCGCCAAGACTGCTGTCGCCATTAGTAGGGCAGATGTGCAGTGCAGAGAAGCGCACTTGCGAATTATGAAGAGGGTCTATAGCACTTCAACGTGGTGAGCAAAGGGTGCCGATCAGTCGTGGACGCTCCTATGGGTGTGTCAGCGAAATATCGTACTCAGGGGCGCATACAGAATTTTGCAACGAGACTAGTCAGATTATGGGAAGCATAATATGTAAAGTCGAGTATCGGGCATCGGCCCCCAAAGGAATTGAGGCGCGCGATTTCAGATGCAAGACTGTGCTTGTGACGCTACTCAGGTCACCTGTAAGGATATTTAAGAAATAGGTCCGCTTTTAGGGGGCCGCAGACGAATTATATAGCATTTGGCAATTTTAGAGGTGGTATGAAGACATCCGAACACCTGCCTTCAGTCATTTTTGTGTTGTACTAGGATATATTGGAACTTTTAACTAATTCTAATTAGGAAACTTCTTGGTTCAACACTGTTGTTCTACCTACATACTGAGGCGCGGTCACTTTTCTTTCTGGAGTTTTCTGTCATTTCAGTGCGTAAGTTACCTTTTAATGACCTTTTAATTACATATACACGCCGGTTATCGAACACTTATGACTCAACTTGATCGACTTTTTCGCATACAACTATCAACTAGGACGAATCAGAAGCATACGATGCTGCTAAAAACAAAGGAATGTGAATGTTATTCATTGGATATTTGGCAAACAATGCGGCGAACACAGACGCCATTTATAGCTCCTCGTTCTTTTAGCCATGTATAGGCTAATTGCCCTTAGAAGAAATACTCCTAATAATATCGGCAATATTGTTTGCCTTCCCAGTCCGACACGCGTGTGCCATACAGTTGCCAGGAGTCGTTATTACATGCGTTCTTTCCGTTATATACTTATACGCTACTCAGCCTATTGGTGAAGTCGGCAGAACGTACGAACGCGTGCAAGGCGGGATAAGTATCAGCCATTTTCTCGTTTATTGTTGAATCATATTGATTCACACAAAGAGCGTGGGTCTTGGATACTTTTTCATTTGTACTTTAAGGTTTGTACTTTAAGATATTAGTTGCAACAGTACCCCAAATATGCAATCGATTTCCTTGTAGCGTAGGCGACGATGTACTAAACCATCCCGTCCGTACGTGGCTGCTGTTCACTTCAGCGTAAGAGAGGCCTTGTAGCAGCGCTCACTCCGAATTAACAGCGATCTAAAGTGCTGACATCGTAGCATCAAAGCGCCATTACATTCAAGAAAACAAAAAGCGGAAAAACGCAGAGCCATCTAGGTCACCGAGATCACACCGTTGTGGAACTCCTAACGATAAGTGCACATTTGCTGAGCCGTTACCGGGAGTGCCGGTGCGTTAGGCCTAATCGAATTCTAATTGCAGAGTGGGGCTGTTCCAAATTTAAAAGGAAGCCGTTCGAAAACCGTCGCACTCGAGTGCGCAGTAAAGAGGGGGCTCATGCTAGCGATCCAGGTTTACCTCAAAAAGAAACGAAGATATCGATTTCGAATCCTTGAGCCTACCATAGGTTGGTTCTGCTGTCTTAAGTGATTGAGTGCTGCTTTGGCATTGTTTGAAAAAGAGAAAAAAAGAACGGGTTGCTAGCCTCCGGTGACATCCATTTGTAAGATTTCATCGAAGCTATTTTTTTTTATATGTATGTATAGTTCGAAGCGTGGAGAAAGGTAACATCTTAGGGAAGTCCGTTACGTCTTATTCTTTAAAGGCCAACGCCGGCAATCTTTTGAGCATGTCAAGGCAACGTTGATTCTGTGTTCCTTAGGCTCCCTTGTCACACTCATGATATGGTACAAATCCTCAGCAAGTGGAAAAGTATTTTTTTAAATCGCAAGAAAAAGCGCGAAACCAAAACGAAACCGAAATTCAAACCAGCAGTGACGTCAAATCAGTCAACCCGCCTTTTGCATAATGCGGCAGCGCGTGCGCCCAATTCTCATGGGTCAAAGACCAAGTCAGAGAAGGGTGATCAAACAAACAAATATATTCTCATCAAACTGACAGTTACACAAAACGTGCACAAACACGGCTCTTCACAATACAAACATTACACGTTACAACATTCCACGAAACCAACAACAAACGTACAAACTCATGCACTGCAACAAAGAGTAAAACACAAAAGAGTCCTATTCACCAAATACACCTTGCGTACCTTGCGATTTGTTCATCGATTCAAGCATCCATCTTCCCCTGAGCTTCTCTTCTAGTTTGCTATTCACCAAAGTCACTCGAGGTGCCTTCTCAACATGAAGCTTGCAGGCTGGGCTCGTCGGCTGGCTCGCGGAGCAGCGTCGTTTCACGTCTTCTTCTCGCCGAGTAACATACGAATACGACTGCTGCTGCCGGCCTGTGGTCGACTATTTATATTGCCTTCAGTAGTCCTTTACAAAGTTTCGGGGCGGGCCACGTGATCTAAGCATGCGCACAACTGAACGAACCTTGTTGATGAAACCGGAATGACCCCGCCATGGTGGTCTAGTGGTTGCGGCACTCGGCTGCTGATCCGAAGGTCTCGGAATTGAATTCCGGCCGCGGCGGCTGCATTTCGATGGAGGCGAAATATCGAGGCCCGTGTTCTGTGCTGTGTCAGTGCACGTTAAAGAACCCCAGGTGGTCGAAATTTCCGGAGACTTCCACTACGGCGTCCCTCATAATCACAGCCGGTTTTGGGACGTTAAACCCCACAAATCAATCAATGAATCGATCGAAACCGGAATGTTCACATCTTGGGTGGCACCTCTTCCTCCCTCACACGTCGCGACGAGCGTTGGTACGCACTCTCCGCCTCCTCTCTCTTTCTCCGTCTGACTCGCGCGCTCTATGCCGCGTTCTATGAGTTCTTGCCCCTTCGAGACCGGCCAGTTGCTGCAAGACACTGGACACCTCTTCCGCGCGCCGCTTTTCTTTCCTTGTGTTGTTCGGCTTTGCCTCTAACTTGACGCCGGGTTCTTCGACGAAGTGGGCACTATTTTGTGACACCGTTAACGTCGAAAAATCGAGAGTTGGCAAACTTTGGAAGAAGCGCAGATGTCTAATCTGGTTCCTTGAACACGCAGACCCAGACGCACCCAACCCGAACGAGACGGTCCACGCGCTGTCGTGAGCGCGACCCCACCGCGAGGCCCAAGGGGCGTTCTCAACGGGAGATACTGTTGCCGAAGACGAACCAATCAAGGACGGGCTAACCAGTTATGCGGAATACACAAAGCACTATCGAGATCCGAGGCGGGCTTTCCCTCCACCTCATCCAAAATTCGATGGGAAACAGGCGACCGACTGGCGCAAATTGCAAACAATGTCTTATCCTAGCCCTGTCCAACTACACAGGATATTCCCAGAACTCTACCCAGACTGTATATGTAAAGTCTGTAAAGTAGTAGAGGCCTTCCCTAAGTCATATACTATGGGGCTGCCCCAATCAGCAAACAGACTCCCCCAGAACCTCTCCGGGAGTGATGGCGGAAAACGCTGCCCAGCTCCGACCTACACGACCAAACCTGGGCTATCCAGCAGGCCAGGGAAGCTACAGGAAGACGTCTCCCGCCCTCTACCCGAGCTGTCTGGCCTGGACCAGCAACTAGCCAGATCTCGAGATGAATTTGTTTCACTCACTTTAAGCCGGACGTGACTAATCTGCCAGTTCGTCACTATTCGGCTTGCATACGCCACGAAAAGCACGGCGAGCAGACAACTCTAGCTCGCGTACGTGGCGAATGAGATGCTTGTGCAGACGGGCCGTATATTACGACGCTAGGACGATTTCTTGATCAAAGGATCCCAGTAGCCCTTGCGAAAGCACATGAATGATTTCCGGCGCACCATTAACGCGATAGGCTTAAGGAGCTTGTGTCGCAGAAAATCCGGTGTGCGGTGTAGGCGCCATTGTCCAATGCGAAAAATAATTCTTATATCCACCCTGATCACGCAGGCTTTTCGCCATAGCCTCAGATGCATTAGTGAAAAAAATTAGCGCATCTTGCTTAAACTCGCGCAAGGCTCGAATTACAGAGAAGCTGGTGGACACCTAGCTTGTCGTGGCTTAGCTAGTTTCAATTTGGCAGGGACACGTGACATGTGACGCCACCTTTGGTCGTGCATGCAACGATATGTCATAACCAAGTTTTAATTTGGCGGGCACACGTAGCTAGTTATGACGTCATCTTACGTGGTCATGTAAGTGACGGCTATGCTGCAACCAAGTTTGAATTTGGGTGGGCTATCGAGAGGTCGGCGGAGTGAAGCGCGGCTCTGATCGGCTGTGCATTGCTGGTTACTATAGCAACGAGGGGTGACTCATAGGCTCGGCGTAGTTTTCAGCTGTCGGAAAACGGCGCTACGGATGGCTTAAACAGCTTCGGTGTTTCACAAATTGAATTTCTCAAGTAAAATTCGTCTGAAAAATTGTGAACTACGGCTTAACGACACCATACACGCATGATCGCTCGGAATATAATTTCAATATACGAGAAAGCATATTTCTGTTACAAGGAAAGTCGAATAAAAACCATTTTTCCAACATTCCTATCGTATTAACAGCGGCGCGTCTCGGCAACGCCATCTATAGAGAGGGCCTTGTTGGCCAGGGTAGGTTACTTGCATAAGCATCGTCCAGATGGCGCTCGCCGAGAGATATCGTGCTCGACACTTAAAGATGAAACTGAAGCGCCTTCCAATTTCCTTTTGTTTTTTATTGTTTTCTGGTTATACATGCGAGGACTTCTCGAAAGCTCTTCGTGGTTTGAACCATACAGCCACATTACGAATCTCCGCGTTTCTCTACCGCCACGTGCCTTGATGGGTATTTTACACGTTTTCATCTTCCGACACACTACTTTCATACCTTCCAGTAGACCTTATCGCCATTTTTTTTTCTAATACAAATCCTTGTAGTGAACTATATATCCCGTGTTTATGCACAGCACAACTGAACAAACTGTCTCCATTGCTTTCAGATGAAGAAGAGGAGGAGGAAGACGAGTGAACGTCGGACAGTGGCGGACGGGCGTTTCAAGCTGCCCTGGCTCCTCGGAGGGAAGGCAGCCAAGATCTTTCAAAAAAATATGTGTGGGCACAAGGGGTCTGTTTACTCCAAAACGACGACGTCATCTTCAAAAACAAAGCGATGACCTTCCAAGGCAAGATGACCGGCGATGGCAGATTTAAAGATGACTCGCACTGACGTCATCAGCTGGCGTCCTTGACGTCACGTGCAGGCTATCTGAATGGCGTCAAGGAATCCTCACAAATGTCGAAAAACAAGAAGGACGCGCTGCATGTCTATTTCGTCGCGTCCCCGTAAATGTAAGCGCACGGGTATAACATGTTCAAACTTGGTGTCACAGTTTGGGTTCGCGGCTTGAACGTCTTCTGTTTAGAACAGCGCAAGGAATATTAGCCTTCAAAGCCTGCTGTCACTTTCTCGCTGCACTGTCCTAAATTCAAGCTGTTCAGAACTGCGACTTACCTTACACTATCATTAGGGAGTTTCAGCCGTGCTAGTTTACCGCACGAGAAGAACGGTAGTACCGCACTGTCATGGTCGGCACACAGTTATTTCAATTGTCCGGGCCTCCCCAGTATGTTCCACGCTTACGGTAATGTGAGTCAGAGCGTGTCGTAAACATGCCCTACAAACTAAAATAAAAACTGTGTCAGCCTCGGCGGTGTCATATTACCGTACTTTGCGTAGGGCAAACCGGGCATCGCTATAAATCTCTTTTTATCGGTATCGAACTCGTCAAACTGCCTTAGGAGGCCTTGCGCAGCCCTTTTTACGCGAAGGTGGATCAACCTTTAACGACTTCCGCTCATCTTTCGTACTCGCTTCGTTCAAGTCACTCATTCAGGAACAACTACAGCATACTTCCTCGAGACCGATCGATACTCATGCCAGGGAATACTCGAGCTCTGGAGCGTCACCCTGCCGCTGACGTTGCGTTGGTGTGGTAACATCACGTGACCATAGCGCGGAGGTCGATGACCCAAGCGGAGCAAATTCAAACGAAATTAGCCACTCCTGGTAGACAGCGGCGCTGCCAGTCCCGCAGTTTTTGTCTACGCTTCCAACACCAAGCACAGGATGGACCCTTTTGTTTTCTTGTCAGCCAAAAGTTGTTTAATCTCATTTTCGTACATCGCGCTCTCCGTTCTCATTATAACTCGCGACGCGGGGTGACGTATGAGTCAGGATCACTTGCTGCATCTCCCTGTGAATATGTCATTAAGCGAAGAGCGTGGCGTGATAAGGAAACAGTGCGACTGTGTCGTATTAAGACGAGCAAATGCGCAATAAAAGTAGCACTACCGGTCCGCCGGCTGTGTCGTTATCTGAATTGGTGACGATAAAGCCGAATTAACACGTAAACCAAGAAATTTATCAGGGCATATTTAAAAAAATTCATTCTTCCTTTCTTCTCTTGGTAGGCTACGAATGACGAAAAACTCGCTCGCCTTGGGTTTTAACGAATAACATCTGAAACAACGCGTTCTTGTGAAAGCTGATCTGGCCAACTTTCTGTGGATACCAGTAAGGCTACAACTACACAGTACTGGACGTCGTTGGCAAATCAACTGCGGGCGACAGGTTAACTGAAACTCTCGACCTAGACCTGGATGCCAAGCATTGCGGTCTGGATTTTAAATAGGTCCCACTGGTTCATACGCTTCCTCACAGGCGAAAATCGTCAACACACGTTATCACTGGGGGTCATCCGGTCGTGCTAAGGATAACCAATGAACAGGATTGATCGAAGAGAATCGTTCCAGTATACCGGCCCTTACACAGACATTCGCAAGATTTCAAAGACGAACGTACACCTCCATACTTTAGGCGTTTCGCGGTCCCTCCGCTAATGTACGACAGAACGACCAGCTTCTTGCCCATAATCGGAGGCCATTCAGGGACTGCTCCTTACTGAAATGCTTGCTTGTGCTGTCCAGTAACTCCTTGCTGCCCGCCGGCTTGCCTGTAGAGCTGCTACCTAGTAGTATTGCCCATTCTGGAGATACCACAGCGCCAATTGGTCTCACGTTACGTAACGCTTAAGACATTCCGGATGGAGAATCCTACAAGCCAATTACTTAATGGAGAAGAACGTTATGGGAACACAGAACTACAAAATGCAACCGTTCAGAAGGGCGCTCGACTGTTGCGATGAAGTTGAGTCAGCTTCAGGCCGACAGGGGCAGGTGATTCACCCTGAAATCGTACTGTTTAAAAAAAAGTTCATCTTCCAGCAAAGTGCGACCGCTTGTCTTTAATCAGCATAAGTCTCACTGTTCTTATCATTGCCGACGTTCGACCTTTAACTTAAGGACGCACGCAGGTGTACTACACAATGACACGGTTGTCTTTTTTGGATCGTATCGCATTTACTCGCAGTGCCAACAGGAACGTGTTAAGGCCATTCCATGTGGGAAAGATGAGAGAGGTGGATCAGTGGACAAGTTTCATCCAGCCAACTTCTATGGCTCGTGTAGCGTCTTTTCATACTCCAGCTGCTGTTATACTTAATGCATTTGTGGCGCGTGAGGGAAGGCGGGTTTTAACTAATAAAAAAAAAGAAGTGTCGTTGTTCGACGTAGCTACCATTCCCAGCGTGTGCTTCCGTAGTCTCAGTAAACACTTCCTCTCTGTCCCCTCCAGTAGATTCCCCTTTGTCAACTTAAGACGGTGTTCCCTTCTTTGGACAACGAAAATGTGCGCGAAGTGGTGTTTTTTGTTTTTATTTTTCGCGTTCTTTTTTTTTATTTGCTTCACAGTGACTTATACTACGAATAAAACAAATGCCTTCAAAGCGCCTGTGTTTTTTTCTGCGTGTCGTCTGAACAGGCGGACGCAATGTGGTGCAGAGGTTCGCAGGTTTTGCAAAACGATGCCGGGTCAACGTTGGCACATGACAGAGGCACAGGCCATTCCATGACATAGGCTGCTCCAGGCTATCCCGAAAAGATTACCTCGCCAAACATAAGACGTACACGGCTGCGAAGTAACTTTTTGGGGATAGCCTGGAGGAGCCTATATGTCCTGGGTCAACGTTGGCACATGACAGGGGCACAGGCCGTTCCAGGACATAGGCTGCTCCAGGCTATCCCGAAAAGGCTACCTCGCCAAACATAAGACGTACACGACTGCCTCAACTAAACCCTATCCTGCATCCCCACCCTCAACCAGAACTTCCTCGACGTGAAGCCTCACTTCTTTGTCGACTTTAGCTAGGAGTTGCCTTCACGAAGGCATACTCTGCATTAATTAGAGCAACCGAGAGGGCAGCATGCCAGGTCTGCGACACCGCCGAAACCCTCGACGATTTGTTGTGCCATTGTCCACTATTCGACGCGGAAAAGAAAGCACTTGCTCACACATAACGACAGATGGACGGCCGACAACTTTCCGTGCAGGTTCTACTTGAACACCGTCCTCGGCGTTCGTCCGCCCGCAAGGCACTGGAAGCACTTTTGAGCTTCTTGAGGACGGCGAGTTTGAGCGAACGCCCATGACTGATGCCACCATCCTACCCATATATCTCGTTCTCCTCCCTCTTCTCTCTCTCTCTCTCCTCTTTCTATTCCATTTTCCCATTCCCCCAGCGTAGGGTAGCCAACCGGATGTATTTCTGGTTACCCTTTCTGTTCCTCCTCCTCCTCCAAAATTTACTTGAGGCAAGACCTGGGCTGCACGAGGATGTACGCCTGAGCTAGAGACAGTAGAGTAGACGAATAGGAGCTGCGTGATGTAGCAGGAAGGATGAGGAAGGAGTCTTCCTTGTTCCCGTTGTAGATCTGAGCTTACACCAGAAAGCTGTTGCCATTTTTAAGTTACGCGGAGCAGCTGTATCTGCTTCGTATGTTTCATACATCGCCTTCAATATGGCTTATCTCTGACCTTCCGTATGAGGTACCTGCCTGCGACAATTTCGGGCGCTAACAACTTCATGTTTCTCTTTTCGTATTCGTCAACACGTGCAGTCAACCAAAAAACTTTGTGGACCGCGCCATCCCGTGCCAACCTGGCTTTCCGCGCCACCTAGCGGTACGCCGCCTAGCGGCGACCGGAGCGGACCGCCGGTAATGCCTTCTTGCTACTAGCTAGCATGTCAATTTTTCAGTGCCGCGCACCGCATTCTTAGTTGTCCCGTAGCCTGGAGGAGCCTATTCCTGGTCAACGTTGGCACATGACAGAGGCACAGGCCAATCCAGGACATAGGCTCCTCCAGGCTATCCCGAAAAGGTTACCTCGGCAAACATAAGACTTACACGACTGCGAGGTAACTTTTTTGGGATAGCCTGGAGGAGCCTATGTCCTGGGTCAACGTTGGCACATGACAGAGGCACAGGCCATCCCAGGACATAGGCTCCTCCAGGCTATCCCGAAAAGGTTACCTCGCCAAACAAGACGTACACGGCTGCGAGGTAACTTTTTTGGGATAGCCTGGAGGAGCCTATGTCCTGGGTCAACGTTGGCACATGACAGAGGCACAGGCCATCCCAGGACATAGGCTCCTCCAGGCTATCCCGAAAAGGTTACCTCGCCAAACAAGACGTACACGGCTGCGAGGTAACTTTTTTGGCATAGCCTGGAGGAGCCTATGTCCTGGGTCAATGTCGGCACATAACAGAGGCACAGGCCATCCCAGGACATAGGCTGCTCCAGGCTATACCGAAAAGGTTACCTCGCCAAACATCAGACGTACACGGCTGCGAGGTAACTTTTTCGGGATAGCCTGGAGGAGCCTATGTCCTGGGTCAACGTTGCACATGGCAGAGGCACAGGCCATCCCAGGACATAGGCTCCTCCAGGCTATCCCGAAAAGGTTACCTCGCCAAACAAGACGTACACGGCTGCGAGGTAACTTTTTGGGGATAGCTTGGAGGAGCCTGTGTCCTGGGTCAACGTTGGCACATGACAGAGGCACAGGCCATCCCAGGACATAGGCTCCTCCAGGCTATCGCAAAAAGGTTACCTCGCCAAACATAAGACACAGGACTGCCTCAACTAAACCCTATCCTGCATCCCCACCCTCAACCAGAACTTCCTCGACGTGAAGCCTCACTTCTTTGTCGACTTTAGCTAGGAGTTTCCTTCACGAAGGCATACTCCGCATTAATTAGAGCAACCGAGAGGGCAGCATGCCAGGTCTGCGACACCGTCGAAACCCTCGACGATTTATTGTGCCATTGTCCCCGATTCGACGCGGAAAAGAAAGCACTTGCTCACACGTTACGACAGATGGACGGCCGACAACTTTCCGTGCAGGTTCTACTTGAACACCGTCCTCAGCGTTCGTCCGCCCGCAAGGCACTGGAAGCACTTTTGCGCTTCTTGAGGACGGCGAGTTTGAGCGAACGCCCATGACTGATGCCACCATCATACCCATATATCTCGTTTTTCTCCTCCCTCTTCTCTCTCTCCTCTTTCTATTTCATTTTCCCATTCCCCTGCTGCGTAGGGTAGCCAACCGGATGCTTTTCTGGTTACCCTTTCTTTTCCTTCTCCTCCTCCAAAATTTACTTGAGGCGAGACCTGGGCTGCACGAGGATGTACGCCTTAGCTAGAGACAGTAGAGTAGACGAATAGGAGCTGCGTGATGTAGCAGGAAGGATGAGGAAGGAGACTTCCTTGTTCCCGTTGTAGATTTGAGCTTACACCAGAAAGCTGTTGCCATGAAGTTACGCGGAGCAGCTGTATCTGCTTCGTATGTTTCATACATCGCCTTCAATATGGCTTATCTCTGACCTTCCGTATGAGGTGTCTGCCTGCGAAAATTTCGGGCGCGAACAACTTCATGCTTGTCTTTTCGTATTCGTCAACACGTGCAGTCAACCAAAAAACTTTGCGGACCGCGCCATCCCGTGCCAACCTGGCTTTCCGCGCCACCTAGCGGTACGCCGCCTAGCGGAGACCGGAGCGGACCGCCGGTAATGCCTTCTTGCTACTAGCCAGCATGTCAATTTTTCAGTGCCGCGCACCGCATTCTTAGTTGTCTCCTCGCAAAGCGCTCGATGGCAGTAAGGACTGCACATATCTGCCTTGATAGCGGTGTCACAGCCGTCACGGCCTACAGCGACCGGTGTGCCTATGAAGAGACGCCAGTTTCGCGGAGGGCTATCGAGATATAGGCACGTGGCCTCGACCAACGCCTCTTTCTAGGAGGCGTTGCCTCGACTAACAAAGAGCGCGTCTCGTACAAGCGAGAAAGGTAAAAGATGTGCACATTAAGGAAAGAGATAGGGCGTAAATTTAGGGAGGGACGCTTCTTGAATACTGCTGTCGATCGCAGGCCAGGTAGCGGAGTTGTCGCGAAGAGGCTGTTGGCCATGTGCTCGCGTGGTGTGTAAACTTTTGGAGTTGACTGTACCAACTTGCTCGGCAAGTTAGCTAAGGACAGCGGTTTCCCGGTAAGGTTGGCTGGTTGGTTGCATAGCCCCTGGAAACTTTGGCGCAACCTACCCAGGAGGGTCGGCGATGAACCGAAAGAAGCTTGGGACTGAAAAAGGAATATTGATGATACGAAAAAGCAGTCGGGTTAATAACATGAATTTAGTAATGAAAAATCGAAATTCAAGCGATGCTTCCTTGCGAAGGTTCAAGGCAAAAAAAGTGTGAGGCGAAGATTGTGGTAATTGATTGTCACGTACTGCGGTCAAGATTGAAAAGAAATAAAACAAATGTAGTCCAACCAACATTCCAGCCTTCTTTATTTCACGCAAATCGCATACGGCCTCGGAAACGCTCCCTTGACTGTATCCCGAAGCACTCGCACCAAAAGAGAACGCTACAAGAAGGAACAAATTTTGAAATTTAAATCTATCTCTCGCAGGGTTACTTCTAGAAACCCTTTAGCTTTTTTAATGAATCGTCGACATATGAATAAATGCTCCACGGATTCGTGCTCATTACAATGCCGGCATGAAGGTGACTGTGCCAGACCAGACATGTGAAGGTAAGAGTTCAGAGATGGTTGTGTTTCTGAAAATCTTATGTTTTCACACGAGTCTTGAAAATCCTATGTTTTCACACGAGTGCGCTATAGGCCGTATAAGCACTGGCACTTCGAACGCCGCACGAAGTACTACACGTTACTCTGATTCTATGGATTGAAACCACTATCAGACATGGAGGCCTGCTTTTGGGCAATTTCATAAGACACTTCGAAAATTTACAGTATTTCAAATTCCTGAGTGTCCTATTAGGTTCGCGTTTCCTTATAACTCTTGCATTCGGCTAACACAAGTGGGCTCGCAATGCGCGATTTACGTTGCACCAAGCTTTGTCACGTATTTAGCCGTACTACAGTGGGCGGTGGACACTTCCGTGGAGTTCGCAGAAAAATAAAAAATAGCACTAAAGCAAATATTTATGTCAACAGACACCTTTTCTTGATATCTCACACTAAAACAAGGGTACAGAGGCTATATGGTAGGCACAACTTGTGGCAGAACAAAAAACAATTTTAGGAATATCACAGTGCGCATAAATCGTTGGGCTAACCATCACAATATGCGATCAACATAATCAGACACTTGGACAAAATATTAATAGGACAGTGTATACTGTCTGTCATTCATTGTAACTACCGATACATACCTACCGCACTTGCACGAATTTGGCAAGTCGATCCCTCCTATGCATATATGGGTGCCCCTGTGTTAAGTATTATCAGCCGGGAGGGAATCACGAATATTCATGATTGCAGTCAGTGTGTATTCCGGTTGATAGAGCAAGTGTTAGATGTTTCGAACGAATATAAATACACTTTTCAAGCCTGGTAAAACGTTACGTTCTGCAGTTCTTGAACGTCGCAGGCGACAGGCATGTGCTGTGCATAAATCCTGTCGCAAATATAAGTGATTGTTCGCCGCACAGCTGTTTTTCATTACCACACAAGTGGTTTCCGCTCTAAAATTCTGTAGTGCAAGGTTACGGCGCAATCAATCGATGAACCTTCAGTAATCCTTACCTTTTTGCACAGAACAACGTTCGATTGGGAATAGAATATAGTTCGTCTCTTCGATCACCTCTTCAGCACGAAGGAAGCTGAAGCCGATGCTTATCCCGTTTTAACTTCCCTCACTATTCGTCGAATACATCACTCACGAGGCAATACATTCCACAAACAGGGAGCACAGCAGGCGTAAATGTCGGATCGCAGTAGTTCAGGCAACACACGGAAGAAGGAAACAGAACGTTGCATGGAAGCGTATTGCAATAGACTAACTTTCCAAGTGCGCTTTGCTGGAGCGTCGTGAACCCCGTTATCTTTCGAAGGGCAAATTTATTTTTAATATTACGAAAACAAAACGCACGAGGCCTTATTACACGCCTCACATGTATTTAAAACTACCCGTGAAGAATAATGTGTTTTTTCTTGTAATCTCTGCGAACACTATTTGATCCCCTCCTCACGTAGTCGTACTTCAATCGGAGCTACCATAATAGTAATTCAATCGTACTTCAATCGCAGCATGTTGATGCAGCTGACAATTGGTTCTAAACCACTTTTCATCCAAGGCTTCGCGACCACGCAGAAACCACGTTGTATCGTGGCATTTTTAGAACGAACGATTAAACTTAACCTACTAACCAGTGTTCTGTTCTGGGCAGAATTAAGATCGTCTTCTAAGCATAGCTCCAGCATGGGGGGAAAAAAAGCGCGCAACTTTTCTAACGTGAAACCTGGGGAGGCGCGAAGCTTGCAGTTATACACCGCTGATGAGCAACCAATTCGCAATCAGTCCGCAAACAGTGAAACTTTGTAAGCGAAACCGAACAGGTTGTCAGCGGGTCATATTGTGAACAGTCCACTGCACGGAAAGACGCATCATTTGCTTGTCCGCGGCTGTCTTTCCGTTTCTTTAGCAGAGCGCGTCGAAACACAACTGGCCGCACAAGGAAAATTTTGTAGCGGTCGTAGTCGTACTTTGCCCAAGCAACGCGCCGGCAGGACACCGCCACACCGCCATGTCCCCTACGATCAACGCGCTCAACCTACCGAAGCCAAATGCCGGCGCGCACTACCACGACAATCTTCTTCACCTTGCCGTTCCTGGATGGCCGCACCACCGCTGCGAACCATGAGCGCATTGGAAAGGAGTCGATGTTAACGTAAGAGTAATTTTTGCTTGCTAAACACCTTTACGTTAACCCAACATCACCTAGACGCCAATTGTAAAGCGCTTTTTTTTTCCTTTCGAAATGGTGAAAAGGAGAGGTTCGTGCCTTTAGTACGGTACCGGCTACTCCTTCTCACTTAGCAATCCACACAAAAACTCAGAAAAAGAAATAAACAATAGAAAAAGAAAAAATTCTCGCAGAACATACACACTAGAAACACTAGAAGAGTCGACGTAATGCAGTTCCCCAGTGAATGGGCCAGATTTCCGTGCGGGTGTTCACATATGAAGAGTTGGTTCACGCGTATTCACATGCAGTTCGAATAGTTGATATGAAAGACTAGGCGCTACAAAAACATACAAACACAAGTGAGTAGACATAATAAAAACATATGAGAACAAAAGAAGAAAACAGTGCATGCAAACAGAATACATGAGTTATGGCGATCTTTAGGGCTTTAGAATCAAACGAAAATTAGCATTTCCAAAGAATATTTGTGTCTTCTAAGAACATTTCCGTACAAAAAGTGCTCATTTATGAATGCCCGCTGTTGGCCGCGGACCGAAGGATCTTATTAGGTTAAATGGTCTTCTATCTAAAAGCAACAACTTGGCTCAAAGCGCACTCCTTCCTCTCGAGCAGATTATGTACATCTTCGTCTGGGTGGCCACCAGAACACTGCGGACTGGACAGCTGTTTGCTCATGTAGGGGAAGTGCCTCGTAAACATCGAAGGAAAAAACTAGGAGGGTGGTGGTGGTGGTGGAAAACATTTATTGCGAAAAAAAATTGGCAGATCCCACGGGCAGTGCGAATCAAGGAAATGCGAAGCACGCATAAGGAACGTAAAGTGGATTTGCATTGTTGTCTCGCTATACCGAGTTGGTACATATGAAGTTAAAGAAACGGCCGCAAGAGCACCATGACTGTGGCATGTAAACCATGCCGCTCATACACGCATGTCATGATTCTAGCGTTATGACCTGTCATTTACGTTCGTCATGCTGTCGTGTTGTGCCATAGCAATTTTGGTATACATCCCATTAAGGAAACGCCTGGCATGTAAATCACGCCGCCCATGACATACATGTTATGCTTTTCATGTTATTACCTGTCACTTATGTTTGTCATGCAGTCAGTGTTGCATAACAATTTTCCTATACATCCCACTATCGAAACGGCCAAGGGAGCACCAAGACCGGGGTATGTAAATCATGTCGCTCATGACATGCATGTCATGATTTTCATGTTATGACACGTCATTTACGTTCGAGATGCAGTCATCTTGTGGCATGCCAATTTTCGTATACATTCCATTAACGAAACGCGTGGAATGTAAATCATGTCGCTCATGACATGCATGTCATGATTTTCATGTTATGACCTGTCATTTATGTTCGCCATGCAGTCATATTGTGGCATACCAATTTTTGTATACATCCCATTAACGAGACGATCAGGAGAGCACCAAGACTGTGACATGTAAATCATGCCGCTCATTACACACATGTCACGCTTTTCATGTTATGACCTACCATTTATGTTCGTCAGGCAGTCATGTTGTGCCATACCAATTTTCGCGTACATCCCATTAGCGAAACGGCCAGGAGAGCACTAAGACCGTGGCACGTAAGTCATGCCACTCATGACATGCATATCATGATTTTCATGTTATGACCCGCCATTTATGTTCGTCAGGCAGTCATGTTGTGCCATACCAATTTTCGCATACATCCCATTAGCGAAACGACCAGGAGAGCACCAAGACCGTGGCATGTAAATCATGCCGCTCATGACATGCATGTCATGATTTTTATATTATGACCTGTCATTTATTTCGTCATGTAGTCATGATGTGGCATACCAATTTTCGTAAACATCCGATTAGCGAAACGGCCAGGAGAGCACAAAATCGTAGGCGGCTAGATAGATAGATAGATAGATAGATAGATAGATAGATAGATAGATAGATAGATAGATAGATAGATAGATAGATAGATAGATAGATAGATAGATAGATAGATACGCTCAAACTCGCCGAAGTTCGCTAAGAAATGCTTCGCATTGAAAAGAGGTCGCATCTAAAGAGGCTCCTTAGAGGTCCCTACAGACTAGGTGGAGTCCCTGTTCCGGGACCCCATTGGTTGATGCCGCCACCCTCGCTCTCTGGACCAAGGCCTGCTGGGCATGAAGGCCCGAGCAGCCGAGCAGGGCCGCCTCCCAGTCCTCTCAGGTAGGGTTTGAGTGAGAGGTAAGGTCTGTGTTTTACAACTAGGAGGCGGCGTCACCTGATTAGCCTGGGCAAGCCAACTTCCGCTGGCGCCAGTGCGCAGTGTCTGTCGGATAGAATAAGGCCCTTCAGTTGCTGGACCGCTCGAGGTTCTTCGGAAGCTGTTACCTTTAGTGGCGCTTGACCATGCATCATTCTACCGCTTGCCTACAACGTGACCGAGGAATATTTCCCATGATTCTCTCCTTTAAATTTTCTATGACTAGGCTTCAATATTGTCACGTGGCGCCCTCTCCCAACTCCTTTCCTTCCTCCGTGCTCGTAGGTGCTGCACTAGGTCGCAGGCACTGCACCAGTGTTTCAAATTTAACTTACTCGTCGTCATCATCATCATAATAATAATCATCAGCCCACCTTATGTCCACTGCAGGACGAAGGCCTCTCTCAATGCTCTCCATCCTTGCCTGTCCTGAGCGAGCCGATTCCGTTTGATGCCTGCGACTTTCTTAATTTCGTCACTCGATCTTACTCTAACGTCCACGGCTACGCTTACCCTCTCTTGGTATCCATTCAAAGTTCTAACTGCCCATCGTTTGTCTTCTCATCGTGTGGCCTGCCCGTGTCCATTTTTTTCTTCTTAGCTATTATGTCGGCTACACCTGTCTGTTCCCTGGCCCACTCGGCTGTCTTTCTCTTAAAGTAGCACCTATCATTTTTGTTCCATCCGCCGCTGTGTGCTTCTTAACTTCCTTTCGAGCTTCTTTGTTATTCTCCAAGTTTCCGCCCCTTATGTCAGCTGTGCCGGCCAAATGCAGCAGTTGTACAGTTTCCACTTGAGTGATAATGGTAAGTTTCCGTTCATGAGTTATGTCTCCCGTAAGCACGCCATCCCAATCTTATTCTTCTGTGCGTTCCTTTTACATGAGTTGGTTCTCCTGTCAGTGGCTGTTCTAGATATACGACTGCTAATGTCTGGTTTTCAATCGTGAATACACGTTTTTATCGCCGTGCTAACTAGCATTATCTCTGTTTTCTGCATGTTTATCTTTAATCTTTAATCTAAGTTTTTCTCAGGAGGAGACGGATTCACTGCGCGAGATAGGAAAATACACTTGTCTGTGCGTTACTGTGTGCACAGCCAGCGCATCCGCTGCAGTGTTTCCAGGAATATTGCAATGTACTGGTATCCGCTGAAGCGCAATTGTGTGTTTCAAAGCACTCGCTTTTGTGTGTTCTTTCAGTGTATCGCGTGGTGATATACTACCTAAATATCTCTTTTTGTTGCTTTTTAGTGATGCAAGGCTGCTTGCGAATCATTAGGAAAATAATAAGCCATTTTTGCGCCTGTTTTACCGTTCTTGTGGAGCGCAACGCACAGAGGATAGCAAAAAGCAACGAAACAATGGGGGATGTCAGACGAGATATTTTAGATGCTTGCTCTATCGTCAACTGCTGCATAACAAATACGGCAGCACATCAGGTGCTATTACACGTACACGTGGACGTACTCGGATGTAGCGAGTAAATTTGGAATAGCATTAGTTTGGAATAGACTACCATGCACCTGTCCTTATATATTATTCCCTCGACCGCAATTCTACTTTAGGCTCTAACTCCCAAGGGGGGTAACTGATGTCTACTTCAGATATTTTGAAACACCGCAGTAATGCTTTGTGTTGACAAACAATATCATGAATTCTGCTTCTGTTTCTTTCGCTTAGTGCGTAGCTCAAGGGATGAGCCTCGTGCTGTGTTAAAATGCGATAATCATGGCGGCTTCTTTCAACCGTTCGCAAGAGTGAAAGTGCCGGGTGGCGAGCTTCAGCGACTTTTAGCGAACTCGAGGTCGTCTGCGGGACACCAAGACAAACCCTCAGTCCCCTTGCGAAAAAGCGATTAAGACGTTACTCGTATCTCTGCGATGATCCATGGAGAATAGGCGCGGAATAGGCATCTTTTATGATGGCGTTATGAACTTGCAACAAGGAAGAGACTGATCCTCCCCATATGGTGCCAGCGAGTCGGCGAAGTACATTTACTACTGTATTCACTTGATTCTCAATAGCACGGATGTGCGATGCCCACGACAACTGTCTGTAAAGTATAATGCCAAGAAGTATGTTCTTTCACAATCTTCAAAGGTTAAAAGTTGTCCTACAAGCGTAAGGTTAAAGCCATTCAGATGTTGCCTAGTGAAAGGGAGTACGGCCGTTTTCGCGAGTGAGCACCTCATACCTCTTTCTTTCAAAAAGTTATCAATAATATCAAGCTTCTATTGCAGTGTTAATTATTTGTATTTCTCGTACATGCAACCCCGAGGCCCATATGCAGATGTCATCTGCGTACAGTGAATCAGACAGTAGCTTTCGTGGTAAGGCTGCCATTACACAATTGAATAGAAACGGACTAAGAACGCTGCCCTGTGGAACGCCCTGTGTGAAGATGTGACAGTTGCTTTTACCGTCAATTGTCTCCATCAAGATTTTCCTTTCGCTTAGAAAATTTGACATCCATCGCAGTGTCTGACCGCTTACACCAAGGCCTAGCATGCCAGCAAACACGTGTATGTAATTTACCGTGTTGAATGTTCTCTGATTTATCTAAAAATACTGCAAATGTCCCACTTCCACACATGCGTTCGTGCTAAGAGGACGTGACAACGTCTGTCACAGCATCCATTGCACTCAGCTTTTGTCGGAAGCCTGTCATGTAGTTGGAAGGCACCTTAGTGTGTTCGCACCACCACTGCAGTCTACTGTCTACCATCTTCTCCATTAACTTCCAAGGAAAGCTTGTGAGGCTGGCGGGTCTGAAGGAGTAGGACAAAGTGGAGTCTTCCCTGGTTTGAATATTGGGATTACCCGGGCTAACTTCCACGATTCTGGAAGAGCCTATCTTATCCAGATATCATTAAATATCTCGCAGCATCATGTACGTTACGCCATCTTGACCTGCAGGTGTCTTCTTACGACATAATGTAAGAGCTTTTTTCAGTTCGTCTAACCAGAATTCACAGTCAAGCTGAGGATGTTGTGACATGAAGCAAGTGCGAATCTTCTGATCTTGAAGTGCTACGAAACTTAAAAGTTCTGGGCAACTAACCAATATTCCTGGTTTAGTTACAAACTGACAGAATTCATCAGCGGCAGCTGTTTGTGGAGTGTTTCGGGTTACAGCAAGGACTCGGAAAGGGTAGCTCTGGGTAACTGGGCCAGAAAAGGATCTTGCAATATTGTCCATATCCTTGGAACTGGAGTTAATGGGGACAGTGACACGCTGTATTTGCGCCATCGCTGTGCGCCTAATTCCTGTAAGCTTCTGCGCGAAGTGAACTGGCCGCACCATCTCGTAGTCCTAAAGCTTTCCGCTGCTACAGTAAGCACGTTCCGCTCGTCGCCCGATTGCTCTAATACATTGGTATTCCCAATCCACTGCAGAGTACTCATCTGTTTACGCTCTCGTTTCAGGCATATCATTCTGGAATTCAATGCCATACGAAATTAAATCATCATCTGTACATATATGCCGAAGCCTACTTTTAAGAAACACTGTCTCGACAAATTATGTGATCGATTACATTAATTGCTGATCTATTTCTTAAGATAATTTTCCCTTCCTTCCTTTTAATATTTTACGTTAATGGTTCTACATGAATTCATGTTTCGTAGCCGCAATTTGTACATCGCTTTGTATTCATTGTTTTGTACATTACTTTTGTGTTCAATCTTATTGCATTACTTTTGCGTTAAATCTTATTGTATCATCACTTTGTTCTGATGAATTAATGTCGCCTGCATCATGAAGGTTTTCCAGTGGAACTTTCTCTTTTGCCAGCTTCTACAACTATTGTATAATTCATAGATTTGCGTACCATGCCTGTTCTTTTTCTGTTTGTAGCTTTCAGTTTTCATTCATTTTTACTTTCATTCTTTTCAATCTCGCGTTCTTCCTAGCTTTCCTGTAAGTTTTTATAAATGTATTACATTTTGTCGTGCTACACTTGACACTTAACATACATGTGTTTTAGTATTAGGAGGTCGCCCCAACAGTTCTCTTAACTATGGGACCTCCGAATGCAATACATATCACTAACAACGTTACGCTCTATTGTAGGAAACTAAATTGAATAAATTGAACTGAATTAAATTCACTTGAACTCCCCACCACCAGGTGTCACTGCCAGTCTAGCCGATTACGTGTACTTACTTTTCCGGTGAACCGTAGTCTGTATACGTAAAGAACTCTACGGAACACTGAAATTCTCTGTTCGCTTATACATGTGTTGTTTGCTTGCCGTCATACGCGTGCGGAGGGCTGTCTTTTGAGGGAAGGGGAATGTTTTACTGAAGCGCTTCCCTCTTCCTCCCAGCACATTCCTAGAGAGGCCATTTTGGTCAAAACGCAATGTAAATATATGAGACCTAACCCAGGCGATTAGGGGGAGAGTGCCCCCTCCCCCCCTCCCCCCCCCTGGCCACCCTCCCTGTGCTCACCGCCACCCTCCCTGTGCTCACCTCTGTGCTTATCGTGAAGAGAACACAGGCAACAGAGAAAACAGGTGTGAGCATTTATGTTCGAACAGCGAAGAATACACAGGCAAGGTAGTGGCAGCGAGCCCACAGTCTTCAGTGGACGATATCGGAGAACGTGCCCTCGATGTCGGCGACGTGAATGTTGTGGTGTTTGGTCACCGTGCCCGTGAGGCAGTACACGGCGTGAACGAGGTGAACGCCTGCCAACACCACGGCTGTGACCTGCAACCAGGGACCACCAGTGACGTCACGAAACGCTTACGAAAATACCTAGTGGACAACACAATAGTTGCATTTATTCATACAGTGGAGAGAGTGTTTCACTCGCAGGCCCTCTACGGCGTAGCCGTATGTAACTAGGTCCCGGTAGATTGCTTCCGCGGACAAAACGACGAGTGGAACATTTATTGATTGATTGATTGATTGATTTAGTTAGTTAGTTAGTTAGTTAGTTAGTTAGTTAGTTAGTTAGTTAGTTAGTTAGTTAGTTAGTTCTGCAGCACAGAAATGCGCTATGGCAGGAGTGAGTATACAAAGGAATCTGACAGCGGAATTTGAACAAACGGTAGTGAAAATTGTGCGAACAGGTAAAATAATGCAGCTGTGTGATCGTACACTGTCAAAAGTGCACAAAAATGTCATTAACATGAAAGAATATGGAACAAACAAACAACGCAACATAAAAGCTGATACCAATGTCAAATGGACGAGGGCTTGTTACAGATGCATGTAATGGAGGGTAAGCCGATCCCGGGGGCCGTGAAGAGCTCAAAGCAACGGCTCATGCGCAAAACGTGCGAACGAAGCGAACCATGTGTTTCCATGCGCAATACGCGACCTCCCTCAAACGGTATCTTCTGTCTGTCCAAATGCCGTAACGTGAATGGCGATAGATCGATAGAATTTAATGGAACTAAAATACAAAACATGATCCCCCTCGAGATTAAAGGTACGCGTAATTTGAGCCCTAGCATGCAAATAATTTTTTCCATCAATTCAAGGTATGTAAAAATTCAAGATATGTTTCCTCTTTGGTGACCGGTACATTGTTTGCTGCACATCGTATTGGACCGACCACTGGCTACTTTAGGCTGTCGTTCCAAATAATTGCTGTATATGCAGTTTCTGTTCAAGAAAATAAAGCTGTATTGATTGATTGATTGATTAATTTACAGATTGACTAACACAAAACTAAAGTGAATAAAAAGCGCATTTCGGGGACTAAAGGTGGCTTAATGCCAATCAAACGTGAACTAAATGAATGAAATGTTCCTCAATACGATTCAAGTTTGCCCTAAGTTAACCAGAGGTATAATGCATTTAAATAAAGTGTATGTGACTAGGCTCTGACCAAACGTGTGTCCGCCTATATCGAGTTGTGCCGGCAGGTATTTTTAAAGCGGCGGGCAGCCAGTGGAACAGCACGCCATTTTTTTGGAGTTATCGCTGCTACGTAGTAGTTTTCATGAAATGGACACTGCGGTGAAATGCCAATGTGGTTTACACTGATGGATTATTTGTCCGGAACCCTTCTTGTTTTGGTGGAGTTTAACGTCCCAAAACCCGCTCTGATTATGAGAGACGCCGTAGTGGAGGGCTCCGGAAATTTCGACCACCTGGGGTTCTTTAACGTGCACTGACACCGCACAATACACGGGCCTCAACATTTCGCCTCCATCGAAATGCAGCCGCCGCAGCCGGGATTCGATCCCGCGACCCTCGGATCAGCAGCCGAGTACCACAGCCACTAGAACACCGTGGCGGGACGTCCGAAAAACTTGCATCATCGAGAACCAGAGAGGCGAACGACAGAAATACAATTGCCACATCCGGATGTTACCAGAGAACAGACACAAAATTCGCGTCGGGTACAAACGAACAGCTACACTAAATTACAAGGGAAACACCACATAAAACCCTGCACTGTACGCGGCTTCCCGTCTGTGGTGTGGGGAAGTGCCATTCGTCGCCCACATTTAAGTGGGAAGGAGGAAGATGCGGTCGCAGGCCAAGTCAACGTGAAAACGCACAGACGCTTCGGGACCCGTACAGGTTCCTTGATCACATTCTTGCCTTCTTAGGCTCTTGCCTGCTTAGTGCGATCGAATACGCTCAGTGGGTGAACGCGGGTTCGATCCCGGCCGCGGTGGTCGCATTTTCGATGGAGGCGAGAATGCCAGAGGCCCGTGTACCGTGCGCTGTCAGTGCACGTTAAAAAACCCCAGGTGGTCAAAATTTCCGGAGCCCTGCGCTACGGCTTTTCTCTCCTTTCTATCTCTTTCATTCCCTTTCCCCTACCCCCGCGGACGCTTAGCCGTGCTCCCTACATGGGCTGCAGAAATTAGCGTCCTTTCCTCAACTGAACCACAATCATCGTCATCATCAATATTCCGGAGCTGATCTCAGCGAGTCGGCGAAGTTTCCCCGAGATCTTATCCAACGGAATACGTTGTAAGAGACGAGTTCAGTAAGGGACGCGACGTATTCTCTAACGAGAGAGAGAAGCTCTCGGATGCAAACGTTGAGAAACAGCTCATCCTAAGTTACAATGAGTTTTGCAAGTAAATTCCCCGACACCAAGGGTTCAAGAACAAAAAACAAAGTTGATACAACGAAACGATTACTCGTGTTGGGCTTAAATGTTCTTCCTTTTAAGTTCCTTTCGTCTGTTGCTTTACCACGTCCAGTTCAGACTACCAGCATGCACCGTACGTTACTAATAAACTTCGTCGCTTGGTTTGTGGTCCATTACGTACAGTTATAACGTAACGGTAAGGTGGCGACGTTACTTTTTCACGGTAACTGTAACAACTTATTTTAGGGAACTGTAACTGTAGCAGAATTAATTTATTGGCTTAGCGAAAGGAAGGGGTCAAGGGCTCGTTCTTTATTTGTTGTAAACAACTTAATGAGCAAACAGACAACGAAGCCTAGGAAAGCATAGGGGAAGTTACTTGGATTAAGTAGAAAGGAATTATAGTGGACGAAAGGACAAACCTGCCTTCGATGGGAACCGAACCCACGACTTTCGGATGACGGGTCCGATGCTCTACCGCTGAGCTACGAATGCGGTCGTCCCCCCCCCCCCCCCCCCCGTCCACTTTGTTGGGTATTTCTGTACATATTATCCTGGGAGCGTTAGGCAGCGCCACTCGTATCCATGGCGACGTGTGTGGACCACACTTTGTTGCTAGGAGGCGTCACGTAGAACGTCAACTTACGATGAGATGGCTGCTGTCCAATAAGCCCTCGCATGCTCATTAGGTTGTTTATTGACTTAGGCAACTGCAAAAGTAACACAATTACTTTTTGCTGGTCACGTGCCCATGAGTGGTTATTTGACATACAGATGAAGCCTACTCTCTCTCCCACCCCGTTCCTATTTCCCCAGCTCCAATCTTCTTCACTGCCCCGATCCTTACGTAACTAAATTTCGTAACAGTGGCCCGCTAGCTGAAGTTAGTTTGAGACTCCTAGAATACACATTGTACAGCAAGAAGGAGGGTGTATAATAGACAGTGCGTACCCCGGCGATGATTCCTCCGGCGCACTCGAATATGCTCAGGCGCAGGCTGAGGATGCTGCAGAAGCCCGGACCGAAGTAGAAGAACACGGCCATCATGTGGAAGGAGACGTACTGCGCAGACGCAGAGCCGCAATTAATTGAGCCGCAGTGAAATTCGCAGCGCCGTTTTGCTTGAGAAGTTTAGATCAGTCCCTGACTGCTTAGGTATCAACTTTTATTTGCGTGTGTGCGTGTGTGTGCGTGCGTGTGTTTGCGTGTGTGCGTGCGTGCGTGCGTGTGTGTGTGTGTGTGTGTGTGTGTGTGTGTGTGTGTGTGTGTGTGTGTGTGTGTGTGTGTGTGTGTGTCCCTAACATGCCGTACATGCTTCAGTAGACATGTTAGTATATTGTGAATAAACAAACGTCTGACGTAATAAGGTGACCTGCAGATCTCAGGGTAAGGACAACAGGGGGCTGTGAACTAGTCAAGCTGTCTAACACAGCTTTTTTTCACAGTCCTTTCTTTCTGTACGACAGAATGGAAAATAAACTTTGACTTTGACTTTGATAGACAATTTGAAACACATGGAGCACCACCAAACTGTAATTGCACGCCATTTCTCTCTTCTCAGCCTTTGTCTAGTCGTCCATAAATGGCTGGAACACGGCCGTTCGATTAGCAACGCACGAGGTGCGGCCTGCTACGTCCCGTGGCGAACAAAAGCGCGGCTGTGAAGCGAAAGTTCACCGTTTTCGCCGCTTTTCAGTGCGGGATGAGTTTTCTGTGAGTGTCGATGAAATTCTGCAACTCGTTCGGACGCCCTGTGACTGCAACGTATCGAAGTATTTGTGTTGTGCCATTGCCTTCTGTAATTTTGGTTGCGCTCGGCGTTGTGCCGCGCAAATGTTTCGTGCCGCTCTGCGGCACGAGCGCGAGGAAGGACCCTCGGATCCGGTACCACAAATTTCCGTGTGACGTATAGATCTCCATAAAGTATGGCTAAAAGCAGTTCTGGCAGGGAATAACTGGAACACGAAGCGTGTGGGAGCCAAATGACAGGTTGTTGGTGTGTTCACGTGACTAAGATATTGATTGCTTCCAACGGCTCTTACAAGGGCTGTTCCGGCACTTCTACCAAATTGTGAGATGTGGAAAAATGACGTGTGACAGGGATGACAAGCCACACCGAGATCTGTGAGGTGTTTCTGAGCAAGCTGGTGCGGCCGCTACTTGCGAACTGCGTCGCGGAGACCTGAACGCAAGTGGCGAGTGGTTCAAGCTCACCTACAAGCCTCTGTCACGGAAGGTACTAAGAGTGTTGCAACGGGCCGCTTTTTCGTGGATGTACGTGTTGTAACTTGTAAATAAAGAAATGAGCCTGATACCGCCTCCCTCGACCCTTTTTTCTTGCTCCTATTCCAATTACCCGATTCACTCCCACCTAGTTCTTCACAGCATTGTCATTACATAGAAATGCAAGAACGTCTACAAAGCGGCTGCATGTTCGGTTCGTTGCAGACGTCTACTTCATTTTTATAAATATCTGAACTAATACACCTCATAAGAAAACTATGACTAATCCAGTATGTCGTACGCGCGCGTTTGTAAGAAGGCGTCTTTTAACAGGTTTTTCTTTCAACAGCAAACACGCGCATCAAGCGAAGCAAGTACTCAAGTAAACGATAAGGAACTTGCCGTTTATATTGAACGGTGATCGTGTGTCGAAACGTGCTGCAAAAGTGCGCGGTTCAGGCTCGTGCGAGTCCATTAGTGGCCCTGGCCCCAATACCCGTACCGACCTCCTGGGTACATTACAGTATAGTATTCCTATTCTTGCAGGCAGCGTAGAGATCTTATTTTGACAAAGCAATACACAGTCTCGCGTGAATAAAATGCAAACTCGCAGCGCGCCGATGCGCGAAACATACAGAACCAGCGACTCCTCCCGCGCGCGCTTGTCCCGTAGCAGTGGCGCCGTTGCGGCGGCGTAGAGAACTAGGCTCGTCACACCGGTTTCGGACGAAATCGCAGGCCGCACCAAGTGCGTTTTTACCGAACGGCCGTGGCTGGAATAAAGACACACAAGTCAGGCTAAAATTCGGCAATTTTAGTTCGCATAAGTGAGTCGAAAACGGTCGGATGACCATTTCCCTTGATTTTAAGAATTGTCGTTGAAGTGCGGTGCCTTTTAAGCGCAAAATTCTTTTAGCTTCCGTTGTCGGCGACGTTCAGATGACTTTGAGCCAAAATACAGAGCAGTTGTCCCGGCTTTTAGACCAGAACACAGGGTGCCCCACTCGAGAAAATGGGGGCATTCAAACGAGATCATCCCAGTATATGATCACACGATAACATGCGGGCGTTCAAAGAAGATAAGGCAATATCCAAGCAATTAATCAAAATTTCGATCCATGTGGACTTCGCGCGCATGCTTTGTAGAAGGCCGCATTATATATGCTAGTTACTACTCGATCAAAAGTGCAGAAATATTGCTCACAAGCTATTCCTAATGCTTGTATGTTTGCAATAAAGCCGAAGCTGTGACTTCTAGTACGTGATTTTTTTTTTTTTTTGCTTTTGCTCATTTCTTGTCGACGCGCAGCGCTTATGTCCAGCACAACGAACAGCTTACATTGCTAATGGTCGCCGTCATGTTCCGAAGCGAGATTCCAATAACACCGTGTCTGGATGTATAGCCGAAGCCCCATTCTTGAATATCATACATTTTTAGATATTTTTTTACATTTTTTACATGTTTAATGACATTCTGTTTCCCCGCAGGTAACGCTGCCACATTTGCGGTCATAAAAGAATTCATTAAACACAACATCGAACATTACCGATACACGCAAAAACCATGAATTGTCAAGAGTTTACGTCGAACATCAAAACGCCTTGCTAATCTAGCATCGTGCAGCTATGTGAGACGAGAGCTTGGGTCCTACAGCAGCGAAACTTTATTTTTGCTCTTCACTCAATGTCTGTTGGTGTTGTCATAATCTTTTCCTGCAATAAAATGCCATTAAACAAAAACCTGCATTTGCCTGCAAGTAAGATTGGCTTTAAGCCGTGACACTGAGCGCGCTAGCCACGGAACAGCCTAAAACACCTGATGAAATGTTGATTGTTGATTTCGTATATTTCCGTAACATGCATACTTTAAGGTATGACATATATACAACAACCGTATGTAATCAACGAGTACTTCATTTATTCATGCCTCAAGGGTTCCAGAGGGATAGTAAAGGTCCTAGAGGGATACGGAAACCTTTGTAGCTACAGAAATACGGAAGAGAGCGTTTCCCTGGGGTTTCTGTATACATTTCTCGTACACCACTTTAACTGTTTTCCTGTACGACCTTCACCTTCTCACCGTACATGTACTCGAAATCAGTTGCACCAGCCTAACACCGCATCGTCATACGCATTGTATCTATTATAATAAAACCTTCTTTTCTTTTTCACTCTTGTTATTTCACGTACTCCACTCCCCTCCGTGAAGCATTGTGTGACCGAGGCTAAAATGAGTGGCTGCTGCATATAGATGCTGCAACTGTAGGTGCCTCAACGCATCGCTCACGTAGAAAGAGGTGGCGATGCTGGTGGCGACGAGTGGCGAGAAGAGGCCGCAGAGGAGGAAGTGTACGCCCTGCACGGCCATGGCGAACGCGACGGTGGCCATACAGCGAAGCGTCGAGTCGCCGCCGGCCAGCAGGTGCACCACCAGGAACAGCGAGGCGGCGAGCGCCTGCGGACAAATGCGAGATAGAGCAACAACTCGCGAGTGTGGGTGTGCAGCACAGTGGTTAAGACACTTGGATTCGGATGGTGAAGTCCCTGGTTCGAACCCCGGTACGGGTAGCAAATTTTGTCTCTGACATAACTGCAAACTTGCCGGTACGCCTACGGCCTTCGGCCAGGCGGCCGGGGACATAAAACGCTCACAACAGGAGACACTACGTTTTAGGGGCGAAACACCTTAGGGTAGAGGCTTGTCTGTCAGACGGTGTGTGCGCGTGTGTGGGCCGATCCTGGATGCAGTGAATCCAGACAGTGTATGGGTAGGGTTGTCGGGTCAGAAACGATTCTAACGAGTTTCTGCTAATGCGCCCGGGCTGTCGGCACCAAACGCCGTCGTAGTGGACACGGTACAGCAGGCCCATTAGCAGCGGCTGACGTTTCCTGTGGGAAACACCGCAGCACCTTAGGACACAGCTTTGTCGTCGACTATCGCTGTCACGGTATATAGAAAACCGTTGCTATATAGTCGAAACATATGTGTGTATGTGAATACAGAACTCAAGACGATATACGAATTATAACAAGATGATTAAAATGCAACATGAAACAGGAAGCAAATAAATGCATTAGTATATATTTATGTCACTCCTTTCACAATCGCAGTGACAACGCGCGGATGACGTACGGTGACATACCGGTACGATAACCAGTGCTTCGTCACTCGTCATGATTCACATTAGTGGAGGTGCGGTGTTTTCCCCACCACCACCACGTACAACGACACAGGGTCCATGTAAGACAGCTTCGCTATAAAGGATTCACCGATCCCTTGCGGCATTACTTGACAGCGAATTTACGAAAAAAAATGTCATTCCGCAATGCCATAAACATTACATGACGTCTTCCTTTGTTATATACGACTATTAAGTAGGCGACATTCCATTTGCAACATCCATTTTGGCTGATTCTTAATTGGCGTGGGCTTTAAAAATTATCATACCGCCACATGTAACCCAGGCCTGTGTACATCAGGCTAAAGAATGCAATTATGCACAACACGTGAGTTCATTATCGTTAATTCTGGCGTAAACGGCTGGGATGCCAACTTATTGATGTCACGGCCTATACGTCATAATAGTGCTGCACCGATGTTGAATTTAGTTGCCTAGGCGACGCGCACAGGCACCATCAAGCAAGCGAAGGAGAGGAAGAACAGGCTCTATGCACTCAAGTATCAAGCTGTGAGCTGGGCTGGTCAGCCGTGTAGTCGCTGCTGTAAACGCACATCTTGTAAATAGTTCCAAGCGTCCCTACCTCGTCATTCGTGTAACAGCCTTGCATTCGCACGCTTCCGTGCCAATCTTGGTACATACCAAGCAAGCGAGACACCGTTAAGGGTTTGGTGCCACCGCCAGTTACATACGTATGGTCCCATGCGCTCCCGCCACCCCCCCCCCCCCGTTTCTTTCCATCCAGCACCTTAGAATATTACATCGGCATCGCGCAAAGACGTGCAATGCTAATGAGGATCGCCCTCGGAATAATTAAACTTACTGTACAGGAATTTGTTCATTCGCGATCGAATGAGACCTTATTCGCATTTTCAGTAGACATCAAGACCCTTTATTATTCATTTTCACATGGCCTTTTACTACGATGCAATGACGATTGTACTGAACTTGGAGCGTCAAATTTCAATCATAGCTGTGCGGTTGCATCTTCCTTTAAAAATGGGGAGTATAAAACGTACTCAATACCTTACACAAAATGGAAAGCCTAAACACATCCGAAGTGTCACAGAGACCGAATGTCTAGGGAGTGCAATTCTGAGACGGACAGATTTAAGTCGTGTTCAATCGTTCCGCGCCCGAGAGGGCTGTGACATAACTGAAGCTATTTTTCAACGTTTGAAATGTTACAGAAATTTTGCGCCCTTCTTAAATAGGGGGAGGGGACATGCCGCCTTGCATGCGTGCACACCTGTGGTGATGATGGTTGTGGTTCGGTGCAGGAAAGGACGCCAATTTCTGCAGCCCATGTCGGGAGCACGGCTAAGCGTCCGTGGGGGTCGGGAAAAGGGACTGGAAGAGATGGAAAGGAGAGAAAAGCCGTAGTGGAGGGCTCCGGAAATTTTGACCACATGGGGTTCTTCAGCGTGCAGTGACAACGCACAGGCCTCTGGCATTTTGGACTCCATCGAAAAGGCGACCGCCGCGGCCGGGATCGAACCCGCGTATTTTGGGTGGCAGCCAAGCACCGTAACCACTACACCACCTTTGTAGCTACAGAAATACGGAAGAGAGCGTTTCCCTGGGGTTTCTGTATACATTTCTCGTACACCACTTTAACTGTTTTCCTGTACGACCTTCACCTTCTCACCGTACATGTACTCGAAATCAGTTGCACCAGCCTAACACCGCATCGTCATACGCATTGTATCTATTATAATAAAACCTTCTTTTCTTTTTCACTCTTGTTATTTCACGTACTCCACTCCCCTCCGTGAAGCATTGTGTGACCGAGGCTAAAATGAGTGGCTGCTGCATATAGATGCTGCAACTGTAGGTGCCTCAACGCATCGCTCACGTAGAAAGAGGTGGCGATACTGGTGGCGACGAGTGGCGAGAAGAGGCCGCAGAGGAGGAAGTGGACGCCCTGCACGGCCATGGCGAACGCGACGGTGGCCATACAGCGAAGCGTCGAGTCGCCGCCGGCCAGCAGGTGCACCACCAGGAACAGCGAGGCGGCGAGCGCCTGCGGACAAATGCGAGATAGAGCAACAACTCGCGAGTGTGGGTGTGCAGCACAGTGGTTAAGACACTTGGATTCGGATGGTGAAGCCCCTGGTTCGAACCCCGGTACGGGTAGCAAATTTTGTTTCTGACATAACTGCAAACTTGCCGGTACGCCTACGGCCTTCGGCCAGGCGGCCGGGGACATAAAACGCTCACAACAGGAGACACTACGTTTTAGGGGCGAAACACCTTAGGGTAGAGGCTTGTCTGTCAGACGGTGTGTGTGCGTGTGTGGGCCGATCCTGGATGCAGTGAATCCAGACAGTGTATGTGTAGGGTTGTCGGGTCAGAAACGATTCTAACGAGTTTCTGCTAATGCGCCCGGGCTGTCGGCACCAAACGCCGTCGTAGTGGCCACGGTAAAGCAGGCCCATTAGCAGCGGCTGACGTTTCCTGTGGGAAACACCGCAGCACCTTAGGACACAGCTTTGTCGTCGACTATCGCTGTCACGGTATATAGAAAACCGTTGCTATAGTCGAAACATATGTGTGTATGTGAATCCAGAACTCAAGACGATATACGAATTATAACAAGATGATTAAAATGCAACATGAAAGAGGAAGCAAATAAATGCATTAATACATATTTATGTCACTCATTTCACATTCGCAGTGGCAACGCGCGGATGACGTACGGTGACATACCGGTACGATAACCAGTGCTTTGTCACTCGTTATGATTCACATTAGTGGAGGTGCGGTGTTTTCCCCACCACCACCACGGACAACGACACAGGGTCCATGTAAGACAGCTTCGCTATAAAAGATTCACCGATCCCTTGCGGCATGACTTGACAGCGAATTTACGAAAAAAAATGTCATTCCGCAATGCCATAAACATTACATGACGTCTTCCTTTGTTATATACGACTATTAAGTAGGCGACATTCCATTTGCAACATCCATTTTGGCTGATTCTTAATTGGCGTGGGCTTTAAAAATTATCATACCGCCACATGTAACCCAGGCCTGTGTACATCAGGCTAAAGAATGCAATTATGCACAACACGTGAGTTCATTATCGTTAATTCTGGCGTAAACGGCTGGGATGCCAACTTATTGATGTCACGGCCTATACGTCATAATAGTGCTGCACCGATGTTGAATTTAGTTGCCTAGGCGACGCGCACAGGCACCATCAAGCAAGCGAAGGAGAGGAAGAACAGGCTCTATGCACTCAAGTATCAAGCTGTGAGCTGGGCTGGTCAGCCGTGTAGTCGCTGCTGTAAACGCACATCTTGTAAATAGTTCCAAGCGTCCCTACCTCGTCATTCGTGTAACAGCCTTGCATTCGCACGCTTCCGTGCCAATCTTGGTACATACCAAGCAAGCGAGACACCGTTAAGGGTTTGGTGCCACCGCCAGTTACATACGTATGGTCCCATTCACAGGCGTGCGCTGGGTCCCACATGAGATGGTGCGAATTTTCATCAGAGCGCTCCCGCCACCCCCCCCCCCCCCGTTTCTTTCCATCCAGCACCTTAGAATATTACATCGGCATCGCGCAAAGACGTGCAATGCTAATGAGGATCGCCCTCGGAATAATTAAACTTACTGTACAGGAATTTGTTCATTCGCGATCGAATGAGACCTTATTCGCATTTTCAGTAGACATCAAGACCCTTTATTATTCATTTTCACATGGCCTTTTACTACGATGCAATGACGATTGTACTGAACTTGGAGCGTCAAATTTCAATCATAGCTGTGCGGTTGCATCTTCCTTTAAAAATGGGGAGTATAAAACGTACTCAATACCTTACACAAAATGGAAAGCCTAAACACATCCGAAGTGTCACAGAGACCGAATGTCTAGGGAGTGCAATTCTGAGACGGACAGATTTAAGTCGTGTTCAATCGTTCCGCGCCCGAGAGGGCTGTGACATAACTGAAGCTATTTTTCAACGTTTGAAATGTTACAGAAATTTTGCGCCCTTCTTAAATAGGGGGACGGGACATGCCACCTTGCATGCGTGCACGCCTGTGATGATGATGGTTGTGGTTCGGTGCAGGAAAGGACGCCAATTTCTGCAGCCCATGTCGGGAGCACGGCTAAGCGTCCGTGGGGGTCGGGAAAAGGGACTGGAAGAGATGGAAAGGAGAGAAAAGCCGTAGTGGAGGGCTCCGGAAATTTTGACCACATGGGGTTCTTCAGCGTGCAGTGACAACGCACAGGCCTCTGGCATTTTGGACTCCATCGAAAAGGCGACCGCCGCGGCCGGGATCGAACCCGCGTATTTTGGGTGGCAGCCAAGCACCGTAACCACTACACCACCTCGGCAGACCACACCTGTGATCCCATTTCCTTTCTCATGAGCCAGCTGTGCATTTCCCCGTCAATATCACAACCATATACAGACCTAAGCCAATGCTACGTACCACTTCGATGACGTTGAAAAAGCCGTTCCAGGTGATGACGTAGTCACTGTTGACCTGGATATGCGACAGCGACTTGTTCCCTCGCAGAAGTTCACGCACCACCTCGTTGACGCTCTCGTTACCGGGCAGGGGAATCTCGGGAAACGCGGACATGTCGACGCGACAGGCGGGGAGTGACTTCGAGGAGCAGCGCGTTCCAGGCAAGGCGGCGTGGTCACCCTGTCGGCTGCACCTTCTAGATGTCGATGTCATCGCGGCGGTCCACAAGGAGAAGGAAACGCTGGTACGGTGATGATGACAATGAAATGCCCCCTTGCATTTGTCATTGGAGTCCCTCAGGTGTTTTGACTTTGTAGTTCTGATTGCTTGTTTGCTTGAAATACCTAGTCAATAAAGGTGTTGTTTTCATAATTACGGAATGGTAACTTCTCGCATAGTCATTCATTATATTTGGCACAAGACAGGCGACATGAATGTCGCCTCCGAGCGCTAACTTCCAACCACCATCTGGCAATAACATTATAAGACAAACTACCACAACAGACCTAGCTTCTATTTATTCTAATCAATTGATTCACAATGTATTCCCCTTTTACAGCCAGGAATTCGTAGAGTCAAGCAAACGTACCTTGTGCTGCAGTCTAACGAAGGAGCCGTCAACAGAAGAGGGCTTTCAGTATTTACTCGGATGCCTAATTTTCTTAATAAAACAGCAAGTGCATTGTTCGCAATGCGACGAAAGATTTCGTCCTCGTCTCCCACAGTGTGTCATCGCTTTAAAAATCTACGCAGCTTCCGTTAGTGCAAGGATGGACTAAGAGCGGAGCTGGTGGCCGACCTAGCTTCTTCCGGCTTTTACCAGGTCAAATAAGTCGTGCGATTCGCCAACGAGGTTACTCCTTACATGGCTTCTGCGGGAACATGTTATGTGACTAGCTGTGGTACGGTTCTTGCTGGAACATGTCACGTGACTTGCTGTAACGTCACGCTACGTGATTTGGGTCACGTGTCTCGGTTCAAATTGGCTGGCGGGCAACGTCCAGTTGTGGCGTCCCTCTCCTTTCCCTCGTCACCCTCACGTCATTACTCCTCCCCCGCGCCTCCCTTTTCCCCACCTTGCTATACTATACTATACTATGCTATACTATACTATACTGTACATGCCTACTCTATGCTTCGCTCTCACCCCTCCTCCCCACCCTTATTTCCTTTCCCAGCTCCTTGTTATTCTATACAAGGCTATGCTCTGCTTGTCTATTTCGTCCGCATCCTCACTTTCCCACTCCTTTGCCATACCATACTAGACCTTATGTATAGTGGGGTGAGGGTAAGAGGGCAAGAAAAGTGCGCGTGCAAATGCAGTACATTTCGCAGAAGTGCGCGCGCAAATATATCACGATGGTGATTATCATTTTTGTCCAGACCAGGCAGATTACGCTCAGCGTAAATACCTACGCTCTTGAAGTTTGAGCTATAATAAACCGTAGATTCACCTTGCAAGGCCACTCTACTTTGAGGACCCGGAAATAGCGCGCTTGGCCCCAGCAAGATCGCTTTCTTTTTTTTTTTAGGGGGGAAGCTCCATATAGGGCATAGGCTAGTCCAGCGTCGTCGTCGTCGTCATCGTCGTAGCCACCTCTAGGTCTCAGAATGATCATGAGATGGCGCTGCGGTGCTGCTTAGCTTAGAGTTACTGTATATGCTCCCTACGGGAGCAGAGTTGCGCATAGGTCCACCATCTTGCACGTATATTCGCGTTAAGCGGCAAAGCCGCTTAACGCGAATGGACGTCCAAGATGGTGCAAGCCGCTCGTTCGCAAGCCGCCCGCATGCCGCCCGCATCGAAGGTAAGTCTATAGTCTTGCGTTTTTAGCGAAATTTCGTCTCGACCAGAAATGAGAATAAAAGCGTTGTCTCACATCAAATATCATTGTTCTACACATTACGCGTGTTCCTGATTAATAATACCGTGCTTATAATTTTGCCGAAAATGATCATCGAAGGTAAGTCTATAGTCTTGCGTTTTTAGCGAAATTTCGTCTCGACCAGAAATGAGAATAAAATCGTTGTCTCACATCAAATATCATTGTTCTGCACATTACGCGTGTTCCTGATTAATAATACCGTGCTTATAATTTTGCCGAAAATGATCATCGAAGGTAAGTCTATAGTCTTGCTTTTTTAGTGATATTTCGTCTCGACCAGAAATGAGAATAAAAGCGTTGTCTCACATCAAATATCATTGTTCTGCACATTACGCGTGTTCCTGATTAATAATACGATGCTTATAATTTTGCCGAAAATGGTCATCGAAGGTAAGTCTATAGTCTTGCGTTTTTAGCGAAATTTCGTCTCGACCAGAAATGAGAATAAAAGCGTTGTCTCACATCAAATATCATTGTTCTACACATTACGCGTGTTCCTGATTAATAATACGGTGCTTATAATTTTGCCGAAAATGATCCTCGAAGGTAAGTCTATAGTCTTGCGTTTTTAGCGAAATTTCGTCTCGACCAGAAATGAGAATAAAAGCGTTGTCTCACATCAAATATCATTGTTCTACACATTACGCGTGTTCCTGATTAATAATACCGTGCTTATAATTTTGCCGAAAATGATGATCGAAGGTAAGTCTATAGTCTTGCGTTTTTAGCGAAATTTCGTCTCGACCAGAAATGAGAATAAAAGCGTTGTCTCACATCAAATATCATTGTTCTGCACATTACGCGTGTTCCTGATTAATAATACCGTGCTTATAATTTAGCCGAAAATGATGATCGAAGGTAAGTGTATAGTCTTGCGTTTTTAGCGAAATTTCGTCTCGACCAGAAATGAGAATAAAAGCGTTGTCTCACATCAAATATCATTGTTCTACACATTACGCGTGTTCCTGATTAATAATACGGTGCTTATAATTTTGCCGAAAATGATCATCGAAGGTAAGTCTATAGTCTTGCGTTTTTAGCGAAATTTCGTCTCGACCAGAAATGAGAATAAAAGCGTTGTCTCACATCAAATATCATTGTTCTACACATTACGCGTGTTCCTGATTAATAATACGGTGCTTATAATTTTGCCGAAAATGGTCATCGAAGGTAAGTCTATAGTCTTGCGTTTTTAGCGAAATTTCGTCTCGACAGAAATGAGAATAAAAGCGTTGTCTCACATCAAATATCATTGTTCTACACATTACGCGTGTTCCTGATTAATAATACGGTGCTTATAATTTTGCCGAAAATGGTCATCGAAGGTAAGTCTATAGTCTTGCGTTTTTAGCGAAATTTCGTCTCGACCAGAAATGAGAATAAAAGCGTTGTCTCACATCAAATATCATTGTTCTACACATTACGCGTGTTCCTGATTAATAATACGATGCTTATAATTTAGCCGAAAATGTTGATCGAAGGTAAGTCTATAGTCTTGCGTTTTTAGCGAAATTTTCTCTCGAACAGAAATGAGAATAAAAGCGTTGTGTCACACCAAATATCACTGTTCTGCACATTACGCGTGTTCCTGATTAATAATACGATGCTTATAATTTTGCCGAAAATGGTCATCGAAGGTAAGTCTATAGTCTTGCGTTTTTAGCGAAATTTCGTCTCGACCAGAAATGAGAATAAAAGCGGTTTCTCACATCAAATATCATTGTTCTACACATTACGCGTGTTCCTGATTAATAATACGGTGCTTATAATTTTGCCGAAAATGGTCATCGAAGGTAAGTCTATAGTCTTGCGTTTTTAGCGAAATTTCGTCTCGACCAGAAATGAGAATAAAAGCGTTGTCTCACATCAAATATCATTGTT